>JASGLE010000044.1:2139000-2847000 GCA_030179965.1 Cyperus esculentus
AGCTAAAAGACTTGGAAGTTCACCCCTCTTTCTAGAGTACTAGAGCTGTGAATCGGTGCTTCGCCCCGAAAAAATAATATTACATAAATTAATAGATATTGAAAATAAATATACATTTTTCATAAATATATTTTGTTAGATAAATATTGGACTTCATATATCTCCTATATAATATATATTTTTAGATGCATCTCAATTTATATAAAAGAATATAAAGAGTTGAAAAAAATTTTTGAGTTTTAAATTGTTTTTAGGTACATCATATTGAAAAAAATTAATTTGAGCTATTTGATTAAGATAAATGAAGAGAGAGAAACAAAATTAATGGTTGAGATTAATGATGATGTAGCATATCTAAAAAGCTTATAAGCTTACCCTTTTTTCTAGAGTATGAATATGAATATGAATTAAGCTACAACAAAACTTTTAATTGCTTAAAAAATGGAAAATAATTCAGCTCGTATAATTAATGAAAATAAATGACAAGTATGACATAGAAGCTATAATTTACCTCTATTTTTTAAAAAATAAATAAGGATTATTTATACAGCTCAAAACTAGTCCATGTCATGGCTAATAATTGGGTTAGCATTACTGCATTAGTCCAAATAATAATTAACCGGCATGACCCACAAAGGGTATGTTTTTTTAAAATGTATTTATATAATAAGAAATAGTAATTAGAAAACAGTAGGAACACAAAAAGGCGAAAGAAGACTTTAACTAGCCGTTGAATTTTCTAAAAATGATTATTCAAAGGGCATGTTTTTTTTCCCCCACAGTAGTCAACAGTAATTAATTAATTCTTTACCAGAACTGCATGCTCAATACAGGTGGAACTTGTTTATATGTTATAAACTTATTTGTTGGTAGTTGTTATCAACTTTTTGAAAAAAAAAATGTTATAAACTTATAACAAAATTGAAAATACAGGTAATTTGATAAGAACGATGGCGCTTTCATTGTGACTTAAAAAACAAAGATATTGAATTTCCTAGGTTATACAGAGTACAATATTCTGGCAGAAAACACCCTCTTAACAATATTAGTGTCCGTTCGGTAGTCACTGATTCTACATAACACTGATTCTACATAAAATTTTCATGTAAGAACATGATTAATAGTCATTTACCGAACTACACCGAGGTAAAGTATAAAAGAGCTAAAAGTCTAATACAGAATTTTAAGCTTAAAGTAAATGGCTATACTATGACTGTAAGTCTCAACCTTAGCCTTAAGGTCTAGGGTTTCTTATATAGGCTAAAATCCCGACCGAACTACATTTGTCTGTATGTTGTTCAAAGCCGAAGTACAACAAATGTCGGGAGATTTTCTGTGGCAAGGACTACGTGTAGGCAGGGCGTGCGAAGTGGTACTTGGGGCCGACCTAGATCAGGTTAAGCTTACTGTGGGCTGGAATGGTTAATTGCCTAATTGGGTTCTATCAAGGATTCCAAATTGCATTTGGTGCAAACTTACGAAGAACTTATCATTAAAAAAATAATCCGGTCTAACTTAGTTAATGTTTTTTTTGTTTTTTTTTTAAAAAACGAGTATTTTAGATGAATAAGTTCCTATTAAAAATTGCTAGTATAGTCTGCCGAACAGTAAATAGAAATTATTTTCTATATATTCTCAATTTCTATGAAAATATACAGTATTTGAGTCTGCCGAACATGTCCTTGGACATGTATATGCAGAATAATTGCTCACTCAAATCGCAAGGTCAACGTCGATCACCAATAATCCAATATAATTCAGCACTTAAAGTTAGTACATAAAAAATAGTTGATATCTATCATTATAATTGTTTCACCTAAAATAGCATAATACAGAACAAACTAGCTAGTGCTCAAGAAGTGATCATCACGTTATAAAAGACCGCACGATCGAGAAAGACCTAGTCCACATTTACCTTTGAAAAAAACGAAAAAAAATCACTTGGAATTAAGTTGGATATTTTTTTTTTATAATTATAAACAAAGTAATCTTTGAACGGACGTTGAATTTTGATCATGGAAGTGTTTTTTATTATTATTGCTTTCTCACGTTTTCTAGAAAATATAAAATCAAACTTTCTTTTATAAAGTGACACATGTTATCTGCTTGTATGTTTCTTTCTGATGCTATTAATACACAACAGGACATACAGATTTACAGCGCTGCCGACACAGACAAAATGAAAGGGCTAAAGGAGCAATAGATAGCCTCCACCTTTTTCACTTATTTACCGGTCTATCATATTTTTAATAAATAAATATTATTATTAAGTATTATTAAGTGAACATTTATATCTTTCTGATAAATGGATACTATTTTCTAGCGAACATATACATAAGGGTTTACCAATAAATATTTATACAACTGTGCTAAGCATATAGATATACGTGGTGTGTCAAAATTGTGAGAGAAGATGAATGGTTAACCTATATATAGGATGGAATTTACATTTACATGTTTCTCAATTAAAAGCACACGTTCGACGACGGAGAAAATTTGTACAATAATATTTGATTTTTCAAATTTGAATTGAACAAGAAATCAATTGTCAAATCATGTTTTGATGTTCCCGGAAAGAAGGTGAGAAAATTAGTGGCTAATTAATTTAGAGTAGAGTTGATAGCTACGATTAATAAATTAATTTCGTAGCTGATTTTTTTAAGAACATAATTTAAAATTTCAAAGTTCATGTATTTTTTTTTGACTAAGTGATTTTATTATCACCACCTTCATTTTCTTTGTGGAAGAAAGTTGATAATTATTTAATTGGATATATAGAAATTTTGATATTAATTGATGATACGCTTGTAGTATGATTTTTTTTTTTCGTTTCCTTTCTTTGGAAATTTATTCATTCTAATTTAAAATATATGTATTTTTCCTCGAGTTTATCTATATTGTAATGGGTTTGAAATAACTGAAAAAAGATACAATATATATAGTTTAATATGTGAATTTAGAAATGGCAATAAATTCTTACGAAGGAACCCAAAAGTTTGATTGCTAAAAATATATTTTTATTAAATCTCGAAAGACTAAAAAAACAGTCTAAATAATTGACCACTAGACTAATTAATTAACCCACAGTTTTATGGTGTCACAATAATACAATATATTACAATATCACTTTTATTCAAATTCAACAATATTTAACAATCAAAATTCAAATTGAAACCACTGATCTTTATACACTTTTAAATTTTACTAGCAAGAAACCCGCTGTTTGAGCGGCCCTATTTAAAATCTGATCTCATACCGTGTAATACATATAATATGTTTTCGATTTTTGGCTAATTATTTACCATTTAAAATCTATTGTTACATTAAATCAACTCCTTAAATGTTAGAATGTAAAGAGTTAATTCCTCATTGATGTAAATTATAATCAAATTGACGTCTTCCATATCAAGATTGGTATCTTTCCATTTTTTATAAAAAACTAGAAACTAGAACGGAGAGGAAGTTGTTTAGTTAGATAATATCAAAGCCTTTGAAATTAATGTATTTCGATCTATGCCGTTGATTAAAGAGTAGAATGGGAATTAAAAAAATTGAAGAAGAAGAAAAAAATGGAGATGTCCAATTCTTACGTGCTTTTTAATATAGTATAGAAGTATAGATACAGATATAGATATAAATAGATATCATACTAGATCAAGTGGCCTACAAAATGAGTTTGAACAAGATCAAATTTTGAACTTTATATAAAGTCATGAACTTGATCTAGCATACTAGTTAGAGCTCCTTGATTTTAAATTCTTATGTAAAGTCTTGCTAATATGTTCATCTTTCCACAACTTGGTCTAGCTTCGAATGAATTTCAAAATTCTTGAAACTTTATATACATACATCTCTTTGGCTTTTTTTTTTTTTTTTTTTTTTTTTTTGTAACTTCTTCCTGCATTGAAATCATTTGCCAGCTCAAATGGTTGAACCGTTGAACAACTAAAACTAGTGCTCAATTTCATGACTTCAAATAATCTGGCTGGTTTCTTTCTCGCTGAAAACTAATTAATCAGCACAAAAAATTGACTCCTTTGAACCGCGTTGCAGGCTTGCAGCCTCCAACGTCATAAATTTCAGCCATGTGGGTGGCTGTGCAATGATGGCCTGATGCCCTGACAATTGAATTTGTTTGATCAACTTTCAAAGTTTGGAACTTTGAATAATGAATGCATCTACATCTACACCGGACACCGGCTGACCAGCGGCACTAATTAATTGGATTAAATTCTGAAAGCACCCCTTTATATTAGGCCTATATTGTGAAGCCCAAATTATTAATATGACCCAAATCCATATTCCCCTTCAATTCACCGGCAAGCTTAATTAGCTTGAAATTGTAAACACTATCCAACAATACATACAAATCATTCATGGGTCTTTTCGATCTCTCATAACTTCTGTCACTTTATAAGTTCATATTAACTATTTCATCAAAAAAAAAAAAAAAATCATGTCAATTAATCCAATACTTTAATTTTTAACTGTTTGTTGTCGCATTGGTTATTCTTATTTATATTCAACTCCAGGCAGTATTATTATTTTTGAAAGAAATCATATATGTAAATATTGATGAAGTAATGACAAAGATTAATTTATAATTTTTGGATGTCTTAATGAAAATCAATTGCTTGATTGCTTAAGAAAAATAATATTCACTAACAATGAAAAATATTATGAAGTTAACACCACTGTTGACTGTCATACCGCATATTATATAACCTTAGACTTAAAAGAAAAAAAAAAATGTGATCATTAGGAAGCCTTTGAATTCCATATTAAAAAGTTTTGCATCACAAGCACGAGATTCTCTCAAAAAAAAAAAAAAAAAAAGCTGTATGACGAGAAGCCTTCAAATCAACTACGATCCGACGGTTGAGATGGTGAGATGGGAGAACCCTCCAATTCCCAACAGATGGCTAAGATTATTCTAAAAACCTCTAAAATCCACAACCGTCCGATCGGGATTGGAGGTTCCTCCGATCCAATTCGGATCATAGCCGATGCGGACTCACGACGAGACAACCAAATTTTATCATTGCTGATCTAGATTCTCCATATGATTGTACCGTTCCACATATATATATAAGGAAATGAAAAAGAAATACCCCATAATCTATTCCCTTTTGTCCATGTTGATATTGTGAAGCCAAACCGAATGGGCTTGGCCCAGTTTTATTAACTTTCATGATATATGAAAGTTTGGCCCAGCAGCATGAATGCTTCATGTGAAGCGTGGCCCATTCTGTGATTAATTCACGGAATGAAATTAAAAGGGACGAGTCCCTTGGCTTGCTGCGGCATCGAGTGAAAGAAGCACAAAATCGAAGAGCTCTCTGGAAACTGCTGAAGGCGACTCAGTGGTTAAGCTCTTGCATCTAGGGTTAGCTTTCTTTTGTAACAATCCATTTTACATTTGATAATCTTGTGAGATTAGTGTAGGAGATTGTAGAAAGCGTGTGTGAGAGTGCTTGATTTGTTTGATATCTCTTGTAACTTGTAAAACTCCCCAATATAGTGAATTTGTGCCGTGTGCTCCCGTGGTTTTTCCCTTTTGGGTTTCCACGTAAAAATCTGGTGTCTATCTTTATTTTTCTGTTGTTGTTGATTGTTTATAATGGTTCTTCGGTATTGATTCCATATTGCCTCATTTGGTCGGGTATTGGTGTATGTCCGCCACGTGTTCGACAAAATTACCGGACCTCTTGTTTGCCGTAACCTCAGCGCTTCCGCTGCCCTGCTGCCCGGCTGGTACCCAACAGTCCAGGTTTCTGTGTGGGGCATTCATTTGATTTTGTTATGTAAGAAACTAAGAATATAATAATGCATCGTTGATATTCTTATATGCGTAAAGCTTTTATCCACGAACTTGCGATCGAATCTATATATCCTCCAAAATGATCTACTACTGAAAAATTCACTAGAAGTTCCCACATGCATGCAATTTGTTGTAGATGTGTCGTTGGTGCCCATTATTGTCTCATCAGATCATATCAATTAGAGAAGTTACGAGAGGCCCGTGATCTCAGAAAAGAGATAAGAAGGAGGATACTTCTTCAATCATACATACAGATGTATTGATGCCCACTTACTTTTAGCAAGTGATTCACATTTCACATGTCCTGGTCAAGCTAACAATTTTCTTCCTGATGAGTCGGTCCATCGATCGGGATGAAATTAAGTTGCACTTAAATTTTAAGTTAACGTACAGCAAGAATCATGTATAAAACTAAAATGTGATAGTTTCACCAGATTAAATCAGACTGTTAGTTATTAAACTTATAACACGATGTCACGATTGCACATTTGCACTTGAACTTTTTGAATTCCAAATTAAGACCGTCAGTATCTCCAGT
Organism: Cyperus esculentus; assembly: GCA_030179965.1. Lineage (NCBI taxonomy): Eukaryota > Viridiplantae > Streptophyta > Magnoliopsida > Poales > Cyperaceae > Cyperus > Cyperus esculentus. The sequence continues at coordinate 2,145,360 of JASGLE010000044.1, forward strand.
TGCTGTCACAAAACACTGCGTGCTTAGCCTGGCTCAAATTACAGTGCCCAAAGGGTAAAGCCCCAACCCATTATACAAGCCTTTTAGATGAGTAATATCTAATGTCCATAGAAAAACCGTCTATAACATCTATATGTTACATTTCATGACGTAATTAATTATTATATTCCATATACGTTTACGAATGTGTGGACGATTTTTCAATGGACATAAGATGTTTCTCTTTTTAGATTAGATTGGTTGCCATCTGTTAATTTGTTATCCATTATCCTCTTCCAACAGCATTAAACGGGGACCTAAAGAATTAAGATAAGATGCTCATGTACCATATATACTTCGTCATGGGCTCATGGCAGTACGAATCTTGAGAGAGACCGAACAATCAGGACAGCTCCGAGGTCGGACGGAAACATCCAATCCATCCGTCGATACCTTCACATCTCCAACGGACGGCTTACCACGCCTTACATGATCCACTTGTTCTTCCTGCCAGAAGACTGTAGGGGATCTCAACAAGATTCCCTCAATACGGTAACTTCAGATTTCATATCCTCTGTAGCGCTGCACCGTGTAGCGCAGGATGTGAACCGTTAGATCATCTCGAGATCTGGCCGGATCGAATCTCGAGATGATCGAACGGCTCACGTCCTGCGCTACGCAATGCAGCGCTACAGAGGATGAGCACTCGTAACTTCAATAATGAGACACCAATCCGTGACTACGGGCGGGACCCTTCCCCTCTCTCTGGGTAAGTCTGTCTGTCGCCAAAAAGAGAATCTAAAAGCCTGAAAAAGGCGCCTTGTCCTTTTCGCCTAAAAGCTCTGGTTTTGATACAGAATTATAGAGTTAATTATACTTGTTTTAATTAATCAACTGGAGGTTTAGCGGTTGTCCCTTTCCTCGTGCTTGATTTGATCTGAAAGGGTAATAATTGTTGTTATGAGATTATGAGATTCTAATTGTGTACTAGCAAGTAATTAGGTACAACAAACTCAGAGCCATTGGTATTCGAGCAAACAATGCCTTTTTGTAATTGTAATCTTTTTCCAAAAAGAAGTGGAGCTTTTTTTTGAAGTTCTATTTTATTTGATGAGCTTTTAGATACGAGTTTTCTGGTATTTTTTGCATGGTATATTTTGGTTGCGTACGTTTTTTAAGTGCACATTGAGATTGATTGAATGGTTCAAATTTGAAACAAAATTTTATATTCTCATTATGAAGAAAGGGTATTATGCTCTTCATCCTATAATTAATCTAGAAAGAAATTGGAGTTGGAATATCATTTGCACCTTCTCTTTTTAGCATTGAAATCCTACGATCCAAATCGGATCGGAGGACCCTCCAATCCTAAATGAATGGTTGAGACTATTTTAAAAAACCCCTAAAATCCACAGTCGTTGGGTGATTCTACTGTGAGCAACTCACCAAATACTTTAGTGGACTTACATATTTTCACATTATGATTTATGTCTTCATTAAATTTCTTATATCAAGGATACAAAAAAGTTTCATTTTTAAAATGAAGTATTTATTTTGCTTTAAAGAAGTGTTTTTTCATGTCCAAAGTGGTTTAGTTTTGTTTTTAATATCTTTTTCATAATCAGATTAATATATACACCAGGCAATTATATAATATAGGAAAATGCTATGGGGATACCGCAAAAAATACCGTCGGGGATACCATTAAACATTGATTGCTAATAAAAAATGTGATAAGTTGAATATTTAGGAGGTTAAGGTGAATATTTAGGAGGATAAGCTGAATAGTTAGGAAGTGTCATGCTGCAAGTTAAATTTATAAGAGTAGTTTTTATTGGCTGTAAAGCAAAATGTGTTAAGTGAAATGTGTTAAGTGTAATGCTGCAATTAGGTTTTTATTATGTGGAGTTTTTATTGGTTGTCAAGCAAAATGTGTTAAGTTGAATATTTAGGAGGTTAAGGTGAATATTTAGGATGTTAACGTGAATATTTAGGTTTAGTTGAATTGGTCAAATATTATTTCCGACGGTATCCTTAGTGGTATCCGAATATCTGGATTGTATAATATATTCCTGGTGGACTGGTGGTTGAAGAGTACATATTTTACATTGACTACCACATAATGCACATTAAAAAAAATTTTTCTGGAAATTTTGGACTCGCCAAACGAATTATAGGACTGGTTTTTATTTATTTTTTGCCTTTCAATTTGTCTTTTTGTAATTTAAAAATCATTTTAATAATATAGACCATACGATATCTTTCTTTATAATTTGGAAGTTCTTAATTTTGACGTGGGAATTAATCACAGTAATGATATGAATGTTCTGTTTTGTTTTTTTATCATAGATTAATTATTTTTCTCAGATGATTTTTATGTTTAAATATCATCATCAATCTCGCTGATATTAATATAGTCCAACTTTTATATATCCGATTTTTATTCTACTCCACTCACATAAAACAATGGTCCTCCGGGACCATATCTGGAAAAAAAAATGAAAACATAGGACAGAAATAAATAGAAGCCGAGAATTTTTTTTTTTTTTTTGAAAAGTTCTTAACCTTGGCAAGTAGTAAAAAAAATAGGAATTTCTAATTATCCTCATGTCCAAATACTCACATTACTACAAATTTTATTACTCATGCCAAAAAATTAGTAATATAGACTTCTCAAAAAAATAATGTGATATATAGACACCAATATTAGAGGATATAGATAGGCACCGTGCCATATATTAGAAGATCTAAAATCCCGATATTAAGGTTTGAGGACGCTACCCTAAAAAGATAAGTAATACCTAATTAACATCCATCGAAAAACTGTTAATTAATAGCGTCCATATATTACATTTCGGATGTATCTGTTACATTTCGAAACGTATTATTTACATTCTTTGTACGTCTACAGAAGTACGGACGGCTTTTGCAGGGGCGGAGGGAAGGGGGGTGTGACCCCCCCCATGATTTTCGAATTTGTATACAGAAACGTTAATATGCACTGTATTTTGTTGAGAATTTTCATTTCACCCTCCTAATAAATTTTGTCTCTCAGCGTCTCGACCCCTCTAATTTCAAATCCTAGCTCGGCCCTGCAAAAAAAAATAAGCAGCCATGCAGTTTGACAGTGGCAGAGCCAATAATCTATTCTTAATCTTCTTTACACCAACCAGTTACCACTTAACAAACCTTCTCTTAAATCTCGCCAGCCAGCACTACGCATGATTTGTCGTGCATTGTCTTATTCTACATGGCGCCGGATGCTCTCTGCTAGCAGACGGCGACCTTACAGTCTCCAATAATGTATGCGACTCTCACAGTCGCAGACAGTCCCCACTCTCTCCTCTCTTCCCCGTTTTGCGAATTCATATCCCCTGCTGTACTGCATTAGACAGTTCACAGTGGCAGCCGTTGGATTGTCTGGAGATTCGTGCCAGCGCGGATCGCGAGACGATCCAACGTTTGACGTTGTGAGCTGCACAATGCAGTAAGTCAGTCAGGGGATAAGCACTCCCATTCTGCCTTTTGTTTTGTTGCTTTCTATCTGTCCAGCTCCACAACAATCAGCTAATATCAGCCCCGTGTTACAAGTTGGTAATACAATCTGAAGATGGTTTAATTAAGAGGTAAATTAAGAAGTTGGGTTTTTTGTTAAAGACCTTGAAAATAACTTAATTTATTTGTTTAGGTGTTATATATTACCAGTTGGTCAATTTATTTACTAATTCAGTAGGGCATGGAGTGCACTCAAATAAGCTACGATCCGATTTGGATCAGAGGGTCCTCCAATCTTCATCAGACGGCTGAGATTATTTCAAAATACCCCTCCTAAAAGCCACAGTCGTCGGATTGATTGGAGGGTCCTCCGATCCAATCTGGATCTTAGCCGGAATCAGCATGGAGTACCCTCATCACTCACCAGTTGTTTTTAAAACCCATTATAATTTTTTTTTTAATTTTGTTATGACAATTTTGACAGTCTAGTTATTTTTTTAAGATAAAATTTAAATTTCATTAAAATCATAAGCATGACCTATAGATCATTTTCTATAAAATTAAGAAATTATATTTCATGCTGCAATGTTCCGAAATAACATTTCTTCAGCGATTTTACATTAAAATATTCCTTAATATATGTACGATTTTATTTTCTACCCAAAATAGTGAAAAAGCGAACTGGATTACTTGGGCCTTCTTTGTCTAATAAAATTGATGAAGTAATGAAGAGCTTGTATCAATAGAGAATAATAGAAGATGAATGTACGAATTGTTTCAAAAAAAAAAAAATACTGAAATTGACCGCGTATTGCTTTTGAATTTCACTACGTACACAAAACCGTAACGCATGGACATGACCGTAAATTCAAAGGCGGAGCCAGACTCCGATGCAGGGGGTCCGACTTTTTCGATGAAACATAATTTTATAAGTATAGATATATTTTTTATAAAATTTTAGAGGTATATTTGTGCAAATATTTTTCAGGATAGGACCAATTTTATAAATTTTTTTAGAAATTAAGTTTATTTTTGTAATTTTTTCTCAAAAGAATGATATTTTTGCAAATTTTTAGGGTTTTCTTTTTTGAAAATTTTTTTTAGGGGTGTGCCAGTGCCAACCCCTGTATAAGTATAACGCTGGCTCCGCCCCTCCGTAATAGAATAAATTTAACGTGTCAATATTAATTAAATGACAATTGTAGATTATTGGGTCTTAACCTAAAACAAATCAATGCATTTTGTCCCATTGACAGTTGGACTAATTACTGAACTTCTTTACTTATTTATTTACTACTACTGCTATTACTAGATAGTAATATATAACCACTCTATTAGTTTGACAAATGACCCTTATCATATCAACAAAAAATTCATGGCATTATGCGGTTGGTACTTGGTACAATAAAAGGCAGAAGATGCAATTTCTAAGGAGCCCACAAAAAAAAAAAGAATCATCTATTTTTTGTGTTTTAAGTCCGTGAACACACAGAAAAAATAAATTAAATTAACAAAACCTAATAGTAGCCGAATAATCTATACAATAATAAGGTTGGAAAATTTCTATGTGTGTCCAAACTATTGATCTTATCTTTACCACTGCTTAAACAGTCAAGTTATTTTCACTAATGTCCAAATTGCGCCCTCTAACCTCTTTCTGTACTGCCTAACAACCAAGTTGTACTGACAATGAACAGGTTGATATGAGTCTAAAGTACTTGCGCCATATGATTTGGACATCTATAAAATTAACTTAACTGCTTAACAGTAGTGCAGTACTAAAGATAAAGATAGAAAGTCTCCGCATCCATAAAATTTTTTCTAAATAAGGTTTGCTAAATTGCTAGCAAGTAGCAAGTAGCAAGTAGGAGAAGCATGAAAGCTCACAACTTTCACCTTCTCTGCTCAGAATAAACATGTGAACCCCATCTCCATCCATCCTTCTCCAATCCCTTTCCATTTGTTACACCATATCTTCCATGTCCATTTCAATCCATAGCAATCATCAACCAATGAAGGGCTCAGTTGCTGTTGTTGTAGTGTTTCTGCTGCTCTTCAGCTGCATTGCATCATCATCAGCCAGCAGTGAGCTGCCGGTGCCGCTGAACGACGAGGTGCTGTCCCTGATAGTCTTCAAGTCCGCCATAACCGACCCGAACGCGGCCCTCGCTACCTGGACAGAGTCCGACGCCACGCCGTGCAGCTGGACGCATGTCGAGTGCGACTCCGCGACGTCCCGTGTGGTTCGCCTCACGCTTGACTCGCTCGGGCTCTCGGGTGAGCTGCCACGGGGCCTTGAACGGCTTACCTCTCTCCGTTCTCTCTCGCTCTCGCACAACAATTTATCCGGTCCTGTCCCGGCCGGGCTATCGCTCCTGCCGAATTTGCACTCACTCGATCTCTCGTACAATTATTTCTCCAGCATTTTGCCCGAAGACATGCCCATGATGCCCTCATTGCGGTATCTCGACCTGTCCTTCAATTCATTCTCCGGTCCGTTACCGGCTTCGTTCCCTTCATCGCTCCGTTTTCTCATGTTGTCGGGTAACCGGTTCTCGGGTCCCTTGCCTTCGACATTGTCACAATGTACCTTCCTTCTTCACATAAACGTGTCGAAAAACCAGCTTTCGGGTTCACCCGACTTCTCGAACGGTTTCTGGTCACTTACCCGACTAAGAGTGATCGATCTTTCCGACAACCAGTTTTCCGGTGTTCTTTCCGAAGGCATGTCGAACCTACACAACTTGAAGGAGTTGAACCTGAGCAGCAACCGGTTTTATGGGTCGGTATCGGGTGGACTCGGTCTCTGCCCACATTTGACAACTGTCGACTTGAGCTACAATGCGTTCGATGGGTCTCTGCCCAATACATTCCGTTACCTGACCTCTCTGCTTTCTCTGTATGCATCGAACAATAGGTTGTCGGGTCAAATCCCTGAATGGATCGGTAACATGACTGCATTGCAGAATTTGGACCTATCAAACAACAAACTGACAGGAAACCTGCCGTACTCATTCAGCGGGTTAAAGGATCTGAGTTATCTCAGTTTATCCAACAACCTTTTATCAGGAGCGATCCCTGAGTCGGTATCGGAGTGCACACGGCTAACCGAATTGCATTTGAGAGGAAACGGGTTCAACGGAACCATTCCGGAAGCATTGTTCAATCTCGGGCTCGAATTGCTCGATCTTTCCTCGAACAGTTTAACAGGCACAATGCCAGCCGGTTCGGCTCATATGGCAGATACATTGCGCTGGTTGGATCTGTCTAACAACCACATTACGGGCACGATACCAGCTGAGATGGCACTGTTCTACAATCTGAGATATCTGAACTTGTCATGGAATGATCTGAAGGCACAGCTGCCGCCGGAGCTCGGGCTGTTCAGGAACTTAACTGTCCTGGACTTGCGTTCCAGCGAGCTGTTCGGGTCGATCCCTGAAGAAATTTGCGATTCGAATAGCCTCGCAGTTCTTCAATTGGACGGGAATTCGCTCAGCGGCCTGATTCCAGCAGAGATCAAGAATTGCTCCTCACTCTACTTACTGTAAGTGAAACAATAAAAGTATAAAACTTGTATTCAGTTTTTCTGTGAAGTAACATTATTTATATTGACAAAATTTAGACAATATAAATCCCTGTTACAATAATCTTTTTCTCTAGAAAAAATGTAAACCATTTTATATATCTGAAAATGTTTTACAAAATTTATAGATTAATGATTAATCCTTTCAATTCTTATCCTTGTTCTATAAACAGGAGCTTGGCTCATAATAGCTTGAGTGGCCCGATTCCGGCCTCCCTATCGAACCTAAAACAGCTCGAAATTCTGCGGCTAGAATACAACAATCTGACCGGCGAGATACCGCAGCAACTCGGCACGTTACAGAACCTCTTAAGTGTGAACATTTCACACAACCGGCTGGTTGGTCGGTTGCCAACCGGTAGCATTTTCCAAACTCTGGATCAGAGTGCCATCGAAGGCAATCTCGGCATCTGTAGCCCTCTAGTTTCCGAGCCCTGCAGAATGGATGTTCCCAAGCCGCTGGTTCTCGACCCGAATGCATATCCTCATGGAAATGGGAATGACCTTGTCACTTACGGTAACGGGCCTGTCGTACCGAAAAGACACAAGTTCTTGAGCATCTCAGCCATAATTGCGATTTCGGCGGCACTGTTGATTGTTTTCGGGGTTCTGGTTATAACAATGCTTAACATATCAGCTAGAAGGAGAATCAGTTTACTAGATAATGCGTTGGAGAGCATGTGTTCTAGTTCTACCCGGTCTAGTAGTCCCGGTGTGGGAAAGATGGTCGTGTTCGGGCCAAAGAATAGCTTAAAGTCGGAAGATTTGGTTGATGGCGCTGAATCGTTATTGAATAAAGCCACGGAATTGGGCCGCGGCGTCTTTGGCACAGTTTATAAGGCGTCAATTGCACAGGACAGATACGTGGCTGTCAAAAAGTTGTTCACGGCGAATATAATTCCGTACCATGATGATTTCGACCGGGAGGTAAGGATCCTTGGCAAGGCAAGACACCCCAATTTAGTACCGCTAAAGGGTTACTACTGGACACCGCAGATGCAACTGCTCATCTCGGATTATGCACCACATGGCAGCCTTCGTGCAAGGTTGCATGAAAATCTGGACAAATTGCCGGGTCTGACATGGCCTGAAAGATTCAAGGTTGCACTCGGTACGGCCAAGGGACTTGCCTATCTGCACCAGAGTTTCAAGCCACCGATCATACATTACAACATCAAACCGAGCAACATTCTCTTGGACGAAAACTGCAACCCGAAAATATCTGATTTCGGTTTGGCAAGATTGTTGCCTAAACTTGATAAACATATAATCAGTAGCCGGTTTCAAGGGGCAATGGGCTATGTGGCACCGGAGCTCGCCTGTCAGAGTCTAAGGGTAAACGAAAAATGTGACGTGTATGGATTCGGAGTGTTGATTCTTGAATTGGTTACTGGTAAAAGCCCGGTCGAGTATGGAGACGACGATGTGGTAATACTGATCGATCAAGTTAGAGTTCTATTAGAGCAAGGCAATGTGTTGGATTGCGTTGACCCGGTTATGGGTGAGTTCCCCGAAGAAGAGGTTTTGCCAATGCTGAAATTAGGTTTGGTTTGCACATCGCAGATACCTTCGAGCCGGCCATCCATGGCTGAGGTGGTTCAGATACTGGAGGTGATCAAGGCACCTATACCAGACAGAATGGAAGGTTTCTGATTTGAGAATGAAGCTTGTTTTCATGTATGAATTTGGATAAAACCCGTTTTCTTTTCTTTTCTTTTTTTTGCCTGGTTCTTATCCTATTGCTCTTTTGCAGTTTAGGCTTAGTTTTGTAATTTGTACGTTTACTCTGTGGATGATCAAGTGTATTTTATTTTTGATTTCTCAAGTCAATACTGCAATGAATTGATGCAAGTTTATATGATTCTCTCTTTTCATGTTTTGCTGTCAATTACTGACATCCATAGAATGAAATTTCCTGTTATTTTATGTCATTTGGTTTTGGATTGAAAAATTTTCTGTTATTCTCTATGAATGTAATTACTTCTTATGAATAAAATCCGTTGCCTACGGGCCTTTGATGTTCAAAAAAAAAAAAAAAAAATACTGACATCCATAGAATATCAATCAATGCATTATCAGGAAACAAAAAAAAAAAGATAAAATTCTCAATTAATATTGTCCCTCCCTGAACATGTTTTCTGTCTTGATTGTACTAAGCCTGCACGAATCCCGAGGAGATCCAACGGTCCATGTGTTGCATGGTACCATGCCATATGTTAGGGGATCTGAAATCGACTGAGCACTGAGTTTTTGAGATTTAACTTGCAGAGGTTGCTACAACTATGTATCTTGAGCAGGAACAATCACTGTAAAAAAGAAATTTCTTAGTTTTCCCCTCGAATTCGACATATACTGAAAAAATGAAATTGCCAAAGTGAGTTGCTTAGTTACATGTAATTCTGCAACTTGATAGATATATATCTGTTTTCATAATTTGGGTTGATTAATCAGCATCCACTTTCCAACTATCAATTGTTTGCAAATCTTACTAGAACAAAAGAAGCTACTTGCCCATGCAAGCAAAGGGGACCACCGCCAATCAACTTGGTATGCAAATTCAATTTCATATCTCAAAATTTAGAGAACGAACATGAGCGAATCTTTCGCATGCTCCGGCCCCATGCTTGGCCATTTCTCAAATTTTGCTTGTTTAATTCCTCATTTGTGTAGAATTTCAGTGTAGATGTGTCATGTGTGGTCCCTTAATTTACTCACAAGTATACATTGACACGCTGAAATCAGCTGCGATCCAAATCCGATCTCAGGATCCTGAGATCCTGATCAAACGGCTGAGATTCTTTCACAACCACCCCTAAAAAGCCTCAGCCGTCAGATCAGATCGAGATCACAGAACCCTGCAATCCTGTTTTGAATCGCAGCGGATACGGACTCATACATTGACGAATACTGAAATAGTAAAAGCATGATGTCCTGATTGAAATACCAGTACAAAGAAGTCAATAGAGTTACCAGAAGAGCTTGAAACGTATATGCAATTGAGAACAGCAACAGGACAACAATGTAACAGTGGAACATCAACGGTACAAATTAAAAGCTTGTCAGCATTGGGAAATACTGGCAACTCAAATATTGACCTTGCTGTCACTCCAACAGTACAAATTAATGACACCCAACAGGGACGGATCTAAGAATTATTTAAGCCTAGACACAATTGTATAGCATAACTGAAAATATGAATTTATTCCATATATTTTGCCTAACAAGCTAAGAAGTCTGGACACTATACATATACACAAAGTGATTTTAATAACTAAGCATTATATAAGAAAAAACTATGTTCTCAAAAAAATTAAGCATAAACACTTGAGAAGGCCTGCTCTACTGTAGATCCGTCCCTGACACCCAAAATAGCATACCAGTAAAACTGAAGATTGGTACTGAAGGTGCCCACAAAATGCACTGACTTAATTATGCTTGGAAGATAAGTGCAAGGTAAGCAAAACAATACAAAATGGTGCACACAGCACACTGTTTATCTACTGCTACTACTAGTAGTCAGCTAGGGATGTAAACGAGCCGAGCCGAGCTGAGCTAGGCTAAGCTCAAGCTCGGCTCATTTAATTAACGAACTGACTGAGCTGGCTCGTTAAGCTCGTTTATTTTTTAATAATAAAATTTTAAGTATGTTATATCAAAATTTATATAAAAATTAATATAAAAGGGACTAATAAATATATGTTCATACACATTTTACATAACAATTTCATATATATTTGACCATATGTTGTATAATATATTAATAATTTACGATAAGAGCAGTATAAATTGCAATTAGTAATAGTTTATCGAGTCAAACGAGTTTAACGAGCCGAGCCATGTTAAGCTCAAGCTCGGCTCATTAGCTTAACGAGCTTAACGAGTCGAGCCCGAGCTACTAACGAGCGAGCCACGAGTTTTTTTACCACTCGTACAGTAAGTAGTGAGTGTAAACAGTGCAAAACCAAATGGTGCTACAGTGATCACGTGACACAAAGAAACAGAGCGAGCGGGGTCCGAGTCGAATTGGGAATTTTTTCTTCATGGGATGAGTATAAGATGGACAGATTCGTGTGGTCGGTACCAAATACCAAAACCAGCTAGTGAGTCTATCTAATTCTCTGGTACGGTTTTTTGTCTTTGTTGGGTTTTGCTTGCTTGCCATGTTGGTACAGTTACAAAGAGTAATACTGGCGTCACAGGTTATATTTCAGAATGTATCTGTTATATTCCGTACATCTTTATAGATGTATGGACAGTTATTTAATGGACGCAAGATGTTTCTCAATTACAAACAAACCACACCTCATTCATTCATTGGTGATTGGTTCCACAATATTCTCCCTTGCAATAACAAACGACAACATCAATTCTCCCTTGTAATTTGTAAATCGTCCTGTAAATAAATAAATAAATAAAGTTCTCAGGATGAAATATCAAAATAAACAAATAAAAAACTCCTTTTTGCACGTTTTTTGAAACAGCATTATATATATGAATTTCTGTTGGGGTATTTGGCTAGACAGGGATGTTGAAGTTAGTAAATCACAATTCACAAGCAAGAATCTGCATGTTTTATCTGCTTGTTTTGTACCGACGGAGGGAATGAATGTCTGCGTGGTCTGTAATTAAATTTAGGTAATTTAATTTTGAGGACTGATTACTGGATGTACTGCAATCAGAAACTCATTTTAGGTAGTTTAATTTTAGGTTATGAAGTACTGTAATGTGATGTTTTAATTTATAAATGCAATGCTTACGGGTTTTCAATAAAAAAAAATAAATTTCGTTTTTATCTGCTTGAATGGATCACCCTAATGCAGCTGAACTTTTTTTTCTTTTTTTTTTTGGCCATAGTGTCCTCAATATTAGTGTCTACGTGTTCACATTGTTACAAAATTTGAATTAAGAGTTATAAATTTTCTGTATATGTAGATATATGGATAGTTAAAAATGAGGGCATCTGGCAAATTTCTTTTTTTCCCCCTTTTGATGAACTGTGCAGCCTGAAATGCACCAAAATTTTTATTTAGAGGCAACAGATGTATTATTTGTGGGTCCTTTAATTAGATCTGTTGGATCCTTTATATTCCCAATTTCCCATTTAAGAGAAGGAATTGGAATCTGGAAAAAGTCCAGAAATCTAAATTATGCAATAATGATCAAGCAATATTTTTCTGTACGTAGTTATTTAGTTGTTCTGTGTCAAATACTAAATAGTTGAAACTAATTATGAGCTTCTACACGTAATAGTACAACAGAAAATCATAATTCAGATATTTTGTTGCCACACAATCATTGAACCTAAGAAATGAATTATACAAATATAACGCTTATCCATCCTACTTCAACAGAAATGTGTAAGGCAGTTGAAATAGAAATTCCTACTAAACAGTAAATTCATTGCTTCGAAAGTAACGTAAATTCTGAAAAAATAGAAAGCCTTGCTCAGAATAACAGTAATACCAAGATCTATCGTTTATAAATGTTATGTGAACAATTAACATAAGTGTTGTTTCATAGACTGCTGAACTTCAAATTTAACTTTTCAAGGAATTTGTTGGAATTACTAGGGAAGAAAAATGTTCGAATGAATGAATGATCCTCTCTGATATATTAAAACGAAACACACAGAATCTTAATGGTTTAAAAAAGGAACAAAACAAGTAGATAAAATATGAACAGTTGTCCATATAAGAACAACTCAACGTATATATATATATAGATCCCATTAATTTCACATCCTCCGCAGTACTGCAAACTGCAGTTAATTATATGGGGCCGTTGGATTGTCTCGAGATCCGAGCCTGCATGAATATCAAGAAGATCCAACGACCCACGTGATTAACTGCAACATGCAGTACTGCGGTCTGCACTCCCCTGTTTATCTTATCATAGTTTTTGACTCGTTACATGAAATCTACAACTAAACAACGATGCAAATGCAACGAAGCCAATCCAAACTCTCCTGTCCATCACCTCACCTCACCGTGGTGATTATTTAATAATTGAACAGAACGAACAGCGATGCTATTTTGGTGCTGCACCAAGAGCACAAGTGCAAAGCACATGGAGGGAGGGGCGAAGTATATAAAAGAGCAACGACTTTTTGAAAGAGAAAACGACACCAGCAGCAGCAAGCATGGCTGCACCTGCATCGATCTGCATGGGGCAAGGCAACTTCACACACTGGCACCAAATCATCATCAAAGTTTTCTTCTTCTTCTTTCTTCTTTATTTTTTTACTGTTTTGGGAGAGAAATTAATGTTGCTGCACATACTGCATGTGTGTGCCTCATTGGTGAAACACTCTGAGTTACAATTTACAAATGTTAAATGTTAGTTTATTTCTTTTGGAAGATGCATGCGTGCTCATGATGAGGGAATTATGGGTCCACAGTATATATGTTTGTGGACATTATTTCTGATTATTTGCATCAACTGTACAGATGTTTTTTTTTTTATTTTTTTAGATATAAGTATGTAACAGATGTTACAGATGCCATGAAAGTTTTGCCTTTTATTTTCCAGAAAATAAAAAATAATATGATAGAAACATATTTCATTTATATTCCACCAATTTCATTGAAAAGGAAAAGCAAATAACATCATGCTTACTAGTCACCATATCTGACTCTCTCTACCTAAGATTTATACATCAGAAGATTTAACTAAAGAGTATCAACATAAATAAAAGAAGCACCTCCTAACATAATTCTAAATTTAAAATCTAACAACCAATAACAGAACTTTGGAGTAATACAAACAAAATCAGACAAAACACCAACATGACTCATTTTGAAGTTTCCAACAGTCAGTATTATCACCAACTGTAAAGGAATCAAACTCTTCTCCATACATGACTGACTGAACCTGCCAAATTGCAATGCATAAATGTGAAACTGTGTATGCCTACAAAGATTTGGGCCTAAGTTACATTGACAAAACCCAAATTTCTCGGCCTTAGAACAGCAACAAATACCCAAAATCAGCATTCAGCACCAGGGTTGTTTCTGGGCTGAATTTCACCAACAATTCTAGGCTGTATATTAACCCAAAATCAAAACAAACACAGTGTTGGAATTTGGTTAGTTATTTGAGCCTAAAATGGGCTAAGCCTGGCCCAATAAATTTGGGTCCGTTTTCTCTGAACTCTGTCACTCTCTCTGTTTTGCCTTTTCTTTTCCTTTTTTTCTGTTCAGTTTACACTTTACACTGTTTACAGAGACAGCTGTTGCGAGCAATTTTGCCTTTCAGTAGGCAGCAAGCCCACACGTGTCACCTCTCTTCAGAACACCATGCTACCTGTCTTGATTTCAAATCAACCCCCTGCTTCAGATTTTGTCCCATTGTTTTATGCTATCATCACCTCCATTTCCAGAGTACAAATGCAGAAACTGTATTACTGTATCAGGATGCAATTGCTGATGATGACAAGTGGTTGAATTGTTTCATTGCGGTTTTGTCAATTTAGTTTTATTTACTATTTCAGAGTGAGTACAATAATTATTGTCCATAATCTGTGATGATGGATTTTCTTGAGATATCTTGAAAAGGACTTTGACAAAAAAAAAAAAAAAAAAAAAAAAAAAAAAAAAGTTTCAAACTTTCAATTAGTGATGATCTCCTCTCTTTCATTGTTTTCTCTATTCTTATGCTACTAGAAATCCTTTTTCCATTGCTTGCTCTTTCTAGCTCACCTGATGGAGCCAGAAATCTACCAACTGATGCAAGGGCAGTACTACCCGAAACCGACTTACCAAGACCCGGCATACACCGGCTTCACTCTGGATTCTCCGGTCGGTTGGTTGGTCCAGTCCGCGGCATTCATGTTTGAACTCATCTCCGATTCGTTTCTCGGCTTCATTACCCCTTTTGTCATCCTGCTACAGGAGTCGCATGCGCTCCCGTCCGTCATCGTGCGCCGCCTCGTCTCCCTTTTTCGTCGCATGCTGTTTGGGTTTGTTGGTGCGCTCTCTGCTGTGACAGTTCTGATCATGGTCATGGTAATTTCGGTCCTGATCGGGGTTTCAATTGTGAGGTTTTGGGTTGATGAGCCGGTCCGAATGCAAGAGGTTATATACTTCGACTATACGATGAAAGAACCGAGCGCGGTAGTGTTTCTTGGTGGTTCCAGGAGGCGTCAAATTCCCGCCGGCCATTCGGTAGTGATTGTTCTTAACTTGATCCTGCCGGAATCGGAGCATAATAGGCAACTCGGTATGTTTCAGGTATTTTCTATATATGCAATCTGATATATTAATTGGAGATTAATTATTGACTGCACAATTTATCGAGAATTTACTGAGATAAGGTACAAACTTTTCTAATAGTGCTGTTGATATTCATAGAAAATTTAAAAATTTGGGGCTGTTCGAGCGACCTGTTATCTTTAAATTTTACATGCTTGATTGTAGATATAACAAATTGAATTCTTCAAAAATATATTAAAAGGAGAAAAATAAGGGAAAAATAAGGAACTTGTTTTTCCTGACAGTCAATATTGTTGTAGTTTCTCCACTGAATAATTAGTTTTTCTTAATTACTTGTTTTTCTGACCAGAGGGAGAGATTTCATTGAATTTGTTGTACAACATTTCAAGGAAAAGAACATACAGTATAACTTGCACATGTAATTGTTTATTTTAGGTTACTGCTGAGGCCATCTCAAGGAATGGAAAAATTCAAGCTGCGACAAGCCAGCCATTCATGCTTCGTTTCAGGAGCCTTCCGATTCGGCTGATGCATACCTTCTTCATGGGCATTCCAATTCTGCTCGGTTTGAGCACCGAGACCCAGAAACTAACCATTGAAATCCTTCGATACACGGAGAGCCGCCACAGAACCGACACCATATCAGTCAAATTGAAGCCAAGAGCCGGGATAGGAGATTTGCCGCAGCTGTACACATCGGAGGTGAAGATAAGAACACAACTGCCCTGGATGAAGCAAGTTGTGCACAATTGGAAATGGACCTTGTACGTATGGACGACATTTTATGTTTATGGGTTTATTCTGATACTGATAGGCTGTTACCTGAGACCTTCGGTTTTCGGGTTGGCGTCGTGGTTGCCCGGCGAGAGGCATACCGATGTTGAGAGTGAAAGGAAGAGGGCAATTGAAAGGGAAGAGGGGAAATTGACTGAGAGACTGAGGAAATGGAGGGACAGAATGAACAAAAGAAGACAAAGGATAGAGCGCCGGCGAGTGTCTGATATGCCGGAAGGCAGCGGGTCCCGCATGTCGGGTGGGGATGTCGGTGAGGTAATCGACGATGACGTGGGTGAATTGGCAGCCTCAGAGTCATCAGAATGCATTTGAGGTCTATAAGTTGAAGTGGAAATTACTATTTGGTATCAAGTTGTATATTTTATTTTGAGAGAGAATAATCAGAATCAATCTGAATTGCATTTCTGTCTTGTTTAAAAAAAAAAAAAAAATCAAGGGGATCATCACCTAATTAACTATCTCAAATTCCAAATAGTAAAATCTGTGGTTAAATATCCTAATTAATTTCTGATGAAACAGTAAACCAGGGGGGTGAAACTTGAAAGGTTTACTAATGAAGGCATGTTGATTTTTGAACCAAGTTATGGTATGAAGCAACTAAACAAATTTTATACTGAACATCCCCATTTTGACAACAACACTTCTGTTTTTACTGAACACTTAATCGTCATATTTTGGCATGACATGAGACATGACACATAATCGAGTTGGAAACTGGATTCTATGAATTGTATTTGAGAAATTATCTTTGTAAACATATATGATGTGCATGCTTAACATCTTTTTAAGCAAATATTGTACGGTTGACCCCATATAATCGTCCAGAAAATTGTTATCATGTTAAAAAAAAAAAAACAGATGTATTTTTATATTAATGTCTTAGATATGAATTTTCAATAAAACAAATACTTACATGATGCTTAGTATATATTGATGAGGAATTCTTTTCTTTCTTTTCAAGTGATTTAAGTGATAAAAAAAAAATTAAAGAAGACATAAATTGAATTATTGGGAGGCAAAATAATGTGATATTTCTCTTCTTTTTGCATCATTCTTTTAATTCTAATCTTGAAATATTATAGATATAAAAATATGTAAATCACAAAAATAAAAGAAGAAAAGAGTTGGCAACAAAGAAACTGCAGGTTATCTCAACTACACAAAAGTTACACCAAACCATATAAATTCATAAAAAAATCTTAAAAGTAGAATTTTTTTTGCAAAAATATTCATTTACCTATAGATTGATTGTGTTTCAAATTTCATTCAATTTAAATGTCATTTAATACTCTATCAAGAACTATCAAATTTGTATGGTAATTACTACAACGGTCTAAATTTAATTATTCTTAATAAAATTTTAAATGATACTCAGATTGAATGAAACCTAAAACACAATTAATCTATAAGTAAATGAATAAGTTTGTAAAAGATACATTTTTTTTTAATGTTATATGAACTCATATATAGGGCTTGACATAATTTTTGTATGAAAGCATCCTCCTCAGCACAAGATTTTAATCCATACTCCTCTTCCTTAGCAAACCTGCCTCGGTGGCTCCTCAAGTGCTTTTTAATGACAACGTTGCCCTCTAAAAATGTCAAAATGATCTCCTCAAGGGCCACGATTCTTTTTATCATTATTGGTGCTTCTTGCTTTTCTTCTATGCACATTACCCGATGCAGAAAGGAAACAGCTTCTCTCATCTTTGTAGCTTGAATTGTCTTGTAATTAATTTAAGCTCACAAAATCAATGAAATATTAATATTTGTTGTGAAAAGATCTTTCAATTGAGATCCATATTCATATGGTTTATCTGATTTCTGCTCGTTATTCTCCTTCTAATGCATCTTTTTTTGGTGATGTTGTATTTTCCAAGCCATTTACATTAAATTAGTAGGATGATTTTTTTAGGGAAAATTGTCAAAATGCCACTCTAAAACTCGAGACTTGTCAAATTGTTACTCTAAAATTTTTGTTTGCAAAATTACCGTTACAAAATTGATATACTCTCCAAATTACCATTATACAATATTCTTTATTCAAAATAAAATAATTTTCTGGTATAGACCAAAATACCCTCGACAATTACTGAATGTGATAGTCCCAACAAGATCAAAGCCCTGTATTTTTCTGAATATATTTGATCCAAATTTCCTACTCGATCTGTATTTGATCCCCTCTACACTTAAAATCGATTAAGGGTGAATGTTTAATCAAGCCTTCACTGGGTGCATTATTAATCATCTCCTTGACTCCTTTTCATGGTGAGTGCTCATAAGGAATCCCATATTAAGATTTCAGAGTGAGTAAAATTTGAAAATTCTTGCCGATTGAAGGGAATCCCAGTTGCCATATTAATTAATACTTATAGGATTAGAAAAATAGACTTCAGATAGAGGGAGATAGCGCAGGTGCAGGTAGTGTCCAACGGTGGAGCTACTATGAGGTACTGATGAACGGAGTTGGAGGCATTGTTGTTGGCGCAAATCCTTTTCCTCCTCCTCAGGCGGAGGGTGCGCAGGGAGGAGTTGGTGGTGGTTAGTTCACGACGACTTTGCTGTAAGTGCGAGATTTTACTTTTTGGGAGGACAAAGATGGTGCCTCAGTTTCGATCCATTGAGAATTTGAAGAGGAGAAACAAATTTGGGGAGAGAGTATAAGGGTAAATTGGAAATACGAAAATACAGTTCAAAAAATACTAAAATCTGTTGTTATTTTTAATAGATATGTATAAAAAACATGAACTAATGGCAATTAGACAAGTACAACAGTTTTGTAGTGGCAATCTTGCAAACAAGAATTTTGGAGTGGCAATTTGAGAAGTCTTAAGTTTTGGAGTGACATTTTGATAATTTTTCCTTTTTTTTAAAGTTTATTATTTGAAAAGATTCCTCTCGTAACTCTGTCAGCGAAGGTATTCTTTAATGGATATAGAAAATGGTGAAAGTCACCTCTTGTACGGGAGGAGTTTGGGTTACATACTATGGTAATCTTACACTTTAGTCTTTTTATATTCTTTGATATTACTAACATATATAAAAGACATTAAATATGTTCTAATACTATTCAACACTCTCCCTCAAGATGGGCGATATATGTCAATCATCCACATTCTATCACCAAATAAAACCAAACAGAACAGATACCACAGTCACACAACCACACAACTACCAGTACCCAGTACCACTCTTATGAATCAAGCAGACAGTACATCATCAAGTTGCACATGCCATCATTTTGTTCCTATCTTCTCACTGATACGCGTGGAGTGTATAGGCTTTTACCCTAAATAATACAATCAATCGCAAGCGTACGATATTATGCAATATAGTCGGGATCGTATCCACAGGGACGGTACTAAATTTAGACAGATCTTTGTTCACAATTCTAATCCTAAAAGTAACCGATTCGTAACCAATTTGGGGGGGTTTGTTTGAAGTTGGTTGGTTCCTAAATTATTAAAAAAAAACAGTAAAAGACTCTAAAACAATTATGAGACAAACGTTCCTAGGGTTTTCAGAATCAGTTTGATGTTTGGACTAACTGCCTGCGTTCCGCACCCGAGAGGGTGCGAACCGCAAGATGTACAAATTTGTGGTTCTCTGTCTGTTCCTTGCTTGGTATGGTTCGCACCTGTCACCAATGCGATCCGCAGGGAACAGATCAGAGTCAGTTCAAGCTCAGTTTCTATTGTTGATCAAAGTTACCGATCCCCAACTAACCCAAAGCAATTACAAGTCCCTCAACTCTCGTTTGTTGGCACTTTTAAATACTTTTAGATTAATTCGAAATCTTTAGATTATCTCTAACATAAACCCAATTTGCTTTCGATCACAGGTACGGTTTAACTCACGTTATAACCACAACTTCTCCTCTCGGATACAATTGGACAACAAGTTATCTACCCAAATAGTGCAAGTATTGAATCTCTATCAATTGACGTTAAGTTTTCCAACTAGACTATGCCCAATCCACAGGTCTATCAAAATAGGGTGAACTACTACAAGTGCACTCTCATGCAATTAGCAATTCTGGCCTAAGAAGATATAAATCTACCAACTAGATACGAACATACATCCACATGATCATATCAAAGAACAAGAAAACAATTCAAGCACAATTATGAATAAGCTCAAAGCAAATATGAAAATAACTTCAATGCATAAACGTTAAAAGCAAGTATTCAATTAATCCATACATACAAACATCATCCTAAACCCCAAGAACAAAGGCGACTACTCACGCCTTGACATGACTAAACAGCAAAATAAAATAAGGGAAAAGAAAGAACCGATCGAGCTTAGGAATAGGCGAGTAACCAACTCCTTCACCTTGGCGGCGATGAACTCCTCCCTTCACAAAACTAGACTCTCAACTAAACAATGACTATTGACTAAACTAATCTCAACACATGAGACCTACACAAGACTTGACAAGATCAAGATACTATGAGATGATATGAGATGTGAGATGATATTGTAAGAGCACCCCAAGGGGTCTCTTTTATAGTAGAAGTTGTCTCAAATTTAGGTGTCTGACTTCTGGTTTCTTGGGGTGCAATTAAGGGAAAATTCTCAAAGGAGATCGCCAAAAATAGCACAAACCAGAAAATAGGTGTTCTGTTGTGTTTTGAACTGTCTGCGTTCCGCAAATAGGAAAGTACGGTCCGCAAATAGAAGTCCAAAGAGAGCTCGGCCTTGAAATAGCATTTCTGTCGCTTAAATTGGCTCTCTGCGTGTTTCCTTGATTTAGATATGGCGGTTGTGAGCTGGCATGACATGAAAACAGAAGTTCTATTCTTGATTACGGTCCGCAAATAGGGGGTTGCGGTCCGTAAATAGATGTTCCTTTGTGCTCCTTCGCCTATTTTTGCTCCTTGCTCCAATTTTAGTCCGTAATAGCTCTAAAAGCTCCGTTTACCTGAAAAATAGGACCAAAACACAGAAGTAACTTGATTCTAGACAATCTTCTATTAAAATGCAAATGAACTTAGGATTTTAGGTGCAAATATAGGTGCAAGTCTGGTTAATATGCATATATGAAATAGGTGCATCAAATCTCCCCAAGCTCAAACCCTTGCTTGTCCTCAAGCAATTACTTAAACCTAAGAACAGACTGTACCTAGACTCATTCCCAAATTCCCAAGTAATGCAAATGAAAGATTTTGTGTTTATATTTAACTCAAGATTTATGAACAAGTTTAAACTAAGCTTTATCAACAATTGGGAAAAATTACTTCATAAGACATGTGTTATAATAAGTAACCAAGACGAGCGACTCTTGTTCCATGAAACAAATAAGACAATTGTACTTTTTCGGACCTAGATCTTTCAATCAAACTACAAAGTGGTTATTTAAGCTTTGCTCATCCCACGTGAACAACTTTCTCGTTCTATTCAACTCCATAGACTTTGAAATGCCTTATTTTATTTGTGTTTGGGGTATGAAGCTCGAATCAGTTCGGATGAAAAAATTAAAGGGTACACAACTCCGAACTGAACGCAACTCCAACCTTTTGTGAATTTGAGACATTCTAGAATCCAATCGATCCGGATGGAAAAATAAAGGGTACACTCGTCCGAATCAACCGCGATCCTAAAAGCCTCTTATTTGATTTGATTTTCCGCTGCCCAAGACTTATCTCGTCATTTATGAACATTTACGGATTTAATTATTTTTATTTGACATTCAAGCTATGACATTCCACTTTGCCAGACCCATGTTCACGTGAAATCAACAAAACCAAAAGAATTTCCTTTTTCATTCTCAATCAGATTTTCGGTTTGCTACTTTTTCCAATAAATTCTTACTCAATTCAAGTAACTAGTCACTTCAGAACAAGAATTACCGACTATAACAAATATCTCATGAAGTTATCCTACTCAATTTTTAACAAAACAAAATCCAAAAACACCCAAAAATCTTGAATTTAACATCTACTCAAAATTTTTCATAAATGCAATGCATGAAAATTCGAAAAATTGGACTAAAAAATTGCATGGACTCTACAAAATGCATGTTTTGGACTCAAAAATCAAGTTTACTCTATTCTCCCTCCCCAAGCTAATCCTTGCACTGCCCTCAGTGCTTAGAACTTAGATATGGAAATAAATGAGAGAAAGAAAGAATACGACCTGATGGACTAGCTATGCTCCGTAGACGTCATGGAGACTCCCCAAGCTCAATCGAACTATGCCTTTCTTCTGTCTGAAACAGGTATCTGTCAGAGCTTACTGCGGAACGCAATCTGCAGCTTGCGGAACGCAGGTAGATGCCAGCGCCTCATTTCTTCGTGATTTCGAGCTCTGATTCTTCATGATTCCTTGGGTTGACTCATGGGACTACAAAAACACAACTAAACATACCTTATGCAATATTATGATGAACTTGTTTGTATGGACTAATTGATACTATCTAAACTAACCTAAACTACTTTATTCGTACTTGGGTTGCCTCCCAAGAAGCGCTACGTTTTAGGTCCCGAGCTCGACCCCTAAACTACCTAAATTATTAAAGAAAATACCTGACCTGATGCCAAGCTATGCGCGGAGGAGACCTGTCTGTTTCGTACCTGGTAACTCCTTCCTGCGTACCGTTCTTGGTGTCCTGCGGATCGCAATCTGCTGTGACTGGTTGCGGAACAGGCGGTTCTGGTTGCATTTGAAAAATCGACTGTCTGTCTGGTGGGTCTTCCTCCTGCGGAACGCACCGAAAATCCTGTAGTCCGCAGTATGTGTTATCTGTTGCTGTCTCGGGCTGATCTGTCATTTGTGGCTCAGCCCTTCCTCCTTCCCTCTGCGGAACGCATGTAGTGAGCTGCGAACCGTGTGATGCATGTACCAACTGATCCTGCAGAGGAGACTCGTCATCTTCTCGCACCTCATGGACTCCATCCTCGATAACGTCCAATTGGCAGCAGTCTTCGAAATAGTCGGGGTATTGCATTGCTTCTTCAACTTGGAATTGAACCTTGTCATTTCCAACGTACATCGTCAACGTGCCATCTCGTGTGTTGATAACGGTACCGGCGGTTCTTAAGAAAGGTCACCCTAAGATGATCGGCACATGCTTGTCTTCCTTCATGTCTATCACAACAAAATCTCCCGGAACAAAGAATCTTCCAACTCGAACGGGTATGTCTTCAACAATACCAAATGGTTTTCGCGTGGTGGTATCGGCAAGTTGGATCGTCATGCGAGTCGGTTTTAGATCTCCAACCCCGATTCTTTGAAACACGGTATATGGCATGAGACTCACACTAGCACCCAAATCGCATAGTGCTTTCTTAATGTCGGCTTTCCCGATGGTACACGGAATAGTGAACTTGCCCGGATCCCCAAGTTTAGGAGGTAACTCATGACTTATGACCGCGCTAACTTCGTGATTGAGTTGTACCTTCTTACAATCTTTGAGACTTCGCTTGTTGGACAAGATGTCCTTCAAGAACTTGGCGTACGAAGGCATTTGCATGAGAGCGTCGGTGAATGGAATTGAGATTGTGAGTTGTTTAAGTACCTCCATGAACTTCATGAATTGCTCATCCAATCGATGTTGGGCAAGTCTCTGTGGAAAAGGAACAGGCGGCTGATAAGGCGGTGGTGTCTCTGTTGCTTTGCCTTTGCCCTTTGCTGAGGTGGCACGTGAAACAGGATTGATATTCTGGTCAGTTTTGCCTTCTGTTTCATCATCCTGCGGACCGTACTCTCGTGAGTGCGGACCGCAAGCTGTGTCGGTTGGGCCTGACTGCTTCGGTCGCGAAGTCGGTTGGGTCGTGCTCTTCTCTGTTTCTGCTAACCGAGGGATGTGCGGACTGTGTACAAAAGGGTGCGGTTCGCACTCTGCTCTGTCTGAAGCGGTTTTCATAGTTTTCTGAACGGTTTCGGCGTCAGCTGGTCCCTTGATACTCAGGTCAGGTTCCTCTGGCATTGGAGGGTCTGTGTATTGCGTGCCGCTCCTCAAGATATGTATAGCCTTTACTTCACCGTTTGGATTAATCGGTTGACTCGGAAGCTTACCCGTGCCCGTCGAGCTTATGCTCGCATTAGTGTCTCCTCCCGCTAGTCTAGCCAACTTCTCATTCATGGCTTGCATTTGTTCAAAGATCATTTGATTCATCTTGGTTTGCTCTTGCATGAAGGTGTTGACCTCTGGTGGTACGTGTGGTTCTTGTTGGGGATGCGCGTTTGGGTGTCGGTATAAGTTGTTTGGCGGGGTATTGCGATTCTGGTTTTGGTTTTGGAAGTGGTTGTTGCTATAGAAGTTACGGTTTCCGCTTCCTTGACCTGGTTGATACTGAGTCCCTTGGTTCTGATACCTCTGAGGAGGGTTGTACGACTGTGCGAAAGGAGGCTTTGGGTAGAAGGGTGGCTCATTGTTGATCGAGTTGACTTGTCCTCCAAACTCGGGTTGACGCAAGGGGCAGTTTTCGTAGTCATGAGATTCTCCACAAAGAGTACAAGATTGGACTTGCACGGCATTAGTGGTGGCCTTTTGCTTGTCAACTTGTAATTGAAGGGCGTCTAGTTTAGCTTGCATCAAAGCGAGTTGATCGACTTCATAACGTCCCTTCTGTGCTCTGATTTGCTCACAGTTGGACCATTGTTGTTGCTTTGCCAACTTGTCAAATAACTCCAAGATTTCATGTGGCTCATTGTCAATGATAGACCCACCTGCACCATAATCAACCAAAACACGACTTTGTGAAGTTAAACCATCATAAAATGCATCAACCAACATCCAATCAGTAAAATTATGGTGAGGACAAGATTGTCTCAATTGGTTAAATCTATCCCAAGCATCGCTCAATGATTCATCATACCCTTGTTTGAAAGATGAAATTTGTGCCCTAACTTTAGCAGTTCTCCTAACAGGGTAGTATTTTTCAATGAATTGTTTAGATAATTCGGCCCAGGTACCAATTGAGCCTGTGGGAAGAGAATTAAACCATGTTCGTACTCTGTCTCGTAGGGAGAACGGAAACAGAGCCAGTCGGACGTAATCTGGACTTGCCATAATGTTCTTTACGGTTCTGCAACATTGGAGAAAGTTGTTGATGTGATCGTGTGGGTTCTCCGACTCCAAGCCGTGAAAACAACTTTGTTGGATGAGATTGACTACCCCTGAGCCAAAGTTAGGAGGATCCCCAACTATGTCAGGAAGTACTATAGGTCCTTGTGCATCGTCAACTTTGGGGATGTGGAAATCCCTTAGAGTACGTGGCATGTGACGCTGTGCTTCTTCTTCTTCCTCTCTCCTTTGTCTTGCTTCCCGCTGTAGTCGTTCGACCTCTGTCTGAAGCCTTTGCCTTTCGGTAGCAGCTTCTTGCAATGCAAGCCTTGTTGCTTCGTCTGCCATGTCTTGCGGACCGTGAGCAGTGGAGTGCGGACCGCAGGAAGAGTCTCTGATCGACAGCTGCTGGAAAGTTGTGGTCAGGTCGGTCGGAACTGAGGTTGGGGTGTCTTCTGGTTGTAGTCTCGGATATTGAACACCACTTCTCAGCTTGTAGTCACCAACCGGCGGTAGTCGGTCCAGCTTCTGTCACCTGTAACAAAAGAAAAAGAAAACTAGAAAAAAGGAGGTTAGAAATAGAAAAGAAAATAAAGAAAAGTCTAGAAATAGTGTTGCCGTCCCCGGCAACGGCGCCAAAAAGCTTGATACGCGTGGAGTGTATAGGCTTTTACCCTAAATAATATAATCAATCGCAAGCGTACGATATTATGCAATATAGTCGGGATCGTATCCACAGGGACGGTACTAAATTTAGACAGATCTTTGTTCACAATTCTAATCCTAAAAGTAACCGATTCGTAACCAATTTGGGGGGGGTTTGTTTGAAGTTGGTTGGTTCCTAAATTATTAAAAAAAAACAGTAAAAGACTCTAAAACAATTATGAGACAAACGTTCCTAGGGTTTTCAGAATCAGTTTGATGTTTGGACTAACTGCCTGCGTTCCGCACCCGAGAGGGTGCGAACCGCAAGATGTACAAATTTGTGGTTCTCTGTCTGTTCCTTGCTTGGTATGGTTCGCACCTGTCACCAATGCGATCCGCAGGGAACAGATCAGAGTCAGTTCAAGCTCAGTTTCTATTGTTGATCAAAGTTACCGATCCCCAACTAACCCAAAGCAATTACAAGTCCCTCAACTCTCGTTTGTTGGCACTTTTAAATACTTTTAGATTAATTCGAAATCTTTAGATTATCTCTAACATAAACCCAATTTGCTTTCGATCACAGGTACGGTTTAACTCACGTTATAACCACAACTTCTCCTCTCGGATACAATTGGACAACAAGTTATCTACCCAAATAGTGCAAGTATTGAATCTCTATCAATTGACGTTAAGTTTTCCAACTAGACTATGCCCAATCCACAGGTCTATCAAAATAGGGTGAACTACTACAAGTGCACTCTCATGCAATTAGCAATTCTGGCCTAAGAAGATATAAATCTACCAACTAGATACGAACATACATCCACATGATCATATCAAAGAACAAGAAAACAATTCAAGCACAATTATGAATAAGCTCAAAGCAAATATGAAAATAACTTCAATGCATAAACGTTAAAAGCAAGTATTCAATTAATCCATACATACAAACATCATCCTAAACCCCAAGAACAAAGGCGACTACTCACGCCTTGACATGACTAAACAGCAAAATAAAATAAGGGAAAAGAAAGAACCGATCGAGCTTAGGAATAGGCGAGTAACCAACTCCTTCACCTTGGCGGCGATGAACTCCTCCCTTCACAAAACTAGACTCTCAACTAAACAATGACTATTGACTAAACTAATCTCAACACATGAGACCTACACAAGACTTGACAAGATCAAGATACTATGAGATGATATGAGATGTGAGATGATATTGTAAGAGCACCCCAAGGGGTCTCTTTTATAGTAGAAGTTGTCTCAAATTTAGGTGTCTGACTTCTGGTTTCTTGGGGTGCAATTAAGGGAAAATTCTCAAAGGAGATCGCCAAAAATAGCACAAACCAGAAAATAGGTGTTCTGTTGTGTTTTGAACTGTCTGCGTTCCGCAAATAGGAAAGTACGGTCCGCAAATAGAAGTCCAAAGAGAGCTCGGCCTTGAAATAGCATTTCTGTCGCTTAAATTGGCTCTCTGCGTGTTTCCTTGATTTAGATATGGCGGTTGTGAGCTGGCATGACATGAAAACAGAAGTTCTATTCTTGATTACGGTCCGCAAATAGGGGGTTGCGGTCCGTAAATAGATGTTCCTTTGTGCTCCTTCGCCTATTTTTGCTCCTTGCTCCAATTTTAGTCCGTAATAGCTCTAAAAGCTCCGTTTACCTGAAAAATAGGACCAAAACACAGAAGTAACTTGATTCTAGACAATCTTCTATTAAAATGCAAATGAACTTAGGATTTTAGGTGCAAATATAGGTGCAAGTCTGGTTAATATGCATATATGAAATAGGTGCATCACTCACCTTTTTTTTTTTTTGGAATAAAATCACATCGATAAAAAAAGGAAAGGGATTAATACTGCCTTGAGCGGAAGAGCGAGTGGGAGAGATTGAGCGGAAGAGCGCTCAGCTTTCACAGCGCGTTAGAGAGTTTGGAGCGAGCAGGAGTTCAGCACAGCCTTCCGCGCGCAGCTTTCAGCGCACGACGACGAGCTCTAGCACGCGGTGGCGAGCTCAGTGAGCGGCGACGAACTTCATTAAGCACCGGCGAACTTCGGTGACAGTGATTTCTGTAGTCGCCCTAAGCTCTGATACCATATTTTTTAATAATGGATATAAAAAATGACAAAAGTCACCTCCAGGATGATTCTGGCTTACATACTATGGTAATCTTACATTTTAGTCTTTTATATTCTCTAATATTACTAACTTACATAAAAGATCCTAAACACATTCTAATACCATTCAATAGAAGGTAAGATGCAGCAATAAGGGAGGGGGCAATTCGGTCTTTACCTACACCAATATGTATCATGCTAAGCTTTCATCTTAAATCCCACAGTTGTACCGAACAAGCGCTTCTCAGACTCAGAGGAGATCAATTTCTTAATCTTGCTGCTCTTAATCTTTGCTGCCGAACAGGCCATCAATCATGTCAATTGTCAAGTAGTTGTCAACAGAAGCGTACAGAAAAGAAGAAAAGAAAAAAAAATACATTTTCAAGACATACTAAAAAGTGAAAAGAAAGTACATACTTTTTTCACATGACTCCACCATCGTTAAATAATGCAAAATAGTGATATCATTTGGGAAACATCTTGCGTCCATTGAATAATTCAATGGAATTACATCATAGACACAAATGCCACATGGTGGGTCCCACTTGTCACATGGTGGGGCCCACCTGTCACACTCTATGATGGAAATTCCATTGAATTATTCAATAGACGGAAGGGAGCCCCATATCATTTAACCAAGGCTGAAATAAGGAATGTCGCACCGCACCAATTCACAAATCCACTGTTAATCCGATCGATTTCAAGCAAAATAGCGTAGAGCCTCTTCGCATTGGCCCAAAGCACAACACAACAATGGCCCATTAACAGCGCCCCCCCAATTCCTCCCGACTCCCACTCACATTAATACTCTGCCTCCTAAAACAACGGATTCATATCCTCTACTGCGCAGTACATCATCCATTGGATCTGCTTTTAAGATTCGTGCAAGTCAATCTCGAAAAACCCTTCCTATAATCCACATCGTTGATTCTCTGTGCAGTACAATACTCCATCAATCGATCGATCGATCCCAACACGACCCTGAGCTACACGACGAAGGGAGGTGGAGAATGTTGAGGCAGGTTGCAGCCGAGGTTCGCAACAAGCGAACACCTTTGGCGGGTTTGGGTTCTTCGGCAGTGTATCTTGTCAGGAGCAGACTTCACAGCGGTGATCGGGTGAGTCCGAGTCCGGAGTTGTTGAGTTCATATTTTCCTGTTATTCTTTGTAAGACATACTAAAAAGTGAAAAGAAAGTATGTACATTTTTACATAACTTTATTACCGTTAAATAATACAAAAATAGTGATATCATTCAACAAGGCTGAAACAAGGAACGTCACAACGCACCAATTCACAAATCCACAGTTAATCTGAATCGTTTTCAAGCAAACCAGCGTAGAGCCTCTCTGGCTCTCCACATTGGCCCAAAGCACAATAGCGACCCAGCAAGAGTGCACCCAACCCCTCCCTACTATTCGCCTCAGCCTCCCAAGTCCTAACAACGGATTCCCTGATTAAAACCCTTTGGATTTGAGAGAAGGATTTGGAGATTGTAGTCAGCACGACTCTTGAAGTAATCAAACGGTTCATTTACTACGCAGTAAGATACTGACATAAATCCCCTCGCGCCCCCCGCCGCGCTAACCATCCATCCATCCATCGATCCCAACACGACCCTGAGCTACACGACGAAGGAAGGGAGGGAGGGATCTAAGGGAGGTGGAGAATGTTGAGGCAGGTTGTAGCCGAGGTCCGCAACAAGCGAACATCTTTGGCAGGCTTGGGTTCTTCAGCAGTACATCTCGTTAGGAGCAGATTCCACAGCGGTGATCAGGTGAGTCCGAGTCCGGAGTTGTAGAGTTCTTATTTTCCTATTATTCTTTGTTTTTCTGTTACCAATATGGTTGTGCCAATTTTATGAATTCAACAAGTCCTCGTGTATTGAACAGATGCAATTATAAGCATACATCCTGCCGGTACATTAGCTAGAAAAAAAAGATACTAATGCAGTGACGAGGCTTGGTCATACTGGCACTGGTCTCTCTTACTGGTAACTGCATTGGAATCCACTGCGGTTCTGGATTTGATATGATATGACTGGATGATGATAACGTCAAGAACATTAATTACGTTCTGTTTTTATTTGGTTATTTTTATTATTGGACTAATTGTTTTGTGGTTGATATTAGGAAGAAAAGAGAAGCCAAGATTCATCGAAGGTGTGTGCATAAACTTTCTTTCTTTTCTTATCTTTTTAGGTGTCTGAAGTATTAATTAATGAGCATATTAAAAGAAGTGATATGTTTGGCATGCGGTAAAATAAGAAACTTTTCCATGCTACCTTTTGAAAAGACTGAAAATGATACACTTGCTTCTGCTAAAGTTGGCCGATTTGCATTATATGCATTACAGCTAATGAATATTTTAGGCAAGTTAAAAGGATTAGTGGTAATAAATGTTAGGATTGAAACAAAAGTACCAGAACATGTCATAGATAGGCACCGATGCAAGAGGCTGTTAAACCTTGTTGGAACCCGTTAGAGATTTGGTGCCAAATTTGCCTCCAAATGAGGGTATGCTCATTTTCAAGAAACCGGGAGGGCAACAGCTTTTGCTGAGCTCATCTCCCCCCTCTCTTGCTTTTGCTAAGAGAGTCACCCTCCGGACACGTTCATGAGGGGTCTATGGAGCATGCTCAACATAGTAGTTTAAGTCACTCTTGAAGTATTCTCTCAAGAGGTCATGAGTGTATGAAGCATCTCATATGGTATTAATAATTTTTAAACAACTCACTCTCGGAGCAAGTCCTCAAGAGGTCATGAGATGTGTATAATATCATGTTGTTGTGTTAATCTTTATTATACTTCTGGAAACAGCAAAGAAAAGGAAAAAAGAAAGAACACAAAGTTGGTTCGGATGTTACACAGCATGGATCTCAGCGCTCGGGACTCCGATTGACGATCGGTCAGTTGTGTTGGAATCGTGGGAGCGAGGAGAGTTCATCTATGGTCTCCAATCTGGCTATGGTGAAGTATGGAGCACTCACATCATTCAAAGTTTGGGGCAGTATTGGGTATCATGTGACTGATGTTTGTAAATTTCGTTGTGATTACGCTTGCACTTTAATTTGAGAATGTTCATTGTATCCATGTCACTTGCTTCGCAAAGTGATGAATATTATCAACTCAATTTTATTCATTCTTTATCACAACATGAAGGAAATATTCATATCAGTGTGTGTCTCACTAATGCGTACCAGTGTATTCTGGTGGGGTTCTTTTTTTGCAACATTTTTAAATGTAAGTGCTCAATATTTTCAAACAGCAATGCACATTAAGAAGTCAGGAACAACTTTTGTATTCATCACATATCCTAATTTTGTGCTTTTCTCAGTGTTTTAACCAATTTTTAATCTAGGGGTCAGTCTGCAAATTTTACCAACAAACTTGTCAGAAACTTTTCTTTTTCGATATGAACTTTTCTACAATGAATTTGGGCAAGTGCAAAACATGGAAGATGCTTAGAATTGTACCAGGGATGCATGAAAAATATCAAAATATGCACTATTAACAGAGAAATATATGCTAATTTATCTGCTGGAATTTCCAGAGAAGAAACAGAAACTGGAGCTGGAGCTAACCCAGTGAGGGTACTGCATTGTGATTTTTATAGGAATTTTTCTATGATGAACTAGAGAAAACTTTGTATATGAAAATTGTGTAGAAAATTATGAGGAATGCAAATAAAATATTTAAAATTTGCATTAAATGAGCAGAATATGAACTATGGCAACATTTTTCTGACTGAATCAGAAGACTGACAGCAGAAACAGCACTGTCTTGACATGTTTTGAATTTTTACACAAATCTTTGGAAAACAAGTGGAAAAAACAAATTTTACAGAAAGATAGAGTGTGTTTTTCTGAACATTTTTATAATAAATTTGTATGAAATTTAAATACTAAAGCTAATGTTTTAAGGATTTTTCAAAACAGTGACAGATTCTGGCATATTTACACAGCAGCACTTGTGAAATTCATATGATTTTTTCTACAAAGTATTTTACAAAACTTACTAGTTGCGATGCCTCGCATTGCTTCGGCACGATTTCGTTTAGCAGATGGTGGTATGAG
The DNA here is from genome assembly GCA_030179965.1 of Cyperus esculentus. Lineage (NCBI taxonomy): Eukaryota > Viridiplantae > Streptophyta > Magnoliopsida > Poales > Cyperaceae > Cyperus > Cyperus esculentus. The sequence continues at coordinate 2,177,274 of JASGLE010000044.1, forward strand.
AATCTTTAGTGTAATTTTGTGGTTAAATTTTTTCTTTTGTGGGGTTTAGGGTTTAATTAAAAAAAATTATATTCTAAGAAATTTATTAGTTATATATTAGTCCGTTTCAAAAAAACTATACAGAATTGAGGATAAGAAAAAAACAAAAGATAATGATTACTATGAATTAATATCATATATACCCTTCAAAAACTTCTTTAATGTCATATTTACCCATCACCTCTTTAATATATCATATATACCCTTAAACTCTTTTGAATATTTCATATTTGCCCATGAACTCCAAATATATCTTATTCCCCTCTAACTCTTAAAAACTTTTTATATACATCCATCTAATTATTTAATTCTAATTATTATTTCGAAGGGTTCTTCTTTGTGGGCCTTCATTATTACGGCAATTGCTTCAATGGTAGCTTTCTCATGTGCTATATAAGAATTAAACTTATCGACCCCGACAAAATCGGAGTAGATATAAGTACACTTACGCTGTGATAGAACCGGTTTGCTTGTTTTGTAAATAGCCTAATTCAAACGGCAAGATATTCCTGTGTGTCCTCCTCTGTCTCCACGGACATAACTGTAGAAGTAATTTCCTATGAGTAAAGCATGCTTGTCACAGAGGAACCGCAACAAAGAAGATGGATCTATCTTGTCGTATTGGAAATCCATTTCTGCATTATGCAGCAATCAATTACAATTTTCATAAAATTGTAGTAAAAAAATCCTCTAATAATGAATTACTAATAAAAAAAAGACGGAAATAGCCACTACACATGCTTCAGCGGTAATTGATCTTTATAGTACCATTTGTTTTAAATGACAAGAATCAAACCTCATTAGCTCATGGTAATTGAATTATCATATGAAATTAGAGTTTTACACAAATGAGAAGTTTCTGTGTGAAAAGTGTTTTACTGACCTAGTGAAATATGTGTTCTGATAAAATTATGAAAATAATATTGCAGAATTTTTTTACTGTAGAATGATGCCAAAAATAGGAATAACTAAATTATTTTTAACTACAGTACCTTGCAAGAAGCCGGCCATGGGATAGCTACCTGAAGACATAGTACTTCATTTTGAAGTCATAGAAAGTTAAATTACATCAAAAAAGAAGGACAAAAAGTTACTGGTAACAAGACGGACCAGTAAACCCCTTTTTATTAAAGGAAGCTCCTAAGCGGTCAATTAAAACTTAACTAACCTACATTAAGAATGCTAGCAGGGCACAACCGTCAAAATAAAAGTAAATTGAAAAAATTAACTGAAAACAACAGTTAACTACCTTCACTTATGTCTTGAAACTGCTAGTTCAACTGGATAGAGCCAAGCAAAGAGTATTACTACCTCCGTCCATGAATAAATAAATTTTTCGGAAAAATCAAATGAATTAGTGGAAAAATAAAATTACATAATAATTGTTCCAATTAAATAATATAGATAAAAGGATAATCATAACATTGGAGAAACAAAAAATTTGAAAAAGCGAATGCGACGTATGAGTTCTTAACAAATACAACCTCTGTCCATGAATAAATGAACTTTTAGGAAAAGTCAAATGAATTAGTGGAAAATAAAATTACATAATAATTGTTTCAATTTAATAATATAGATAAAATGGTAATCATAACATTGGAGAAACAAGTGGATTTAAACAAGTGAATAGAAAAATAAATTCAAATCGGTAAAGTTCATTTAATTATGGACAAGCTCTAAATGGTATGAATTCATTTAATTGTGGATGGAGGTAGTACTTTATTTGGAAGGTTGTGGACTGTGATGGGGACCATCGTTTTGTTACTATTATATAGTTGAGACTTCAATACTTATCCTGTTTCCAAAAATTAAATAGAAAATGGTTTTTTTTTTTTTTTTTTTGAGAATAATAGAAAATGTTACATGTTGAACATATCTTCAATGTATATGTGTCCCTTTGAAAAAAAAAAAAATTTATACGTGTCAAAATGCATCATATAAGACATAGGCAGGGAATATTTAGACGAGTACAAAATATAATCATTAATTTGATTTTTTTTTAGAGAATACGGACACAAATCAAAGAAAACGTATTATGCACCCAAATTGTAACACCCATGAAAAAACTTATATAATTAGCATACAATAACAATGTTAATATAATATAAGCCATTGAATTTTTTATTTTCACATTCGTAATAAAATTTCCCATTTAAACATTGAAATAAATATTCGTCATTATTTTTCTATATTACAATATGAGTTCGACAAAACTACACTATATCAATCAAATATTATCATTGTCAAATACTTGAACAACAACCTTTCAATTTAGGCCGTTCTAATTACCATATGAAATTTATGGTCGCTAATAAAGTATAAATTTACAATCAAATTACATGAAATAGCAAACACAATTAATATATATGTAACTGAATATGTTTGTAAAGAACTTGTTATTTTTAAGTTTTTTATGAATATATAAACTTTGGTATATTATTTGGGTAAAGTTTTTGTTGTTTAAGTGGACCCCGCCTCTTTTATGATAATTTTGAAGTCATCTTAAAAAATTTGAAAGCATATAATCGGAAAATTTAAAAAAAAATTTGTATCGTAAGGAATTTTTATGTAGGTAATTTAATATAAATCAAAATACTAAGATGGTTAAGTATGATTTTTGAGTTAGAAATATAAAAGTTTTTTAGTACGTTAAAAATATAACTAATCAGTAAAGATTACGACCTATAAAACCGTGAAGCAGTATTACCTCGTGGATAACACAAAAATATTTAAATATAATCAAATTAGGATTTTTATTGGCCTAAGTTTTGTAATTTGTAACCTTTTTGGTGTGACCATAGCAATTGAAGAAAGGACAAGTATTTTAAAATTGCCAATCACAGTTGAAGAAACGATAGGTATACCGAATACAAGATAAGATTCTTTTTTATCCACAAGATTCGTAGTTCTGTACAGTGTTCTGCGCAGCGGATTAATATATAATAGATAAGAGGCTTCAATACGAAATCTATGAAATTGACGACACAGAATATCGCAAAGATAAATTTCTATGTTATAACAGAAAATACTGATAGACCAGGACGATGTAGCGATCCATCCGAACGTTCATTTGCGGCTATGGCACATCTCCAACACATACTGATGCAACAGAAAATCAATAGATAAAGACAAAAGCAATCATTACAATACTGAGAAATCTCCTAAATTCGTCTAAAATCAGAGAAAAAAGAGAAACCCTCGCGCGTTATTACAGAATAGAGTACGGGGTCGATTATATGAAAAGTGTTTAGGATTTTATTTTGAATGTAAGAAAAATATGAGAAAAATGTGTTATGTACATAAAATCCATAGAGAGGAGTTGAACTTATCAAGAACTGTTGTCTGTTCCAGTTTTCTGAACACAACAGCATTTTGGTAGCATTTCAACTATAAAATATAGTTGAAATGCTATCCAAAATCACTCCCTAGAGTACATAATTCATTTGGAGCAATTTCGGCAGCATATCCCTATGAAAAATGGGAATTTGATGTCTAAATTTGCATCCAAATGAGCTATATATCCATGGCAGCATTTTGGCAGCATTTCTTCTATATAGTATAGTTGAAATATTGTTCAAAATCACTCCCATGAGTATATACCTCACCTGGGACAAATTTGGCAGCATGTCTCCATAAAAAAAAAAATGGAGATTTGGTGCCAAATTTGCCTCCAAATGAGGGTATGCTAATTTTCAGTAAACCGGGAGGGCAACAGCTTTTGCTGAGCTCATCTCCCCCCTCTCTTGCTTTTGCTAAGAGAGTCACCCTCCGGACACGTCCATGAGGGGTCTATGGAGCATGCTCAACATAGTAGTTTAAGTCACTCTTGAAGTATTCTCTCAAGAGGTCATGAGTGTATGAAGCATCTCATGTGGTATTAATATTTTTTAAACAACTCACTCTTGGAGCAAGCCCTCAAGAGGTCATGAGATGTGTATAATCTCATGTTGTTGTGTTAATCTTTATTATACTTCTGGAAACAGCAAAAGAAAAGGAAGAAAGAAAGAACACAAACAAAAGATGAGTTAATTCATCAAAGTATAGAGAGATAGCTCATGAGATTGAGCTTCTCTTTTCATTCTTAAACAAAGTCATCATCTACATGGTGTTATTACCTTCTTTTCCTATCTTCTACCGTTCTTTCTTTGATTTTTACAATATTTTTTATGGCTAAAACCTATACAAGGAAAGGGGTTGCTGTAATTGAGTGGTGGCTGCTATGTAGGATGTGTGTGTATGGAGAAGAGGGTGCTGGAGATGCTGGAGAGAGTGTATGTAGAGGCTGGGGAAAAGTTGAGAGATGATGCTGGAGAGGTTTCTGATTAGGTTTTTAACAAGCTTTTGGATGGGTATAAATAGCTATAGAGAGCAAGCTTGGGGGCAAAGCATGCTCCTCTCAGCCCTCAGATCTGCTGGTCTCTTTCTCTCCTCATGACAGCCTTTGGATCATTTATTCTTCTCAGGTGTACAGCAACAGCAGCAAGGTACAATGACTGCATTCATATCCCCTGCGCAGTGAGAGCTCTCCAAGCTTGTAACAGGCCTCAATTGCCTCCAATTAAGCCCAATTGCCAAAGAATGCTTTATCTCAAGAATCATGGCTTGTAAAGTGCAATTTCACTGTAAATTCCATATCTTGAGCTCCGATACTCAGAAAATTACAAATGATATATCAACATTCTCAGAATGTCATGAGAAATCGTAATATATTATAAGTTTTGAATTTCTTGCAGCTTCACGATTCTCTTAGATCAAACTTTCCATTTCCGTTTCAAGATTTATTGCAACCAAATTTCTTCTACTTTTCCCCTTCTTCTTTTTTGTATGAAATGTGGGTTCCATAGCTGCATAATATTCTCCCAATTTCTGGGTCTTCTCTTCACTTCTCTGACAGGTGGGCCCCACTGCTACACAATTTCTCCAATTCTTGGGTCTTCTCTTTGTAATTTTCTTTATCATTTCCAAATTCATTTTTCTTTCAATCTTTTGAACCTTTTAAGGGGTCAACACCCGTCTGGTTAAGTTAAGATCTGACACACGAAAGACCACACAATAAGAGAAAATGAATATTTCCATAATTGGATAGCTGCAAAAACAGCAGCGCAGCAGAGGATCTTACTCCATCCAACCAAGGCAGAAACAAGGAATGTCACACCGCACCAATTCACAAAATCAACACTGAATCCGAACGTCTTCAAGCAAAACAGCGTATGAGCCCTCTTTGCATTGGCCCAGAGCACAGCAGCGGCCCATCAAAACAGCCGTTCAATTTGCTTTAAGATTCGTGTAAGTGAATCTCAAAACCACCTAGTAGTCTTCATCGTTGGATCGCTGCGCAGTAGAGGATGAACACCCCGATCAGAGGGTCCGTATCTGCTGCCATTAAAAACAATGGCAGGGTCCTGTCATTGACACTGAGAGTTGGGACCCACAAATAAAGGACCCACCTGTCAGTGTTAATGGCAGGACCCTGCCATTGGAAACTATGACAGCAGATAAAAATCCCCCGATGAAAACCCTTTACTGAACATCACATCTCGCGCCAGCGCCCTCCTCCTCCGCCGTCCTCCGTTCAGCCGCGACTCGCCCCTCTCTTTCGCGCTATCAATCCATCCATCCATCGATCAATCAATCAATCAATCAATTGATCCCAACACAACCCTGAGCTACACCAGCAAGGAAGGTCGGGACTCGGGAGGGAGGGAGGTGGAGAATGTTGAGGCAGGTTGTAGCCGAGGTTTGTACCAAGAGAACATCTTTGGCGGGCTTGGGTTCTTCGGCAGTGTACCTCGTCAGGCGCAGATTCCACAGTGATCGGGTGAGGCCGGTGTTGTAGAGTTTATTTTTGCCTCAAAAGTAGACTTTAATAGTGCATTCTTGCTGTAAAACAGCTTCATCATTGTCAGCGTAGATCCAAATTATATATAACTTAAAATACTGAGAAGATGGAACCACCATTCACCTGCAACTTTGTTATTATGTGTTGAATGAACCTTAATCATCAGCTGTGTAGTTTTGAGTCCATTTAATCCCATTATGGTCAGTGCCGATTCGAATTCAGCAAGTACTCATGTATTAAACAGATGCAACCATTTAATCCCATTATTTGTTTTGTGGTTGATATTAGGAAGAAAAGAGAAGCCAAGATTCATCTAAGGTATCTTATAACTTTCTTTCTTTTCTTATCTTTTTAGGTGTATAAACTATTAATTTATGAGCATATAAAAAGAAGTGATATGTTTGGCATGCGGTAAAATAGGAAACATTTCCATGTTACCTTTCGGAAGGACCGAAAATGATACACTTGCTTCTGCTGAAGTTGGCCGATTTGCATTATATGCGTTACAGCTAATGAATTCCACTTATTGGCGGAGCTTGATATAACTGATTTACTTCATGATTATTTTCTGATGCAATATAGGTTTGCTATATTTTAGTAGCATATACTAGGGTCTGGTTCTTGTTTTGCTTGACCTTTTGTTTGCGTAGGCATGGTTACAAATATGTAATTATCGTGCTATATTCTGTATGGTTAGTTGTTGGATGTAAGTTAAATATAAGCCCACAATAGGGATATACTAATCACTTCTGTATTTCACTGTATGCAGACTCATGTCAGATATGCAGTTCGTCAGAAGCGGGCCGATGCAAGGAGTGCCCTGAAAAATCTTCTTTTCAATGGAAAACCAGTTCAGGTAAATACATAAAAGTATATATAAGATCACCAAGAGAAGAGAGGGTACATGGTAATTTGGCTTTTAATCTTCCGAGTTGTCAACCCGATATTGAATGTGTAACTCCTTAAAAAGGACAATAACTGTCTAAGTAATTTAAATACACCTTAATTCTTTAATGAAGCTCTGGTTTACAAAAAATAATTTGAACATTCTGAACTGTGGAAAGCTTGCAAATAGCACTCCTCTGTCCTTGGTGGCTGGGGTGCCATTCTGAAGCATTTTGGTGCAAATGGAGAAATATTAATTGAGATCGAAAATCCTTGGATGATTAAATGGTGCAAGTTTCTTTTAGTCTAGTATATTGTCTTCTGGTTTCGTTTGACTAATATTGAACCACTTTTGAAATTTGATTTTGAGCAATGACAGACTGTCGAGGATCAGACCCAAAGACAGAAAAAGTTGAAGAATCGCCAGTCAAGTTCTATTAAAGAAAAGCGTTAGTGCTCTCTCATTATATCTCTCTGCTATTTAATATGTACCATTATGACAGAAGTAACTTTTGAAGGAGTCTAAATGGGACCCAAGTAGGCCAACAGATTTGTCAGATCAGTTCCACCTAGTTTTTTCTACTGCCAAATATTAAAATATGTTGACCTAGAGAAGACGGTTACCTATTTTACAATATTTAATCGAGCCAGTTTCTGAGTCGTCAATAATTAACATCGATGGTAGAACCTGATACATCTCAAATGAACTGGATATAACATGTTTGAAAAAACCGACAGGTCGGAAAAAAAGAGGATGCATAGATGAGGAGGAGAATGGTAATTTCACATGGACTTGGGCTGGAGAGACCTTTACCTTTGCTAATTCCAGTCCGAATAGTTTTCAGTGGAGGGACGAGTCGAACTGGCATCAAAATCAAAATAAAAAATTCTGGAATGAGAGTGATGTAGAAGATGAAGGCGAAGAGAGATTGAATGCTACAGATCTGATGAGCCACAGGGCCACACTTGGGTTGCCACGCACTGGACCGTTAGGACTGGATGACATCAAATCCGCGTAAGATGTTGTTTGTCATGTTTTTTAGGATGCCCCGTAAATTTTGGGGTAAATATTTGTTAATTATTTTAGGTTGGGTTGGATGAGTGCAAATTTGTGAATTTTTTTATTTGAAGAAGAATACAATTTAGTTGAACCATTATGGGTATATAAAATCATACATTCTTAATACTGATTTACAGATTTAGGTCAGCTGCTTTGAAGTGGCATCCAGACAAGCATGAAGGCAGTTCAAAGGTTATTTCTCTTGCTTCCGTTTTCTCAGGTCCGAATCAAATAATTGAACCAAAACTAAATGAACAAAACCTGAAATACTAGAACGCTGGGGATTTTGAGATTTTACCAACAGTGCAATAAGCATGGATTGCTGTGCCAGTTGTATGTGATTCTCAACTTACAGTTACCTTCAATAGTCTTACCGCAGTTGTATTTCCCAATCTTTCAATCCTACATGTATTTCCTGAACCAAAGCCAAAAAAACCACAACTTGTCTGCACTGAATTTTGTGGTTTAGTCGTGAGACTTATGTTGAGGCATGCTTGATTTTGTAGGAAATTGCGGGGGAGAAATTCAAACTCTGTGTTGATGCATATAAGGCTTTATCTCTCTCCTTAACGCAACAGCGATGAACATCTTCACAATTTTTGTCCCATGGCTACTTACAACAGTCTGTTTTCAAATTTTATAATTTGATTTTTGTAGACTTGGTTTTCTTTTGCTAATTCTTTAAAGTTCAGTTCTTGTCAGATTTAGTGTGAATAAGGCAATTGTTTACTATTGTTTTAGCAGGAGATTTTATATAATCGAACATATAATATTGACATGCTTAACTAAATACAGCCCATTAGTTAATGATCAGAGCACAAATGATAATTCTCTTAGCTAAGAATTCTTGTGGCGTCTTAATTAGAGCGAAAACTCATTTTTGGAATTAAATACAGAAAACAAGTGAACTTAAGTAGCTACTCACTTGAGCATCACAAAGTATTCTTTTATTATAAAACACCAATTTCTTATTTAAAAAGGGAAAATAACTAAGCTTAAGAAAAATAAAAAATCTACTGTCTTAATTTGCTTACAATAGAAACAGGCTTGTCGTTTATAACTGGGCCAAAATTTCTTTACTCCTTTTTAATTGAGAAGACAAAGGATATGCATTAAAACAAAGATCGATGGTTTTCTTGGTTTATACAAACTTTAAAGAAAGTTATATAGCCAGCTTAGTAAATATCAAAAAATAAATAAGATTTTCTGCATTTGATAAACCAAACTTCAAATGAAAGTTCATTGATGAAATATTAAATATATTCATTCATATTCAACACACACACACATGCTTACTTCTTTGAGAAAAGAAAATGAACATACAAGGATGCTTACATATGCAAATTCACTGCCTGACATGAGTTACAAACCAAAGATGAGCACAAATTAACACACACAAACAAACTTATAATATATATATATATATGCATAGATAGAAGCATTAAGCATATATAATTCAATATTCGTCGTAGTAGTACCTCGACCCCCCGGCGCCTTGGTAGTCGGTACTCCTGTTCTTTCCTTTATCGACCACCCTTGCCGGGGTCATCTGCAACTCATAGTACGACTGATACTCGTACTCCCGTTCTTCCGTCACTTCCTCGCCTTTCCAATCCGTGTAGGACCTCGTCACTGTCCCCCTCACTCCGTACCCCTTGCCCTTCTCGCGTAGATGCTCACTTTTCCGTCCCCAGAGCCCCTTCGACTTGACAACCGGCTCATAGCTTGTGTTGTCATAGTTTGTATTGTTGTTGTTGTTGTAGTAGTCTTCTTCGTACCCGTCATTGTATGTCATGTTCTTCTTCTTCTTTGGTTTCTTGTAGGAAGAGCGTGACAGAGTTTGAGGGGGCGGGTAGTAATACTGAGGCGGCTGGAATTCAGAAGGGCCATATGCGTGGTCATGCTCGGGGGAAGAGCGTTGATCACTGTCATAGTTTTTTTCGCTGGAGTTTTGATCTTCATCGCCTTTTTTGCCAGTGATTACGTTCGAGATCACTGCAGCGAAGAAGGCTGGTATCGGGTAATGTTTAGCAAGGGTATCTTGCCAGCCCATATCTCTCACTTCCTTCTGCGTGGTACGCACTTTGGTCGGAAAATGGTAATGCTAATTTAGAGGATACATTCTGAACCCTCCTCGGGTCCTAATATATATATATATATATATATATATATATATATATATATATCTGGATGTGAATACGGATTCAAATTCGGATTAATGGTTCGTCGAGTACGTAGATATTGTATACTATATATTATCTGACTAGCTAACATGCAATCCCAGAGCACAGATCGTCGACTACGACTTGTGTCATATTCATATATTTTCGGATGGCACTATTTCAATGCAGTACTGGATCCGATTCAGAATCTATTTTTGTTTTCTCTTTGTACTAAAAGTTTGTTTCAACTTTCAACATCAAGGAGGACAATTATGCTAGCCAGTTCCTTGTGTGAAAGGATAATGCTGAGTTGGATCTTACTTACTACCACATTTCTATATTGTTATATACTTGACTTGCAAAGACTTCTAATTAATTATATATACCTAATATTAGCTACTCTGAATTGTCAAACAGTTGATCAGGATCGATATATCCCTCTCCATTGATACGGTACCTGCACGGCTGCGCAGAGAGTGCACCGTGATATCCAAGTAACTCAATTTCTCTTCTGGAATTGACTTAATGATACCATGGATGGAATTGTATTACCAATGGCAGCACTGCTGCTGTAATGTGTAAACTGGAGAATTACAGAAGTACTGTAAAGTGTAAATCTTTTTTTCTTTTATTATGGCAAGGAATTGGTCTCATTTCCAACAACTTTCAGCTGGGTGTTACTTGTTAGGGAGATGAAAGAGCTTTCAATCTTATCCACTAAATCTTTCACTGCACATTTTTAACTACAAGTTGGCATTAAATTGTTAAACAAGATCTTAGATTCATTAGTTTATTCTTAATTACTTCCAAAGCAAGACCTATTTAGAGTGATACAATCAAACCAATGTCCTTTTTAATGGTATAAACAAGGCGATCTTTCACGATTTGATGACACGTTTTGAGTGTAGAAAACACAGTATCAAGACATCAATGTTGTACTATACATAATCTTCTTATCTCCAAAAAGACTTGAAATTTGGGAACCAATTTTGATTTAGTTTGTTGTGAAATTGCAGATGTTACCTCCCCTCAAAGTATGAGGGGAAGTTGCGACGTAGATATACCATTACAATACTGTAAGAAGGATTTTATATAGGTACAATTGAGACACGACGTCTACCATATCATCTTTCTTTAGTTTGGAAGTCTCACTATCAATGTTATCCATAGAGAGGAGCAACAATTTTTAAGAGTTGAATAAAGACTACTTGAGTATTTGCACCATTTTTAAAGGGGAAAAAAAGGATCGACTGGTTTGAATTATAACACGTACAAGAATTGACCGAAACATCGATAATTGCTTTAAAAAACCTGTGTCGGCCTAGCTAGAGATAGTTTAAAGGTCACTAATGCAAGTTCTTGGTAATTTCAGCATGAACAGAACTATATATATATATATTGATAGCTATACATACCAGTAAAACATACACCACAGTTTATTGCTATATGATCAGTGAAACATAAAAATATATAAGAAAGTTTAACTACTTAATGTAATGGCTAAGTAAAGGATTATTCAATATATATATATATATATGCTTCTATATATATTGTGATTTCCTTACTATTCACTTCTAGTTATTCTGATCATCTACTACCTATGAGCCACTCCGAGGGAGCTACCGGTGACTCCGGTCATTTCCTTTTCATTCCTTAAGATGAAATATATTCTTGAAATATATGCAGCCGAGTAAAGGACGAAAGCCTCCTTACTTCTGGCTTACATGCATATTTGCCCAACCATTTTAAACATATATATTTCTACTGCAAGCTTTTGTACAGATCGAGTTTTTGTACTGGAGAGCTTCGCTACTAATTCGGTATGCGCTTGAAGTGAGGCCGGGAAAACGCTGGAGCCGGGTCGTACCATCCATAGTCATTGGTCTTTGCCATAAGTATTCTTGCCTTAACCGCTTCACCTTCTTCATCAGCGTCTCTGGTATCCTGACACTACACGGACAAATTAATCAAATAAAAAATTTTGAGGACTGACTATTTAAAGTGTTTACTAGTTATGTGCTGTAGAAGCTGTGCAAAAATTAATTACTATGTTATGTAATTAATAAAACAAAAATATTAATTAGCCTTAATATGTCGACATACCTTTGTCGTCGTTGTTTGACTTTCTGATACTTGATTTGTTAGTTTCCTGTACCGACCTGCAAGCAGAAACTAATGAGGGTCGATAACAATATATAGCTTTTCTGATAAAAAAATGTACTGTAGTATATATAAGTTTGCTTCACTTTGAATCTTTATGAAGCATGTTAAGTATCAGATTTAGCTTGCTAATTAAAGCATAAATATTAATGAAGTATGTAAAGGTGTAATTAAACACACCTGTTGCCATTGAAGCTGAGAGCAATGAAGCTAACAGGAGAAGAAACAAAGCCAATTTCTTCACTTCCATGAAGCTGTTAACATTGGAAAATGGATTAACCGATTAAGCACCAATTAGTACAATGAGTTCTTCCCTAATTGTACTGGTTCTGTACTTTTAAGGCATTAGGCATGCAACATTGTCAAGTTTTATAAGGCTAATAAAGATAAAGAGGTGCTTAGTGCGCCTTCTGCAAATTATATTATCATGACAGAGAAAAGTTAATGGTGAGCACCACTTTCTCAATTAAAGGCCTCTGACTGTGTACTCAATTAACACTAGTGTTAGTGGAGCTTGCATAGATGTTATGTTACCAATTATTTGTGATAATCCTGAGACAATCAATGGTTAGTATTAGTTAAATCATCCTTTAGTTAGTTTTCATTCATCAATGTATGAATTCTCTCTTTTCCTTTGTTCATATTAATTAGAGAGCAGATTTGGCATTTGGATACCCAAAAAGATGACAACTTTTTTTTTTTTTTGGTGGAAAGTGGTACTACCAGCTAATTCAGTTGGCTTAATTTGCCGATTAGAAAAGGAAGATGGCAACTAATTAAACAATTCTGTTACACTGACAAAATTCTGGTTTCAAGGAAGACATATATACTTGTATTATGAGAAATATACCCAAGTGTTGGCTATGATTATGAGCTTAATATATAGTGATAGACCAAATCAACAATGCAATTATAACATCACAAAAGTTTTCCAATTTAGCAAAAAATCTGGTTAAACTAGTACAAAATTAGTCTTGGGTGCATGTTTGTATCAAATGCATAGTGCCAAAAAAGATTAAAACATGTCAAACTCTTTTTGGCTTGCAGCACCATATGTAAAATAAACACTTGAATTAATGATTAGGTTAAGAATTATCATCTGGGTGGATGGACAAGACCTTGTACAAAGCTATATACTGTATAGGCTCCATGTTCTCCCTTTAGGAAATAGAATTAAGGTACAAAAGGGGCTTTTTGGAAGCGTAGTGCTCCAAATTGTACCTATGAATATGACACCGTACCGGAATTAACAAAAGGCACGCAACTACAAGACAATTTCAGTGGTGTTTATGTAGACTTAGCTAGGCAATAACAAATTAACAATGTCTTGCACTAATTGTGATGAGTCTTTGTTATGGTGCTATTTGGATAGAAATTAGATGAACTTTGGTGCCCCAAAAGCCTTGAATTGGGGCATTCGACCACCTTTAATAGTTGTCCATATTTTCATGTTAATTTTGGAGGGACCAGTTGGAGGAAACATGTATCGGCTGCTAGAGAAGGTTGCTGGTAAAGTTATTGGCACAGGAAAGCAATGATGTGCTTGAAATGACAAATAAAATACAATTGGAAATTTGGAATAAACCATAAATTCTTGTCCTATTTAAGTCTTAATTTATTCAAAATTTCAAATATTTAACCAGAATTTATAACAATTTTTTATCCAGTACAAAATAAAAGCATGGGGGGCTGTGAAACCTGTGATGTATGCAGCTTTAATTTATTTTTTAGCAATTGATGTTGCTGGCTTAGTCTAAAACAAACAACCAAATTAAGCCAACTATTCAATTTGTGTTTATAATTTGGCACAATTAAGTTGTCATATTTTACTAATTTTACCTTGTTTTGATAGTTGAATACTTTTAGTCATAGTGTTATTTCATTTTTATCATTGTCATAGACTTCCAATTCAAAAACTTTTTTGTCATTGACTTGTAATAAGATTTTCATTAAAATATATATTGATAGGTACTCTTGTCCTTTGACCTTCAAAGACATCATTTTCAGAACCAACAGGGTAAAAGGTTATTTAATATATTCAACATTTTATTTTTCAATTACAGAATAAATTACAGTTACACAAATAAACATTTAAATTTACAGAATAACTAATTAAACAATTAATGCACTGTCATACATTTTATTGTGGACACTGTTGCAATTTAGACCCTGTTTTATGGAAAATTATATTTATCTGTTTTAGGTGACTGCTAAAGAGGAAAATTAATTAAGAACATATAAAAATTATGGTGTTAATAAGTGAAGCTTGTGACTGAGCATTTTTGACAGAATAAATTGGAATACTTGATTCTAAATTATTTATCAGCCTGTGACTGAGAGCTTTTATAAATATCTTTGGGCCCCATAATTTGGGCCTAAATTGTTTGATTTACTGAAATTATGTATCCAACCTTTTTTTTTTTTTCTTTTTGCCAAACAAATCCAACTTTTATAACAGTATAATATTCAGTACTCAATAATCGTGAACGTAATAATAAAACAATATAATTTAGTTGAAAATAAAGTATTCCAAATGTTAGAGGCATATAAAATATCTAGTTTCTTTTTCTTTTTTTTACATCTTCCCATTTATACAAGCATAAAGAAAAGTTTGTTTGGATAAGTGAAGCTTAAATGTCAATGTGGGATAATTGAGGAACATGAGATATGATATGAAACCATCATGCACGCTCCACCTAGAAAAGCAAGCAGGTCATTTTTTTTTTAATGGTAGGTAGATGATATTATAATATTATGTGCATATGTGTATATGAATATGATGTTCTCCCCTAAAAATTAAAAAAAAAGAAAATTATGATATGATGTTATTCCCATTGGAAAATCCATTGAACACCTTTTGCTTTGCTTTGTAAGTACGACTTCAATCTTTGAACCCTTTTAATCAATTTGTGAGCACATAATTTTGATATTTTTCAGTAGTTTGTCTGTTAGGTGACAAGTATATTGCCTTGTGGGACTCCAACATATATTTTTTTTTTCCCTTTTTTCATGGAACATTTTTTATATTTTTATTTCATACCACTCATTTAGCTTTTTTTTGCAAAACCACAGGCAGCTGGTTCCGGATTCCAAAAGAGCCTCTGTTGTCTTGACCAACTGGAGACGATCAAAGGAAGGAAGAAATACAACACACATTTTCTCAAGGAAAATTTTTACTGAGTTTTATTTAGAGCAGTAGGTAGCTTCTGCATTTTTCACTTATCCACCGGTCTATCGTTTCTGTAATGAACAAATATCATTTTTCAGTGAACAATTATATCTTTCTAATAAATATATATCATTATCCAGTGAACGAATAAATAATGGTTTCTAGTAAATATTTATGCAAATATGCTAAGCACATAGGTGTACGTGGTGTGTCAGAACTGTGAGGGGGGGTGGATGGGTGATCTGGTGGAGTTTACACGTTTCTCTTTTATTTATTCTTACAAACTTTTTTTTTTTTTTGAGTGAAATTCTTACAAACTTTAAACGTGAAAAATGCTACGCAAGAAAAGCAACCACACCCACAGCAACTGTCATGTCAGATTTATCATCTACCGATTTATATATTTTTTTTTTGTTTGATTATAAATTAATTTACATTTTAAGTCACATTCAGCTGTTTTTTTATATTTTTTTATTCTCATCACACTTAATATCTTGATGACTTGTATGCAATTTTTTTTTTTTCAGAATAAGCACTGAAGATGCTCGAAACATTTACAGTTCATTTGTTAATGGTATGAGCATTCTCATCTTTTGCAATAACAATAAATTAATCTCTTCGAATTACAAAATTAAATTAGTCTTTATGTCAAGTCAATGAATTAAAAATGATGATGGGAAAAGCATCTTAAATATAATGTGAAATATTTTACTAACTTAATATAAGTTAAATAGGTTCAGTTTTCATAATTTTTGGACAAAAAAAAAGCTTTATTAGTTAAACTTTTTGTCAAATTTGATCCATTCCCTAAGGGGCCGTTCGGCAATCCTTTTTAGGTCTTCTTAGACTTTCTTTAGCTTCCTTAGTCTCTTAATCCTTCCGAACGCAAGCTCCTTAGCACAGATTAAAAGTTTCTTCTTAAGCCTCCTTTTGACTGGGGCTTAAGCCTTCCCCGGATTCCTAAGGAAGCAATACCCATGGCTTAAGGCTTAAGCTTTCTTAAGCCATTTTTCTTTTTTCGAACGAGTGTGACTTAGTGAGACTTAAATATTTAGGCCAACCACTTTGCCGAACAACCCCTAAAGATTTTAATTTTGTCAAGTGTTCAACCCATCTAGCCCAAAATTCTGAGTGCTTATCCTCTGCTGCTCAGTATTTTACTGCACAGTGATTCAACGATGCGGATTAGAGGGTTTTTCTTTAGATTTGAGTTGCACAAATCTTAAAGCATACCCGACGGTTAGAATGCTGCGCAGTAGAGGATATGAAATCGCTTCGGATTACATAAGTGCAAATCACGACTTCACGAGTATCCATTTGATATGCAAATATGTACCAAGTACTTGATTTCTCCTCGAGCTAATTTGGAGGCTATCATGCAGCATGACTAAGAACCCAAATTGGACTGGCAACAAATATTTTTATGCTAATTATATAACGTGGTCATAACGATGCATTACCAATTTACCATTCTATAATTTCCTATTCAGAATATTTGACTTGTCAACTCCCAAAACACACAAACACTGAAACATTAAGTCACTAACCAAATAATTGACCCAAAGAAGAAAAATTGGCAGCAAAATTAAAAGGCTGTCCCAGTCCACACTCTGCTTAATTCATATCCTCTACTGCGCAGTACTCCAACCGTCAGATCCACTTTAAGATTCGTGCAACTCAATCACAAAACCCTTCTCTGTAATCCACATCGTCGATTCTCTGCGCAGTATTGTACTGCGCAGCAGAGGATAAGCACTCACACTGTGCCAGTCCCAGTCCCAGTCCCAGCTGAATTCATATCCCCTGCTGTACCGCATTATGCAGTTCACAGCGTCATCCGTTGGATTGTCTCGAGATTCATAACAGAGCGGATCTCGAGACGATCCGACGGCTGAAACTGTGAACTGCACAATGCAGAAAGTCAGGGGATGAACACTTCGTCTCAGCTCGGCGGCAACTGCTAACTCCCAAACCGAAATTTTTATTAATAAGCCCCTATGGAATCCAAGTTTGAAGAATAAGCCCTATATCATGTGTTTTTGAAAAATAAGCTGGACGCTGGGGTACTATAGCGTCCCCAGTTTTTCTGGACTCTGCACTACCTCAGAGTCCCACTATTTGAACAAAATTCTGTATTAGACTATACATAAGAGAGATGCTATGGTAGTGTAGCGTCCATACTAAATGACTGGGACGCTAGATAATGCAGAGTCCAGCTTATTTTTAAAAAAATTAGAATATGAAAGCTTATTTTTCAAACTCTCATCCGGGGGCTTATTTATAAAAAAACCGGACTCCCAAACAGACTCTCAAAAGCAGAAAAACCAAATAAAGAAGAGAAGAGAGAAGAGAAAGGAGAGATCTCAAAACTCTTTGCTTTGCTTTTCTTTCTTTCCATCAACATGTCGGCCTCGCTGTCTCTGATCCAGGCCCCCGCGCGCGCCCTCTCGCTCCGTTTTTTAAAATCAGCTGCTGCTCGCCGCTACGCCTACGCAGTCGCAAACAATCACTGCGTCTTGTCCTCTTCTTCTTATTCTTCGCCAGGGTTTGTGCGGTCGCTGGAGTCATCCAGACCGTTCGGAACCTCCACGGCCGTCATGGCCAAGGCCGATCCCGCCGCGGCCACGGTTGCCGATGCCGACGCCGATGATGCCTCCATGGACGCCGTCCAGAAGCGCCTCATGTTCGAGGACGAGTGAGTGAGCCGTTTCTTTAGTACTTTGTTGTCAATTTGATTGATGCGAGGTTTCAGGCCAAGGTGTTTGTTGAAATTGCCTGATCGGGGAAATGGAGTGAGAAGATGAGTGGTTTAGGTAGTTTGGTAAATGGAGAACAGTGTGATACATGTGACTGTCAAATATTCTTGCATTTTGACTTTGCTGTGGATCGGCTAAGCAACCTTTCAGCTTGAACCGAGCGGTTCTTATCAGACATGTCTCTTTAATTATATCTGAAGATATATTGTAACCATCCGATTATGAAAAATGAACGGTCTATATTTTATCCGATTTATAGCAGAATTAGCCTAGGTAAAATGAACCAAAAAATGAAAGAAAAAAAATGTAATAAAAATTTTGGGAGATATATTTCTTACTAGGAAAATTGTTATGATCGAGAGTGGCTTCAGTAGGGTTTTAGAATGATTTACCTTATTATGGTTTATAAAGTGTACATATTAATTTAAAACATGTTAAAAGTAAGATAGGATTTGTGAGCGAGGAGCGGTTGTTAAGTAAGTTTCGTGTCATGCAGGTGCATTTTGGTGGACGAGCATGACAATGTTGTGGGGCATGATTCAAAGTACAATTGTAAGTACTGAGAAGCGTGTTTACAATTTTCACATCATGTAGATGCTCCTTTGGATATTATTGTTGTGAGAATGTTTTCTGAAATTTGGAAAGAATTATAAGCGAAGAATTGTGAAAACTATCGTATGTAAATTATCTCTGATTCATTCATTCTTTAATGTATTAGGTCATCTAATGGAAAAGATTGAGAAGGAGAACCTTCTCCATAGGGCTTTCAGTGTGTTTCTCTTCAACTCAAAATACGAACTGCTGCTTCAGGTATCCGCCTTTCACTAGTTTATTGCAAAGGAAGTCTTACTACATTGTACAGAGTTTGCATTAGGAAGCTGTTACCATGGCTCAAATATTGTTGGTATAATCTTACCAAGTATGAGATTAAGCAAGCAGTTTTAATTTGTTGAACCAAAAATTGATGTACTTTTTTTAGCTTAGAATCTTTTCCTGAGACATCATACCCTTATTAAAAGTATTCTTTCTTCATGCAAAATTTCTTGAAATCTTTTGTGTCATTTTGACAGCAAAGGTCATCGACAAAGGTAACATTCCCTCTGGTCTGGACAAACACTTGCTGTAGCCATCCTCTTTACAGGGAATCTGAACTCATTGAGGAGAACTACCTTGGTAATTATTAACAGAAAAAAAAAAAAAAGATAATTTATAAGAGAGTCGTTAAGTTATTTATAAGAGAGTCGTTAAGTTCTATCCAGCAAATATCTAATTTTTTTTTCCTTTTGAATTCAGGAGTGAGAAATGCTGCACAGAGAAAGCTATTTGATGAGCTTGGCATACCGGCCGAAGAATTACCGGTTGATGAGTTTATCCCTCTTGGACGTATCCTTTACAAGGCACCTTCTGATGGGAAATGGGGCGAGCATGAGCGTATGTTTTTATACTAATATGCCAGTAGTGAACTGAAATTCTACCAGAAAACCCTACATTTAACCTTGTATGCAAATGAATTCTTAACTTCCAAATAGTCAGGTTGCTTGCTGATATCTGTGAACCACTAAGCCTGTATACCGGAAAATGGTATATACAGCCAAAGGTTCCCTGATAACTGCAAACATTTAGGAGGTCCTTTCTGGAGTTATACTTGAGCACTGGGATTGATTGCTAGGTATTATGTTTTATTGGGTTCGGAGAAAAGAGTTCTCTTTTTATGGTACCTTGGTTTTTTTCTGGCCAGATTTAACCTTTGCATATTGTTTTAGTTGTTGATGCCAAACTCTCTAATTTGTATAAATTAAGCGATCAATTGTCCTCCGGATTTGCTAATATTTCTTTTAATTACAGTTGATTACCTGCTCTTCATTGTACGTGATGTGAACGTGCGACCAAACCCCGATGAGGTAGCAGAGTTCAAGTTCGCTGACAGGGAGCAGGTAAAGGAGTTGCTACAGAAAGCCGACGCAGGAGAAGTGAAATTGTCTCCCTGGTTCAGGCTGGTTGTGGACAATTTCCTCATGAAATGGTGGGACCATGTAGAGAAGGGCACGCTTCTTGAGGCGGCCGACATGGAAACCATCCATAAGCTGTGATCAACAAGCAGTTAGATTATATCTGTATCTTAGTTGTTTGAGTTTGTTAATGTGGTGTACTCGCTTGAATTGATAGCTTGATACAAGAAGTAAAAGGTACATTGTTATGCAAAATAAATAATCGAAAGAAAGGAAATGGTATAAAATGAAATCCTTTATGGGATTGTTAGTGGGGTTATTGTGAGGAATTTTGCAGATGTTTTCACGATTTGTTTTCTTTTTGACCCAAAAAAAAGAAAAGAATCACTTTTATGTTTTTTTAATTTTTATGCTTCGGAGTAGGTGGAATGCCGCCGCATGATTATGAACTCATAAGCTTGCATCATCAATTCATCATCAATTTCTTATACGCAGCTAAACAAAATCTCAAACGAGTGAACGACTGTGTTTAATTAAGTTATTGTACTGGTAACTCGAATATCGAGTTGCTGCCTGTGCCTGGGCTCAGTTCATAAAGGCCCTTTAAATCTAACAGATCTTTTGGAACCGACGGTCCAGATGGAGAGTAACTCAAAAAATTTTGAGATACTGGTTAATCGAAATTAACGTATATATAAAATTTAAAACGATAGTTAGAGGAAAAATATAACAATATGGATTCTAAGAACGAAAACATATCATAATGTTGTCATTCTTTCATTTTTCTGTCTAACAATGTGAATTAGTCAAGCAACTGTTCATTTTTAATTGAGTAGCTTTTTTACATATTGATTGTTTCTCTTTAATTATGCCTAAAAAAATATATCGTGACATTTTGATTTTAAAAAATGAATGATCCATATATCTCTCATATTTCTCCATCTATAGCAAAATTCACTGATACTCTAATTATATGTAATCATCGATCATGCAAGTTTGACTGCATTTACATCGAACTAGTCATATTAAAAAAAGAAATATTTTGTACAGTTACTTAGCTTAGTTAGATTTATTTATTTATTATTGTTTTTTTTTTACATATATTAATTATACAGTGTGATAATAATAATAAAGTCAAATGAAGGGCCATCATTACGATTTTATAACAACTCCAGTTTGAGAATCTGAAGGCTACAAAGTGGACATAACGAAATTTTTTCAAGAATTATGTACAATATAGAATTAAAAAAGGTTTACAAATATTACATACAAATGTTAAAAAGAAATTAATTAAATATTACGAAATAGTTTAATCTTTTCAATCAACTATTTAATATAAAAAACACATAACCCCACCATCAAATTTTTTTCCATGAATGTATGTCAAAATTAAAATTAAAAAAAAATGTTGGTCACAGCAATTAAATTATTTCATGAATGTATGTCAAAATTAAAATAAAAAAAAATGTTGATCACATACTCACAGCAAATTAATTTAAAAACAAACTTTCTGCTCTGTGCACAAATTATTTGTCCAGGAAATAATACAATTACAAAAGTCCTCTTATAAAACCTTTATTAATTAGCAATTAAATATGATAAACAACACAGAAGGATTTCCTGGTCAAATACAACCATGTCAAAATTAAAATAAAAAAATATGTTGGTCACAGCAAATTAATCTAAAAACAAACTTTCTGGTCCGTGCACTAATTATTCACCCAGTTATATAATAGATATATAACTCCTCTTTATAAACTCTTTATTTATTTATTTATTTATTAGCAATTAAATATGATAAACAACACAGAAGGATTTCCTGGTCAAATACAACCAAGTATGTCAAAATTAAAATAAAAAAAAAATGTTGGTCACAGCAAATTAATCTAAAAACAAACTTTCTGGTCTGTGCACTAATTATTTATCCAGTTATATAATAGATATATAACTTCTCTCTATAAACTCTTTATTTATTTATTTATTAGCAATTAGCAATTAAATACGATAACAGAGAAGGATTTCCTGGTCAAATACAACCAAACGACTTGAGAACCTCTCTTATCTCTTCTCTTCCCACTTCCTCCTCTCCTCTTCAAACCAGCAATTCCTTCCTGATGGCGGCTTTCACCGGTGTTGGGTCCTTGCCCATTTCCGCCAAGCCCTCTGCCGGCAGGCTGGGCCTCCGCCGGGCGCCCCTGCTGGTGAGGAACGCCGTCTCGGTCGAGAAATCGGCTAAGTCCCTAAAGCTGGATAAGTCCGAGGAAATCTTCACTGCTGCTAAGGTTGATAGCCTCACACTGATTTTCTTGTCCAATTGGTTGGTTGTCTTTGTTAATTGATGTATTGTTTAGATAGGAATGGGATTGAATTATTGAGTGATCTGAAATCTGAGAAAAGAAACAAGAGTAGTTTTAGACCAAACTTAGATTCATAGTCCAACAAAATTTACAAAATTTAGGGTACAATTGGGGCTAATTCATATAATCCGTCATAATTCGGCATTGTTATGGATTGCGTTTCCATACTCAGTCACAATTTCTTATGTCAATACAGAGAACTTTTAAATTGAACTGACTAAATTCTACTTTGATTCTTTATTTTGCGTCCAGTTTTATTGTGCCTGAAATATTATAATGTTGTTATGTCAAGTGATTTTTGCACTAACTGGTACATGTCTTTAGGAATTAATGCCGGGAGGTGTGAATTCGCCGGTCAGAGCATTCAGGTCGGTCGGGGGACAGCCCATTGTGTTTGATTCAGTTAAGGGGTCTCGCATGCGGGATGTTGATGGAAATGAATATGTCGATTATGTTGGGTCATGGGGACCCGCTATTATTGGTCACACCGATGACAAGGTAACTGTTCTTTCTTGTAATCTCTTCTGTTCATTTTCAAACCGGTGATTTTTATCCTTTTATAGGTTGAGTGAGAAGTGTAATATATTATTGAGGATTGTTGTGTAATTTGTGCCGACTAGTCTGTCTTGACATTAGTCCATATACGATATCCTGGCGAACCCAATAGTATGTGCTATTACTTGTATGATTGTTCATGCAAAACATGCGCATACGCAAGTTCCAGTTGAAAGCAAATGATACATAAAATAATTGGTTATTTTGTTGACCTCAATCACAGGTGACTGAAGCACTAATTGAAACTCTAAAAAAAGGCACAAGTTTTGGTGCACCTTGCTACCTCGAAAATGTACTTGCAGAAGCAGTGATTGCTGCTGTACCAAGTGTCGAGATGGTACGCTTTGTCAACTCAGGTACTGAGGCCTGTATGGGTGCCTTACGCCTGGCCCGTGCTTTCACTGGCCGTGAGAAAATTATCAAATTTGAAGGTTGTTACCATGGGCATGCTGACCCATTTTTGGTAAAAGCTGGTAGCGGAGTTGCAACCTTGGGTCTGCCTGATTCCCCAGGTGTGCCCAAAGCTGCCACATCTGAGACTCTTACTGCACCTTACAATGATATCGACGCCGTCAAGTCGTTGTTTGAATCTAACAAGGGAGAAATTGCTGCAGTAATACTTGAACCAGTAGTTGGTAATGCCGGGTTTATCACACCCAAACCCGGTTTCTTGAATGCATTGAGGGAGATAACTAAAGAGGATGGAACACTTCTGATTTTTGATGAGGTCATGACTGGATTCCGGTTAGCCTATGGTGGGGCACAAGAGTACTTCAGCATTACACCAGATTTGACAACCATGGGAAAAGTTATTGGTGGCGGCTTACCAGTTGGCGCTTATGGCGGTAGGAGAGATATAATGGAGATGGTGGCACCGGCAGGGCCAATGTACCAGGCTGGTACACTTAGCGGGAACCCGTTAGCTATGACAGCTGGTATACACACTTTGAAAAGATTGACTGAGCCCGGTAGTTACGAGTATTTGGATAACATAACAGGTCAGCTGGTTAGTGGCATATTGGATGCTGGCAAACGGGCCGGACACGAGATGTGTGGCGGGCACATTAGGGGCATGTTTGGGGTTTTCTTTACATCTGGCCCAGTATACAATTTCGAGGATGCTAAGAAGAGCGATACTGGTAAATTCGCGAGATTTTATTGGGGGATGTTGGAGGAAGGAGTCTATCTTGCCCCATCTCAATTTGAAGCAGGGTTTACCAGTTTGGCACATACTTCAAAGGATATCGAATTCACAGTCGAGGCAGCTGAGAGGGTGCTTAAGAGGATATGAGATCATACTGACATGAGTTGTTTATTATTTAGATGCTATTGTTTTTGCTGCTCCTAGTTTCTTTTCGGCGTAGTGGTTGTATGCTTGAGGCTTATCCGAGCTTTTTGCTGGATTTTGGTATTTAGGAGAATCATTATTGTGCTTGTTGTAATTTACAATAATTAAATATGATCTTTCAAATTTGGTGAGTTCACTTTATGAAATCTTCTGGTGAGATTTAAATGTACAAACTCAACAAGAGTTCATGCATCATGAGTTCTTCCCAATTGTGAAACGCTTATTCGGGCACCAACTTCATGTTCTTGCTGACTTTTGAAATCAAATTGGCAATGAAAAGATCATTATAAATGCTGTATTTAGTTCTGGGTAGGAAAGGATGCTTGAGTTCAAAGGCAGATCATACCAGTGCTCCAGCCTCCTAATGATGTGGTCTCTAAATTAGTATTCTTTGCTCCTCATGCTGGTAAAGGTAGCATCTATAATAGTTTCTGTGAAAGATGAAGCATGCTAAAGTTCTGTTATCAGTTATATATATGCCACTAGCAACAGTAATCAGTTCAGTTTCAGATCTCTATTCATAACTTTTGCATGATCCAAACACGCAACAACTAATCCGGATTAGTAATAATAGCTACTAATACACTATTCCTTCTAAACATGGATTAGCTGCTATTCTTTTTAACCATCCATCACTATTCGAAACATACAATTCAAACAACATTTTTACTATTCCAAATAGTACCGAAAATCACTATTTTTTCACTCATCTACTATTCTCTGTTCCTTTATTCTTACACTAATACTTACACGATCCAAAATAGAAAGAAGATCACTGTGTTTGCACTTCAATTTTGCCCAAAAGTTTAAAAGGAACGATGATTAAAATGCATTTTTCAAGCCTACAACCATAAAGTTGTGTGGCGAATTCAGTACTTTGTGTTTGTAAAGACCATTATTAATTTTGACAAAACTGTCGAATATATTTGCAGAATATTTATTGATGACTGCTCTGTACGCACGGAGATTTTTGTATGCGTGTGGTGTACTGGTGTATGCATGCAGGAATATTGATTTCTTACCCTTTTAAAAAGCCCAAAATTATTTGATTGCACAGTTTAAAGTACTGTTCAGAAAAATACTTTTCACCAAAATCATTTTATATGGATAATTAGCAAAATTAAAAAAAAATATCATATAATCATATATCCCGTTAAAGGGAGAATTGATACCTGCAAAAATGTTCAGAAGCTGGCCAGCCATTATTTTCTTTAAGATCCAACATTGCTTTATTTGGTAGCATGATTGGGCCATCCGGACAGGACATTATTCTTTTTCCGGATAATATGATAATAAATAGTGGAATGAATCTAGAGTAGGGATCAAATGACACACCAATAATTTAACACAAATGTTACTTTAAATCATATAAATTTATAAAAAATCTTAAAAATAGAAAATCTTTTATAAACATGTTCATTTACTTATAGATCAATTGTGTTTTAAATTTTATTCAATTTTAGTGTCATTTGATACTCCATCAAGAACCATTAAATTTAGACCGTTTGAATTACTATATAAACTTGATGGTTGTTGATGGAGTATCAAATGACACTTAAATTGAATGAAATTTGAAACACAATCGATCTATAAGTAAATGAACATGTTTATGAAAGATTTTCCATTTTTAAGATTTTTATAAATTTATATGATTTAGTGTAACATTTGTGTCAAAATTTTGGGTGTCATTGGATCCCTCCTCATGAATCTATATTGTGTTGCTTGTGCACATACTTAACATAGAGGAGGGGTCCATTGACAATATCTATCTTGATAATACTAATTTTTAAAAATTTGAATAAAATCATATAAATTTTTAAAAATGAAAAAAAAGTTGATGGATGTATTATTTAACTAATAGATTGATAGTGTTTCAAATTTTAATCAATTTAGACATTGTTTGATGACTTACCAAAATTTCATACATTTTTTAACGGTTGTAATTTAACGGATATTTGAAAAGCTATTAAACCTCGCTTAAATTAAATATAATCGAAAACATAATCAATCTATAACTAAAACAAATAGGTCCGTAAACTTTTTTTTATTTTTGAGAATTTCTAACTATTTCTTTTCAAATTTTTAAAAATTAGCATTGTCAAGATTTTTAAAATACACATCATCAATGAATCTCTCCCCTTTAACATATTACATACCATGCTTAAAACTGACTCCTAATACAAGCATCATAGGCCCCACTTTTGAGGGACTTATTTATTTATTTTTTTTATCAATTGGGATATTTTTTTTTTGAGATAAACATCAATTGGATGGTTTGAATCTTATGCATTCTTTTATGCATCCTTATGCATTCTTTTATTGACACATACACCAAATATATATTATAGTTAGCACTTAGCAGCCATCATTTTCCACTAGTGGTTATGTATCCATCAGTTCAGTAAACTGTTAGTGGCAGAATTAATTAATAATTATTGAGTTTAATGATTTTTAATCGCTTCCAACTTACTTATATGGACACGTAATACGTTACACACAAAATATCAATTTATTTGTAATTAATGACTGCAATCTATAATTCTATATATAACGTTGCAGATACATACTTGTCTTTTAAGACAAATAAATGAATAATAAACCGGCATTGCTGATAATATCAAGCGTAGTTAATTGTAGACTAATATGGAGCAAGCTAAAATTGTTAGAAAATTAGAAATAAAGCCTAATATGTTTTTTTTTTTTTTTTTGAACTAGAAAAAAGCCTACGCTTTACTTTTAAGCTGAAATTGTTATTTTTTATAATAAAATTTTAAGATAATATGTAACGGGGTCTTAAATTGCGATAATTTATATGAGCCTTTAATTTTAATGGGCTTAGAACGTTAACGGGCATTAACGTACATCAACGGTTGTGATTTATCCAAAAAAATGATCAATGACTCAGCTTTCTTATTTGGGGAATATAGCATTTTCCTGTCATTTTTTTTTTCAATATGCTTTTAATATTTAGCAAAGATATTTTAATACGGATACTAGGTTCATTAAGATTCTTAATGAGCTTAATTCAATGCCCACCAAACCAACCTACTCATAAACATTATAATGCGTTTGGAATTAAGAACTTTTCAGTGTCTGGAAAGTGGCAACCAAATATTTTGCAAGGTTTTAAGTTATAATTAAGGATTTGATTATATGTATTTTACAATTTTTTACACTCCACAAGTAATCCTGACTGACTGGCTCCCCTAACTTACTCCATTTTGCAGTTCATAACGTGAGCCGTTAGATCGTCTCATAATCCGAGCTAGCACGAATATCGAGACAATCCAACGGCTCACGCCGTGACCCGCAGAATGAAGTACAACATGGGATATAAAATCTTCTACATACTAAATTACAGCAAGGAATATGAAGCACCAGCCCCTGCTGTACTGCACTGCGCAGTTCACAACGTCAGCCGTTGGACTGTCTCAACATTCGTGCCAGCGCGGATCTCGAGGCGATCCAACGGCTGAAGTTGTGAACTGCACAGTGCACAGTAAGTCAAGGGACGAGCACTCCCTCCCGTCCACACGAGTAGGGAATTCTTGCTACTCTCCTATTGGGTGACGAGAAAGGAGAGAGACCAAACAAAATATTAATGGGACAAAACGAAAGGTCAAAAGCACCACCCAAGTAAAGGGGTTCCAATCCGCTGGCACAAAAAAGTATGGCACGGTCGCTGCCATAGAATCTGGGATGTTCATTTTGCTTTTAACGGCTCCGATGAAGACTAGAGAGGGCGTCCTTTTTGTGGGTCCCACTTATCATACACACAAAAAAAGTATGGCACACCGCTGGCTGGCTGCTATAGAAAAAAAAGTATGGCAGCGGATGTGAATCCCAAGTGAAGGGGATTACCCAACCAAAGCAGATCCCACATCCTCTGTAGCGCTGCAGTGTGCAGCGCGAAATGTGAACCGTTAGATCATTTCGAACCTGTGCTTGCTCAAATCTCGAGATGATCTAACGGTTCACATCCGCGCTGCACAATGCAGCGCTACAGAGGATGAGCACTCACCAAAGCACGAGTCTTTCTTTCTTTTGATCATTTCTTTTCTCTCCTCTTCTCTTTGTCGTTCCTTCTGCTTCAATCTTTACCCAACAAGCGATCACCGTCTCAATTCACAATTCTTCACTCATTTTTTGGGACAGTGATAATTAACAAGAGGTGGGGGCAACCCCATATATAATTCCCCTGTTGCTTCTTCCTTCCTTCCACCCTCCCTCCCCCTGTTTGTTTATATTTAGATCATATATTTATTTACCCATTCATCCTATATATCAGTTTCTTACCTCAGTCTCAACTGACCCAACACCCATATTGATTGATACCATCAGCATAGTAATATCATTATGGGTCTTTACTCTTTTCCCTATGGATTGTCATTCCTTATCTTGGTTGTTGCTCTCCCATGGCTGACCGGAGCTGCCCCGGAGAGTGCTCTCGTCACCCACCTCCCCGGCTTCAATGGCACCTTCCCATCCAAGCACTATTCCGGGTATGATTCTATTTTTGTCCAATGTTCTGAATTGTCTACATTTGTTTATTTATTAATTTGTGCATGGATTTTTTGTACTTTTTTAGTATTTAAATTTGAGCCCTCAAGGCCTGTGGAGTTGTAACTTATAAGAATAATAAGATACCAATAATAATCAGTAATATAACTGGTGCTGTCAATTTTGTAATGGGTACATGATAAAGTTTGCAAATTGGGAGTCATAATAATTGTCTGGTATTATTATGTCACCAGATTGATGAACCTGTTAGGTAGTTTATCACTGATGCAAGAGAAATATTTCTTATCAGTATCGAAGTACAAAGATCAAGATGAGAAAAATCATGATCAGGGAGTAGAAGTAATAATAACGGTGAACAAGTTTGTGTTATAGTTAATTCTTTGTACTTATTTCTTGATCGATTCTTTTGGTCCTACTGGTAGTTATCAGAATTCAAAAATTCATAATGTACTGGTACAATGCAAAACCAGACTGTATCTCTGTTGGAGCCTTTGCTTTTTTTTTCTTTACTAAAAAAGTCTGAAACTACTTAATGGCCCTAGAATGAGCCTAAGCAAATGTTTGGTTGCTCTAAAGGTACATAACTGTGGATGAGGCGAATGGGCGAAATCTGTTTTACTATTTCGTGGTTTCTGAAGGGAACCCAGCCAAAGACCCAGTTGTACTGTGGCTAAATGGAGGTCCCGGTTGTTCTAGTTTTGATGGGTTTGTGTATGAGCATGGTAATTTCTTTTAATCTCGGTTTGCTCAACCTTTTACTGTCTTATATTGCCATTTTCCTTTTTGAATAAAATATATAACCTTGTCAAGGATTAATGTTGAGAACATAACATGGGTTTACATTGTGACAGTACCATGGTTACTACTAACATGAATATCACAACTACAGATAGTTTTGTTTGTTCAAAAGATGCAGCTGCAGTGTTTATGTCGATAACTGAATTTTCACCATGTTTCACAATTAATTAACTATTGTTAAAATCTATTGGACATATCTTAACATATGCAAAGTGGAAGTTCATAATATTGTCACTTATGATCAATATTTCAGGCCCATTTAATTTTGAAATGGGAGGATCTACCGGAAGCCTTCCGAACCTGCATCTCAACCCATACAGCTGGTCTAAAGTAATTGAAATTGTCTTATGAATACCCCTCTATTTCACATCTGTGCATTGTCAGCTACAGGGAATACATTATACTGTTTTTTTTTTTTTTTTTTTCTTTTGATTCAGGTCTCAAATATTATATATTTGGACTCACCTGCTGGCGTTGGTCTTTCATACTCCAAAAACACTTCAGACTATAACACCGGTGATCTAAAAACTGCCTATGATTCCCATACATTTCTTCTCAAGGTAGTTACTTTTTTTTTTTTTATAAAATAAAAGTAGTTCTGTTCTCCCAAAATACTCAACATTTCTCTTATCTACCCTTTGAATTTTTGCAAGTCAAGCTAACTAAGAATTACTAAGTTTGTGATGGAAAAAGTACTAATATCTATATTCTCAAAGTAGTAGAAAATATAAATATTGTATTGCATATTTGCATCCAAAAATTACGATGAACATTTCTATCAAAGTACAGATGGAATTAATGCAATATACATGGATTAGAATTAATCTTCATATTATAGTTGGCCAGTTTATTAGAATAAAAAAAACACACCAAATTATCAAAATATAGTTCAGTTGGTTCTAAATGTTTGGGTCAGTCTGGCCGTATTTTGGTTCACACAGCTATGTTCCATAATCATTGTACTTTTCTTTTGCACCAAACCATATAATTTTGTTAAAAGTTCTCTGATTTCTAACTTGTTTTGTTCAGTTTGGTTCAAAAATCTTCCTAACATTGATACTTTTATTCTCCTTTCCCCTTCTGTAGTGGTTTCAACTCTACCCTGAATTCCAACAGAATCCGTTTTACATTACTGGGGAGTCGTATGCCGGCGTCTATGTGCCTACACTTTCATATGAAGTTGCAAAAGGCATATCTTTTACTAATACACTAGATCTTATTCTGTATTTTTTTTTTGGGAGCAAAAAAGTGATCTCATGCCTTTTATCTTCTAGGGATCCAAGGAGGAGCCAAGCCTGTCATCAATTTCAAGGTTCTTATTTTGCACTAACATTGATGTTTCACTTAAATGAAAAGTTACTGGTTATGTTGTGTGATCCAATTAATTTTTTATTTATTTTTTTTTTGTATTTTTTCCCTTAGGGTTATATGGTTGGAAATGGAGTTTGTGATACTGTTTTTGATGGTGATGCTCTGGTACCTTTTGTGCATGGAATGGGCCTCATATCAGAAGATCTCTTTCAGGTAGGTTTTGTTTGGAATTTTGACATGCACTTCCATAATAACTCTGAGAAATTAGAAGGGAAAACCCATGCAAGAAATGGCAGACAATCAAGTCAATCTTACATTGTCACACAACATAGCGAAATGACTTGCTTAGCAGATTAAATATATTCACTAGTTTGAGGGTCAAAGGTCGACAGGCGAGGCATTATGGGGCAGAAATAATACTGAGAAAAAACAATAAAGAAACACTTGTGCATGAATGTTTTCTAGTGGATAGCTGTGAGGGGCGTTATCGTAAAGTTTGGGTGTTTGCATACTATAGCAATGATTCTTGCTACTCTTGTTCCTAGTAACGGAGACTGGATATTATGAAACATCTATCCATGTCTAATTTTTGCTGCATCACACAATGATGCCATTTTTCTGAAAAAAATTGCAGGAGGTGAGCACTGCTTGCAAGGGAAGCTACTGGAATCCTGTTAATGATGGGTGCCAAAACAGCTTAGACAAAGTTGATTCGGTAATCTTTTAAATTGCTTATAAATTATACCTTTATTTCTTTTTGGGCAATTGAATCCCTGAAATAAGGAGCTTTCCTTGTTGAAAGTTTGCACGAAAAAAGACACTGACATAGTCACATAGTCATGGAATTAATTTCTAAAATTGTGATCTTAAAAACATTTCTTAGTATTTTAATATTCAGAATATCACATATGAAGCTTTTCTGGTTTAACTAGGAAATCAATGACTTGAACATTTATGACATCCTTGAACCCTGTTATCACGACTCAAAGATAAGCGAAGTGACCGAAAAAAGCATGCTGCCTTTGAGTTTTAGAAGACTTGGTGAGACCAACCGACCTATGCCTGTTAGAAAGAGAATATTCGGTCGCGCTTGGCCGTTGCGAGCCCCTGTTAGAGATGGTCGGGTCCCGTCTTGGGTTGAGCTTGACAGCACCGGCGCAGTTCCTTGCACGGTATATAATGAACCTTCTTCCGTTTCAGTGTTTTTAGTAAGGTCAACTTGGCACCTTACCGTACTAACGCGCAGTCATAATTAACTCGCATTAAAACACATGAGTGTTTGAAATGCTTGAATTAATCAAGAATCTGCTGAAAAGCATGTCAGTGTCAATTATTACATCGGGTAGTCTTATCTAGAAATAAGAAAGATAAAGCTGCTACGGTGCTGCTCGTATTGCTGTAATGTAATTTGTCATGACGCTAAATATTCAATTCTTTGTTATTTTTGCTTCAACAATTTGTTGCAACTCTAGAATGATGAGGTGGCAACTATCTGGCTGAACAATGAGGCAGTACGCTCAGCAATCCATGCACAACCGGTAATAATTGTACTATTTAATTTTAGCTGTCTTATTTTTCTTTCCATATTGCCATAGTGGCCATTAACTATCTATTTGCGTAATTAAAATGCAAATACAGATTTGATTTTCGCATCAGCTATTCCAAAGTTATAGGGGCAAATTTCTCAAATTTCTGTTCAAAGGGAAAACCAAAGCTTCTCTATTTGTTATTCTAGATGCGACATGGTTAGATATGATTTGCAGGCATATATATGTGATACTTCTCATGCTTCTGAAGTGACAGAGCTGTTGATGACCTTTTGACAAATTTGCAAGGGTAAATGGCAAATTAATTATTTTAACATTTCTTACTTGATTTCTATCTTAGGTAGGCTCCATTGGTGGCTGGGAACTATGCACCGGAAAATTGTACTTCCGTCATGATGCCGGGAGCATGATCAAATATCACAGGAACCTTACAATGCTAGGTTACCGTGCACTTATATATAGGTAACAAGAATGCTTGTAATTTTAAGCTCAAGCTGGTACGGGTACATCGCCTTAAATACTGATCGTACATTTATGAATGATTGCATATTTAAGTATGATACCGGTTAGACTCCTGACTAGAGCGTATTGTACAACGTTCGATGATTTATTCCTAACCTTGTATGTTGCTTTGTTTTCCATATGAATCAACTATGTTATGACTTTGTTATGTGGTGATGATTCTTGCAGCGGGGATCATGACATGTGTGTGCCCTTCACCGGGTCAGAAGCCTGGACCAGGTCTTTGGGCTATGACATTGTCGATACGTGGAGGCCGTGGTATACAAATGACCAAGTTTCAGGGTACTATTTCTTATACTTCTTTTATTAAAAGGGCATCTCACTTCACAAAAGAATTTATATTTTCATAATTCCTTTGATAAAAATAAATTGTGCAAGATACATATAATAACATATTATATTGTGTTTCTTGTAATTCCTACAGGTACATTCAAGGTTATGCCCATAACCTTACCTTTCTCACAATCAAGGTATGCCAACTAGCTAGGGTTTCACCATTCCAGTACTTATACTGTATTCCATTTTATATGAATTTGCTTTCAACTGAAGTTATGAAGATTAGAATTTACAACTTTTCATATTGCTTTTTCAGGGTGCAGGGCATACTGTTCCAGAATACAAGCCACAAGAAGCACTGGCTTTCTATACTCACTGGCTGGATGGGCAGAAAATATAATATACAATTTTCAACCACTAATTTATCAGAGGAATTAAAATTGTAAAATTCTTCTGACATATAATTCGATTTAGGGACCTTACTGCTACATTTTCTGTTATCTTTTTTTTTTTTTTTTTTCTTGTTTACATACAAAATAATTTCATGAGCTATGCTGAAATTCTTGTGATGCTTTCTTTTTCTTCTTAGTTATTTACAGCATAAACCCATGAGCTATGCAGAAAAAATCTTGTGATATTTTCTTTTTCTTCTTATTTATATACAGAGTAATCCCATGAGCCATGTTGAAATTGGATTTTTATTGGTAAGAATTGTCTATTGAAATATAAAATTTTAATAAAACTGACATTAATTTTATTTATGAAATATAAAAAAAACACTAACATCCTTACATTTTAATTCAGTAGTGAGAGGATATTTCACTTGCAAATAATTGTAAAATGTTTCTTTTTCCCTTTTTTTTTATTTGAATGTGATAGTCACAATAATTGTAAAATGTTGATTGGTTAATTACTACAAGCTAGTTGAGGTGAGAATTGCCAAAATATGTGAATAATATAATATCATCTAACTACAATTTCAGCTCTAACACCTTCATAAAAAAACAATAAGTCAGTGTAGAAATTATCAGTGGGCATCTAGAATATGATTTGTGTTCTATTCCATGCTTTTATTTAGAAAATCTTGTTTCAGACGTAATCTGAAAAAAGAAAAATAATGTACTCTCGTTCTTAACATAGGAAAAGAATCTCCATGCAAATTTTCTCTTGGTCATTTTTCTTAAACAGGTTTATATAATAGGCTGGTTTTCCCAATATGTACGGTTTTTCAATAAGGTTCCTTTATAATGAAGATTAATTGGCGTATTTTTATATAACGAAATTTACCATTTGACAACGATTTCTATTTATTTATTATTGATATTGATGATCGTTAAAAACTGAGATCTGAATTCAACACAGTGTATTTGTGACACATGCTTATAAAATATGATAGAATTTGGTCCTAAAAATATAAATTGAGCTAGACTAATATGAAAACATTTGCATTTCACTTCGAAATACTAACGGTCCAAATTATACTTTGTCTGATTTGGTTCCCGTTAAGTTTATCATATGAAAATACAATGGGAAACAAAAATTTTCCATTTTAGAGTTTTTAAAGTATTTGTTTTGGATTTTTCAAAATGACTCTAAAATATTAATAAAATAGTGCCTGTTTGTACATGAATTTAAAACAATCTGAAATAAATATTTAAAAGCTCCAAAAATGAAAAATCTTTGTATCTCCTAGTATTATCATATGATGAATTTAACAGGAACCATAAATTGAAATTTCTGGCGTGGCGGAGAATGATTTGGACCGTTAGCATTTCGAAGCGAAATACAAACGTTTTCATACTAGTCTAGCACAATATAAATTACATGAAATATAAATTTTGTTTTACTGAAAGCAATCATCAAATATTAAAGCAGCTCTTAATTTTTCATTCTTATACCACTCTCATGTCCAACACCATCCGAAAGTTTAGAAAACAAGCTAAATTTAATTTTAGAAAAACAGCAGGAGCCCAATACAAAAGGCACAAAAATATCAATGATCATGATCAGAATCGAACTGGACAGCCCAGCATCACTACTTTCTTAACAACCCAATTAAATAAAGCACGTGGCACGGGGCATTTGTCATCCCCGGAGCGATGCTTTCTTCCACGACTCCAGGTCCTTCTCTAGTAGTACAGAGGCTTTGTACTATGGCTTAGAAGACGTCCGATCAGAAATGAACGGATTGTGATGAAACTGTAAGTTTAAAACTGGAAGTTAGAAAGTAAAGTTCGACTGTTGATCTTGATCGGACGGCTGAGAACTGTACTTCCGTGCTACTAAATTTTATCATCAGCCGCAGTCCCTGCCTGTACTATCGCCTCCACCGCCCAAAAAGCAGGCAACTCCCCTGCGCCTGGTTCAGAGAAGATATTTCTTTACCCGTCTAACCTTCAAACAATCTCTCTACATCTCTCAACATCAATCCCATCGCGTGCACGCAATAACCAGGAGACAGGTCCATCCAACACAAAGGCACTTTCCCAGCGGCGTACATGTGGTATACAGATTCCCTTGCGGCATTTCGTGTGCCGACAAGACACTCCTGCTTAATTTATCCTCTCTCTTCTGCTGTCAAGAACACTAACCGTTAGATCACATCAAAATTCGTGCTTTCTCGAATCTCCACACAATCCAACAGTCCATATACTTACTTGCACATTGCGTTACATGTTCTGCGTGTGGGACCCACAGTGCAGTGACTCTCTACACATTGTGCAACAGAGAGTTGGCAACAGGGGGGCAGCATTAGGTCATCTCTGGATTTCTATAGGAAGCCAATCTCCTGCCGACTTCTTCCTTCCTTCTTCCTTTCATTATTCTCCTCTTCGTGCCTCGATCCGTCCTTCGAGTCCTCAGTCGTCCGTCCTTCAGATCCTCACCTGTCTTGGTTTATGAGGTAACAATCAATCTCTCGATGTCGGCCGGCGCTTAAAGATTTCATCTTGTCCGTTTTTCTTTTCTAGGGTTTTAGAATTAGGTTTGTTGATTTAGGGTCCGGCGAGTGGATGAAACCTGTGAGATCAGAGTGTTTTTGCGGTGTTTGTGTGCTGCGATCGTAGATCGGGCTTAATTGTTGATTGTGTTGTCATCTTTTTGTGTGATGTATGACTGTTAGGTTAGGGTTAGGATTATTATAGGTGATTATTCAATTGGGTGTACGGCTGTTTGATTTCTGTTCTATGCCCCATCAGTTTGGATCGACAGATCTGCTGCTAGATTGTTGTAATCTGTGAAATCTTTAGCAGTTAGATGTTTTGTTTCATATCTTGTTTTCTTGTTTTAGTGTTTGTTATTTCGACATGCAAATGATAGTTTTGTGCATATCTCGTTTTCTTATTTTAGTATTTATTATTTTGACATGCAAATCATAGTTGATGTTACACTATTTTTTTATTTCCTTTTCTTTTTACAGCTCGAAGGAGAAGCCCACTCTCGGGTAAGGCCTTTTCCTATTATTTTACTGATTTTTGTTTGGTTATGTATTTGCTCAAAATTGTAAGTTCTGTTACATCGTAAATTTAAAATCTTGCTCCACTTAGAGCCAAGATAAGAACCTAATCTAATTATGTAAATCAACTTGTTCATGTTAAAGAAATATTAGCGCTTTGCATTCCGTTTCATTCTTTAATAATCAAAGTAAAGATTCCTTTGGAATGTTGTCAATTTGAAGTTTACAATAAAATCACTTGAAGATTCCTTTGGTCTTCTACTACTGTTTTATCCATGTGGAAACCACCAACCTAGGATTTCTATTCTTATTCTTCTAGTACTACATGATTTCTATGCTTGTGTGAATTGATGTTGAGAAATTTCTAATATTATAATGTTCTCTATGATTTCAGAGGCCAGCGGATTAAGACCCGCAAACGGAATATAGCAGCACCTTTGGACCCTGCTGCATTTGCTGATGCAGTGGTCCAGATCTATTTGGATAATGCTGGTGATCTGGTATGCTTTTAATCTTCTTTGTGTTCTTTAGCGTTCAAGAATTTTCATTCTTCCGAGTATTTTGCATGCTAATTAATAAATTTCTTCTTGTAGGAACTTATTGCAAAAGCCATCGAATCTTCAGATCTCAACTTCTCACGTTACGGGGACACCTTTTTTGAAGTACCAATTTTTGTTTGCATATTCCTTTTTTTTTTTTTTTTCCCCATTTTCCATTCCAGACTTTATGTTAAAACATCTTGAAACTACAATGGGTTTCTTTAATTTCTTTTTTTTTTTTAAATGTTCAGGTTGTCTTCACAGGTGGCCGTACTCAACCAGGCACTGTAAAATCGGACGAAGGAGAGAGGCATAGTTACTCGATCATAGATTGTGAACCCAAACGCGAGGCCATCTTACCTTCAGTTCTTTACATACAAAAAACATTACGCAGACGCCCTTTCCTCATAAAGAACCTTGAAAATGTCACTCGCAGGTATACTGAACCACAATTAAACATGTGAATCCCATTTATTAGAAAGTAATTTCTCAAGTCACATAATAACAAGCAGATGATGTCATTGATTAGGAAATATTAACTTTGTTGCATCGAGTGTGCATAATGGATCAAGTTTTCAAGTGCCATTAAGCAGTACTATTTTCTTTAGTAGTTGTAGCCCATTTGATTATTACTGACCGCCAAATTATGTGACAAGTATCAACCAATTTCATAAAGAAAGAAGTGTAATTTAAAACATATCTCAGTTCGGTTGCTTGTCATATTTAGCATTTTGGGTATATAATTGTGATGTAGCAACTTACAAGAAGTATTCTTGTGCTCAACTCTGTAAATTGTAGCTTATTATTGACTTGTGGTGTGCAGGTTTCTCCAGTCACTCGAGCTATTTGAGGAGAATGAGCGAAAAAAGATGGCAATTTTCACTGCCCTCACATTCTCGCAGAAGCTTGCGGTTACGCCTGAGACCGTGTTCCAACCGCTGCTCAAGGATAGCCTTGTTGCCAAGGGGATAGTGCTGAACTTCATCACTGACTTCTTCAAGGAATACTTGAGGGATAACTCTCTTGATGACCTGATTTCTCTTCTTAAGAAGGGAAAGATTGAGGACAATCTTCTTGACTTCTTCCCCACGGCCAAGCGCACTCCTGAGGCCTTGTCAGAGCATTTCACGTGGGTGTTTTTATGAGCTTCTTGTATTTTTTTCTTCTTCTGTATTTATTGCCTGCACGTAGGATAGTTGAGATTTCTCTTGCAGTTTGAATAAGACATAATTTATTTGTGGTGATGCAGGAAGGAAGGCCTGGTTCAAGTGGTGGAGTACAATCAGAAGAAAATGTTTGAGGTGAAGCTGAAGGAGATCAAGTCAATGCTGACAACACTCATCTCGGAGGAGACAGATGTGGATGAAGTGATTGATGCCGTGAAGCAGCAGGTGAAGGAGGCCAAGTTCCCTGACATCGAGGTTGTGCGTATGCTGTGGGATGTCCTCATGGATGCTGTCCAGTGGTCTGGCAAGAACCAGCAGCAGAATTCCAATGCCGCCCTCCGTCAGGTAAAAAGTTTCCTCTGTTATATGATCATGGAGC
The DNA here is from genome assembly GCA_030179965.1 of Cyperus esculentus. NCBI lineage: Eukaryota > Viridiplantae > Streptophyta > Magnoliopsida > Poales > Cyperaceae > Cyperus > Cyperus esculentus. The sequence continues at coordinate 2,216,066 of JASGLE010000044.1, forward strand.
ATGCATTTAGCAATTGAACCATGCTTTTGCATGGATTGTAGTGTGTTAGGTGGGGAACGATTAGATGCAGTTACCATTGGTTCTTATTGTTAGGTTTTAGTTGCAGTTACCTAGACTGCTGGTGTTTTGTTGTAACTATGTACTAATTTTGATAAAATATCAGGTCCTTGTCTTCGGTATTTATGGTTTTAATAATTTCTGTTTCAATGAAACAGGTAGTGTATTCCACGTTTTTCAAGAAAAAAATAAGTATTATATCGACATGTAGTGAATAATTGCCTTACGCATGTTTGATCCTATATGTGAGAGAGAAATTGTAACGAGTGTTCTATTGACTTTTTCGGGTTGGAATTGCAATGTGGGTTTTTTGTATTTGGCTATGCATTAGTTTGTAGTATGCATCCAATAATCTAGTTTGTATTTAAAATATTGTGATTATTAAAAATTAAAGCTAGGCAAAATTCTCTTGGGTTAGACCTGTATTATGAGCTTAATGCAGACCATCTTTTTCATCCTATATCAACTCAGTCATTCCCTTGATGGTTGATTCAAGATCTCTAGTTGTTTCTGCAGTATGGGAAATTAGCTCACCTACTTGATTTATTTGGATCACTGGACATTGTGCTGCAATTTTAGCATGAAAATTTAGCCAACATCATACTGTTTGCTTTAAAGAATTCTTCCTTTTCTATTAGGTGAAAGCATGGGCAAAGCTGTTGAATGCATTCTGCACCACAGGGAAGCTAGAGCTGGAACTGATATACAAGGTCCAAGTGCAGTGCTACGAGGATGCTAAATTAATGAAGCTTTTCCCTGAAATTATCAGATCTCTCTATGATCTTGATGTTCTTGCTGAAGACACTATCCTCCACTGGTTCCGCAAAGGTTCCAATCCCAAGGGCAGGTGTGTTTTCCCTGACCTGTGCTTTTTATCAGCTACTGTCGGTGAAAATATATATATTTTTATTTGTGGCAGGTGATATGCCTACTATTTAAATATTATTATTAAAAAAAAAAGTTGCTCCATTTTTCTATACACTGCTGTCATTTGGAGAATTTCGGCCTTTTCAATGAAGTAATTTGTGTAAATTGTTACTGTCTGCCTGTCTGGTCATTCTCGATAATGCTATTTAATTTGTTTTGTGATGTGATTGGAGGTTAGAACGGTGTTAACTTGTGATGATTTGGTAAAATGTGCAGGCAATCCTTCGTGAAGGCACTGGAGCCATTTGTGAATTGGCTTGAGGAGGCAGAGGAGGAAGAGTGATAAAGGTGTTGCTGTATCGAATTATGGATTTGATAAACTTATGATATTTCTTTTTTTTGTCTCTATCATATGGAGGACTCAGGACTAGGAGATGTGTAGTATTATGATATGTTGTATGGATTTGTCTCTCTGAGCTACTTTATTGTGTGGAAAAAAAACAAGTTTGCTTATGAATATCAAATTATATTACCTTTATAATACTTGCTGGAAGTTTTTGGTGAAGTTGTCTTTTGTCACAAATTCTGTTTAGGTGCAGTTTAAATCTCTTATTCTAGTATAGTAGTATTTATTTGTGAAATGTTTTCGGCTCTGGACTGTCATACTTGGCTTAATCACTCCTTTTACTGTTTCTTATTATTATTTTTATACAACTCCTTAACGGGCATTTGAACTGTACTACTTAAATTGATCTGAGCCGTTCTTAGAGAGCTGACCCAGCATCTGAACCGTTCTTAGAGAGCACTGTGCTGTTTAAAGAATAGATCTATACAGTCAAGGAATTGCGCCACAGACCACAGTCAAGGAAAACCATTGATTTATTAACCTGTTATTTACTCCTCAAAAGCTTCTTTCTCCATTGATAGCACTTAGAACTTGCGTGTTCTCTCTTTCAAGTCCGACATTCGCTCTCGCTCTCGCTCTCCCATTGAGAAGTTGGCCCTTGCTTGTGCAATTGGACCATTTTTATGATGTAAAAGGTTAAATTCATGGAAAACAATACAAGCATTTAGAGTGTGCAGCAGTTGATTAGTTTGAATGTTTGATATCAACATGAATGTAACCCGACACATTTTTATGATGTTTCATTTGTATAAGAAGGAAAAAAAAAATTCATGTTCTGAGCAGTGATATTAGCATGGTGCAGATCTAAGACTATGGGCCTTAAACACAAGATTCATCCATAATCTGAATGGGCTGCACATCCAATGTGGGCCTTAAACATTATTGGGCCTTTAAACACTATTAGGCCTTAAACACTATTGGGCCTTAAACACTATTGGACCCGCAATCGACCTTGGGCCTTATAAATTAAAGATATGTTTGGCCCACTGGATGCACATCCACGATGGACCTTAAAGACTATTGGGCCTTAGAAACTATTGGGCATTTAAACTATTGGGCCTTAAATACTATTGGGCCTTAAACACTATTCTCCACCGCTCTCTCCCCGGATCAAAGCTCCTTTCTTTCTTTCTTTCATTTCGCCGGAGATTTTAGATTCTGAAAGGATCGAAGAATGGCCTTGCGGAGGAGCGTCGGCGTCGGGATTCGGGGAAGCAGTCTTTCCTCGTTGCTATCTCGGAGCGCTAGTTCTCTCCTCCATTCCCATGCCACCAGCTTCGGTAATCTTTCCTTTTTCTCTAATTTTGTTTCCTAAGATTGATTATGTGATTCTTTCGAGGGTTATGCACCCTTCAATCATGCACCACACGATGCAATTATGCAGAATTGATTGATGGGAATTGAAAGTTGAGTGTGTGTATTGCCTGTGTAGGTTTTAAGGAAGTGAGGGAAGAGGAGAAGAGCAAGCTGGTGGGCAATGTCTTCAGCAATGTTGCCTCGAGTTATGATCTCATGAATGACTTTATGAGTGCTGGATTGCACAGACTGTGGAAGGACCGGTCAGTGTTCAATTAATTTTTTTCCTTTTCAATTTTGGGTCTTTTTTTTAATTTCTCTTTTGTCATCTGAGTACTTGAATTTGTCAGGTTGGTTTCGAAATTGAATCCGTTTCCTGGCATGAAGCATCTTGACGTGGCCGGAGGAACTGGTATGCTCTCGTATCGCTGCTCCAAATTTCTGCTGATAAATTGGCGGTATGGTTTGTTTGTGTTATGAGTTTGTATAATACTTGTCCAGGTGATGTGGCTTTTCGGGTCCTGGATAGCATCAAGAGTGTGAGCCGAAGAGCCATGCAAGGAACACTGCCTGAGGCGGAGGAAGAAACACAGATTTTCATCTGTGATATTAACCCGAATATGCTATCTGTTGGCAAGAAGCGTGCTGCTGATAGAGGTAAAATACGACAACCACCATTTTGTTTTCTTTCTGACATTAATTTGGCATGTAGGCCTATTTATTTGTTTTAAACTTTCATGTGTGAAGGGTTAGTGGACGAGAGGTGCCTCAATTGGGTTGAAGGAAATGCTGAAAAATTAAGTTTTGAGGACGATTCCATGGATGGTTATACGATCGCTTTTGGAATTCGTAATGTGACTCACATTGAGAAGGTTCTTTCTGAGGCTCACAGGTGTGCAGTTGGACCATTTTACCAGATGCTAAAAATTATTCAACTAGGTCATTTTATTATTATTATTATTTTGAATAAAGCAGCCAGTATTTCTGTTTGTACATTCTGGCAAGGGTAAATTGTTTTAAATTCATAAAACAGAATTGTGCCTTGAAACCTATATTTTTAATGAATCAAATTATTCGCTGCTACTCAATGAACTTTGCAGATTTTGTTTAATTTGAATTAAGAAAAAATGTAGCTCTCCTATTCAACATTTTATGTTTTAAATAAATAATTTTAGTTCTATTATGTTGATTACCATAATTACTAGACCAACATTAATACCCAAATTACTGTTTGTTTGTATGTACACAGAATATTTGAGTATTGGATATTATGCGTTATTTGTAATTTGTTAAAATTATTGATTGCTGGGTTATCTGCAAAAATCTTTATATGCCTTCTGGAGTGTCTAACATGATGTATTTCAGGGTATTAAAGCGGGGTGGTCGGTTCCTATGCTTGGAGTTGAGCCATGTAGACATACCTATCTTCAAAGAATTGTAAGTTCATGTTTTAAATCAGCGTCAGTATGCCCTGATTCAACATGTATAGCATGTGTTTTTAGATGAAATTGGGGTTAATGAACTGACTTCCTTATCCACGCTTAAAAGGCTTTGTGATGTAGTATTAGGTAGATTTATGTTTTTGTCATGGACGAACAGCAAAACAATATTAGTAACTATTTTATTTTATCTTAGCCAATTTTCAACATGATGTTTTCTCTGATCCTTCTTTCTTTTGTTTGTAGTTATGATTACTATTCATTTTCGGTAATTCCAGCCATGGGAGAGCTAGTGGCTGGGGACAGGGAGTCATACCAGTACTTGGTTGAGAGTATCCGTCGATTTCCTAATCAGGTAATCTTGCAAAAGTCATTCAACTTGTTTTAATAGAGATCAAAGAAATAGAAAAATAGAAGGTAATGTGTTATGATTATGAAAATTTTGCCTGTGCTAGCTCTTATATTTGTTCCCATTGTAGGAGAAATTTGCTCGAATGATTGCTGATGCCGGTTTTCAGAAAGTGGAGTATGAAAATCTTGTTGGTGGCGTTGTCGCCATTCACTCTGGACTGAAGTTGTAGGAAATATAAAGGATGGGTCTTTTCCATAGAGTTCATGCCTCATGGCATGACCTTGTTGTTCTTATTTAATTTTTTTTAAAGAAAAAAGATAATACGTTTTAGGTGCTGAATACGAGTTTGGCATCATTTGTTTTATTTGTTCACTATTTGTACTTTCTAGATTTTTTTGTTTATATTAGTTGTTACCTTAACAAAATTTTGCAGTCCCTATACAAATAGTCAATTTTCCAACGACTATTGATGAACCATTGTTCCTATGTGAATTTCAATGTGTATAACTTTATATTAGTTGTTCGCCAAATTTTTTTGCCGTACTGCAATTAAATTAAAGTAATACATAGTGTCCACTCTGTGGATATATGTAGAAGACACATGGAAAGCGATAAGTGGGACTCAAAATGTAACATTACACTCCATATGTCTTCAATGAACATCAGATACATAAGAGGTGATAAGTGGAGTCCAAAATGTAATATTTACACTTCATATCTTCAATGAACATCAGACACTTGAGGTTTCTCATTAAATTATCAACTACAATACGTGAATTGAATCGATGATGTGGATTATAGGGAAAGGTTCTTTGAGATTGAGTTGCACGAATCTCAAAAGCAGATCTAATGGTTGGAGTACTGCGCAGTAGAGGATACGAATTGGAATGCATCTAGTGCAACATTGTTGACAGCACTAGACGTGATTTCATCTCCTGCTGTACTGCATTTTGCAGTTCATGACGTGAGCCGTTAGATTGTCCTGAGATTCGTGCCAGCTCGGATCTCCATGAACCTCGAGAGGATCCAATGGTTCACACCATGAACTGCAGAATGCAGTAAGTTAGGGGATAAGCACTCCACTAGACGTGGGGCATGAATTACCCACACCTGGTTCTAGTTCTACTGCGAGGATGTGAAATCCAGATGTGGTTTCATTCTCTGACAAGCCCTTTTTTCTTAGGATAAAGATGTTACGCCCTGACATTGTCCCTCAATTATACCATATGCTCGCAGATTGTTGTTCATTTAGAACGTTTTTGTAAACTGGTATCTCAAGTTGACAGTTTTGCAAATTTATAAACTATTTTTTAGAATGTTTACAATATTTTATAAACTGTCTTTTTATTTTTTAGAATATTTAGAACATTTTGTAAACTGTCAATCTCTTTTCAAAATTCATTAAGAACGTTTTATAAATTTTCTTATGCACCAGCCACTGGTATATACAAAATCTGCACCTTTGTCTCAGCTCAAGCCCAAAAAAGTTGTCCGGGCCAAGCTTTAGATTTCACCTCGTCTGCCTTGAGGTAAAGTGCTGCATGACATGTAGACCGTTGGATGGTCTCAAAATTTGAGTCTGCACGAATTTTGAAGTAATCCTCTACGTACCATGACGGCAGAGGATGAGCACTCGGACACCTGTACCGCCCAACTAGAGAAATCACCAGGGAAGCACACGTGGTCATCACCTCCCTTCCACGTGTTGCGTTGCATGGACCTTCTCGGCTTTTCTTCCCCTCTTCAAAATCTCTATCAAAACCAGCAATCTTCGCATTCTTCAATTCCAGATAGAAATCAAAGAGAATTCGAAGAGGGTAACAAAGAGAAGATTGAGAGAGCAATCAATGGCAACATCATCTCATATGAATGTTCCAGGAAAACCCACTGAGACCGGTACCGCTCTCTTAGAAACAGCCACCGGTACCATCCAAGGCTTCCAACCTGTTAAGAGCATTCACCAGCACCTCTGCGCGTATGAATTTAATTAAGTTCTTAACAAATTGTCAAATTCTAACTTTGTTTCTGGTTTTTCATGATGTATATTAAATTCTGTCAACTATTGAATTTGAATATCTGAATGGATTTTGTGTAGGTTTCACTTCTACCCCGATGACATGACGAGGCAGGTCGAGGCGCACCACTTCTGCGCCCATCTGAACGAGGACGTGCGGCAGTGTTTGATCTACGACAGCCCCGAGAAAGACGGCCGGTTGATCGGGGTAGAGTACCTTGTTTCTGAGTCTGTGTTCCTGACGTTGCCGGATGACGAGAAGCCGCTCTGGCACTCGCACGAGTTCGAGGTGAAAGGCGGGTTCTTGTTCATGCCGGGCATCATCCCCGGCGCGGTGGAGAGACAGGACTTGAAGAAAGTGTGCAAGACGTATGGCAAGACAATTCACTTCTGGCAGGTCGACCGGGGAGATCAACTGCCTTTGGGCATTCCTCAGATCATGATGGCTCTCACGCGTGACGGGCAACTCCACGAAGAACTCGGTAAAGGTAAGCTGATATACTGGTAAACTGGTACTTGCTAATATCCTGATATTAATATACTGGTAAACTGACATACTGATATTTGTTGTGTTGTCGACTGTCGACTCAGCGGTGGAGAAGAAGTTCGGAGTGTCGTTTGAGAAGGAGAGGGAGCAGAGGAAGGACATGACTGGTCCTGATCACGGCATCCATCCTCTGGCTAATGCTGCCGGTAAGGGCTTGAAGACGGAGTTGCGGGAGGTTGATATCCCACTGGCATCTTCCATGCCTCGGGTCTTTGTCTGACGGAAATCAGATATGCAACTACTATCTAAAAGTAATCTAAGGACAGTTTGTTTGTATGTTTCTGTAAGTGTTTCGGTACTGGTAAACTGAGTGAAGTGTACCCTTTTGTAAGTGTGGTGGTTTTTATTGTCTGTGTAAATGCTGGAATGATCGTCGTTCGTCTTGTTAAAGTCCTCGATCGGCTCAGGTTCCGTTGCTTGGGTTTTAATCGATGTTTTACGCCTTTTACAATGCTTAAATTGAGTTGGATATTTCATATATCAAGTAACCACGCTTTCTTGTTCTAATGCGCTCAAAATTCAAATCATTTGTATCCACAAATAATTAGCTCACGGAAGAAGGGCTCTTTAGAATTATATGACAAATTAATCTGGGTTTAAATTAGGGACTGTAAAATTTGCTCTACTGCTATTTCCCTTTCCAGTAGAATCATAATAATATTCATAAGGTAGATAATATACAAGAAACCTTGATTACATAATTGCTTGGCATTAGTAAAAATACCAACGTGATATTATAATTATTTGATCTTTCTGATCATCCGGCCGGGACCATAATATATATATGCATACATGATTCGACAGAAACTACTTGTGTGCTTCAGTGCTGAATTTGTAAAAGAGAGCGTCCCATCGACAGCGTGACTTCTGTAGATCTGCTATATTAATTAGGGGTTAAAGATGCTCTTCCAACACAGCCGGGCAGTACATCTTTCCTACCTGTTCGGTCCTTTATGCATGACATTACATGCATGTAATGTCGATTAAATGGTAGTCATTAGGATTTACCAGTATAATATATCAATTGGAGGACAGAAAAAATGCAAGGGACTTGACTTGATACCTGATGGAATTTGCTTGTTGAAAGATTAAAGTAGGCAAGAACTAGCTTTTGATCTAGTGGCTAAGGGCAACGCTCTCCATGTGGGAGGCCGCGGGTTCGAAATCCGGATGGGAGTCTTTTATAGACATTTAAGTTTGAGCTTTTGATCTAGTGGCTAAGGGCAACGCTCTCCATGTGGGAGGCCGCGGGTTCGAAATCCGGATGGGAGTCTTTTATAGACATTTAAGTTTGAGTGGCTTGATCCTCATTTTTATCTCTAAAAAAAAGATTAAAGTAGGCTCTAAAAAAAAAGATTAAAGTAGGCTCTGACCTCCTTTCTTCAAAATAAAAAAAGGTATAATTGATAAATAAAGAAATTATAATAAATAAAAGAAAATTAAGCTTGGACATATTTGATAAATAATAAAATTAATGTGATATATACAAACACTAGCCAACTTATTATGTTATGTATTGAAAATTTGAAACGAAACATATTTCTGCCTGTTGGAGTACCTTTGTTGAGCTTGAACACAAGCTGAAGATTGCCATCATATGTTCATATAGACTAGCTACAACAATCACATGTTAGAGTACCGGCATATAAGTTGAGCATATAAAGTCAGAAAACTCAAGGAGTACCTCTTTTCACTTGAATGCAACACATAGATAGAAGTTCATTAGTTAAAATCAGCCATGCAAGACCAAGAGAAGAAGAGAGAGGGTACAGCTTAATTAATTAATTAATTAATTAACATAGTTAATTAATTTTTTCTAAGCTGTACTCTCTCTCTTCTCCCATTAGTCTTGATGTCTTCTTCTTCTTCTCCTCCTCAAGCTATACTGAGAGGCTTGATGGATCCTCATGGCATTTTATAAGGAGGGCTGGAGGCTATATATGACTTTTTGATTCAATTTCGTCGGCTTGCTATTATGCTATGTTATATATATAACCTTTTAGGCATATTTTGGATACTAATGGATGGCTAGAAATATATAGCTAATATATAGCAGAGGCCACCCCAAATGTATGGCTCCCAATAGCAACGGAACATTGCATGAAGATGAATAAAGGCATGCATGATATATACATGGTTTCTTGATTTTCTTAGAAATTGAGTTCATAGAATGCATGTTAAGCATCAATTAATTTCAAGCTTTTAAAAAACTTAGTTTTAACTCCGTTTAAACCGTTAAACCGTTTTTTGGACCCACTCACATTAAGTATTTGTAAAAAAACCGTTATTTGTGGAAAAACTGTTTTTAACAAAGTTAAAATCCGTGTTTTAGAGGCGTTTAAACGCCGTTAAAATATGTTGACACATTATTGACAGTCTAGAAGTTTGCAATAATGTTGTTACCCTACAAATATTAATAATAGAAAATTCTAAAACTCTTTATTACTATTATCTTATTTTTTTCATTTTAATTTTGTAATGTTACAATTTCCCTTACATAAGGTTTTTGACTTTTATGTACTCAATTAATTTTATAATTGTTATTGTACTTAATCATGAAGTATAATTGTATGAGAATGTATTGTCTAGCATTTTTAAATAGAAAAAGTATATAGAAAATGAGTACCTTTTTTTAATTTAACGGCCGTATAATTCCGTTTTAATGTCGAACCGTTAAGATCCGTAAAATGTTTTTTTAAAAGCCTGATTAATTTTGATTTTTGATTGGTTGTAAATCATAAGTTTTAAATCTATAAAGGTTTTGTACTAAAAGTTCAGAATATCTTTCAAATCAATAAAAGGTTTCAAATCATAATTCTTCAAAAATTTAATTAGTATCATGCTGAAATAGGAGTAAAACTACTGTGAGTTTAAGCTCACAGAGCATTTCCATGAGTGTATTTCCAAAAACATACCAATTTATCTTCAATATTCTATTTATACGGCTCAATAAGTTCTTTATATCAAAAATCTTATGAAATGCAAAAGTTTTTCTTTTTTAAAAAATTGTAAGTAGTTCTTTGAGATTTTCTAAAAGTGTCTATACATATTAATAAAATAATCAATATTTTATGTATCATTTTTAAAAATCTCAAAAAGAATTATAAAAATTTTTCAAAAATAGAAAATTATTGTGTACCATAAGATTTTGATATAAATTATTTATTATTTATTGAGCCATATAAATTGAAATTTGAAAGTTATTTGATATGTTTTTTTTTTTTTTAATGCGCTTATGATAGTTTTACTCCTGAAATGGCATATTTTGCCATTCCACCTTTTTTTTTCTTTACGAACTTTATGTACAAAACTCGAACACTATAATATTAGAAACTATTCGCAATTTAAATTAAAGTTCCTTTATTTGTTTCCAAGAAAAACAATGGTCACCACTAATTGTGTTAAATTAAATTCAGTCAAATATTCTGTTGAGTAAATGAACCAATTAAACAGAGAGAAACATAAATTGTTTAGTGATTGTGTGATCCAAGTTATTGACAGCACTAAATAATATCGACCTCACATTCATTTCCATTGACCGCTTATATATTAACACGCAAGTAGTTAGCCAATTTATCTGCTTTGTGCGAGTTATAAGTTTTTGAAAGGAAAATAAACTATTTTAATAACTGGTGAAATTTGTGGGAAAAAAAATGGAAAATAAACTTGCTTAAAAATTGGTGGCTATGCAAACTATTCAATGTAATTAATGCAAACTATTTTAGCATATGCATATTGATCGAAGAATTAATATAATATGATTTAAAGTCGATGCAATTCCTTGACTCCTTGTAGCTAGTCTAAGGGCATGTTTGTTTTCTTGCAACTCCAATTTAGACGTAGTTGAAGATGCAAGTAGGTAAAGATGCAGTAGTTGTTCTTCCATAATTGTTGTTTGTATATTTGTAAGAGATACTGCGGGATGTGTTAATTTTTTTTTTTTTTGTTTCACGGCTCCAATTTTAGTCTTGTGCAAAGATGGAAGAAAAACTGAAAAAAAATTATTGGATTTATAATTAATAGAGGCGCCAAAACTTTCTTTTTTTGACTTAATCTATGAGGAATAATATGGTATGCTATCTCTCAAGATGGAAAGAACGGTGGCAGATTGGAGTAAAAGGTGAATGAGCAGATACAGTATTTGCTGCTACATGAAATTTGGCCGTAGAACCATATGCTGCATCTGAATATTCCATGTATCTGGAAATGCAAATTAATTTTACAACTACAGCAAAACAAATGTCGGAGCAGCAATTACCTGTAACTGGACTTGCAAAGTTGCTGGAATTACTTGGAAACAAACAGGTCCTAATTAAAGGATTTAATAATACTAGTATAATATCCGCTCCAAAGTGCGGGCCATTATTTGTTGTGGATTTAAATGAGCAATAAGGATAAAGGAGTAATTAATGGACATGCATTGGGTACTGAGCGGCACATAAAGGAGCAATCGCCTTGGACTGAAAATCGAAAGTACATAATACATATGTGAATGGACATGATTGAGTCAAATCAATTGATTCAACGGCTGAAATTTGTTACGAACAGATAGTTTTTTCAATGTGTAAAATCAACTCCTCATTTTAGAGCATCTCCAAGAGATCTATAATAATTTGTTCCCAATATGATCATGTTGGGAGCTGCTCCAAATTTTTGGAATCCAAATTATACCTTTAACTCCAAGAGTTTCCCTAAAGATGGATCCCAATAAATTTAAAATGGGTCACATCACTGGGCCTGGCCAATCAAATGGCGGAGAGGGAAGGGGAGGATTATTGGGAGTGCGGAGGAAGTGCGGAAAAATAGCTACTATTGGCTTCGATTTGGGAATAACGCAAAAATTGGGAAGGGTTTGAGGTTTCTGTTGGAGCCCGATTTTTGTCCTTATTTCCCAAATAATTAGTTTTAGAAATGATTTAAGAATGCTCTTATAGATGCTCTAATGAGTAAGGATGTTCCAAATTTGACCTGCACTGCACGGTGCATATATGATATATGCAGTGAAAATAGAAGTTTACTTCAGAATCTTGCGTTCAGTTCAGGTAATATATATGTGCATGCATAGGGACCAGGAATTTGTATTTTCACACATCCCACATATATATGTGTCCAAATTAAGTCCAAATTAAACATGAAGTTCCAAACCCAATGACATGGGATGTGTACGTAATTAGATATATATGAACGTATATACGTACGTACCGGTGATCATTATTGCGTTTGTTAATTTATGTGCTTAATAATAAAGTTCGTAGAGTTAGATCGAGCTTTACAAATATTTTAAATTTACATTTCGGTCCGAAAATGTATAAAAGCTTCAAAATATATGAAAAATCAATTAACAATTAATGCTTTTGTTGTGTTGATGGTTTTGGCCACGAAAATTTTAATAATCTAATAAAAGATGTTCCAAAGTTCTTAAAAATAAAAATTTGATATATAGTTTAGATTGATAGTGTTTGTAATTATATTCAATTTAATTAAGTGATGTTTTGATCACTTATTAAAACGTCCTTCAATGCATGGTTCAAGAAAATTCAATCCAATACGATAAAAATTGGAGGCCATAAACATAATCTATACTCCATAATCAGGAGTAGTTTTCCAAGCACCTCAACTATATCACATCATCACTATTATTAACCATTGATTTTATTTGAAACTCTTCATCTATTTTGATTTAATGGCTTGTATTTTTTTTTTCTCCTCATTAAATAAGATGAATGTGGTATGTCTAAAACAAATTTTAACCCTTAAAATGGTCCAACATTTATAAATGTTCTTAATTATAAATTATTGTATTATTATTATTATTATTATTATTATTATTATTTACTTACATTAAAAATTTACATTTTTTTTAAGTTTTGTTTAATATAAATATTTGAAATTTTATAAATATTCTTAGTTATTTATTTGATACCACTTTTTTGGGCGAAACCCGACTGCTCTAGTTATTCATAATTGGAATGGAAGAATCTTTAGATTGAATTTGCGATGGTAAAACGATTTAAATGCGTCATTTTGCACGTTACGTCTTAATTCATTCATTGTCCAATAATTCAACAAGTTGGGTGAATCTGGGCCATCTAAATGATGTGATAGCGTAGGCCTACCGTACGTCTTCAAAAGCACAGTGTTTCTTACTATTTTGTGAATCTAGCGGATAGATTTATATATATATATGCCCATATCATATACAACCAAAAGATTTAATTAATGGTATGTATTTACCTTGCATTGCAACTTGCAAGGGTATTGATGTGTCATGTTAACATATAATAATTGATGGTAAGTCTGATATATATGGTTAGTTTGTTATTCTCTGTCTATTATTGATGCTATTGTGACATTTAAATTAATTGAAAGAAATATGTAGTATCTTTAATTGAAGAAAGTGCATGCTTCTGAGAGTAAAGTGGTTTTTGTTAAGTACTATTGTTAACTATAGTGGTAATATATATCAAATATGATAAGTAGGGTTCCAATGCTACAAGTTTTGTGTGTCACAAGATATCACAAACTCACTTTTTCATTTATATTTCAAAATTTTGTATTCAAATAATTTCAAATAAAAAACGTAGATCTTATTTATATTCATGAAAGATGTATATATGTAAAATTTCATGACATTTTCAGTTCGTTTGATACTAGATCAAGTGGTTCAAAATGAAAAAAAAAAAATCTAGTTGACTATGATTGATTAATTTTAATACATATATCATTAACCCACTTGATCTAGTACCATATGAACTCGAAAAACCATAAAATTTTATGTGCATGCATCTATTATGAATATAAATAATAAGATCAACGGTTTTTTATTTGAAATTTAAATAAAAAGTTTAAAAATATAAATGAAAAAATGAGTCTGTGGGCTGTGGCCTCTCAGTACCAAACTCATGGTATTGGAATTCCACTCCAATAATATATACATCAGTAATATACTAATATATATATCTGTGATGTGTGGGACTGAGTTTATTATTATGTGTATACCAAAGAAGTCAAATCCCCTGGCAACCTCAACAGCACCTAAAACAGTAAACGAGGTAATAGGCTAATAGCCAGCTAGATGGTGTTTTTGGAAGGTTATGGATCGAATGGTTATTGTCACATTAGGCAAACGATCGATCGATGACGATGAGTGAGTGAGTGAGTTACCTATGTATGGCCCATATATATGGGCATCAAATATCTATCCATGGAAGTGTGTCGGCAATGTTATTTACTTATTTATGCATATATGATATGGACAAATATATATTTCATCCTGTATTTGCCCCCCACACCATAGATTCGCTGACAAATATTTACAAAATATCCCTTTTTATCCCTTTTTCCAAAGAAATATTTACAAAAATAATCCTAACTGAAAAAATATTTACAAAAATAACCTTAAAAATTTTATAAAAATGATCCACCACCCATAAAAATTTTACAAAAATAACTCTTCCAACCCCATGGCACCTCCTACGATCACAGGGTTGTGGAGGTAAAAATTGAGGCATAGTATCACTGCCCGATACGATATATGTGCTCCTCTCCTTCCGGGGATCACGATCTGGACTCTTGCTGCCTCCTACTACATGGATGCGTATAGTGGGTTGACTGTGTGCTGCCTCACACAGATACATTGCTCCTTTGTGCATATGGAGGATTCCCAGACAAAATTAAGTAGCTAGCTAGCTTCATATATATTATATATATAGAGTAAAACTACTGTGCTCTTAGTCTCCGTGAGCTTAACACCAAAAATATATTAAACCATATCCAAATTTTGATTTATATGGCTTAATAATTCTTTATATCAAAATCACATGGCATATAAAAATTTTCCATTTTTGGAGATTTTTAAGTATTTATTTCGGATTTTTTAATAGCAACCATACAATATTAATAAAATAATCAATGTTTTATATGTAACTTTTAAAATATCCGAAATAAATACTTAAAAATCTCTAAAAAATGGAAATTTTTTGCATACAACTTGATTTTGATATAAAGAATTTATTGAGCCATATAAATCAAAATTTTGGATATGGTTTGATACGTTTTTGGTGTTAAGCTCACGGGAGGCTCCCGTGAGCTTAAGAACACACTAGTTTTACTCTCTCTCTCTCTCTCTCTATATATATATAGGAGAAATTAGGACATGCATGCATGCACTTGGGTTATTATCTACCTATACATAATTCTTGCGTTTGGTAGCCGTAGTAAAATTGATTTAAGCTCTTAAATCAATTTTAAGTCACCAAACGGAAGTGATTTAAAATGTAGTAAGTTAATGCAGCTACATAGGTGTATTAAACTAAATCACCAACATTTCACATCTTTTACTCATAACATCAATTTTAATTCATCTATTTACTTCACTACCACCAAAAACCACTGATTCAAGGTGATTTAACATTTTACTCCGCTTTAACTTACTACACTTGCCAAACGGAGGGAATATATCAGTTTGGCCAAACACAAGAGTAATTAAAGCTAGCTAGCTACTGTGATTTTAAACACACCGAATTAACTGTTATGGGAGCGTACCTCTAAAGATATATCAAACCACTTTTAAAATTTTAATTTATATGGTTCATATGTTCTTCATATCAGAATCTCATGGGATACAGAATTTTTATATTTTTTTATTAAATTTTTAAGTATTTGTTTGAGATTTTCAGAAGTATTAGCTAGTGACTATACAATATGAATAAAATAATTAATGTTTTACGCATCTTTTTTAACAAAATCACGATTGATCCTTCCCATTAATTATATAAGTATATTTTCAAATAATCTCTTTGACCCTTTTCTATTATTTTTACGGTTTTACCCAATCTCCTACCTATCATCTGAAAAAAAAAAAAAAACAAACAAAGAAGACCATGATGTTTGGATTGTTTACATACACTTTGACAAGTCAATCATGTACATGTAACATGTAACATGTAACATTACATGCTACATGCCCATACTGTTGAGATGAAGGAAAAACTTGAAACACGACACAAAGCACAGTAGTTGTCACCTCCTTTCCAGCACCCTCACAGCCTCACTCACTCACTCAGCCTCGAAATCACATCCCCTAGGGTACCTACCATGTAAGAGTTAAAAATCTCACCCTCAAAACTACTACATACACGAATATCAAAACTACCCATTACTATTCTTTCTAATTGAAAACTGACCATCTACTACTCCATCATGCTGACCATTCCGGTGGATATGGACTCCTCAGTCTCAGCTCCTTGACTCTTGCTTCTCTTCACTCTTTCTCTACGGGTCATTTCATTTCAAGCTTGTATGTGTAGTGCGTGTGCCCACCTCACATGCTTGATGCTTCCCTTTGGAAGTTGGAAACTCTCCTCTTTCTTTTTTAATCGCCCCAGATGAATCCAAATCCAACAATAATATATGCGTCCCCATCAAAATTGGAGCTGATGTACATGTACCAAAAAAATAGCAAAATATTTTTTTTGAAGTGATAGGCAATAACCATACCAAAATTTTTATTAATAAAATAAAAATATATACATATTATTGATACCGTAATTGTTTTTGTTTTTTTACTTGAATTATTTTACATGTTGATGGTCTCTTTGGAGGATCCGAATCGGCTGCTTTTTTGATCGGATGGTCATGATTGGTTATTGTACCGATCTCAAAGTAATTTGGTGTTTTCCGCACGAATCTCGAAGTATTTCAGTGTTTCTGAACCATGGGATCAAGAAAAGCAGCGGATTTAGATCCTTTTTGGACTACTTACTGTGTATTTTATAGTATTTCATTGTTTTTGTATGAATAGAGTTATTATGAACAACAATATATTTTAAATTAAATAGTAAAATATTGTATAAAATAAGTAGTATAGTAAAATCATTAATATGAGTACAACTCTTTTACTATATGAGTAATAATATGAAAAAAAAAATACTGAATTTTGATATCAACTATGGTAATCCATAACAATTTTCTTTGGTGGTTCGCCCAATCAATATAATCTTAGGAAAGAAAAAAATAATAATAAATTAAAGTTCTGTTTGGAAAAATCAACAAAATATCATTAAAATAAATGTACTAGAATAATAGAGATTAAGTAGTGCTTTTTGAAAAAGTGGAAATATGTATTATTTTTGCATCATGTTTGTATTATGTTGAAGCGTGGAAATGTTGCATGGTGAAATAATCGACTTTAATTATTTTCCTTTACGATATATACCCGAATTTATTTATCTCAAAACATCTATGTAAATTTCGTGATTTGTGAACAGTATAATTATATCTTCCTAATTTTCTTGACTTAATTAAACCGGGTGTTCTAGATTTTTATATATGTATCCTTCGATTTCATGTTCAAATCTGCTCCCACATCCTATTATAGTATATATAATCTTGGATGGGTTGCTACAGTAGAAGGAACAGTAGAAAGAACAGTATCGTGAACAGTGATTTTTTTTTTTTTTTTTGTATGATCCTTTAGAGGTGGCAAAATCTGACCCGACCTGAAAAACCTGTTCGATCCGAGTTTCAGAGAAAATCAAACTGATCTGAACCCAACCCGGGAATAGAGGTGCAAAATTTGACCAAAAATGAAAAACCCGCCCAACCCGATCCGACCCAACCCGAAAAAATACTGGCAGACGTCAACCTATTACCCGACCCGGAAAAAATGCCGGCAGCCGTCAACCCGATACCCGACCCAACCCGGGAATCTGCCATGGAAATCCTTTTTATATATATTAATTTTGGACAAGTTTCGGGACCGTTCATTACACAGCTACAGTATAATGAACAGTGCTGCAATTTTTTTTTTATTATTATTAAGACCAACATCATTTGATATCTGATCTTCTAGTGATCCAGTTCGCACAAAACTAAATGACGGTATTCAGATACATGAATTTAGTATTATCCGTACCAATTAGCAAAAAAAAATAAAAATCATTGTTATATGAGATGCCAAAATGTGTGAATGACAGAAACTTCTATAATTGATAATTATTTATGATATGGAATCACATATTTAATAATTCATTTTAATCCGACATGAGGCTTAAACAAGAAAAAAATTTAAGATAATATCACTAATAAATTCAATTGTATGTGATGAATTTTAAATGCTTCTATTTATTTTTTTATAAGTTTGGCTAATCTTTCCGTCATAAGTTCCTGAATGCAAGCTATTGAAAATTAAATTCATGTTATCCATTTCTCACTAAATATCATTTGAAAAGATAAATTTAGTCACATTTATCAATAATTTAATAAAATTACTTTCATTTAAATATTTGAAAAGATAAATTTAGTCACATTAACTAAGAATTTAATAAAATTAATTTAATTTGAATATATTATACGGTACGATGGTTTGGGTCACTATACCATAAATTTTTTTATGACTTTTCATAGTATATTTATTATAACAATGTATTTTAATTAACGTCCAAACAAAGTACAAAAACCATAATAAGGTAATATTAGAGCTATATAATTGAAGCGTATAGATAATCTAAAATATCCTGATCCAATTTCCTAATGCGGATGAAAAACTTTACAAATTTTGTAAATTTAACAATAATTCCAAAATACATATATAATTGAATAAAAAAAATACAATATAAAGTCATCAATAATAAATATCATCAAAAATTTATCCTAACTTATCCCGATCAACACAGCCGAAGCAACGCGAGGCCATTACTCTAGTGCACTTTTATTTTTCTTCATTTTTTAACTCAATAATTGAGTTACTGCAGACGATATGAATTCGTCAAAGGTGATCGACTAACAATCATTAAGGTCGGAAATAAAATAAATTTTAAACTTGTTAAAGAGTAGGGGTGTAAACGAGATGAGCCGAGCCGAGCCGAGCCGAGCTAGGCTAAGCTGAAGCTCGGCTCGTTTAATTAACGAGCCAAAAACACGAGCTCGAGCTCGGCTCGTTCAATTAATGAGCTGACCAAGCTGGCTCGTTAAGCTCGTTTATTTTTTAATAATAAAATTTTAAGTATGTTATATCAAAATTTATATAAAAATTAATATAAAAGGACTAATAAATATATGTTCATATACATTTTACATAACAATTTCATATATATTTGACCATATGTTGTATAATATATTAATAATTTACGATAAGAATTAGTAATAGTTTATCGAGCCAAATGAGTTTCACGAGCCGAGCCATGCCAAGCTCAAGCTCGGCTCATTAGCTTAACGAGCGAGCTAATAATGAGTCGAGCCCGAACTATTAACGAATGAGCCACGAGCCACGAGTTTTTTTTGTCACTCCAATTAAATAGTCAAAGAGAGCTAGTGTTGGAAGTACATTAATCACATATATACATGTTGGAAGTACACGAATAACAATATTAAATCTAGTGTTATTTTACACGAATAACAATATTAAATTTTTAACTCAACATGTCTAGTGTTCTCTAATACATAAGTTTTACCGTGAGTTAAAAATTTGTTTTACACTAGGCAAAATATTAGAGAACACTAGAAATGTTGATAAAAAAAAAAAAAAGAACACTAGGCAGGCATGATCCTATTTAAAGACATAATAATGATTTAGATGGTCGTAGTGGTTGGCAGATCAGGAAGTAGAACTAGTCTAATCAGCTGCTATATATGAGAAAATATTTTTAAAAAATGTCAGTACCAAGAATTAAAAAATTGTTGCACAAGCAGATTCCAGATCAGAGATCTCCCTTAGATAATGAACCAGTAAAAAGCTCACGCTTTGTTTTGGGCTGAAATTGTTATTCTTTAGAGTAAATTACGCGGATGGTCCCTAAAGTATCACTCTTTTATCAAATTGGTCCTTAAAGTTTCAAAGCTACCAATTTGGTCCTTAAAATATTGATTTGCTACCAGTTCGGTCCCTAAAGTTTGGGATGTACCATTTTTGTCTTTAAAGTTTCACTAACATATCATTTTGATCCTTAAAGTTTTAAATATTTATCAAATTGGTCCTAAAATTAAGTATTTCTTTTAAAATTATTATTTTTCATGCATCTTAAATTAATTTTTAGCATTACAAATAACGATAATGTATTATTAAAAAATTTAAATAATGTACAAATAAATATATTTGACATGGTATCAAATACTTATTAAGTAAATTTTAGCATTAGTGGATAATGATAGGACCAATTTGGTATGGATGAAATATTTTAAGGACCAAAACGATATGTTAGTAAAACTTTAAAGACCAAAATGGTACATCTCAAACTTTAGAGACTAAATTGGTAGCAAATCAATACTTTAAGGACCAAATTGATAACTTTTAAACTTTAAAGACCAATTTGGTAAAATGCTGATACTTTAGGGACCATCCACATAATTTATTCTATTTCTTATAATAAATTTTTAAGATAATATGTAACGAGTCTTAAATTGAGATAATTTATATGGGCCTTAAATTGAGATAATTTATATAGGACTTAAATTGAGATAATTTATATGGACTGAGAACGTCAACGTCATTAATGTACGTCAATAGTGGTAATCTATCTAAGTAAACAATCAATGATTGAAGTTTATTTCTTGGGGTAGATAGATTTTTGATGTAAAAAATAAATGTGATTTTTTAGCCTATAGGCCTACCCCGAGGTAATGTCAGACACGGCAGTGCACTTGCAACAGAGATCTTGATTGGTTCACTTGCATTATATTTTATGTCCAAAATTAATGCTAAGTGGAAGGAAGATGAAACAGTCCTTCACTATTAGGGTGTCATTTTTTGGGGGCATTCTCTGGTTCACTTCTCCTCTCTTGTTCTGAAAAATAAAAAGAGCAATAATCCCACTAACTAGATCTATTTGAGATGCTACAGTTTTTTATTTATTTGATGAAACAAAAAGGCTTGAACTTTGAAGGTTATTAGAATTGTCCTTGATACCACATTTGGCTACGGACTACGGTGTTTTGTTTGTGTGAGGCCGTCTCGTAGCTAGGTGAACGCGTCAAAATTGGAAGAGCCAGAACAGTGGATTCTCAATGCATGGTAGGTGCGGTTGAGATAGGGATGGCAGTTTGGCCTGCGCCCCGGAAAACTCGTCCGACCCGGAGGGTGGACGGGTCGGGCCGGGCCACCATACAAGCCAGGACAGGAACAAGTTTGGGGTTTGGCCCGCTCGCACGATCCGGAGTATCAATATATATATATATGTTGTGTTATATAGCACTAGAATAACACTACAATAGTGCTATTCGATTAGTAAAAATAGATTAGTGATTGTTGGAAGAGTGAAAATAATAGTGATATTTAGAGCTATTCGGATAGTGAAAATATTTTTTGGCAAATGCCAATTGGAATAGTAATTAATTTGCTATTTGGAGACAGATGAACAGCTATTTAGTGGGTTGGCTCGAATAGCGGAATAGCTTTTTTAGAAGCTATTCGTTTAGTGTATAATGTGTTTGGCATCCCGCATCCCATTTAAGCTAGAATAGACTATTCTATTCCGAATTTGAGGTGCCAAACGTACCCATATAGTATAATGTATGTAACATTATTGGATTAAATCATTGTGTATTTTAAAATCTTAACGTAATGTTAGTCATATTATTTGATGACAATAATTATATTGACTAAAATATGTTCAAAACAAATAGAATTATCATTATGACATTCAATTAATATGTAATATAATTAAATAAAACATCATAAAATCACAAGAGTTGACTTCGTGTAGTGGTTAAGACATATGGGGGTTGTTCGGCAAGGTGGTTGGCTTAAATATTTAAGCCTCACTAAGCCACACTCGTTCGGAAAAAGAAAAAAGGGCTTAAGAAAGCTTAAGCCTTAAGCCATGGGTATTGCTTCCTTAGAAATCCGGGCAAAGCTTAAGCCCCGGTCAAAAGGAGGCTTAAGGAGAAACTTTTAATTCGTGCTAAGGAGCTTGCGTTCGGAAGGATTGAGAGACTAGGGAAGTTAGAGGAAGTCTAAGGAGACCTAAGGAGGGGTTGGCGAACGGCCCCATGGAGCTTATTGTTGAGGTCTAGAGTTCAAACCACAATGGCAAAATTATTTCTATGTAATTTTGTTGTGTGCCACGGGTTGGCTCGTGGGCAGGGCAAGACGGGCCGGGCCACAGGATAGGCATTTGGCCTGCATACCTGCCTACCTGGCCCATGGCCATCCCTAAGTTGAGATCCGGTACTCAAAACTTCAAGAAGAGATTTCTGCTTTTGATATTGGACGGTTGAGATATACTACAGAGTAGAATTTGGATGACACCGATCTTGAGAGTAGGACTTTGCTCTCACATTTAAAGAGCATCATAGTTTTTTTTTAACTAATGGCCCATGACGAGAAAAAAAAAAAAATTGAACTGTCCTTGTTGTAAAACTTCAGTGTTGGTTCCAGTTTATGTGTTATTTTCTGAGATGGGAAACGCTATGGTGATAACGTGCACAACATTTTTTTGTTTTATTATGCAGCAAAATCTAATAGTTATGCAACGAAATCTGATAATTATGCATGTAAGACAGTTAAGATATACTATAGAGTAGAATTTGGATGACACCGATCTTGAGAGTAGGACTTCGCTCTCACATTTAAAGAGCATCATAGTTTTTTTAACTAATGACCCACGACGAGAAAAAAAAAATTGAACTGTCCTTGTTGTAAAACTTCAGTGTCGGTTCCAGTTTATGTGTTATTTTCTGAGATGGGAAACGCTATGGTGATATGGACAGAACTGTTGATACGTGCACAACATTTTTTTGTTCTATTATGCAGTAAAATCTAATAATTATGCAACAGAATCTGATAATTATGCATGTAAACTCAACTCTCTGAATCAAACTTATTTTTCAATGATCAAGTCGCAGTTCAATATCTGGTTCAACGAACTTTAACCAGTTCATGACCCCTTCGTTCGGTTCACTGTACCATCTCCCTCTTTTTCTCTTTATGTCATTGTCACACTTTTTCTATGCACACTATATAGCTAATTATGTATGTAAACTTATTTATTATGCATATCGATTCATTTAGTATGCGGTGTATTCGTTTTAGAATGCATGTTACAACTTACAAATATTATATGTAAATAAAATCATTTATTATGCACTCAAATTTATTTAGTATGCAACGTATTGGTTATAGATTGCATGTTATTAAATACTTTTTTATACAGGCAAAAATGCTTAGTATGCAAGTTGTTTAATGTTTTTAAGTACAACATCTTAGTTTAAATGCATAAAAAATAACTTTCGTTGCATAATAAATACATTTACATGCATAAATCAGTAGTGCAAAATAAATTTGATTAGTCAAATCATCCGTATCTACAATGAAAACTACAATGGTATCTATGTATCAGCTCTCGAGATTGCATAGACAAGTGTGTCAGTATCCAACCATTTATATACTCTCTCTGTGACCTGGTGAAAAATGTATTAAAGGAATGCA
Source organism: Cyperus esculentus (assembly GCA_030179965.1). Taxonomy (NCBI): domain Eukaryota; kingdom Viridiplantae; phylum Streptophyta; class Magnoliopsida; order Poales; family Cyperaceae; genus Cyperus; species Cyperus esculentus. The sequence goes on from JASGLE010000044.1 coordinate 2,239,467, forward strand.
TTATGATTAGAAAATAGCTCAGACTTGTACTAGAGGTCCAATCCTTGTGAATGATCAGAAAACTGAAGATAGTTGTCGAATAACCCGTTAACACTTCGGTAAAGAAGAATGATGTCGAACAGTTGGACCTTGATCGGTGACAGAAGATAGACCAAGGCCCAATTTGGAAAGTAACAATTGGTTATGTTTTCTGTTACAGTCAAAAGCCCAAAGACAAACATATATGAACATGGAGTTAGACTATTGTGCTAACGTTAGCATTTCAATCCGAAATGCTAACGACTCAAAAATTATGTTATCGTATCAAAAATCATGATTTATGGTGCTTGATAAATTCTTCATATAAAAATATAAGGGTAAACAAAAATTTTCTATTTTTAAAGTTTTCTTATTATTTATTTTGTATTTTTGAAAAAAGCATGAACAAACATCAATATTTTATTATATAAAGGATTTATTAAACACCATAAATCACAATTTCGAATACGATAACACGATTTTTGAGGCGTTAGCATTTCGATCCGAAATGCTAATGATCCGAAATGCTAACATTAGCACAATAGTCTTGCTCATAAACATGATATCTCACTCTGATTAAAATGTTACCGATATGAATTACTGTGAAAGACGTTACCTGATTAACAGAAAAATAAATTTCACGAAATTCGTAGTATTCTGAGTACAATATCTGATTGCTCAATACATTAATATCTGCATAGCATAATTAAGTTTTTATTGACTATTATTGCTCCATATCTTTTCCTGTGGCTAACTTCATTGCAAAACTATCAGATATAGTGTTGGTCAAAGGAACCAGAAATTTGTAGGTACGATATCCAAACTTGAATTTCATATTGATAAATCAAATATTATATTTATGCATTAGGAAATAACTCTTTGAAGTTGTAGATTATCTGATTAAGTATGAATTTTTAATTTTGTTCATGCACTATTAATTGACGTGAAGTTCATATAGATCTATCTGATTCATTAAGTATGAACTTTTAAAGTAGTCAGTAACCTTGAGTTAGATTGACAACAAATCACAATAAGTTAATAACACGAGCTATTTGAGTACCTTAACAACTCAATGTAGGAGTCCTGAAAAATAGAATGCCAAAGAATTTTTTTTTTTTGAAGTGGAGGGCGATTGCCCTCCAAATTTTCATTAAACAACAAAAAATAAGAATGCCAAAGAATTGATACAAGGCAATTGCAAATGCTTATATACCGTCATAAATAGATTAATTACAAATATTCAAAATGATATAAAAACTCTTGGAAAGGTATTGCACATTTTTTTTTTTGGCTACATCGACATTCATAAAAGTTGTTCTTCTTTCACATGAAAAAAAAATTGAACAGTAATTATACCTCAAACAATAGAGCGCTCATTTACCAGAAATGGAAAGAGAGTTGCCAGCCACACCTCCTCAACATCCGAATTACTGCCGGTCTGTCGCTCAATTGCATTACTGTAAATTTTTACCTCGTTACTATTGCATGTTAATGTTGGTAGCGAGGCTAAAGGGTTCTCTGTGATATACAATATATGATGACTTGTTTTCTGTATAAAAGTTTGCTTGCTGGATGTGCTGGAATTTTTGCCTTTCAGAACCCCCTTCGCCTTCTGCCGCAATCGTCCATAGGAGCATGTCACTGCACCAAACAGTTAGTTTCTCAATTGTGATTTCTTGTAAATACTCTGGAAGAGTTTCTTCGCAGATATTCAACACCACGCTTCTTAAATCAACAACATCATGTAATGATTCCAGATTGGGGCAATCTTTTATCCAAATGGTACGAAGTTTTCGTAGATCACAAACCCTCTTCAAGTCATAGTTCTCAGAAATGATTAGTTTTTCAAGTGAATGGAAGCTTGCAATCACCTTGATTTTGCCGGCATTGATAATTTCTAGATATCCTAAGCACCTTGCATGATGCGACAGACCCTCTGGGAGATGGCTTAATTTGGGACAGTCTCTTATGACTAGCTCTTTCAAATTAGGCATTGCTTCTTGTCTGCTTTCCCACTGCCATACTCTCCACTTGTGCATCCCGTCAAAAACTATTCGTCGCAAACTGGGAAATGAGACCGAATCATTGCCCCCAAAAAATTCAGTTCCAATACTAACAATTGAGTGTACATCTTTGATATATAGGAGTTCCAACTTGGGAAGATGCCCTAGTGCCAAAAGCTGAAACTGTGCACAGTTTCTCAGATTCATATATCTCAAATATTGAAGGTTTGTACCAATGTTCAGCCAATACGGGAGCTGACGCCCATAATAACCATCAATTATAAGATGTTCTAGGCAGGAGGGTGGAGAAAGTTCATTTAAAACATCCTCAACTGTTTCTTCCGCCACATTCTGGCCGTGGTATTCAAATGTTAAATGTCTAAGATGAAGTTTTCTGTTGAGATCTGCTAATCTTGCCAAATTACTGTTGCTCACATATTCCATTTTTTCTAAAGCAAGGCTTTTGAGCTCCTTGAGAGGTGCTAGTTCATCTAAGCTACTAAAGAACTCAACATTACTTGCATCTGGTTTAAAACCCTGCAGTTCCACTAAGTTGCTTAGTTTTCTCAAACCAGCAGAAATTCCTTTCACATCCGTTCTGTACACATTAAGAAGCCTCAGATTAACTAGATTTACCACGCTATCGGGAATGTATCTCAGATTTTGACAGCCTCCAAGGCCCAAAAACTCTAAATTTTTTAGTTTTCCAATGGCATTCGGTAGCATTGCTATGGAGGAACCACCAGCTGAAAAGTATCTGAGGTGTATAAGAAAACAAAATGAATCAGGTAGACTTGAGATGTTGGAATAGCTCAGGTCTAGTACACGAAGGCTGCAGAGAGGCTTGAAAATATCAGTGAAATTCTTTTCTGGGCTTTTAATTAGCAATAAGGATCTCAGAGATTTTTTATTTCTAATGGTAGTCATATCCCCTTCTTGTTCTTGTACTGATAAGTGACGAACCTTGATCAGAGATGATCTTGAACTAAAGTTTTGACCTCCTTTGGTTATAAAGCATTCATTCTTGCCCAAATACCTACCAAACAACCAAAGAATATCATGCAGTTTACATCTTGATTGGTCAAAAATTTTGGAATTTACTTCTAAGAGATTCCTCAAAAGTAGCTCTTTATAGTAGTCAAGTCCGGTTTCCCAGAAAGATAAATTTCCATCAGCTTCCAAAAATCCTTGAGCATGCCAAAGATGGATTAAGTTTGAATCGCCGAAGTCCCAATCTTCAGGATATAGGGAGCAATAAATGAAACATTGCTTCAGGTGGGGTGGCAAGTCTTCATAACTCAAATACAGTGCAGCATGTATATCATTTGGAAGCATGGTTGTTGACCACAAGGTGCTAGAAAGGACTGCTTTCCAATCACTTTCTGTTCTATTTTTCGTGCAAAGAACACCACCTATCACCTTTATTGCTAGAGGCAAACCATTGCACTTTTTAACAATCTCAAATCCGAGGGCCTTGAGATTGTCAATCTCTTGCTCTTTCTCATGCAGAAGTACCTAAGAATATCATAACAGAAAAAGCTCAGAAATCACAATGAACTATCTAAACTACAATGGATTTAGTTAAGATGACAGTTCTGAGAGAAAGGATTTAGTAATCATGCCATAATATGTCACGGGACAGGTCAGGTGCAAGAACTGTACAAATGCTTGTTGCTCATATCTTAAAACTAATTGAATTTTTTTTTTCTCAAATATAGCTTTTGCTACTACATTGATCTTAAATTGGTAGTAGAAAAACATCAAACTGGTTATAGTTCCACATAAATTATTACTTGTCAGTTTAGGTAATCATAAATGGTGTGAGTGATTTCCTCGAAGCAGTCAATCATTGTTAACAACCTCAACAATTTCAATATATATATATATATATATTTTAAAGTGAGTACTTTATGAAGATGATGTGCCTTTTTAATATCAGAAACGGTCAATTTCTATATTTCTTACTTCTTAATACAAGCATATTGAAAAAATTTTCGTAACAAGAAATTCAGTAGCAGCAATTGAGAAAAACATTATTTAAGAATATATCATTGCAAGGAGTGTGCAACTTTGAACAAACCTGCTTGACAAGCAAGGACCAAGCATCATCATCCCTCAACTTATCGACATGATGATAGTAAATGGCTTTCATCCTCATGGCAACTGTTTCATCTCTGGTGGTAACAATTATCCTGCTGCCTCGAGCACCGCTCATAAGAGGTTCACGAAGCAGCCCATGCCAGACTTTCTCACTCTCACACCAAACATCATCCAAAACCAGTAGGAATTTCCTCCCGACAATATGCCTCTCAAGCCGAGGAATCAGCTCTGATCTTTCTTGTGCCGCAGAATCATTATCCCTGGCTTCCCTAATAACATTCTTCAGTAAATCTCTCTCAACCACCTCCTTTGAGACACAAACCCAAATTTTCAGCTTGAACTCATCCTTAATTCGTTGATCATTGAACACCTTCTTCGCAAGTGTGGTTTTCCCGATACCACCGATACCCACAATTGCAACTACTGCCGTATTACCGGTTACATTGGCATCTTCTTTAGTAATCAATTCCACCAATTTATCTGTATCCTCCTGAATTTTGTCACCCACAATATCAGACTGCACAAACAAGGGATCCGTCTTGCGATCAACACTTGCATTTCTACTAGTACCCGATGGCCCAACTCTTTGTTCAATCAAACCCAAAAGGGAAATACGGCTAACAATACCCTCAAGCCTGCCATTAAGAACCTTGATTCTTCTACCAATTTTATGTGAAAAAACCGGGTTGGACAAACAAGAATTCAAAGAAAGGCAGCTTGAACCGGATTTTGCGGTGTGTTCGCGGGCTTTGATCTGGCAGAGATCAATGATATCATCAGCATCATACATAATATCCTTCAGCTCCATGATCCAATGGCTTATGGTCTGACTCTCTGACTGCCTCCTCTCAGCATCTGCAAGGACGCATCTGATGTCACCGACCATGCGGCCGAGCTTCTCGACCTCGCCAGGGATGCCGAGCAGCAGGCCCACCTCTTCCTGCGCCATTGTGAGGAGCATCCGGCTGATGTTGGATATGAATGCGTCCAGCACCACCGCCATCGCAGTTTTAGTTTGAGAAGCTCCACCGAGAGATTAAAAGAGAGATCGATGCAAGTCAAATGCTGCGTTCCGATTCGGATTCTGCTGATTTGACTTTCTTAAGACTATGAATGATTGCCAGTTGGGGATTGAGATAGTCTGATAGAGGGTCCCAATCTGCTGCTATGAGAAATCATGGCAGCAGCGTGCCATAGTTGATCCCATCCGTAGAATTAGTTTAAACGGTCCAGATTTCAGAATATGAGGGGTGTTTGTAATAGTGGGTTCCGTTGTCATACTCAGCCAAAGAGTATGCCACTTCTGTGCCGTAGAAAGCTATTACAGCGGCATCGGGTGGTCTAGATATCAAAGTCAAACATCAAATTTTCTTTGTTGGGCTTTCTACCTTCTACCAACAGAGATAATAAGATTTTGGGCCTAAAGTTTGGTCAAGTCGATCATGTAGTCCCTGCCCAGCTGCCCTTCCCGCCCTTCCCTTCAGCCTTCAGGCCTTCCCTCCCTTTCGAGTGCTTATCCTCTGCTGCGCAGTATTCTAGATATTGTTGCACGAATCTCAAAGCGGATCCAACGGCTGGAGTACTGCGCAGTAATTTACATGAATTCCTCCCTTTCTATCGAATTTTAATGCACTGCTACTAAAATCGAGTGAGTCTATTCCCTCTTATTAATCGCCAGAATTCATATCCTCTACTGCGCAGGAAGTTACTTTGCAGAGTTCTGACCGTTGGATCCACTTTGAGATTCGTGCTATTCAATCTCAGAAAAACCTCCTACAATCCACATCGTTGGTTCTCTGCGCCGTACAGTACTGCGCAGCAGAGGATAAGCACTCGGGTTTTCTCGCCCGCACGGCTTCTTCTTAGCAGGTTTGGTGTCGTATCGACTCCAGCGAATTGTGATATGAGCAATGTCAAAGATATCGGTTCCTCCGCCGAGGACAGTGACGATGATGGTGTTGGGAAGCCAAACTCTGATCGGTCAATACTGCCGAGGCCATTCGCTGATAGTCGATCTGAGCAGGCGACCAGCTGTTGCGAAGGTACTGATAATTGATCACTGTTAGGTCATACTCTGATGCTTAGTTTACGATAGAATGCTTGCCGTGGGATTGTAAAATCTACGGGGATCGATCTTCAGCCATCTATACTGATAATCTGATATCTCTAAGCGCTAATAAGGTTCCATTAATGAGTTAACACAAGTACAAAATGTTTTCATTATCTGTCAGTACTTAATAATTAATGTACAGTTAATTAAATTATGTGCAGATGATGTGCAGATGATAGGTAACAGGACCGCAACCCCTAATTCGGTTAGGGTTCTCCCACCTTCAACGGCTTCCAGGGCTGCTTCTGATGATGCGGATCTGCCAAGTGGTGAGACCATCTTAGATGATACAAATGGGGCTGATTTTGATGATCATGTGACTTTCATAATAGCTTTGCAGGTATTTCAAACTTGTAGCTATTATTCAAAAGAAACCCCGAGTAAGTAGAATTTGCGGACACACCATCAATGTTTCATCTGAACTTTGTTTTTTTTTTATTTTTTTTTATTTTATGGCAGAATCTGAGCCAACCAAAATTGGAAGATGATTTGGTGGAAGGCATCCTCACAGTTCCTCTTCTCAAGCACCAGGTAATTCGTCCGCCCGTGCCAATTGTGAATATTTAATTGTGAATAGTTGAATTGTAATTTGTATTATGTTTTTCTTTTATTTTTGAGAAAATTGCATTAGCCTGGATGGTTCAGAAAGAGAAGAGCCGGCATTGTGCTGGAGGAATTCTTGCAGACGATCAGGTTGTATGCATATTTGTTTGGCTGATCTTTTCTTTGGGACCCTTTATTTGTTACTCCAAGCGGAGAGATGAAAAATAAATGTATAAAATAATTAGGCCTCTTTTGGTGGTCTCTCTCTCTCTCTCTCTGTGTGTGTGTGTGACTGGAGGGAGAGGCAAACATGGTTGGATATCCTGCTTTACTGTATTACTGTAGTAGTTTTCTGACACTGCCTTTTTGGTGTATCAAGGTAGAAAGAAAATAACTGGCACAACTTCAAGCACATCAAACCTTACTATCTGTTTTGAATTCATACCAGGGCCTCGGTAAGACAGTTTCCATGATTGCGCTTATATTATAACAAATGGAAGAACAAGACGAGTACATCTCCTCCAGTTGGAATAAATCTCAGCCGAACCCTGAACCCTGCGCACCTTTTCGTCTGGCATATACCTCACAGTGCGGGCCCTTCCGCAACAAATGCCCAACAGCTGGCACCCTTGTTATCTGCCCAGCTAGTGTGCTCAAACAGTGGGCTAAATGAACTTGCAGACAAGGTAACTGACGCTGGTAGACTCTCGGTACTTGTATACCATGGTGGGACCCGGACACAGGTCCTGAAGATCTCGCCAAGTATGATGTTGTGGTCACAACATACACCATTGTGACCAATGAGGTACCGAAATTAAATGCAAAAGATGTGAACAATGACGATGATGATGCAGAGCAGAAAGACCTGGAGAGACATGGTGTATCCCCAGAGTTTGCCCCGAATAGTATAAAGCGAAAACCGCCGGCTTCCAACAAGAAAAGGAAAGGGAAGAAAGCAAAGGGTAGTGATTTAGATTCTCGTGCAGGTCCGCTCTCCCGGGTAGATGGTTCAGGGTAGTGCTTGATGAGGCACATACTATAAAAAATCACGAGACACAAGTGGCTCGTGCCTGCTGTGGATTGCGGGCCAGGCGACGTTGGTGTATGTCTGGTACGCCTATACAAAATTCCATTGATGATCTATATAGCTACTTTCGGTTCTTGAAGTTTGAGCCCTACTCAGTTTATAGTAGCTTTGAATCTGGTATAAAGCACCTGATTTCTCATGATTCAATTTATGGGTATGAGAAGCTCCAGCGTGTGATGAGAACTTTGCTTCTTCGCAGGACAAAATGTATAGAATTATTTTTTATTTCATTATGTGACGTAAACTGAGAACTCGAAAAAAATTGTTGAAAGAAAAAAGATAATTCAGTGATACAAGAAGAAAGAAATGCTGCCAGAGCTTAAATGTTAAGAAAATTATATAGATATGGTACGTGCTGGTTAGCCCTGTTTAGGTTATTTTTTTTTATTATATTTTTTTTCTTAATTTTGATATATCTGGTTACCCATTTTCTATTGGTTAGGTGCTTGCTTCTGATTAAGAACCCTATTGTGGAGATTTGGAGTTGGCTGCATTGATGTTAAAATAAACATTGATACTGGAAGGATTAGTTTGGCTCAACTCTCTTGGGATTTTGGCTGGTCTTGGATTTGGTTGGATTTATGTGTATGTTGATTGCCTTTTTTGTCATTTGACATCTTAAAAATTATGTTTGTTCAAATTCAAAGTGGTTATATATAAATAGGTCTTGGTACATGTATTGTTGTCTGTGCTTCAACATGATTTCTTGTCGTCTGCTTGATTTAAACAGACACTTGTATAAATGGAGGGCCTATCATTAATATACCACCGAAATCAGTTTGTCTAAACAAAGTCGAGTTCTCACCTGAGGAGCGGGCTTTTTATGTCAGACTGGAGGAGAGGTCTCATTGGCAGTCCAAGGTAAATTTTATTCTCTCTATATTTTATAGACCCAATCATGAAACATTCAGCATTAGCTTCACTAAGTATCATGCATTCCAAGGGAAAAAAACAAAGAAAGAAAAAGAAAAAAAAAATCAAGTAATGCGCCCCAATTTTGGATTAGTGAACTTCCCTTGTTCGTTACTGTTTCTTGACATGATGTGCATTGAAATCACAGGTAATTGTGTAGAAGATTCTAGGCAGTGCCTTTATGCTTCCCTGGTGTTTACATTGTATTCTTATGCTTTAATGGTTGAGCAATGAAAGTTTTTGTTACGTGTAATTTAAATTGTTAGGGATATGCTGCAGCTGGTACACTAAAACAAAATTATGCCAGCATCCTTCTATTACTTCTAAGGCTTCGGCAAGCATGTGATCACCCGCTTCTGGCACTGGGTTATCAGTCCAACACAGCGGGCCGTGACTCTTTTGACATTGCAAAAAAGCTCCCGCGTGATGTTATTATAAGTTTGCTCCATTGCCTTGAATGTTCCTCCGCAACTTGTGGTATTTGCAGTGTAAGATTGCACCTTTTGATTTATTTTTTTCTCACTCATTAATGTGTTGGATAATTGATGAATTTGGGCCATTTTGTATTCAGTTGCAAAAAAATAAAAAATAAATTAACATAAATAAAAGGGAAAATTCTAGGACTTTGAACAAGTAGCGGTCTAAATGGACATTGGTTCTTGATGCTCAACTGTGTAATAAATAAAGCACTTTGTAGTTGATTACACCGTTCTATTTTATTTTCCTAGCTTGTTGCTGATTTGAAAATAAGATTGGGCCAAATAGGTTGATTTAGACTGCAGTTGTTGCAGCTTTACAGCTGCTAGCTAAGAAGATCTGGTGCAGAATGACTTAAAAAAAATGTAGTTTAGCAATGGGCTATTTGTAGATACTGTAATTTAAGAAAAGCAAATGCAGCTTAGAGTAAACTAAAGACAAACCTATTTTCCTCAGGACCCACCCGAGGATGCAGTAGTGACTATGTGCGGCCATGTGTTCTGCTACCAGTGTGTGCATCAGCGTCTCTCTTCAGATGAGACGACCTGCCCCACGACTGGCTGCAGAGATTCTCTTGACACCAATTCCATTTTCTCTAAGTCAACCCTCAAGGCCTGTGTCTCTGACAATGCAGGCCCCTCTGTTGGCACCAGTCCTGACCCCTTTTCCAATAAGAAGCATGTCTCTATCAGAAAAAGTGGTTACATCTCGTCCAAGATAAAGGCTACTGTTGATATTTTAATACAGATCTGTGAACAGTCTGACAATGCAGGGCCTTTTAAGGCAATTGTGTTTTCGCAATGGACTAGTATGCTTGACTTGCTGGAGCCGAGTTTGAACAAGTGCATGGTCCAGTATAGGAGGCTTGATGGTACGATGTCGCTTGTGGCTAGGGACCGATCTGTCAAGGATTTCAACATTAATCCTGAGGTGCTTTTTTTTACCCCCCTTTTTTTATGTTTCATGTAGGTGACAACTGTACAGAATTGTGCTTTCTTTTATGTTTCAGAGTTTAAACTAGACTAAATGCTAATTCATGATATGTTAATGTTGGCAAGGGCTTCAATACCACTCTGGTGATTTATTCTTGGTTAGATGAACCAATCTTGGGGGTTTGTGGTTTTTCTTTTTAAGTTGAGGCGTATTTTGCATTATGTCCCACTTGTCTATATGTTGGTTTTCATTGGGTCAATATATGTTTTGGGTCATAATTTGGGATTGGACTCTGGGTTTAGCTCCATTCAGTTGTTTATAATCAAGATACCTAATTTCAGCAAGATTTATATGGGTTGAGTTTTGTATCAGTCGCATACTACATTTTTGGCTCAGGCGAGTTCTAATTCTGGGTCTGGCTTTGATATTAGGATAGCAATGTTTTATATTTTTAGTTTTGTCAAGGATGAAATGATATCTTCTTGCAGATTTGCTAATGATCAGAGCCATATTTCTTAATCAGAATATTTTAATTGCTTTGGCTGGCCGATACGGTCTCTGATTCACCCTGCTATGCAGTCAATATGTTTGGATTTTTGGCTAGATGCATCCTGGGAGTGAATCTGGTTCATTTTAGGTGATATGGCAAAGCTGCACAGACAGACATATCAATTAGCCACATAAAATCTTATAAATCGACTTGGAAAATTGGGTGGAAATTAAAACTGCTTGGGAAAAATCGAATCCAGGTCATTGGAATCTCAAAACAGCATACGAACCACTGCACTACTTCTTTAGTGTCATTTTATACAGTTTCACATAATTATATTATGACCTATAAATGTTATTTCCCTCTTTATTTATTATACTATTTATTTAATTATATAATTTTATATAATAATCAAACACATACATAAAATAGCTGCATCCAAATTGATGTATCGCTGCTTCAGTATCATGTTGGATGTGATATCCGAACTAGAGCAACATAGTTGAAAACAGTTTGAGTAGATAAGATATGTTTCTATTCACAGTGGTATACTGGTATTTATGGTATAATCACATTTAACAATTTCAGGTGAGAGTAATGCTGATGTCCTTGAAGGCAGGGAATCTTGGGTTGAACATGGTTGCGGCATGCCATGTTATTCTTCTTGATCTGTGGTGGAATCCATATGCTGAAGACCAGGCTATTGACCGAGCTCATCGTATTGGTCAGACTCGACCAGTAACTGTGTCTCGGCTCGCAGTTAAGGATACTGTGGAGGATCGCATTCTAGCTCTTCAGGTAACACATATTTCCCCTCCTCCCTCATGCAGTATTGATTCTATCCCTTTAAATCTTAAGTTAAAATCATGGAACAATTTAACATGGTTTAAAATCTTCTCTTAATATGTACCTGGATTGATAAGTTCACTAACTTATTTATGAGGAGGCATCCATTGACAATTCTTATCTTGACAATGAGATTTTCAATAAATTTGAAAGAAATCATTGAAAATTCTTAAAAATAGAAAAAATATATAGAAGTATTGTTTAACTTACATATTGATTATGCTTTCAATTATATTCAATTAAAGTGACATTTGATAGCTCTTCAAAGACCCGTTAAATTACAACCATTAAAAGGTGCATAAAATTTTGATAAGCCGTCAAGCGATGTTCAAATTGATTGAAATTCGAAACACTATCAATCTACAAGTTAAACAATACTTCTATAATTTTTTTTTTCTATTTTTAAGAACTATTAATATTTTTTTTCAAATTTGTTGAAAATCTCATTGTCAAGATGAGCATTGTCAATGGATGCCTCCTCTTTATATATACATCCCTTCTGTTCATTCTATAATAATCATTTCATGCATATATTTTCCATCTAATCAGCTCCCATTACTGACAATCGCATTGAGACACAACAGAAGGGGCTGGATTACACATATACATGATTATAGAGGGAAAAAATGATGTGCCATAGTGACAAGTCCTCATTTATTTCACAATACATGTTTCATAGGAAAAAAAGAGAAAGATGGTGGCAGGCGTGCGACTAGGCTGACATTTGAGGATTTAAGATACCTTTTTATGGATGGTGTAGCTTGATCCTGATCCACTTAGATATATAGCAACAACTTTTTGACACTTTTGCCCCTGATATGTATCCCACCATGAGTCATTTTGCAGACTGCCTCTTGAATATCTAAGTTGCTTTTTAGTGCAAAGCTTGTTTGGTTTAGTATGCATGTAAATACAATCTCTTGGTGAAATAGGGATGTGAGAATGATGTATAGTCATCTAGTTAGGCCTCTTCATATGAGAAATTGCACTGGTGCGCTCTTAGAAGAGCTCAATCCAAGTAAAATCTCTATATGTGATGTAGTAGAATCTGGACAACCAGATAAAAGCATTTTTAAGAGAAAATAGAAAAGTAACACTAATTGCATTTATGGTTTTCTGTAGATATCTTTTTAAGGTGGTTCCTCCTAATCTGTTTCGGATATTATTTGTTCTTCTGTTTTCTTTGTTTGTTTTGTGATCTGAGCCTGAGGGCCTTACATTTAACACAGGAGAAACATTTTAATAGTCCATCTGAAAAAATTAGTGGCAGAGCAGTCTGTTTAATGGTCAATGTTGACAAAACATTCTCTTAATTCTGAAAATTGTTGTTCCACAAGCTCATAAAGAATGATACTGTAGTACACAAATAGCTCGACTATTTTTGCCTTGAGCAATACCTAGTGTTCATAGAAAAACCGTCCATAGCGTCTATAGGTTACATTTTGGATGTATCAGTTACATTCTTTGTATATCGACGACAGAAGTATGGACGGTTTTTTAATGGATTCAAGATGTTTCTCTTTTGCCTTTATCGTGGCCTTCTAAACACAACAATGCCACGTTTTCTTCCCGGAAAAGTAACGGGGCTATGTTCAATTTCGGGCGCACAAGTTTAGTAGCTTTGATTAAATAAACATGTTCAAGAAGTAGACATAGGCTTCAACATTATTTTTTTTCGTCTTTTTTTCTCGTCCAACAGTCATTAGACTCCAACAAATTCATAATTCATCAGTGGTTTCCACAACCTGGCATGAACATCTATGCAATCAGGTTCTGTGGTGATAACCAGCTCCAGATCTTCAGAGGCTCTCTTCTCCAAACAGAATCGTTTTCGGAGATTCCCCGTGTACGTAACCAAAGTCTTTATGACCGATGATTATGATCTTACTAAGAATCTTGCTGTTGCGAATTAGGAATCTCACGAACTCCACCATAAAGAATTCAGTAGCAAGGAAGCCATGCACTATAACTTGTTTCAAGTGATGATTCTGGAAAGGAAATGATCTTTTCTCGTCCCAGAACCCCGCGAACGCCGCGTCTTGACCCAAAAAAGTTGTACCCTGCAATGAGAAAAGCATAAATTGCACCCAGAAAATTAAAGATTAGATTTGAAAAACAGATAGACAGGTAGAAAGCAGTGATCAAGGTACTTACATTTAAGTACAAATTTTCGATGCAAGGGAAGCGTTCCAATATGCCTGTTAGTACACTACCAAGATTATAGATAAATCTTGTGTCAATTGACAGTGTCTTCACAGTAGATAATCTTACTAGAGCAGGCATCATCGCCTGCAATACAATGAAAGATTAAGTACCAGAAAGTCAGAAACATGCTAATTCAATAATTATTCAAACAAGTTTATGAAAGTAAATAAATGAACAGTAAATTCAGAATTAGTTCAACATTAAGCAAAGTAGCAAACAAAGTAATATTAATATACCTGCTGCACAAAGGGATCACCACCAAGTTGTAGCTTATTAAATTCTACTGATAGATAACCAAGTACTTGGAGCCTTGTTGTATGTAAAACTTTCACATTACAGCGTTCCATCACATCCGGACTAAACAGCAAGTACTCAAGATTGGGAGCATATTCAATAACTAATTCTTTTATGCGCAAACGACGACTATCACTCAAGACAAACTTGCGGAGACTGGTCGACCTGACACTGACAGAGACACGACTGAGCCTTTGAGAGGCTTTACAGGATACGAGCTGCAACGTCTCAAGAGACACGCATGATGCCATAACGGCATTGACAAAGTCAATGCTTACTCCGGTACACTGCCTCAGATTAAGTTCTTTAAGATTAGGAAAACCTGGACGGGGAGCTGGATTCGGGAAGTTGCAGTTTCGAAGCGTCAGACGTTGCAGCGACCCACAGCCAAAAAGGGAAAACGAAAGATCGTAAAAGTAGACGTAAAATCGAGGGAATTGAAAATTTAGGGTTAGTTCTTGAATGCCTCTATGTATAACTTTTGTAACCAAGTGAGTAACCGTTCCTCTGAATGCCAAGCCCTTCACACCGGAGAGCCGCAGACTGTGGACCGGTCCGTAATGGGACGATAAGAGCAAACAGAATCTGGAATTATATGGCTGGTCGAACAGGTTGGGGCCTGATGGGTTGTTGAAGAACGACATGAATAAGAGTGGCAGGTTGCGGAGTACCTCGCGGCCCTCATTCCACTCCCACGGGTCGAGAGCGAACATGTCGTCTAGAGGCCACTGTGAATTATTAGAGGATGTTGTTTGGGAGTCATCCAGGTGGAGCGGGGCAAGCTTCCAGATGTTGCGCCAGCGAGACGAAAGGGTGCCGGTGCGAATGCAGTCCTTGAGTGGGAGGAGAGCAAGGATGCCGGTAAGAAGGTGATCCGGCAGTTGGCTGAGGAAATCATGCCCCTCCATGGATTCAGCCATGCTTGCAGTTGTAGATGGGGGTGAGTTGTATATCCTACTTGTAATTTGAAGAACAGAGAAAATAATTGAGGGATGCATGTGTTTGATCGTATCCTTCGCCTAGCTTTGGGCGCTTTATTCAAAAGTTTCTAATTTGAGAATTGGGAAATCTAAATATACATGTATATATATATCTTGAACAAGATGCATACAGATCTTGAATGACTATTTGGATTTACAGATTTATCTTTATATATCGTGATTGCTAATTATTTAAACTTAGTATTCTATTTTAGAGTATATGATCAGTAAATCTATTGTACTCCTAAGAATTTACATGTATTTATATATACTAGTGTGTACCCCGCCGCGAAGCAGATGCAATTTTTAGATACCCTGAAGTTAAATCGCAATAATTTTATTTTGCAGGGTTGAAGTCATTAGATTAGATGAGAGGGGTGGTTCTGTATATATCATGGCCAAAAAAACACATAAACAATAAGATCACGAGAAACAACCCCGATGGGCAGAACCCGCAAGGAAAAAAATCCATGGCCACACCCAGACCCTACCTCCACCACCCGCCAAAGCACAATCATACCCTATCGGTACAAAAGGCTCTACCCCTAAAACTGAAACCCAGAACCCAAACGAAGCAGAGAAGAACTGACGAAAAGAGGGGAAAGTACCGGCACCGCTGCTGACCAACCACACCCAATGCATGTAAGCAGATTTTTTTGTACGATCCGATCTGCACAGAGGCAATCACTGATTTCTTTGAACCTCAAGGGCTCCCCGGACAGCCACCCGGCCGCTCCGTCGGTACCCCTCCCATCAGAGCAAGCCAGTGGCACCACCACCCGCCAACCGGTGGGGTTGGGCTTCATTTCTGTGGGTAAGGCCAAGAGTAGCCAAAATCAGACCGTCCCTTACAAGAGTAGGCAGCAAAAACGGACGGCCAGGATGATAATCATATGGCCCTCCATTTAAAAAAAAAAACAGGAGGTACACGAAACATGTACAAACCGTTGGATACAAACATCGAACGACTCACAGAGTTCAGCCAAGGATAGGGGATGTGAAAATCTTTAATTACCCCGACTATCATCCCCCTGAAATATCCCCGCCCATTAACCCATGTGTTCTTTTTAATCAACATGCCAATTTCTTTCCTTTCCGAACTCTTTCTTCGATTTCTCCTGTCAGTTTCTTTGACCTGCACAGAATCGCCAACAACACCTCCCCCGGTGGCGCGATCCGAGGCGCCCACTCTGTCGTTCCGGCGATGAAAACTGACAATTGGCCTCCTCTCCTTATGGAGCGGTAGGGCCTCCTTCCCACCTCCATCATTCCGATCTCCAGACTCCTTTCACCTCCGTGCATTGATTTGGAGTGATGTGTCACTACTTCCATGCAAATTTTGTTGTGACAATAGTTATTGTGCTTTTGATCGGTTTATCCTACAATCTCTTTTTCACCTATTTTGTGTGATGCTTCAGAGAGAGTGTGTTCTCGCTGAAAAATGGGAAGAAGGGGGTATTTCAAGGGTTAAGAGAAGTGATTTTTTAGGATGACAAGCGCATTAAGAAATGAAGTTGAAGCTTCTTTCAATTGGTTCATGATTTTATCATAAAACGAGGCTAAAAAAAGTTTATTTTTTCCTAGATTTTAAAAAGTTCTTTCAAAATGGTCGAGACTATTTCTTTAAGTTTAGAAAAACATAAGCAGTCAATTATAATCATCATCAAGTGCGAAATATAAGTACGTAGAAGAGAAACCTAAGCACTTGAAATAAAAATATAAATACATAAATTAGTTAAATTATGACCATCAAAATGCAAAATATAAATACTTAATATAGAAATAATTAAATATAAACACATGTTTTTGAAATATAAACACCGAGTTTTGATATATAACAACCTGGCTTTAAAATATAAACACCCAAATTTGAGATGCACTATCTGACTTTTCAAATATAAACATGTGGCATTTGAGATAAACACCTGGATGTGAAATATAAACACTTAGTTTTAAAATATAACCAGATCTTGGTAGATAAAACACCTGGATGTGAAATATAAACGCCTGGTCTTGAAATATAACCACCTGGTTTTGAAGTATTAATACTAGAAAGATAAAATACCTGGATGCAAAATATAAATGCCTGGTATTGAGATATAATTACTTGACTTTGAAATATTAACACCTGTAATGACATGCGGAGCCATTACACTGCACATGACACGGAGCGACATAAGTTTGGTAACAACGCATTTTTCAACTTTGACCAATCAACACGGTTTTGACAAGTGGCGCACTCTGATTGGGGGGAACAAGAGTGGGGGATTTTTGATGGGGGACTATTAGTCTAACCCATAGAGGATATATATGTGATTAACTCCATAGAGGATCATTTATACCTAAATTGATAAATATAACCGCATTAGATGTATTTAAACTGTTGATTTTTATTAATATGCAAATGTAAATAAAATAAATGATATAACTTTTGTTATACACATATAAACACATTCTATATCAATTAGTTTTGTTTTTTAAAAGTTTAAAGTTGATTAAGATTTAGTTTCATTGGTCACAATGGGTCACCAAAAATATAGTTATATGATCAATCCTCTTAATAATATTGGATGCATTATTATAGCATTTTTTATTAAGTTTTGTTATTATAGCATTTTTAATATGTAGATTATGGTGAGCAATTTAGGTTGATCATTCAAGCTACAGTCTAAGAGATATGACATCGAAAGATTCGAAATGCAACAACCACTGTGTTTTACAAAGTGCAAATATAGAGGAGGGTTTCAATGCCTCAATTTTTTATGCCTCAATCATGCCTCAACTTTTCAAATTTCAAATAACTCAAAATTTAAAACTAATTTTTCAAAACAAAACCGTTAGATTTGATCAATATGATATTCTCTATGTGCACATAACAAATTTTTACACTTTTTGTTTTATTTTATATAAATCAATGAGTTATAAAAATCAACGTCTAGAAGTTGCTCAAATTAGTACATTTTTTTTGAAGCCCTTGATGTCAAACAATATTATATTCAAATTTGATGATTTTTTACATATACATAAATGAAATAATATAGATTACATCTAACGGTTTTGTTTTAAAAAAATAATTTTAAATTTTGAGTTATTTAAAATTTAAAAAGTGGAGACATGATTGAGGCGCAAAAAATTGAGGCATTAGAACCCTCCTCATACTCAATATAAGGACCCTTACATAATTGTCTCGATGTTCACAAAATTCTTCATAGGTATATAGTACGTCATAGAAATATTATCTTTTAACTCCTAATTATGAAAAGTGTTGAATAACATTCACAAATATGTATTTCCGTATGAAAAAAAATGATCATCTCATATTATCAAGTTAAATACTTAAAATATAAGTGATGAAATTAAATTATTGCAAAAATGTTTGTATTTCACTCCGATATGCAAATGACCATTTTGTTGTTTGAAGTTTTGATTTATGATTCTCAATCAATTCTTCACATACAAGTATTAGGAGATTTTTTATAAATATTTAAATTTGAGTAGCTTGAGTTTTTGAGTATAAGGTATTTTGGTCTGTTAGGTGCAAAAAGGGTGTTCCAAGTAAAAAGAGCGCTGCCAAAGCCACCAAAACTTCAGGCCCAAAAATCTTATCTTCCTTGGTAGAAGGTAGAAGCGCAACGTATACAATGAACTTCATGTCGGCAGGGCCATATGTCCAATTTGTCCATATCGATATCCGCTCGCAATATTTGACTTCCATTCCAATTTCCATGTGCCAGAGTCCAGACTGCCAGTAATTAGTTGCTCAAAAGTCAAAAGTCAACTCAAAAAATCCACTCACAGAGTCACAGTCACAGTGTTTGACAAGCAAGAAGAAATAATAAAGAATAGATAAATAAGAATATTCACTCTTTCATCTCTGAGCTCTCAGTTCGGCTTCTGGGCTTCTGATACTGCAATGGCGGTGGTACTGGACGCATTCATATCCAACATCGGCCGGATGCTCCTCACAATGGCGCAGGAAGAGGTGGGCCTGCTGCTCGGCATCCCTGGCGAGATCGAGAAGCTCGGCCGCATGGTCAGCGACATCAGATGCGTCCTTTCAGATGCTGAGAGGAGGCAGTCAGAGAATCAGACCATAAGCCATTGGATCATGGAGCTCAAGGATATTATGTATGATGCTGATGATGTCATTGATCTCTGCCAGATCAAGGCCGGCGAGCACACCGCAAAATCTGGTTCAAGTTGCCTTTCTTTGAATTCTTGTTTGTCCAACCCGGTTTTTTCACATAAAATTGGTAGAAGAGTCAAGAATCTTAATCACAGGCTTGAGGGTATTGTTAGCCGTATTTCCCTTTTGGGTTTGATTGAACAAAGAGTTGGGTCATCAGTTACTAATAGAAGTGTATCTAGTGTTGACCGCAAGACGGATCCTTTGTTTGTGCAGTCTGATATTGTGGGTGAAAAGATTCAGGATGATACAGATGCTTTGGTGGAATTGATTACTAAAGAAGATGCCAATGTAACCGGTAATATGGCAGTAGTTGCAATTGTGGGTATTGGTGGTATTGGGAAAACCACACTTGCAAAGAAGGTGTTCAATGATCAACGAATTAAGGATGAGTTCCAGGTGAAAATTTGGGTTTGTGTCTCAAAGGAGGTGGCAGAGAGAGATTTACTGAAGAATGTAATTAGGGAAGCCGGAGGTAACGATTCTGCGGCACAAGAAAGATCAGAGCTGATTCCTCAGCTTGAGAGGCTTATTTTTGGGAAAAAGTTCGTACTGGTTCTGGATGATGTTTGGCGTGAGAGTGAGAAAGTCTGGCATGGGCTACTTCGTGAACCTCTAATGAGCGGTGCTCGAGGCAGCAGAATAATTGTTACCACCAGAGATCAAACAATTGCCATGAGGATGAAAGCCATTCACTCTCATCATGTCGATAAGTTGGGAGATGATGATGCTTGGTCCTTGCTTGTCAAGCAGGTTTGTTTAAATTTGCATAACCTTTTTTTAAGCTGACCTCTTTACATGCTATGTCTTGTTATGAAATTTCTTTAAGGCTAACTGGCTAAGAACTATTGTACCGGGATAAGCTGATTCATTGAATTTTACGCATTCAGAGACTTCACAATTTCATGTCATGGCAAATATAAATGCTTGAATTTCAACCATAATACATATACTATCTACAAGGTAGAATGAATGTGGGCTTAAGCTCACTAAGGCATTTTATGAACTTAATTCATAAACACTGAAAATTTTTTTATAATAATATAATAAGTGACTTGTGTAACACAAGTAACCAAGTGTTGTATTCTCATATTGAGCTTGTATCAGATCTGTCTTGTGAGATATGGTTGTACAATTAATGGGTATATTTTTTATATAATTTTTTTTCTACTTTTAAAGATGCCATAAGTTATAAAGTTTTGATTCCGAAACCTAATCTTTCGCCCATGTGGTTTTTAAGGTGCTTTTGGATGGACAACAGCAAGAGACTGAGAATCTCCGGGTCATTGGATTTGAGATTGTTAAAAAGTGCAGTGGTTTGCCGCTTGCTATAAAGGTGATCGGTGGTGTTCTTTGCACGAAAAATAGAACAGTTAATGATTGGAGAGCGGTTCTTTCTAGTAACTTGTGGTCAACAACCATGCTTCCAAATGATATACATGCTGCACTGTATTTGAGTTATGAAGACTTGCCACCCCACCTGAAGCAATGTTTCATATATTGCTCCCTTTATCCTGAAGATTGGGAATTTGGTCGTGTTGACTTAATCCATCTTTGGCATGGTCAAGGTTTCTTGGAAGTTGATAAAAGTTCTTTCTGGGAGGCGGGACTTGATTACTACAAAGAGCTAGTCGTGAGGAACTTTTTGGAACCAAATTCCAATATTTTTGACCAGGCGAGATGTAAAATGCATGATATTCTATGGTTGTTGGGTCGGTATTTGGGAAAGAATGAATGCTTTGTAACTAGAGAAGGTCAAAATTTCAGTTCAAGATCATCTCTGATCAAGGTCCGTCACTTATCGATACAAGAAAAACAGGGGGATATCACTACCATTAAAAAACAACAATCACTGAGGTCTTTATTGCTAATTAAAGCCCCAGATAGGAACCTCACCGATGTTTTCAAGCCTCTCTGCAGCCTTCGTGTACTAGACCTGAGCTATTCCAACATCTCAGGTCTACCTGATTCATTTTGTCTTCTTATACACCTCAGATACTTTTCAGCTGGTGGTTCCTCCATAGCAATGCTACCGAATGCCATTGGAAAACTAAAAAATTTAGAGTTTTTGGGCCTTGGAGGCTGTGAAAATCTAAGATACATTCCCGATAGTGTGGTAAATCTAGTTAAACTGAGGATCTTCAATGTTTATAGAACAGGCGTGAAAGGAATTTCTGCTGGTTTGAGAAAACTAAGCAACTTAGTGGAACTGCAGGGTTTTAAACCAGATGGAAGTAATGGTAAGGTCTTTAGTAGCTTGGATGAACTAGCACCTCTCAAAGAGCTCAACGGCCTTGCTTTAGAAAATATGAAAAATGTAAGCAACTGTACTTTGGCAAGATTAGCAGATCTCAACAGAAAACTTCATCTTAAACATTTAACATTTGAGTACCACGGCCAAAATGTGGCGAAAGAAACAGTTGAGGATGTTTTAAATGAACTTTCTCCACCCTCCTGCCTAGAACATCTTATGATTGATGGTTATTATGGATGTCAGCTTCCGAATTGGTTGAATATCGGGACAAACCTTCAGAATTTGAGATATCTGAATCTGAGATACTGTATACATTTTCAGCTTCTGGCATTAGGGTACCTTCCCAAGTTGGAATTTCTATATGTCAAAGATGCACACTCAGTTGTCAGTGTTGGAACTGAATTTTTTGGAGGCAATCATATGTCCTCATTTCCTAGTTTGCGACGAATAATCTTTGATGAAATGCGCAATTGGAAGATATGGCAGTGGGAAATGGGGCTTGAAGCAATGCCTAATTTGAAGGAGCTGGTCATTAGTGACTGTCCGGAATTATGCGAACTCGCTGGTAGTCTCTCACACCATGCAGCTTTCCTGGAGCATCTGGAAATTATCGATGCAGGTAAAATCAAGGTGATTGAAAACTTCTTTTCACTCAAAAAATTAGTCATTTATGATAACTCCGATCTAGAGAGGGTTAGTAACCTGCCAAAACTTCGTACCATTTGGATAAGGGATTGTCCCAGTCTGAAATCGTTGCATGATATAGCCGATTTAAGAAGCATGGTATTGAATGTATTGGGAGATTCTCTACCAATGTATATACAAGAAATTAAAATGGAAAAACTAACCATTTGGTGCAATGCCACGCTCCTTCAAAAGATTGTGAAAGAAGGCGAAGTGGGCTCTGAAAGACAAAAATTCCAGCACATCCAGCAAGCAAACTTTTATACAGAAAACAAATCATTATATATTGAGTATCGCAAAGAACCCTTCAGCCTTGCTACCAACATTAGCAACAGTACTGAGGTAAAAATTCACAGTGATGCAATGGCTAACAGTAGTTTGTGTGTTGAGGAGGTGTGGGTTGGCAACTCTCTTTCCACGTCTGGTAAATGAGTGCACCGTTGTTTGATGTATAATTTGCTGTTCAACCTTTTTTTTCTGGAAAAGAAGACTGACTTTAGTGAATGTCGATTTAGCAAAAAAAAAACAAGAAGAAGTGTGATACCTTTCCAAGAGCTTATTATATCACTTTGAATATTTGTAATTCATCTCATTTTGACAGTATATAAGCGTTTGCAATTTTTATTCATCCTTTGGCATTCTATTTTTCAGGATTCCTACATTGAGTTCTTAAGGTACTTGAATGGCCGGTGTTAATAGCTTATTGTGATTTGTTATCAATCTAATTAAATTGTACTCAAGGTCACCTACTACTTTAAAAAGTCATACTACCTCCGTCCACAATTAAATGAATTTATACCCTTTAGAGCTTGTCCATAATTAAATGAACTTTACGGATTTGAATTTATTTTTCTATTCACTTGTTTGAATCCACTTGTTTCTCCAATGTTATGATTACCTTTTTATCTATATTATTTAATTGGAACAGTTATTATGAAATTTCATTTTTCCACTAATTCATTTGACTTTTCCTAAAAATTCATTAATTCATGGACGGAGGTTGTATTTGTTAAGAACTCATACGTCGCATTCACTTTTTCAAATTTTCTGTTTTTCTAATGTTATGATTACCCTTTTATCTATATTATTTAATTGGAACAATTATTATGTAATTTCATTTTCCCACTAATTCATTTGACTTTTCCTAAAAATTTATTTATTCATGGGCGGAGGTAGTACTTAATATGAACTTCAAGTTAATTTATAGTGCATGAACAAAATTAATTGGGCCTGAAGTGTTGGTGGCGTTGCTGGTCAAGTGAATTTTTTGAGTAACCAACACTCTGTTCAAGAAGGTGTTGAACGAATAAGAAATTAAAATAGGCTGTCTAACATCAGCCAAGCCCATTCTCACTTTGTACACTTTATACAGACTTGGTGGTTAATGGCCCCAACAAATAAGTTTTTCCGATGAAAGAAAAGAGGAACAAAAATATATTACGGGTGGAAACAGCACACCTTCCAGACATCGGCTTACTTTCCATTTCTTTTTCTTTTTTTTTGGTTCAAGAAGTAGACATAGGCTTCAACATTATTTTTTTTTTTCGTCTTTTTTTTCTCGTCCAACTGTCGTTAAACTCCAACAAATTCATAATGTATCAGTGGTCTCCACAACCTGGCATGAACATCTATGCAATTGGGTTCTGTGGTGATAATCAGCTCTAGATCTTGAGAGGCTCTCTTCTCCAAACAGAGTCGTCTTCGGAGGTTTCCCGTGTACGCATAACCAGAGTCTTTACGACCGATGATTATGATCTTACTAAGAACCTTGCTGTTGCGAATTAGGAATCTCACGAACTCCGCCATGAAGATTTCATCAGCAAGGAAGCCATGCACTATGACTTGTTTCAAGTGATGATCCTGGAAAGGAAATGATGATCTTTTCTCATCCCAGAACGTCCCTGCGACCCCCGCGACTTGACCAAAAAGTGTACCCTGCAATGAGAAAAGCATAAATTGCACTTAGAAATTAAAGATTAGCTTTGAAAAACAGGTATAGACAGGTAGTAGAAAGCAGTGATCAAGGTACGTACTTACATTTAAGTACAAATTTTCGATGCAAGGGAAGCGTTCCAGTATACCTGTTAGTACACTGTCAAGATTATGGATGGATTTCATGTCAATTGACAGTGTTTTCACAGTAGATAATCTTACTTGAGCAGGCATCATCGCCTGCAATACAATGAAAGATCAAGTAACACAGTACCAGAAAGTCAGAAACTTGGTAATTCAATACTTAAAACAAGTTTATGAAAGTAAATAAATGAACGGTAATTAAGTAAATCGCCGTTGATATAAAAAGCTGCTTTGAAATTCAGAATTAATTAGTTCAATATTAAGCAAACACAGTAAGTAACTAATACCTGCTGCACAAAGCGGTCGGCACCTAGTCGGAGCTTATTAAATTCTACTGATAGATAACCAAGTACTTGGAGCCTTGTTGTATGTAAAACTTTCACATTACAGCGTTCCATCACATCCGGACTAAACAGCAAGTACTCAAGATTGGGAGCATATTCAATAACCAATTCTTTTATGCGCAAACGACGACTATCACTCAAGACAAACTTGCGGAGACTGGTCGACCTGACACTGACAGAGACACGACTGAGCCTTTGAGAGGCTTTACAGGATACAAGCTGCAACGTCTCAAGAGACACGCATGATGCCATAACGGCATGGACAAAGTCAATGCTTACTCCGGTACACTGCCTCAGATTAAGTTCTTTAAGATTAGGAAAACCTAGACGGGGAGCTGGATTCGGGAAGTTGCAGTTTCGAAGCGTCAGACGTTGCAGCGATCCGCAGTTAAAAAGGGAACCCGGAAGATCGTAAAAGTAGACGTAAAATAGAGGGAATTGAAAATTTAGAGTTAGTTCTTGAATGCCTCTATGTATAACTTTTGCAATCAAGTGAGTAACCGTTCCTCTGAACGCCAAACCCTTCACGCCGGAAAGCCGCAGACTGTGCACCGGTCCGTAATGGGACGATAAGAGCAAACAGAATCTGGAATTATAAGGCTGGTCAAACAGGTTGGGACCCGGGGGATGTGCCGAGTCGAAGAACGACATCTGGTGACAGGTCAAGGGTGGCAGGTTCCGGAGCTCGCGGTCCTCGTTCCACTTCCATGGGTCGAGAGCGAACATGTCATCTAGAGGACACTGTGAATTATTAGAGGATGCTGTTTGGGAGTCATGATCATCCAGGTGGAGCGGGGCAAGCTTCCAGATGTTGCGCCAGCGGGAGGAGAGGGTGCCGGTGCGGATACTGTCCTTGAGTGGGAGGAGAGCAAGGATGATGGTGAGGATGTGATCCGGCAGTTGGCTGATGAAATCGTGCCTCTTTACGGATTTAGCCATGCTTGCAGTTGTGGATGGTGCTGCATAAGTTGTATATATCCTACTTGTAATTAGGAGGATATGAATATAGAGTAATACCTGGCGTCCATAGAAAAACTGTCCATAACATCCATAAGTTACATTTCATGATGTATATGTTATATTTTAAGATATATTTGTTACATTATTTGTATGTTTATGGATGTATAGACGGTTTTTCAATGGACGCAAGATAATTCTGATGAATATATATATTTGCACGAAGAACGGAGAAAGTAATTGAGGGACATCAAATGGGTATACTCCTAGTTTTGGGCGTGTTATCCAAAAGTTTCTAATTTGAGAATTGGGAAATCTAAATTTACATGTATATAGCTTGAATAAGATGCGTACAGATCTTGAATGACTATTTCGATTTACAGATTTATCTCTATATATCGTAATTTCTAATTAATTAAACTTAGTATCCTTAAATAGAGTATATGTGTAAATATATCGTATGCTCCTAAGAGGATCGACTTCATAGAGGAATTTACATGTATTTATATATGTGATTAACTCCATGGAGGATCGATGGATCATTTTATCATTTATACATAAATTGACAAAAACATAACCGCATTAGATGTATTTAAACTGTTGATTTTTATTAGTATTTTAATGCACATGTAAATAAAATTTTAAATGATATAATTTTGTTATAAAACAAAATTGATCACAAATTCACAATGGATCACAAAAAATATAGTTATTTGATCAATCCTCTTAATAATATTGCATGCATTATTATAGTATTTCTTGATTAAGTTTTGTTATTATAGCATTTTCAAATGTAGATTATGGTGAGTAACTTAAATTGGTTATTCAAACTACATTTTAAGAGATATGACATCGAAACGCAACAACCACTATACTTTACAAAGCGCAATAACTTCACTCTATATAAGGAGACCTCTGCATAATTATCTCGATATTCACAAACTTCTTCATAGGTATATAGTACCGTCATAGAAATATTATCTTTTTAACTCCTAATTATGAAAAGTCTTGGATAACATTCACAAATATGCATTTCCATATGAAAAAATGAACATCTCATATTATCAAATTAAATATACCTAAAATATAAATGACGAAATTAAGTTAGTGTAAAAATGTTTGTATTTCACTCCGATATATAAATTACTCAAATTATATTTTTTTGTCTAAAATTTTGATTTATGGTTCTCAATCGATTCTTTACATATAAGTATTAGGAGATACACAATTTTTCTATTTTTTGAGACTTTTAAGTATTTGTTTTAGATTTTTAACAAATTCAACTACCAATATCAATTTCTTATTATATTATCTTAGAGTTTAAAATTCAGATGGACAGTCTTTTATAAATATTTTTTAAATTTAAATTTGAGTGGCTCAAGTGCCTGAAGTTGACCCTCATTTTTATCAAAAGAAAAAAAAATAAATAAATAGTTCGATACATGTAGGGGTAATCTGCTACATACCCATGAAAACTTGGTAAATTAGGTATTTGCCCATGAAACCTTTGAATCTAGATATATGCCCATCAAAAACTATGCTTTTTATATATATACCCATGAATTCTTCAAATGTTTTGGTATATGCCCATTGTGGTCTATTGTTCAGGTTTTAACTCAACCAAAAGGGTTCCAACAAGGCATTAACGGCTCCTTGCCTCTGCGCCTATCTATGGCCTGTTCTGGTGCTTTTGTTACAAACCTAAACATATCACTTTTAGGTCTTTCTGGATGATCTAGTTTTGGACAAACAAATAAACAATCTTAGCAGTTTTGATATACCCTTTCCTTACTATCTAGAATATCTTAATTTTTGGATTAGGCTGCCATACCTATGATCTTTTCTTCAATAATTGAGTTTCTGAACCTTGCTCTGATACCAGTAAGAAAAATGCTCGTTCCCTAGGATCTCAACTCCAAAACTTCGTTGCTAAAAGATACTAGACTAGAAGTTTAAGAGGAAAGAAATTTTTATTAAGCGGAAGATATCTTACAAAGAGAGAGAAGTAAGACTTGCTGGAACTCAGCTGTGTCTTGCAACTCTGAGAAAACACACTTATATAGACTCAGGAATGGAATCTCAATTATCACACCGGGTGCTCATTGGGCCCCATCGTCATGTGAATAAAGGGATTTCCATAATCCTTTGTCTCCCACTCAGTACACCCACTATCCAAAAGTTAGGTGCACTGATTGAAGAAAAAGAGAGATAGTACAACCACTTCACCGAAAGTGGATCGCACTGACTCAAAAAGCACACTACTGGCCAAAACAGGTAGGCCAAAATTTCAAAAAGAAAAGATGCTCAAATAATTGAGCATAAAAGCACACTACTGGCCAAAACAGGTAGGCCAAAAATAAAAAGAAAAAGATGCTCAAATAATTGAGCGCTTCACACAAAACAAATAGTGGTTTTCCGTAGATTACCACCAGATTATTCATCACACTTAATTATTAGATAAAGTTGTGAAGGACAGTAGTTGGGTCCATCACGCTCCCAATACCGTTCACCACCTGACAAATTGCGTAATTAAGTTGTCAAGGTCCTTCTCGATTTTCTTAATTTTTGGAATTTGTTCTTCAAGTAGTAAACAGGTATCACCCATCATGCAATCAACGTTTCTGTATGGACGTGCAGTCTCATACTCACGTTCAAGCATGGTCTTCAGTACATTGATTTGTGCAAAGGCCATCCTTGCTTGAAGTTCCTTGACTTCACGCATGACGCCTCTGTGGATAGCGGCATTTGTGAGTGATCCACCATTGCGTTCTCTGGCGTAGTGTATGTCATGGATGTCTGAAGTTGTGTATAGGGGAATACTGTCTGAATACGAGTGCATAGAAGCATAGTGCTGGCGTCGTTCAGCATTCCAGTCTGAATTTCCTCTAGAACTGGCTCCAACATGGAAATGAACGCGGTTTGCTCTGGGTTGAGACATCTTGTTGTGCAGTAGGTGGTCAGTCGGGATAGTGTATCTGCAAGGGTGTTGTGCCTTCCGTCAATGTGCTCGAAATTGATATGCACACCTGTTCCTGTCACAAAATCAGTAAATTTAATCCACCTGACCCGAGAGGGTTTATTGTTAGCAGTTTTATTATAAAAGCTAATAATCGCTTGACAATCTGTCCTAAGCGTTATTTCACTTTTATCCAGATAGTGGATTTTCATGGCCGTTAAAGTCTCCATGCAGGCGTGAATTTCTGCATCTATCGTCGATTTTATGACTGGAAATTTGCCACTTGCGTATGCACACACTTTCTCGGTTGAGCGAGGGTCCGCCTTCTTTGGCTTCCATTTGCAAACACCTCCCCAGCCTTCCATACATCCATCAGTTTCGAGGATAATATAGGCATTTTCCGGGGGAAACTCCAGGTCTGGAAGATTTTGAACCTCACTCTGGATTTGTCTTATTAGATTGATATCAGACGGTTTCAGCCTCTTGTCACCATGGGGAGAAGTTTTAGAATACAAAGGGCCGAGTTTGGTACCCAGTTTTGGAATATACGCCCTTGCATAGTTGAGAATACCAAGAAAGGAGCGAAGCCCTTTCTTTTCCTTCAAAGATTCCATATCAAAATTGATAATCTTCTTGATTATATGCTCTTGGAGTTTGATCTTTCCCCGATTAATAATTGCACCTAAAAATTCCACCTCAGGTACAGCTATTTTGAACTTTGTGGGTGACAGCACAAGTCCATTTTTCTCACAAATGGAAAGCATTACCTCCAAATGCTTTGCATGTTCTTCTTCTGTCTGTGAGAAGACTAAAATGTCATCTATGTAGACTGCTATGAATGTTTCGGTTCCTCTGAAGCAGTCGTCCATCTTTCTTTGGAACACAGCAGGCGCATTTTTTAATCCGAATGGCATGACTAACCATTCGTATAATCCTCCAGGGACTATGAAAGCAGTCCATGGTATAGATGCTGGATCCATAGCAACTTGATGAAAGCCGCTCTTCAGATCGAATTTCGAAAAGATCTTGCTGTTACTGATCTTTTTCAAAATTGTATTGATACCTGGCAGAGAGTATTGGTCTTTGTAGGTGTTATCATTGAGGGTTCTGTAGTTGAGAACCATCCTCTCCTTGCCTTTTATCTCCTTCCCAGTTTTTGGATCAATTGAAGTCCCGGAATTGACCATGAATGCCATTGTTCGGTGTCTGCTTGTGCTGGGTCTGATTACACCAATTTCGAGTAGGGCTTTAATATGGCGGTCAAATTGTTCCTTCATGGCCGGAGTCACGTGTTTGAGCGGTTTATCTTCAATTGTAAGGTCCGGGTTGATGATCTCCAGTTTGCAAACCACCTTGTTTTTGGCCCAATGCTGAAGTGGGTTGCTTCCAATATAGCCTTGGTCTTTTAGGCGGGCTAATAGTGGACCAAATCTCTTTTCAAAATTTTTATTGGTAATTGGGTTTTGGTAAAAGACAGCTTCTTGGATTAGTCGGTATTCATGCTCTTCGAGATCCAATTCTTGTATAGCAGCTGGAACTGCTATTGTTTCTGTTGTGGTGTGAATCTCTGTTACATTCTTATAGAATGTAAGCACCTTGCCTTCAATTCTTAATCCTCCTGCCATAGATCTTATAAAATTACACCCAAGGAGCATCTGTATTCCTTCACGCATGCCCATTGGAAAACAATAGGTGAAAGGAATGCGAAACTTGTTTTCTCCAATCACGAGTTGTCCTTGCTTGAGTTTTGTATTGACAACTTGTCGTGAATTTACTCCTGTGATTTGGACTGGGTATAATGTTTTCTCTTGTGCTTCATTTGGGATGGCAGTCTGACAGATACAGCAGGTTGATGCACCAGTGTCGAGGATTGCTCGGATATCAAATCTTTTGACTCCAGGGATTTCAATGGATACTATTAAATTATACAACCTGTTATCAATCTTTTTGTGCTGTCTGGGCTGCTGAACTTGTGTTAGAACCTCTGCTTTGTATGCTGCATAGTCAATGAAGACTACAAGTGCAGCTTCACCATCTTCATCATCTTCCTCCATTATTGGTTCTTCTTGATAGGTTACTTTCTTCTTTCCTTTATCAGAGATTGCCAGTTCTCTGAATTCTTCTGCCAATTCTTCTT
Source organism: Cyperus esculentus (assembly GCA_030179965.1). NCBI lineage: Eukaryota > Viridiplantae > Streptophyta > Magnoliopsida > Poales > Cyperaceae > Cyperus > Cyperus esculentus. The sequence goes on from JASGLE010000044.1 coordinate 2,270,059, forward strand.
CAAGGGTTTTTATTTGATTTTCTTGTAGAGGTTCTTGTTCTGCCAATTCTTCTTGGGGAGTTTGTATCTGGGTTTCTTGTAGAAGTTTTTGTAATCGTTCATTTTCAGCTTCTAGGAACTCAACATATTTTATGAGCTCTTTTATAAGGGTATCTTTGTTGGAGTATTGTCTGGGCTCAAGTTGAGTTTTCGGTTGTATTTCTTTTCCCAGATAGAATGGTGAGCACATGGCACAGGCTAGAAGTTTGCAATCTTCACAGCCTATCCTGTAGTTTTTATTTGTTTCGATTTTGCAAAAACTACAGTTACCATTGATTTGGACTTCAGTGCTGAATCGGTGTTGGCACTGTTCTTGCTTCTCAGGAAGCTGAACTTTACTTCTCCATCCATAATGCTCAATTTGCAGCATCATAGCACCTTCCCAAGGGATTTCTTCAATTGCAGTTCGCACATGGACCTCCGTGTTACCAGCTTCTCCTTCTGAGAGGCTGCATATGGCATCACTGTCAGGTTCATTTAGATCCACTGATACCACATCTATGTCATCTGGTAGGTCCAGATTATCCAACACCGCTGCTCTTGCGATGTTCCCTCTATTCCTCTTACATTCTCGCGCAAAATGACCTTCCTCTCCACATATAAAACACTTGCATTTGCGGACTCGGTCAGCATGTTTTCGCTTGAACACTCGCACATGTGAGTCATGTGGCTTTCCTTTGTAGGTCTTGGCTTTTCTAAGACCATACTTCTTTCGGCTGTTATGGTATTCTCCTGGTATGGGTATACGGCTGCATATGGTTAGGTCTTTAAGGCTTCGTTGCATTGCCGCCTTCTTGCACATCTCTGCCAAATACTGGTAAGAGAAGTGTATTCTGGGCATGACACCAATTGTATTACCAGGAAACTTCTTCTGGAATGCCTCTTCAAGTTCATTGCCAATAAGAGAGGGCATTTTTCTGAAAAACTTTGCTGAGAGTTCTTCATTTACATACATCCTCCCAGATTTTGCTGCTAGAACTTTGTAATCATTCATGTAAGAGAAGAGATCTCTTACATTATTGCAGCTCAATCTTTCGAGATCATAGTATGCACGATCTTGTTCGTCTGTTGTTCCTTGGTAGGGATCCTCCAATAGCATTACTCTTCGGATTTGTGATATAACGTTTTGGGGATCATCGGCAATGTTTGTGAGTATATCATATTGTTCTTTGAACGCCATTCGCCATTGGATCCAAATCTTCTTTTCTGTTTCACCAAGGAGGTTCTCTATGAACATCATCTTAGCCTTGTTATCATCAAAGGTTCTTTCACTCAAGAGATTTAGAGTGATTGATTCCCATCTTGATATGGTATCATTATAGAGACCAATATCTTCGGGTAATACCAGCAAAGCGCCTTGTTGTTGCATTGCTGCTGGTAAATTCCACATTTCATTATGGTGATGACCAACTCCTCCTGGTAAACTCAAGTTCTTAGGCCTTTGCCAGCTTGATGAAGGTTGTTGAGAGGTTGATGCTTCACCATGTTTAGCTTCAAGTCTAGCTGGTGTATAGGACACTTGTCCCATAAGAGGCTCTGGGGGTGGATGATAAACACCAGATGTTGCACTAGAGAAAGCTCTTTCTTGTAAAAACTGTTTCAGTTTTGGGTATTCTGTTTCTTCTTCTTCTTGATCATGCATCATGAAAACAGTTTCAGTTTGTTTTTGTTCTTTCCCACCACCTTCCACAGAAAATGGATTGATAAAATCCATTTCTGTTTCTTCATTATAACTATCCCAGATAGGACAGTCATCTTTTGGACCTTCTATCAGCTGTGCAGTGACAGCTAGGGCTCCCCAGAAAATGTCATCTTCTGTTTCATTCTCATTATCAGATTCTTCTTCTGCCTCATAGCAAAGGACCATAGCTATGATTTCTTCGTCCAATTGCTCTTCGTCAAATTCACCTCTTGGTTGTTCTTGAGGTGGCGGCGTTGCACCATAGTTTGTGAATCTGAGCAGTAGTGAGCCATCGGTTCGCATTTGTGTAACTGCTCTTTGAGGATGTTGAGCTTCAGGCTGTTGCATTGGCCTGAGTACCCACTGCCTTCCTCTTAATTCTGTAGTGGTATGCCTTTGCCCTGGGATAGCTTGAACTCCATGACTTGTGAGATAATCAGATACATTGTTGATGTTGTATCTAAATCCCGTGAAGTTAGTGTTTGAAAGCCTCCCAATGAGTGATCTCGTCAGCAGCAAGTTGCTTTCGCCAGCTCGCCATGTGTCATATCCATGAGTTTGAATCACCAGCTGGATATGATTATAGAAATCCCTTATGGATAGCATCATATTTGGGGCAATATAGGCCAATTGAGACCCATGAGTCAGATCCATTTCCATAGTACCAATTATGGATCTATCATCAGACCATCTTGTATCTTGGATTACTACAAGGGCATTGACCCCTGCAGCTACTCTGTGGAGAGTAAAGAGACGGATCATGATCAGGCCCATGTGGAGATGTTGTAGACCTTCTCTTTGCAGTCTCTCAAATCCTTGTTGTGTGATGAATGGTAATTCCAGTTGTTGGTTGTCTACAACTGAAATCCTTTGATCTGAGTAGTGTTGATAAACCTGATGCTGGGTTTGGAAGAGGCTCCCTGCTTGGTAAAGTACTTCAGCAGGGACATTTTGTGCTCTTCGGAATTGTGACAGATTAAGCTCTGCATCTGGATTCATCTGGGACTCAAGTGTTCTTTGATACCCTTGTTGTCTCCTGGGCATCATACGGCTTAATGAGTGCCGTGCTCGCTGTCCAAGTCTGTAACCTCTTACTTGGTCTTCTACTGTGGGGGTCTGTTCACGGTTTTGATTTTGTTGGTCACGGTTGCTTATAGATGGTCGTGCTGCCATCTCTGTTTGGGTTTGAGTTTGGCTCATTTTGATGCTTTTCGCTTTTCTTCTTCAAAGACCTTTTGTGGGTCCTTAAAGACGTAGAAAGGTGCAGACTTTGGTTTCGGCTTGAGAATCGGTTCTCCGAGGCTGAGTTTTTGGAGGTTCTTCTCCAGATCTTCAATAGTTTTTGCGGAGATATCAGAAGACGTCCCAGCTGATTTCTCAGCTACGACCTTCTTAATATCTTTGACTGTCTCCAAACAGTCGTCGAGGTTTTCGCTTATCTTGACAAGTAGTTGGATAATTGTGTTGTTCTGTTTGATCAGGGCTACGGTGGCCTTCTGGCTGACTTCTGTTGGTTTAACAAAGCCTTCAGGGGGTCCTTCGATAGATTCAGTTGCCTTTAACGCGTCTTTATAAATTTCAGTTCGCTTGGTGATAAGCCAGTCGTTCATACGTAATTTCAATTATGCAAAAGAAAAAGATTTCAGTATATTGGCAGATTAAGATACTCTAGTATTTCAGGAATGAATATATCAATCCCGCATAAGAATGTTCAAGTTTTTGTGACATAACTAGAACTTAGCTACCTGGTGGATATATATCTAAATTAATGAAGTTTAGATGGGTAGATATCTAAATTTATAACTTTGATGGGTAAATATCTAATTAGACTAAGTTTTGAAGGGTATATATCTGATTTCCCCATACATGTATGCGTAGTTGTGTACCAAGTAAGTACTGGGCCGACTGTTTACTTGTAAGTTTGTAAGCGAATTACAAATATATCTAAATGGGCCTACGGGCAAAGTTCCAAAAAGAAAAAGAACGAAACGGGTTCTTCTTTTGGGAGCTTAAAAAGGAACCGGAACTCGGAAGCCTTGAAAAATTTGATCTTGATTACAGGCACTGCCGAATTCATATCCTCTACTGCGCAGCGTTTCAACTGTTAGATCTGCTTTGAGATTCGTGCAACTCAATCTCAAAAAAGCTCCCTATATATAATCCACATCGTTGATTCGCTGCGCAGTACAATACTCCGCAGCAGAGGATAAGCACTCCAGCACTGCCCCCACTTGTCTAGAATCGTTCCACGTATCATGTCACCATCTTTTGCACCAGCACGTGTACGGTGTATGTATCATCATAGATTCATAGTTGATAGTCCTCACTTGACTAACTTCTCACTACATCATCTTCTCTATCGCAATCTCTCTCTGACTGTCTCAGTCCCTCCAGAGAGATGTCCACCACTGAATACACCACGGCTGATGACTCCAACGAGTCCGGGTGGGCCGGTGAGAGCCTGCTACGTCGCGGCTGGTCCGTGGGGAAGAAGGTGGCGGTGGCCGGGGCAGCCCTCAGCGTTGCACCGGTGGTGATCCCTCCCCTGCTGGTGTTCTCAGCCTTCGGTCTCGCTCTGTCGGTGCCGTTCGGGGTTTACTATGTCGGAGTGGTTGGCACCGAGCGGCTCATGCAGTCGCTCTTGCCGCTCGATCGGGGGCAAGATCAGGTGGCGGAGAGGGATCGGGAAGAGGAAAGGTTTGGGTATTTAGATGAGAGGGAGTTTGAGCATGAAGAAAATTGGGAAAGGGAAGGAGATGAAGGAGTCGATGATGAGATTAGTGTGCAAGGCAAGGGTTATGTCGGCATGTCGGGTTCTAAGAGCGAAGAAATGGGCGAAAAGCAAGAAAATGAGGATACAATTGAAGAAGATGTTGTTGTTGAAGAAAATGGAAGGATGAAGAAGGATGATATCGAGGGAGAGACCGAAAATGACAACGTGACGGTTGAGAGAATAATCAATGTGACCGGTGCTACTGTCGACAGTGATTCTGTTACTATGGTGCAAATTGAAATCACACACGACGACGAGCCTGACGTAACAACCGTGACCGAACCAGGACCGGAATTTGCGGGAGGGGAGGTGATACAAGCCGAGGCAGGAAACACTGAGGTTGTGGATGATAAAGGGATTGCAACTGCTGATAGTGATAGTAGAGTTGCTAAGAAGGAAGAGAATGACACGAGTGCTGTTAGCTCGGAGGGTGCGGATGCGTCGGAGGCTGAGGATTTCAATGCAGCTGCTTCAGCTAGCTCGGAGTCGTCCGTGACGTCCAATGTGGAGGTGATATAATCTTACAGTATTTTCTGCAGCTGGTATTTAATTTGTAGATATTGGCATTTTGACATACCAATAAATTGAATAAACTGGATTGAGCAACCAATTTATACTCTGTACTCAATTCATCTGTTATTTCAAGAATTGTTCATTTGGAATATATATACCGATAATAGAGAGGAAAGATACCAGAAACACTCAAAGAAACCAAAACTAATTTGGTGGTTGTGCATGCCAAATGCTAGTTGATCGTCTTATTGAACTTCTGTCATTGATGTACGATTTCACTGACCTGTTAGTTTCAAATTATGGTTGTAATGCTCGAGCCTTCTTAAAATTTAGCAGGAATTCTACACCAAAAAGGAACTGTGGGAACAATTGCGTGCGCTGAGGACAATTGTGGGATACAGAGCTGCCATTGCCAAGACTCTCCCTGGTGAACTGAGAGCACTATATACCTTCACTGGAGTCGAGTTTCCGTCGACCGCCACAGATGCCTCCAACCTGCTGGATCTCAACTACAAGCTCCAATTTCTGAAATCTATCATCGGTATCAAGTAAACGGAGCTCATCATTTTTGTGGTGCTTTAGGCTTTCGGTTTGTTCAGAGTATTTCAATGTGAAGAGTTTGTGATGGGTTTAGAACTTTAGACACGTTTTGTTTTGGCTTTCAAAATTGCTGTTTTGTTCAGACCGCATATGATCTGGCTGTGAGTATTAATATCTTGCCTAATCGTTTCTGGTTGGTTTCCACTGGTTTCTCAGGACAAAAAAAAGGTTTGTGTTTAATGTTAGTGATCACAGTTTAAAACAGCTTTCAAAAAAAAGAAAAAAATTACAGTTTGAAACTGATTGGTAGGAAAATTGGTAACTGGTTCTACCACCTGGTCTGAACTCTATCACCATGTCGACATGCAATAGCCTTTTCTGCATTTTTATGATCATTATATGATTTACTAAAAATGCATTACAATCAACATCACAACAAAAATGATCCCACCCCAGCCAGTACCAGAGATGCTTATTAGCAAATTATTGTTGTTCTACAAAGAAAAGAAAAATGAACATATATATCTTAACCTTACTAGAAACATATGGACTTGCATTCAGGGCTGGGGCCTACTTTGCACTATATAAATATCTTCTCCAGAAAGACAACCCTCAATATCTTGTGGGGCGCCGAATTGTTGCTCCAGGAAGCACCCGATCGCAGCCAACCTCTGCCCCATTTGCCTCCGGTACATGGGGTCAACTGTCAATGGCTGCTTACTGTAATCGACTGTCAGCTTCATGACCTCGCCGTCAGCCGGGCCTGCTGCATGGACAGACATCTTCTCGCTAAAATTAGCAAAGGCCAATGTGGTAATGTCATCATCAAATTTCCCACACGAAAGCCGCCATGGGGTACCTCGGGTTCCAGACGCCAGCGTTTCACCCAAGCCTGGCGCAACCTCAGCCTGCAACAGGCGGGGGTCCTTCTCAGTTGGACTAACTGTGTGGAGCACAAATGAAAGATCTGGATCAAGCATCTCTTGAACAAGCACAGCCATTGATGCTTCCGATTGGGGCACTTTTGCAACTCTACGACTTAGTATGGCACGACGGGTGTACAAAGAAGCCCAAACCTGGGCCACAGCAGATCCAAACTTGGCAGGATTTGAGAGGCTCACATTTGGGATGGACTCGTAAAGGCCAGCAGCTGACATGCCAGCAAGGTCTTCCACATTGGCACTAGATCTCACTATGAGTCGATTATTAGATGGGATGAACTGGGCTAGTTCATCTAAAATTTCTGCTGATGGCTCAAGGGTTGATATTAGGGTTTGCAATTCGGCTGAGAGCTTGTCAAGTTGACCATCTTCAAGTGTAGCAGATTCAATCTGATCTACTAGGCTTTTGAACAATTCCATAGACCCACTCTTTTCAAGTGCATCTTCCATCGACCCAAAAGGGATTACTGCACCAGAAGGGACACTAAATAGAGCCGGTACTCCTTGGTCACTATAAACTGAAAAAAAAAAAAAGTTTTGTTATTATCATTTTTTAAGGAAAAAACATAATATTGTAAACAACGATCTTGAAATTAATCACATTTTCCAGTGCTCGTAGATAGCGTGCTGTATTTCGCAATGCACTGATTAAAGACAACTCACAAAACATATATCCCTGCTCATTATAAACTACAATCTACAAGCATATTTCATATATCTGGAATCTGGAACAAGCTTTACCACCAACAGTGCACTGATTGCAGGAAAGAAAAAAAAAAAAAAAAAAAAACAAAGAAAGAAAGAAAGAAAGAAAGATATCATAGTTCCATTTGAAACTTTAAAATTGTAGGGAACATGTTCGATAAAATGCCACCTCTAGACAAATTTAGGTGTTGCTAATTCTGTCCCCCACATATTTCACTATAAGTAGGTTTGGTAAGCTTAAAATCATGCAAAGGCAAAGAGGATTTATTCTGGGAAGAGCTTCGCATGCACTAAGTAGAGAATAAATAGCCCCAATCAAGAAAACTTCAATTTTACTGGTTAGATGATATTTGCAAATAACCACAATAAATACATGTGTTCACTTCTTTCATGGGAAATGCTCCGAGTATAAACCCCTAAATAACTACACGTACCTTTCTCTGAAAGAGACGCAAGAAGAGCAAGGCGGCCACATGAGGCAGATTTTGCACCAGCCAATTCTAGTGTTGCTTCTGAGAGCTTAAGGACACCATATCTGGCCCTCGTACGATTAAATAAGCTATTTATCTGTTGAAAAGTCACAAATAAAAAGGCACATATTTGTCATAACAAATATAGCTCGAAGAGAATACTAGAAAGTTAAAAGAATAAAGGTAACAGGTACCTTACTGAAGCCTGATAACACAGATACTTGATTGAAGCTTGACAATGGCACAGGTGTCTCCTCATACTTACGAGATAATCCATCATTGCTGGAGGCTGAAGAGATGGATAGATCAACAACACTGCTAGCTGATGCATCCAGTCTGAAAAGACACCAAAAGAACTCAATATACAGTTGTCAGATTAATTAAAGTCAGCAATAGTGTTAAGTTCAACATTATAACCTTGCATGTTTCCCCTTAAGGCTTCTGATGAAAGCAACCTTCTCATCATCTTCAGATGTCACGAATACCACTTGCTCCTGAATGTTAGTATCATTTCTCAGTTCCCTCCATATCAAAAAGTAAGCAAGTTAACAAACAGAAAGCATCAGAAACTGACTTGCCGGGCTCTGACACCAAGATGTGACAAGTGAGGCAATTCTTGTAGAAGAATGACTCCAGCTATGTTTTCACCCGCAGCTTTAACCTATTAAAAGTTGCTTTTATATATACCAAGCAGACCTTCATAAGAGATGAAAAATTGATATTTGGTGATGTAAAAGAGATTAGTCCGTACCTCCTCATCTCCATCAGCTTTGTTGACCACTAAAATTACTGGACCTTCTATGGAAGACAATGATCCAGGAACTATGCTACCCACCTAATGCAATAGCTCAATCATTAACATATGCACTATTTTTTAAAATAATGATATATATGTTGCCTATGGAACTGCTAAAATTCAAACAATACCTCTACAATAGTACCATGAGCTACTCCCGGCACAAGTACATCCCAGCCCGATGATCCCAAAACAGTTCTGACAGCTTTTAGAAGCATGGTGCAAAGTTTTGAGACCTGAAATATAACACTAACAAGCAGTATGGAGCAAGTTAATATGTATATCTTAAAGACTTATACTGATATTTACAGACAAATTTGGAAAGGTCAAAATTCTATTACCCTGCACGAATCTCTGCTTCAGCGTAGGTCCTCACATTCTCCTCTGGAATTCCAAATGCTTTTCCAAGAATCTTGTTTCAGAACAACAAACATCATTAATACCCCCAAAAAAAAAAAAAATGAAAGAATAACAAGGACCTCAGCAAAATCATCAATTTATCATATACTCCCTACAGTGTGTTTATTCCATACAATTTCCCCAGAAAAGAAAAAAAATGGGAAAACATCTTACAGAAGTAAACAAATCATAACTATTGTTTAATTTGCCTCATCAGCTCTTATGTGGTCCCACTGATCAAGATTTGTTTATTCTAAGGGCATGAGATAAAGTTATGCATCTGAAGTTGTGCAAAAGGTAGGACAAGGGGTACAGAAAAGTAAATTTGTGTCCACAGATAATAAATTTACTGAAGCTAAGCTATTAATTCTGAAAGTACTTCAGGATTGCACAATTTAAACTGCTTTTTTCCAATCAATATTTGAGCCTTAATTGGGCCTCAGCTGAATAGAAAAAAATTAAACAATACTACCAACCTGCACTTTGTCAGGGAAAATAGAAAGGAGTGCTTCAGAGTACTCTTCTGTTAATCTCCTTGCTCTGTCAACTGTTGCCTTCAGTTTCAGTCCCCAGATGTACTTCCCATCTTCATTTCCTATCAAATTCAAGATTGAGGATAAGAGTAGTTTAGACAAGTTGCACAGAATTTGCACATTACCCTAAACTCTTAGCACGAATAATATAAAAATAATTATGACTTGCAAAAGAAAGGCCTTCCCATATTGGGTCTCGACTCAAATATTAAAGTACCTTCTTTATCGGACAAGCCTTTGTCTTTCCATGCATTGAGTTCACTTGATATAGCACTACACTCATCTGGCCTCCAGCCTGAGAGCTTTACTTGCTTAACTCCAGCAATGAGTGCATCAATCAGGGCATTCCACGGCCCAATATCTGTGGACTCAACACTCTGAGAGAGCCAAGATGAGCCACCAGAGGAATCAACTGCATTAATGAACCTGCTCAAGAGAACAAAAGAATAATCCTCCAGTCCAATTTCACATAGGCGCCACTTTTGTCGCATAGCAATAGCTGCATCTGGAGCATCATTTCTTAGGCCACTTTCAAGGCCCTTGGCAATAGCTATCCTTAGAGCAGTCAGAGATTCTAAGGTCTTCAATAAGAGGTCCATGCCAGTGGTTGCCAATTCATCTCCTTGTGTCTTGTCAAGATCCTATACTTAATAAATTAGCTATCAGTGATTAAACAAATAATCACATTAGTGCTAAGTAAGATAAAGAAAGATACCTTTTTGCACTCTAAGAATAAGTCGAGAACTTCAAGGTTCTTCTCATCAAAAGATTCTCTGATTGATTCCAACTGCTCAGCTAGGCTGCAAGTAATACATACAGAAATATCACTTACATTAAGTGCACAACCATGGGCAAGATCGCAGAGAAAAGATAACAAATACAACAGTAAATGGTAATAAATATTAGTAAGTTAGTTCATCAAACCTCCCAGCATTGAAGAAATCTTTGAGTTCCCCATAAAATATCTTGAACTGCTCGATGAAACTTTCACTATATTCTCCAGGATTCCTCGTAATTCGAGCCAGCATAGCCTCTGTAGCAATCAAATCTTCCGGCCCAGCATTCCGGTGAAGTTTGTTTTGAATTGTATGTTTAATCTCTTGCTGCTTATTGCAAACAGAAATAATAAGACAACTAATTTACATGCTGTGTTAAATCAAATTTGAGGGTAATGAGTTTCATTCGCAGGAAAGGTTATATTGCAAAAGTGTATGGGTATTAAACAAATCTGCGAATTAAATGCAAAATTTAGCTATTTACAGAACTGTCAAATTAAACTGACTATACTGCCACTGCATTGTCCTTCACTTTTAAATCAATCAAACTAATTTATTTAATGAAAATTAGGACCTACTCAATATATCAACTTGATATAGCTAAATTACAATCTGTGTTTTTAAATCGACTAATTAAGTATACGTGGTGCCAGCCACATATCAAAGAGCATTCAGTTTTATATACAAATTAGTAATACATGGGTGTATTTTTCATGAAAACTAGAGCTAAAAAATAATCACCTTCAGATCATGGGGGATATCATTACGATGAGCAATATCACGTATTCTCGTCAGAGGAACAGAGGCAGTAAATTCTGACTTGAAAGATGGTAAGCAGGGATGAATCTTTCTAATGACAAGTAACTCATGAGGAGTAACATCTTTACTGCCATAAATCCTCTCAAGTTCACGAAAAATAACCCTAGATATCTCAGCATGACGGTTTGGCCTATGATGACCCCCGTCTTCAAAGCAAGGAATCTGTCCTGTGTTGATCCACTTGAGGTAAATGGCAGAGTAGATAAGGGCCTCCATACGATTTTCTTTAGCACTGCTTCCCGTGACAAGATCTCTTACTAGCTCTAGCTGAAGTTGATAAATCAATTACCACATTTAGATGTAGCATCATCAAATATTAGTCAGACAGAAAGGTAATTGCAATTCAACGAATATCCTAATTATATCAGGTACAAACCATAGAAATGCTTCTTCCACGTAATTCCCAATTCTATTCTCTATTGAAATGAAAGTGAAGTTTTCTTTAAGATTAAGACATACCTTACGCCACCAATTCCTTGAATCTTTATCACCCTTCACTAATTCCAAAGCTGCCCCTTCAAGCCCTTCCCAGTTCCAAACTCTCTCGACCTCTCTATTCCTATGCTCATTTGACCTCATAAAGGAAATTTCCCGTCCTTTCCATTCCTCCCCAAACTTGGTCGAGTCACTTGCTTCGATTGTTTCCTCCATTCCAACTATTTCCTCAACTGCAGCTTGACCAACTTCTTTCTCCTCCTCCTCCATTCTAACTGCCTCCATACCAACTTGCTCCGTACCAAAAGGAACAAGCTCAGGTGACTCTCCAGTTTTATTCCAGTGGCACACCACGTTGAAGCTTCCTTCTACCGGTAAATCCAAAACCCGGTTACTTCCATCCTCCCATTTCTTCTCCTTCTTACCCATTCTGAAAATCACAAACTTATACTCTACTGAGGCTCCTCCGGGCAGCTCCAGCTCACAAATCCATCCTTCGGGACTCCAATCCAATTCAACCTGTTTTTCCCATGAACCCAGTTCTTCTGCTGACCCGATGATACCTACATGCTCCCCAAACTCTACTTGGTGGTTCAAATGGACCCGGATTAAGGTCTTCCCTTCTTTCCTAGATAACCCTTTCCTTAGCTCCTCAGCTCTGGATTAATGTATGGAACAAATTTCTGAATTAACCCAACAGCTTTTTGATTTTTTATTTAAAAAAAAAGATTAAAACCATTACCTTTCTACTGGAGGGGCGCTTGTCACGCGGCAGCAGACCCGGCGGGCAGGCGCATGGCCTCCCCTCTCCATGAGCTTCAAGGGCGAGAACCGGCTGAAGGAGAAGCGGCCGGCACGTGAGCCGATCCTGATTGGTGACGGGTGGACGTGCAATGCGCGGATCGGAGACGCCATTCTCTCGGAGGCAATTCGTCGAGCAGGTGATGGGCAAGCTGAAACGAGATGCGATGTGCGATCTACCCGAGCAAGGGTTTCATGGGAAGTGTGAAGCTGGCGAGGCGAGGCAAGGCGAGGCGAGGAGAGTGGCAAATTCTGAAATTCTTCTTGTTTTTGTTTTTGTTTTTGTTTTTTGTTTGTTTCTCTTGCCTTTTCTTTTCTTTTTTTGTGCTACAAAATTTGAGTTTCAGATTTTTAATTTTGGGGGATATCTGATATCTCCGTGGATTTTTAATCTATCTGCTGCTATGATAAACTATAGCAGGATTGTGCAATTGTGTAAAGACACCGTAGGATCGATCTGAACGGTCCGGATTGTGGAAGTATGGATGGTTTTTAGTGTTTGGTCCCAAGTGCATAGAGACAGAAAAGTATTGCAAGAAGGTGCAATAGTAAATCATGGCAGAGGATGTAACGGATCCATATCTCTCCGTGCGCATAGATCACGTGTTCTGCGCGCCGCACATCGTCCGCCATGTGGTGCGGGAATCGCGAGGAGGATCCGACGGCGGAGGGTGCACGCACGGTGACTGGGGATAATTCGGTCGTGGAGGTGGAGCCCGTGTTGGATCACGGAAAGAAAAATCTAGCAGTCCTCCCAGATGGACGACAGGTGTACCTTTGAGTGATGGCGAAATGAAAATTTAGTACTTCCTGTGTCCACAAAAGAATGAATTTGTAACAAAAGTGAAAAGAAATAGTGAAAGAGTGAAATTAATTTTATGTCCTCAATTGTAGAAAAGTAAATATCCTTGGAAGGAGACGAGGAGTATTTTGAAAATTTCGTAATATATATATATATTCTTTTTTTTAGGAAGAAAGTGGATTCAAACAAATTGTAAAGGGTATAAATTCATTTAATTGTGGACGGAGAAAGTAATTTACTATTTGTCTGAATGGGCCATGGACTTGTGATTCTGTGGGCCTTTCTGAGATGAGATAATTCATATATTGGGCCAGGATTTCGCCTCATACCGATATCCCAAAGTCATAGTCAGTGATCGTCTTTAGTTTATAACATTTACAATTATCAGAATTCAAAACTGATCGATGGGTTCTCAATTTCTCATTACGTATGTGCAAGTATAATTAATCAAGCTCGGCATTTCAAGTGGCACGATACCTTTTTAGAGAGATGGTTTTCTGATTTAATTTGTACTCTATGATATGGATTTCTTTGAGAAATATCATTCAAATTGCAAGGTTAAAAGTTATTCCTTCAAATATATAAACTAAAAATTAAACAACAAAAAATCGGAATGTACTGCCAAGAGCTGAATAATTTCGCCACTATCCTGAATCCACTGGTACGCAATTGACACACTGCAACAGAAGTTCCAGTACCGTAAAAGAAACTTGTAACAAAGAAAAGATCCGGCATGGATGGATCCGACCCACAACACACCCGGTAACATTTGCTATAATTAATTCAATTGTAAAACTCCCTCCAATACACTGATCCATGGATTTCATATCCTCTGTAGCGCTGCATTGTGTGGCGCCCCATTAGATCATCTCGAGATCTGTTCTGGCTCGAATCTCAAGACGATCTAACGGTTCATATCCTGCACTACACAATGCAGCGCTACAGAGGATGAGCAATCCTCAATCCATGCACCACAAACCATTTCAGCAACGGTTCATATTTTAAACATCTCGTATATATAAATTTCTGAATATAATCCTATAAGAACTTCAAGACATTCTTGAAACAAGAAATCAACCAAGAATGCTAAATTACAAGAATTCTGAATGCAAGAAGCAATCAGCAACAATGCCTATTCGATATTCTCCAATAGCCACGGCGCCATCGGCTAACTCGCACACCTCCGAGCAGCAAGGCTCGCATTGGGCCAACGACCTCCCGTCCGACCTCCTCTCCCTTATCGCCTCCAAATGCGTCGCCAGTGCATCCGAGTATGTCGCCCTTGGCCATGTCTGCCGTGACTGGTGCCGCTCGCTGACCGACTACTCTTCCTTGCCTCCTCTCCCTTCACCCCAACTCCCCTTCCTCTTCATCCCCCGCGGCGTCTATGGCCCCGAGTTGCCTGTCGGCAATGTATGTCCACTCCCCTTTCACCAGCCTCACAGAAAGCCCGCCGTCTCATCTCTTCCCCAGCTGGAAGTACCCGATGGCTGCATTGGTGTTGGGTCCTCCCACGGTTGGCTCATAATCCTCGGACCCGACTCGTCGATTTCCCTTCTCAACCCAGTCACAAGTGACGCAATCCATCTCCCTCCGCTGTCTTCAGTTGACAACACGGTTCTGTACTTTGACCGTGGTTCTTACCCCGAATACCATCTCAGGAAGAAGCGAAGATTCAACAGCCAGGACGCGATGATACACCGTGCCGTGTTATCCTCTGACCCAGCCAAAGACCCCGGCTTCACCGTGCTTCTGTTCTTCTCTGGCTTGACCGACTCTTGCTTCACGTGCAGTAAGGACGATGTCACGTGGCATCAGCATTTGCACGACCCATTCTTGGTCGAGGATGTGATTTTCTTTAACGGGGTTTTTGTCGCAATCGACATATCAACAAATCTTGCGGTATTCGACTTCTCAAATGTAAAGACCGGCCTGGTAATGAAACAGCAGAAGACACTGTTGAAGCGGTCACCTAAAGAGGCTTTCTTGGTCGAGGCAGTGGGTGATTTGTTGTTGGTAGTTACGTGTCACAATTTTAACCGGCCTATTATAATTATGTCTAAAAAAGCCGTCCAGGTTTTCCTTATTGTCATGCCAGGAAATGACGGAAAGGGCGACTCAAATGCCCGTGCCCATGAAGTGATATGGCTTTTGCAGCATTCACTATTCGTTGGCCATGGATGTTCTGTTGGTGTACCGGTTCAGCTCCTCCCATCGATGGCGAAAGGCAAGGTCTACTTCCCACATGTATATGCCAGACCGAGGAAGGATGAGGCTGGAAGAACGATCGTTTTGCATTATGCCGGAGTGTACGAGTATAACGTCAGATCAAAAGTCACCCGAAAGGTGTTTTCTGTGGAGCACAGGAGGTTTGCCCCGTTATGGGATCGCCTGAGGTTCTGCTGGGTCACCCCTAATCTCAATCGTATATAAAGATTGCCGTCGGTTTCTGCATGTATTCGATCAGCAGGATTTGTGTTTTGGTGAAATTTTCTGGCCATTACTGTTGTGAACAAGTTTGTACAGTTGCGTATCGATCAGTATAATGTGTCAATGCTATAGAATACTAATTGCTTTCTCTATGAAACAGTGTTTGTAATGCTTTCTGAAGAATTGTTTGCTATGGATTAGTAAAGGTTTCATTTGAATCTCAGGTTTTAGTTTCTTTTAAATGTGAAGATTTTTTATCTGATTTGTTTGCTTATTTACTGCGCTTGACAGTACCAGTACCAGGTAAAGCAGAAATCATTCAGGTTTGAGATGACATTATATAATGCTTAATGAAATTAGTTATACCAGGTAAAGCAGAAATCATCATTTCCTGTCCTGTTTACATTAAATTCGTATTCATGTTGTTATTGCACTTTTTCTCTCTGTTTAATCTATTAAGATGAATATAGAAACCAATAAATGGTAGTATTTTTACTCTATTAAACTGAACTAAAAATGAACTTCCATTTAGTATAACACTTTCTAATTTAAAATCAACAGATATCTTATATAAAAAAAAAAAAAAAAAAATCAACTGATATATCTCTCTGCAATTGTTTTTAAGGAATTTGGTATTTGGTCATGTATTATTTGCTTTGAACAGTAGTCCCTTAAGGATTCCTGAGATTTGGGAACCCACATTTCCTGATTCTTGAGATTGGGGTACTATTTAAATTTTGAGTAATTATATTGTCCCCCATTTAAAAATCCCCGGTCAAATTTTTGAACCAAAATTTGACCAGGTCAAATCCAAATCCCTATGTTTAAGAATATATATAAAACTGACATTAATAATAATACCTACAAAGAGAGGTACAAATATTAAAAAATAGAAATATAAATATCTATCAACAAAACTTTTGAAAATCGTCCTAACATCAAGAATGTGAAAAAAATGTTTCATACCAAAAATCTCCAGGTCAAATCCCTAGTTTGACCAAATAATTTCCATTATAACTTTCTTAACAGACAAAGTATAAATAGTGATCATTGCATGTATAAATTGTTATATTTCAAAAACTAAATATTTTTTTACGTTGCCAGCTGCTGTCAACATTTCAAAAAAAATAAATAAATAAATATTTTTTGTATGATACTATTTACAAAATGGAGAAGATATTTGTACCCAAATACAAATTTTCAAGTCAAATCCTCAAGTTTGAATAGAGTGCTTCGACTCCTAAAGTGCATGTATAAATAGTTATTACACAACTTAAAAAAAAATAAAAATAAAAAACCGATATAAATAATAATACCTACAATTAGAAGTTAGAATATTAGTTTGTTCTTTTGTATTCTTTGTTCACAGAGGACCCACGATGGCAAGATGTCAAGTTTTATTGGGTGAAAGATTTGCCAAGGTGGTATGGAACTAATGACTGTACAGTATTTATTCTGAGATATGTTTTGTCTCACATCTATAGATGGAATATGTCATTTACTCAGGTAAATTTTTCTTTATTCTTAAATCTTTTTTTTTTTTTAATATTTGAAGTATGTGTAAGTTGAATTGTATGTTCTTTCTTATGCAGCATGACATTTCACAGGAGCATATTGTTCTTACATACAAGATCTTGACTGATAGGAGCAATCTGAAAAATAGAATGATAGCACCATGATTGTCTATCATTAGTATTTGGATAATGTAGGTTTATCATTAGTAGTTGGGTACCAGGATATTAATACTTTGGTTATGTTTGTTATTGCTTTTAGTTTGATGGATGTCTGTGTTGTGGTTAAGTACTTGAATGTGAATTATGCTGCATGAATGTTAATTTAGTTGGTTGGTTTTTTTCAAATTCTGACAAATACTGTCCGTCATGATCATTAACATGTTTGTCACCTTGTGAAATTATTTTTTTAGCTATTGTTCAGTAAGATTTTTTAGTCAGATGATGCTTATTAATATCCTTATTTATCTGTATTTTTAGTTGCAAGTAAAACTATTTTACCTCTAAATTATAAGTATTTATACTTCTTACAGTATTTTGTTATTTTATTTTGGATGTGAATTACTTATTTATTTTTGTCATAGAGTAACATTTATTGCTATTAATATTTTGATATTTTGTATATTATTTGTTCTTTCAGTAAATATTAATAGTTTCATGATAATGTAGCACAAATTATTTCAATTAAATAATTATTTTATTAAAAATTTAAGTAATTATATATGTCATAATGTATATATATACCTGCAGCATTAAGTATTTTAGGTTATCTTGTTAAAATAATATTTGTGTATTATGTTATATGTATTATTACTTCACATATTTAGCTTGTTGGAGTTATTTGATTGGGTATTTGACCAGGGATTTGACCTGGCTTTGACCGAGGATTTGATCGGGGTTTTGATCTAGAAATTATTTTAAAAGTTTATATTATATGTATTTTGTCTTTCATTATTTACTATTTGTATTCTGCTTGGAAAGTATTATTACATTTTCGCTGAAATTGAACGAATGCTTTCTTTCGTGTTGTAGGTATTAATACTTACTCCCGCCATCATTGGATCTGGTCAAAGCGGGGATTTGAGTTGGGGATTTAGCTTTGGGGACGGATATCATTTAATGGGGATGTGGGGATTTTAAACAGGGATTTACCCTTAGGGATGCATATCTTCTCCCTTAAATTTTAGTTGAAATATTGAATGATAACTATTTATAATATTGAAGGCAATTTTTTCTTCTCTTTTTTATACAAAAATACATATATCAGAATATCCATGTGTGAATATAAAGAGAAAACTATATATTCTATTTCATTTAAAAATTTTGAATAAATTGTGCTGTAGCCCGTAGAAAATATGCATAAAAATTAAAGAAAATATGCATTTGATAAAAAAAAAAATAAAATAACCTGAAATGCAGGCAAAACATGAAATAATACTCTGCCTCATATTCATTTGCAGTATTTGGTAGCCGTACCGTGACTACAGTTCTTGAAACGGGCTGAAGGAGCAGGAACCCAATATCCATTTGCTGCTGCAAAATCACATCCGATAACAAGTTACATCCAAAATCCAACAAAAGTCAAACTATAAACTTCCCTCCCTTTTCTCATTCTGGCATTCTCCCTGTAAAAACCAAAATCAGAGTGCTTGAAATCAAGAACTCATCCAGTTCTCTAATTTAGAGTCACCACCACTCCACCTCAGCTCCGAGTGCTCTACAATGGAGCAGCAGGACACCACCGGTAAGAAGGATGTGCTGGTGCCGTGGGATGAGCTCCCCTCCGACGCCATCTCCCTCATCGCCTCAAAATACACCTCTGATGCTGCTGAGTACGTCTCCCTCCGCCTCATCAGCCGTCACTGGAGAAGGTCCTTAACTGAGGCCTCCCCCAACCCTCGACTCCTGTCCCCTCAGCCCCCCTTCCTCCTCGTCCCTCCACGCTTAATTTACTACCCTTGCGAAGCCATGCGTCGACTTGGCAAGGTCTTCCGTGTCCCTTTCCACAACCCTGGCCATGTCGGTCCATTGATTATTAACGATCTGCCTCAGCTCAAGAACACCGAAGGCAGCATCTGTGTCGGCTCCTCCCATGGCTGGCTTATAACTCTGGACCAAGACTCCGCCGTCTCTCTTCTCAACCCGGTAACAGCAGACAAAATCTGTCTCAACACCCTCTCCACAATCGATGACGCAAGTCTCTCTTTCCATCGTGATTCTTACCCCGAATACCATCTCAAAGAAACGGGCCCAAGACTCCAAACTCAGTTCACCAGAGTTCGACGTGCCATACTGTCTTCTGACCCCGCAGAAGATTCCAACTTCAATTTGCTGCTGTTCCTCTCTGGCTTGACCGACCGTTGCTTCACGCTGCATGGCAAGCAGCGCAAATGGAGTTCGCACAAGCACCTGCGGTTCTTGACAGAGGATGTGATCTTCATCAATGGGGTTTGCATAACCATTGAAAAGTCGGCCAATCAGTCGGTCGATCTTTTTTTCTTTGATTTCAAGAGCAACAAGCCAGAACCAGACATAAAACACTTCCGTGTTTCCTTATCAGTGCTACCTGAAACACTTTTCTTGGTCAACTCAAACGGCCGTCTGTTGATAATATCTTCGTACCGCAATGATGCCTGGACCCACTTACCCTTGGTTCTTCATCCAATACAATACATCAATATCCGTGAATATCCTTTCAACGGTGAACCTCGCCTTGAGGAGTGGGAAAAGAAGGGGCTCACCGATGTCGTGTTGTTTCTTGGCCATGGATGCTCGCTGTCTGTCCCTGTGCAGCATTACCCACATCTGATAGAAAGGGTGTACTCCACTAAAGTCAACCGTATATCAAGAAGTCAGATGCTCTGTGTCTGCATACGGGTGTTGTTTACCAAACTTATATCGGTGACTCGAGGGGACGAGAAAAGAAAGAATATGATGTGGAGAGCTCGCACCGTAACAATCACTGGGTTGCCCCAAGACCCTTTTGGGTAACTCCAAATCTCAATTGCTACTCAGAAACAAAATCGTTGTCCGAATCTTTTGATAAATCTGTAAAGGTGGTTAGTTAGTTACTTGTCTCAACGATCCTTAATTTGCATGGATTTTTGTTTGAATAAGTTTCTGATTCAAGAATATGCTTGAGTTCTAAGATTGCAGTGGGTTTCTACTTTCTACACATATTGAGCAGGATTTGTGTTTTGGTGAATTTTCTGACCATTAGTGTTGTGAATAAGTTCACAGTTAAGTTTATTCTTATCATGAGTGAATGCTATAGAATACTTGCTTTTCTACGAAACTGTGTTTGTAAAAATTGTTTAGTATTTCTCCTATCTGTGATGTTCACCTGGAAATTAGTTTTGATTTGTATTACCAGATCTAAAATCTTGATAATACAAATAGAGATGATATTGTTCCATCTGGTAATGTACAGCCAGTGTTTATGCTGAATTTATGTGTTCTAGTTTGTTAGTACTCGTCACAGATAATTACTAACTGAGCACATGAATAAGATCCTTTGTTTCAATCAAATTGAAGTTTGTTACTCTTCTGAGCTTTACAAGAGAAGAAAAAAAATCATTGGGCAATGAGAAACCTTTTGCTATTTGGATTGATATTAGTAAACGCAGAAAGCATCCAATTTGAGTTGGTGTTTTTTTGATAAGATCATGGGACCCCATTTACGCCGTTAATTCTGATTATATGGGATGGTGTTAACTCTTATATGATAGTAGGAAGTCGCGTTGGCTCACTCAATTGACCATTTTAATTGGACAATGTAGACGTTTTGCTGTACTGCTATCTAGACTTTTTCTATCAATTCTTAGGAATTTTCTTATTATTTTTCCAGTTAATGTGCTGTAAACACTCCTTATACATAGTGAAGTATGAATGATCAAATTTACGAAGAAATATCCAACACTTAATACTTGTTATGCTGAATAAGGAATCCCATTCATTGCCTTCTCCAATTACCCAAATTCGGCCATGTTTCTATTGTTACTTCAAAATATATCTTGAATTGGGTGTTTTGTGTCCTCTTGCTTATTTGTTTTACTGAAAATAGATGAATATTTTTGAACATTCTACTTATTTTAACTAACTACATAACAAATAGAAAGAACATTGTAATTCTGATCACGTCTGGGTGATCTTTTTATTAATGAAATTTCGGGGTTCGACCTTCATCTTTTTCTCAAAAAAAAAAACAAAATAGAAAGAACATAGCAGGTACATTTACATGAACTTGCACAAAAGCTGCTACCGGTACCAGAGCAGAGTAAAAGAAGCCAATAAACACCAAATGAAATGCCCCAAAATGAAAGTATATATTAGCTATTGTGGAATGTCCCAAAAAAGAATACAGTATTTTTTTTTTTTTTTTTTGCAGCAGCAGCAGCAGAGAATTATCCAACTATTGTGGAATTAACTACTTAAACCATGCTAATACCAAGATCAATCGACACATCCAAACCTGAGATAAGGAAAAATCAGATGCTCGTTAAATCTTGGTTGCCGGCAGTAATTGAGAAGTGAGAAACCAACTAATGAAGCTTGTCAAATATTGAAGAATTTTACATTAAACCAGAGTTTGTGTGCTGGCAGTTTCTTAACAGTATAATCTATTATTTTGAGTAGAATATAACACTTAACGACTATATTTAAGTTCACAACAGCACATTCTCCAAAAAATACTGCTTAAGCAAATTCATCTTTGCCTTTTGTGCTGCACACCACTATCTCTTTTTGGTACATATTTCATTATGTGTTAAAAGATCAAGAGAATGAAATAAGGGAAAACCGAAAACGTGAACATCGAAATAAGGAAGAGACTAATTAATGAAGAAATAGAGATATAAAGTGGATCCACAAATGGAGATGAGATGGAGGAATTGATAATAAGAAATGCGCAATCACAGTTACACTGCCAAGTTTAACATAACCTGGTATAATTCAGTTTTCCAAATTACCCTTTTTCTATCGGACAGGCTCAAATAAGTTTTAACTTTTCTTTAAGAAAAAACTTGGTGCACTGTAGCGTCACCCATCTTTTTATTATATGAAGAACATCAAATAACTATCAACGAGCGCGGTGTATTAAAGCACAAAATCACAGACATAGATGAATAGAGAGAAAAACTGAAATGACAGCATAAATTAGGATTAAATGTAAATAGCACACTTAAGGAGCTACACTGTCATGTATACATCAACACATTACAGATCGATCGGTCTTCTTACTTCTTATTGAACTAAAACTTCTAAGCAATAATCAATCTCCACAATTTGCAATTTACTTAGTACTGTAACAAACGATTAAATACTGGCATGCATGGAGATGGAACAGTGATGGGTCATTTACTGTAAGTCCAAAACTTCGGCATACAGGGCCGGCCAAGCATGGCTCAGTTGTGGTATCAGCTCATCACAAATTGCTTTGGAAAGCCAGGTCCCCTACAAATTTTTCCTGGCCGCTGCTAAAGAACTGCATGCCGACTCAACAGGTTCTATAACTGCTGCTGCTGCAGAACCGTCTTACTGAAACTGCGAACCATCTATCTATCCGCTCAGTGTCCGGTAGCAGTGACATTCTGGTAAGCCACTAGACAACAGTTTAGCATGTCACTGGCTTCCTTAGGAATAGGAGCAATGTTTTGCTGGAGAAACTAATCCAATGTATGGCGTCTCGTATGGCGATTCATCATTTGACGGAGCATTGAGCGTAGAAAATATTAATCAATACTATTGATGCAAGGCACCTGTGCACATTTCATTTCTTCCTAATCTCTAATTTTACATTGAGCCTAAAAAATATTAATAAACACTATTCTGCAAGTGTATCTTTAATTAATACAACTTAACTGTTATTTCCTGTTAGTTTCTTAATAATACTAATGTAACTATTTTGAGTTGCAAGCAGTAGAAAAAAAAAACACCAACTCAAATTGTATGATTTCTGCGTTTACTAATATCAGTTACAAACAGCAAAGGTTTCTCATTGCCAAACAATTTTTTTTTTTCCTTTTTGTAAAGCTCAGGAGAGTAACAGACTTCAATTTGATTGAAACAAAGGTTCTTATTCATGTGCACAGTTAGGAATTAGATCTGTGACGAGTATTAACAAATTAGAACACATGAATTCAGCTTAAACGCTGGTTGTACATTACCAGATGAAACAATATCATCTCTATTTGTATTATCAGGATTTTATATCTGGTAATGCACATCGAAACTAATTTCCAGGTGATCATCACAAATAGGAGAGATACTAAACAATTTTTACAAACACAGTTTCATAGAAAATCAAGTATTCTATGGCATTCACTCATGATAAGAATAAACAACTGTGAACTTATTCACAACACTAATGGTCAGAAAATTCACCAAAACACAAATCCTGCTCAATATGTGTAGAAAGTAGAAATCCACTGCAATCTTAGAACTCAAGCATATTCTTGAATCAGAAACTTATTCAAACAAAAATCGGACAACGATTTTGTTTCTGAGTAACTAAACTACCTATACAGATTTATCAAGAGAATCGGACAACGATTTTGTTTCTGAGTAGCGATTGAGATTTGGAGTTACCCAAAAGGGTCTTGGGGCAACCCAGTGATTGTTACGGTGCGAGCTCTCCACATCATAGTCTTCCTCTTCTCGTCCCCTCGAGCCACCGATATAAGTTTGGTAAACAACACCTTTATGCAGAAACAGAGCACCCGATCCTTCCGATTTACAGTCGAGTTTAGTGGAGTACACCCTTTTTAACAAATGTGGGTAATGCTGCGCAGGGACAGATAGAGAGCATCCATGGCCAAGAAACAACACGACATCGGTGAGCCCCTTCTTTTCCCATTCCTCAACGCGAGGTTCACCATTGAAAGGATATTCACGAACATTGATATATTGTATTGGACGAAGAACCAACGGTAAGCGGCTCCAGGCATCGTTGCGGTACAAAGATATTATCAACAGACGGCCATCTGAGTTGACCAAGAAAAGTGTTACAGGTGGCACTGATAAGGAAACGTGGAAGCGTTTTATGTCTGGTTCCGGCTTGTTGCTCTTGAAATCAAAGAAAAATAGATTGACGGACCGATTGGCCGACTTTTCAATGGCTATGAAAACCCCATTGATGAAAATCACATCCTCTATCAAGAACCGCAGGTGCTTGTGCAAACTCCATTTGCGATGCTTGCCGCGCAGCGTGAAGCAGCAGTCGGTCAAGCCAGAGAGGAACAGCAGCAAAATGAAGTTGGAATCTTCTGCAGGGTCAGAGGACAGTATGGCACGTCGAACAATGGTGAACTGAGTTTGGAGTCTTGGGCCCGTTTCTTTGAGATGGTATTCGGGGTAAGAATCACGATGGAAAGAGAGACTTGCGTCATCAATTGTGGAGAGGGTGTTGAGACAGATTTTGTCTGCTGTTACCGGGTTGAGAAGAGAGACAGTGGAGTCTTGGTCCAGAGTTATAAGCCAGCCATGGGAGGAGCCGACACAGATGCTGCCTTCGGTGTTCTTGAGCTGAGGCAGATCATTAATAATCAATGGACCGGCATGATTAGGCTTGTGGAAAGGGACACGGAAGATCTTGCCGAGTCGAGGCATGGCTTCGCAGGGGTATTCAATTAAGCGTGGAGGGACGAGGAGGAAGGGGGGCTGAGGGGACGGGAGTCGAGGGCTGGGGGAGGTCACGGTTAAGGACCTTCTCCAGTGACGGCTGACGAGGCGGAGGGAGACGTACTCAGCAGCATCAGAGGTGTATTTCGAGGCGATGAGGGAGATGGTGTCGGAGGGGAGCTCATCCCATGGCACTGGCACATCCTTCTTCTTGGCGGTGCCCTGCTGCTCCATTGTAGAGCACTCGGAGTCGAGGTGAAGTGGTGGTGACTCTAAATTAGAGAACTGGATGAGTTCTTGATGTCAAGAACTCAGATTTTGGTTTTTACAGGGAGAATGCCAGAATGAGAAAGGGGAGGGAAGTTTATAGTTTAATTTTTGTCGGATTTTGGATGTAATTTCTTATTGGATGTGATTTTGCAGCAACAAATGGATATTGGGTTCCTGCTACTTCAGCCCGTTTCAAGAACTGTAGTCACGGTACAGCTACCAAATACTGCAAATAAATATGAGGCAGAGTATTATTTCATGTGTTGCCTGCATTTCAGATTATTTTTTTGTTTATGTGAAGAAGTTGAAAGGGAACACTGAACATTGGTTTCTGAAGAAAGCAGATATACTAGATCTTAAAGGTTTTCACAATTACACAAGACATATACACAAAATAACCGTTGGTCTACAAACTGCAACATCTACTTCTTCCCAAAATAAGAAAATAGAGATAATTGACCGTCGTCCTTCTTTGCAACCTTCTTCTCTTTCTTCACCGACAGAGAATCTGACTCACTGAGTTCCTCCTTGCCATCAAATTCTCTCTTCACTCCTGATAATGGTTTTTCTTTTTCACTTGCATAGAACACTTCAGTTTCAAATGCACGATCTTCCTTTTTTATATTATCAGACTCATTTTCCTTTTTAACATCACTAGACTCAGCCTTTTCTATATTAGCAGTATCCGGAGTCTCCTTTGAATCTTTATTTTCCGGCTTGATACTACCCTCAGATTTCTTCATGAAAAATTTGGATATAGAATTGTTGGCAGTGGCTTTTAGTTGTATCTATAGTGTCCACAAACAAATAACAATTGGTGAGACCACAAAAATAATATTGAGTAAAAGAGATTAATTTAATATGTAATTTCATGACATACCTCTTTGATGCACTCAGGACCATCAAATGATGTTTTTCCAACCTCAGTGGTGACTGGATACCATGCCTATCAGAAAACAGACGAAATAAAAATGAAAAGGAAGAAAGGAATATAACTAACAATAAATTAATCAATAGACCAGAATCATGAAGGTTTCAGTACCATGTAAGCATGTACCAGTAGCCAGTCAATATCAATAAATTTGACTGTATTTTTATTGCAGGTCTGTTTCACAGAAAACAAATGTACTGTACAGACTTACTAGATCAGAACCTTCATAGGGAACGAGAAGGGGTTCAATTTTAGGACTTGAATTATCCAGCCACAAGTCAATAGAGCTCTTAGACCCAAGAATAACAGGCATCCGATCTGAAATCAAATCCACACCAAAACATAATGAATGAGGACTGCATTTAGGCATGTTACCACAAACCAAAATGAAATTAAATGTCAAATGTGAAAGTAAACCATGAAGCCACTCCAAACTGGTCGAGCATCGAGTTGTTAGAATGGTGAAGGTGTAAAGGATCTCTCCTGTAAACCATGCCAAATTACAAAGTAAACATCAGAAACATTATCATTCTTTTGGAGAATTTACAGTGCAGTGAAGTTTCAAGGTAGAAAACAAGCCGGAAATTTGAAAAAAGAGGCAATCTCTTATATTTTGAAGTTATACTGAAGGTTGTGAGAAGATAGATTGAGATGAAGGAACTACCGTCAGAGTTTGACCAAGAGTCATAAAGAGCAGCAAATACAAGAGGCGTCCCATCCTTAAAGTGAATATAGTACGGCTGCTTTTTAGAGCCATCTTTTTTCCACTCATAGAATCTGTACATCACAGAATTAGGTTTGTTATCAACTAATGATTTAACATTGTTAACACAGAAAAATATCGTGACAGAATTTAACAAAGTTGAATTTAAATTGTTCTCATCCATACTGATGACAGCTGTACAAAATATCTGATTTAATTATTAAACTTTGATAAGTTCAAGAAAAGAGTATACATACCCTTCTACTGCCACAACACACCGATTTGCAGGAATTAGTCGCCTAAATGATGCTTTCTCTTTTATCGATTCAGACCGAGCATTGAACTGCAAATAACATATTTCAAATCAAAATCAAGCTATAATGAATTTAAAACGTTGACATTCTGGGTAAGCATGGAGTTAAATGTGAACCAGACTACCAGATTATGACAGGATAGAACGATATACAGGTCAAGAGGATCAAACCGGTTTAACATAAAAAGAAAGGAAATTTCAATATCCAAGCCAATTCATTGCATCCGAACTCAATACTTAGAAAATGCAAAGAGTGGTAAAATATATATTATTTAATTACCCAAAAATCACCAACTTACCATCTTGAAATGGTCAGGTTTATCACTTTTCTTCGTGAAGCTAGGAACTAGGCCCCACTTCATGCAATGTACAACAGGTTCCATCTCCTTTTCTCCACTGACGTCTCCGCCGCCAATTCTCCTCACCGTGGCCACTGGTACATACATACCAGGCGCCACATTGTATGAAGGCCGAAAACTGCATTAAAAACAACATAGTAATTGATTCCACATAGTTACTCAGTAGTTCTTTTAAGTTTTAACAAAACAAAACAAAATTGTAATGGAAACATGGTTACTTTACAAGCACCAAATAATTTCCACAGTGTGATGGCAATGACACGCAGTCGCAGTTACTCTAAATCACTTCAAGATACATGAAATCTGCAATCTTTGTATCTAACATCATCTATGCAGTAATGACTTTATTGCGTTCATGGCGAAGTTTCTAATTTTACTCACTACTACAGCCAACTTGATGATTTCAGTGATTGTGCTGATATATTCTAAAGTGATTTCATTCTGACACATTTGGACCTAATTTCTGTTAGAATTTTCAGGGTTTTAATAGGAGATGGAGAGGGTAAACAAACCACTGAATCGGAACCCATAAAAAACTTCAATACTAAATAAAGTGATATACAATAAAAAGGAAGTACATAAAAAATGAGGGTTTGGGGTTAAAACAAACAGTCAAAGAGGAGAAATGAGAGTACCGATTACTGTCAACCGTCCGGACGGAAGTCTGGCGGCCGCCGTCGCCGGTGAACCCACAGGCGGCAGCGACCTGGTGAGGGTGTAGCGTGCACCGAGCTCTCCCGCACATCTCTTCCGCTCGCTCTCCAGTCTCCAACGAGCCTCTCCCTCTCCCTCCCTCCCTCCCTCTTTTCTATGCACTCTTTCTTCCAGGAGAAGATTCGAACCGAGTGCCCATCCCCTAACTTACTGCACTGCGCAGTTCAGAACTCCAGCCGTTGGATCATCTCGAGATCCGCGCTGACACAAATCTCGAGCAATCCAACGGCAGATGTTGTGAACTGCTAAGTGCGGTACAGCAGGGGATATGAATTCGAGAAGAACCGCGACTCGTGGCGCGAAAATATAAAAAAAAAAGAAAGCAACGGCGTTTTGTCGTTCCCATCCTCGCAAGAGTTTGTATTCTGGATCAGTCCAAAAGGATAGAAGATATTTGGGCCCTCCTGATATATGGAGTGCTCATCCCTGACTGCACTGTGTAGTTCACGAAGCAGCCGTTGGATCATCCCGAGATCCACTCTGACACAAATCTCGAGGAAATCCAACGGCGAATGTTGTCGACTGCACAATGCGGCACAGCAGGGGATATGAATGCAAGAAGAACCGTGACTCGTGGCGCGAAAATATAAAAAGAAAGGAACGGCGTTTTATCGTTCCTGTCCTCGCAAAAGTTTGAATTCTGGATCTGTCCGTAAAGGATAGAGGATATTTGGGCCTTACAAATTCGGCCCACTCTGTATGGGCCTTTTAAGGCCGATATATGTATGGGCTCGGATGAATATTGGGCCTTTTTTATGTATGTATATAATATCACAGTATATATGTTATGTTGTAAAGACAGAAATGCCGTTCGAGAGACAATAGAGATTGGGCTGCGTTGGCCCATGATGCCGAAATGGTTCCTCAAACAACACTGCTTGGTTGGTGTCCTTAAAATGGGCCACAAAGGCACCCAAAAGTAATTTGAGTTTTCAAGAATTTGGTCATGGAGTGAAATTTTTGGTTCGATTGTAAAATGGATTAGCAAAAGACATACGTACGTGATGTCTTTTTCTTTTATTCCTTATTTTTTGTACAACATTTTATTCCTTATTTTAGGGAAAATAAAGAAGGGAAAACTTGTAATATTCATGATATATATAAGAGTGAAAATTTAATTCACACAAACATTCAGTTTCATTGAGTGAATTAGTGATTTAACTTCGAATTTTTAATTAATTCGCGACAATTCATTTACTTTTTTTTTAATAAATTAAACAATATTTCATGATCAATAACCATTGAAAAAATGTTTTCCATTTAATTCCTAGACCTTTAAAAGAAGTTCCACAAGCTACAAATCTGAAATCTCAGACAGAAATTAATTGTTATACATATAAAGCTTTTCTGAAACATTTATTGGCATTTATTGGTAAAATGTCAGCCCCTTGGTGGTTTCATTGATTTAATCCTTAACGCCTTAAAAGGTGAACTGTCCCTCGAATTTAAATTGAAAGGTACAACAGTTAGCCATCAATTTTTAAATTGTCCTGTTCAACCAATTATTGCAAATTAGTTTAATGATATTTGGATTAAGCTTAAATTCTCCCGAGTGAAGTATTTTATTACTTTGAGAAAAAAAAAAAATATCGTGTTAGCATTATATCTCTGCGTTTCGTATATATGCGCATAATGTAAATTTAATTAGTTAATGCTCAAAAAAATCTAGCAAGCTCAAATAAAATAAATTAGTATCAGGATCATGGCAATTAATTATTTTTACTTATATTTTTTACTTCATAAATATTTTTAAAATCACTTTAAGATAAATAGAAATAGAAGAAATCGCATTTATATATCAAAAAGGGCATTTCAGAAAACCATTAAAATTTGTTAAAAAAATTCTGCCACCAATGCAAACTTATACTCTATAAAATCGATTAATCCAGGTATAAATTTTTCTACTAAACTACTTAATTGTTTGTTGACACGAAAAATTAAATTAAATCCAACTGTAACACAAATATAATTAAAAATAAAATCAGTAAGAACCCAAAAGTAACCACAGCACAGCAACTCTCGGGCTTCACAATTTCACAACAAATGAGACCTGAAGAGTCACCTCAAACAATCAATAAATCAGAGGTCTTTCTTTCTTTCTCTTGATCAAACTTTTTACCATACTTTTCTACCATTTTACACCGAGATAGAAATTAAAAAAGCATAATATACGGAAGTTCAAGTTCCTAAGACCTGAACAGGGAAACATGTCGGCTAAAGTTTCCAACTTTCAACCCCTCTATTTTACATAAATTACACATAAAATCTATCATTACATTAACTACTTGCTGGTTGCTAATCTCTAATTAACTCTTATATAGATAACAATCATAACTTCATAACTAATTAGTATCTAATGGCAGTTCATCTTCTTCATGCATAGCAAGTTAGCAACTCAGTCCAATGCATCCAGTCAACAAGCTCCTGACAAAGCTCCTCCTCTGCATGGAGTTGCAACAGTAATAAAGAACATAACAGAAGAAAAGGTGAACAGCAGTGCCCCTCAAATTAATAAAACAGAAAAAGCAAACAAGGTCTGCCATTGTAGCCCAAAAGAATTCAATCTCTAATAATACATTATTAAATTGATGATTCAAGGAGAACATATTTTTTTCCCAAAAAGTTGTAAATTAAGTTTACCTTTCTTGGCTTCTCACAGAGGAGCTCAGGTGGGATCTTATACAAATCTTCATCCACAGGTTTCACTGCAACATCTCTGGTTCTCATTTCCTTCCTTTGTTTCACTTTCACCTTGGCATTCTTTGTACAATAATTTCTCTCCAAACCACCATTACATCCCTACCCAACAAAAAACCAATTATCATAAGCATTCTTACTTAAGCACAGATATTAACAGTTTTAAAAAAAGAGGTAAATAGATTCAGTCATTCAGACCTTGTTCTGTTTATGATGGTAGTTTATTTTTATTGGAGAGGAAACATAGAACAAATCATAGCCAGTATCTTGTACCAGACAGGATTGCTTCACTGGTACCTCAGGGTAGTAATTCCAATCCCCAAATGAAGGAACCTGCCTCCTCTTGGTTCTCTTAAAATCATAAACAAAAAAAAAAAATGTCAAATTAACTAACTTAATTAAACTTCATGCCAATGACAAATTACAAGAAAAAAGAAGAACCCAAAAATGGTGTTGGATTATATATCATTATATCTCTTACCTCCATGCCAATGAGCAAGTGAAGTGAGACCTTCAGTTCTAGACTTCTAGTTCTCTGTTATATTGTGATGATATGAAGACTGCAAGGGAGAGAAGGAGAGGAGAGGAAGAGCATTGAAGAAGGGGAGGGAAATCAATTAATCAATTGAGGAAGGAATGGCAAGGAGAAGTCGTTTTCAGGGAGGAGAATGGAATGGAGTAGATCAGTAGAGTGGGCATATGCAATGCAGATTGGCATTTGGCAGGCCGGGGGGACAAAATGGGTGTAAATTTCTTTTGAGTTTTAGCTAGCCAAGTTCAGTGCTGGATTGGGATTAAAATCGTATGTGTGCCGGGTCGATTTTCAAATTATGTTATTGGTTTTGAATAAGTGAAAATATGAAGATTGTAGAAAAATCTATGACAAAAGAAAAGTTCTTTGATTTTTCAGGGTATTAAGGTTGTATAATTATGAATATATAGTTGAAAAATCTATAACAAAAGCGTTTTTATGATATTAGTATTGCAGTACAAAGCTTATTATATTTGGCTTTACCGAGAAAAACAACTCAGAAAATAATAATAATAATAATAATACTAATTTTCAAAAAAGAAAATAATAATAATACTTACAAACAGTATATCGGACAATTGATAAATGGAAAATAATTTGAAAAAAAAAATAGTAAATTTGACCAAACTTTGCGTTTAGTTAATTTTCTATAAACAGATCATGTTTATTCAAATTTATTTAAGCCCTCTAATAAAAATTGATAAATACTTTCTAACAACTTAATTATGCAGTTAGTGTACTATATATATATGAAAGCCACTCCGTTTGATAATAATGTATAACACTGGTGTGGTGAGTAAGCAGCACGGCAGAGATACATGATTAACTCCATCCGTCAAGTTATGTCACAATTGACAAACATGATGAGATTCGTTAAATGCCGTTTTCCTCTATACGTACGGAATGGAAATACGTGCGGTATACAAATATACATAATACATCCATCTGCAGCTCAGTCAGAGATGGAAGCGAAAAGGAGGGCTGCACGCAGCGAGACACGCCACCGGCAACGCCGGTACTGCTGCCCGCACAGCCGGCCAGAGGCCAGAGCAACGTGGAGGGGAGGAGGAAGACAAAATGAGATGATTGAATATATTATATATTTGAATTGAATTATCAGAAAAGGTCGAATTAAAATTAGCCTGTTTAAGACCTGACGTAGAAAAATGGATTAGAATTTTGTCCAAAACCATTTGAACGGTCTCCGTTCAAAGCCATGACTAAACCGTTCGATTCGATTTATATGTTTATCAACGATGATAGCATGTGACCCCACTATTCTAAATAAAATCAGCATACTATTTTTAGTATCTACATGATTAAATCATGATTGATCAATTACTAACAATTAGATCGTATGACTCTCAGAATCGTTTGGATTGTCCAAATGGTTCTGGACAATATCTGATCCCTAGAAATATATGATCGGCTGTTCTTGTTCGCCATCTTTAATTCATTTGTATAGTACTGTAATGGTACTGCAATCATGTAAGCTTAATATATGAATTTCGGAGTAAAACTACGGTGTTTTAAACCACATGCAGATTTTTTGTGAGCTTAACATCAAAAACATATATAAATTTTGATTTATATGGCTCAATAAATTCTTTATATCAAAATCATGTGGCATGCAAAAAAATTTCAGTTGTAGAGACTTTTAAGCATTTATTTTGGATTTTTTAAATATTAAATGTAAAACATTAATTATTTTATTAATAACATATAGTTGCTATTAAAATTTCAAAACAAATACTTACAAAAAAATTTTATCTGCTGTAACATTTTGACGAAAAGAATTTATTGAGTATATGGTGTGATATATTTTTTATGCTAAGCTCACGGAAGGTCTCTGTAAGTTTAAAAATACCGCAATTTTACTCTAAATTTTGTGGGTATTTGAGAAATCCTTTGTTAGTGACATTCTTTTTTTTGCGATAAAACAAAGGGAAAGCCAATTAAATTTAAATATCTATAAAAACTCTATTTTTAGGTTTGAATCCATGACCTACCATATAGCGTGTGTTGTCCTTAGTGTTGTGCTAACGGGCAAGGGCAGGCCCCAACAGGAGACGGAATACGGCGGGCGACGGGCGACGACGGGCACGAACGGACGGGTTAGGGGGGTTTTGTCCTGAGGGTAGGCCCTTGCCCGCCCCTTTGCTCGTCGGGCAAGGCGGACAAGGGCGGGCGACGGGTTTGTATTAAAAATTTTAAAAATTAAGATTATAAAAAATCCGAAATACAGTTTACTATAAAAAATTGTATTAAAAATAAAAAAATTATTTTAATTAAACTTAAAATTTTAAAATCCGAAATGCAAACAAATTATTTAAGATGTTTAATTAAAATCCAAAATTAAAAAAAATGAAGATATTAAAAATATGAAATTAAAAATGTACCCCCCGGTGCGACTTGTAGAAGCTGGTTGTTGGATATTTCTTCGGGCGAAGTATATGTTGAACATATCTTCAACCGCTTTGCTCACAATTGCATCCTCATTTCCACTCGTAATACCTAAATTAGAGTTGTATATTTGTAGTATTTTTACCGCGTAAAACTTTCTGTATGTTGGATGGAGGCAATTTGCAATAATCGTGAAGGGTGGTACGTGTTATATGGAGGCAATTTGCAATAATCGCAAGGGCGGGCACGAGGGGCGGGCAAGGGCGGGAAGGACGACGAGGGGTGGACGGATTTCGGGGGGTGACAACAAATATCCAGACACTTGCCCTTTGAGACCCGCCCCCCGAACCTAAGACGGGCGGGCGAGGATTGTAGGCCCGTGCAGGCGGGCACGGGCGGGCGGGTGGGGGCGGGTAGGGACGGGACGGGCAAGAGCATAACACTAGTTGTCTTTAACCACTAGACCAAAGACTAGTTCTTAATTTCACATCCTCTGCCTTAAGGTATCGTGCCATGAAGCATGTGGACCATTGGATAGCCTCGAGATTCAAGCCTACACAAATCTTGAGGCAATCCAACAGTCCACGTGCTCTGTGGCACCGTACCTTAGGATATCCTAAGGGATAAGCACTGTACTTTATAAAATGGTTTTATAATAAAAAGGCAAATTAAAATAATTAAGTGCTTTTATAAAATATAAATAGAATCATGAAAATCCAAAAGGTCACAAGCTACAATAAATTCAACCACATTGATGTGAACTGTCTGGATGGATGCCACTTAATGCAAAGAATTTCCATGAAACAAACGCCATTCTCTTCTCCAAAAACTGAGGTAAGAGCCCTAATCAAGATCTAATGATGCCAAATCATATTGGCCTACCAGTCTAGCACGAGTTGACAGTTCGACACTTATTCAAATGCTGATATATAATACATTAATTACCAGTTAATAAGGTAACAAACCTAAAAGAAAGTGATCATGAATTGGCACACTTAATGGCATGATCATTTATTTCATTTAAGAACCCTCTTTCAAGAGTTGGTTATTGATGCCAGCAGGCTGACAACAATTCCATCCATCCATCCATCAGTCTATTCTACTACCGTATTATTATACGTTTGTAATTATTTGAACAGAACTGTACAGAAGGTGAAAAGAAGTATCCAATCCGTATATATTCGGGCAGTTAATGGGGCACAATGCTTCTCTGTTCTTTTTATTCAATGGTGTTGTAACAAGTCACCGGACATGGTGTTCAGGACAACATTTATTGACATATAGCCGTAGGCCCGTAGCTAGGGGTGAAAACGGATCGGATATCAACGGATAGTGGGCAAAATTGTATCCATATCCGCTTTAGTTTTTCGGATATGAATACGGATACGGATAGCTCCGGATACGAATACGGATCGGATATTAAACGGATACGGATGCGGATACGAATATACTTCAGATATTAGACTTACTATTAAAAATATATTTTATATAACTTTTTCATGATAATCACTAACTAAAATGGTTAAATTACTATAAAAATTAATCACTAATCATAAATATGTTATTAGTTCATCATAGATCATTATTATCATAAATAATTACATGTTAGTTAAGAAAAAAATCCATAATATTCATTATATTATTAGTTACAAGTTATAAATAATTATAAAAGAGATGAATTCAAAGTCTAATTAGATATAAACTTCATTAAATTTGAAATCTACATAAAAAATCCAATTGAAAGACATATAATAAGCCTTTGAAATGGATATCCGAATTACCATAATATCCGGATTCGGATAATTATCCGTATCCGTATCCGTATCCGTTTCCATATTCAAAACCGTATCCGTATCCGTATCCGCAAAAATCCGTATCCGAATATCCGTATCCGCAAAAATCCGAATACGAATCTGGATATGGACAGATATTATCCGATCCGTTTTCACCCCTACCCGTAGCCATGGTCCACGGAGGTTTTAGACCATCTGTGCAAAGGCCAATCAATTGAGAGGAGCGGCTGGATCGTTTAGGATCGGGATCACCTGCTTTTCTTCGTCCGACGATTGAGATACACTAAAATATTTTAAGATCGGTGCAGCAAATACCGAAATACTTTGAGATTGATACGACAGCCGATCCTAACTATTTTATTGGAAAAGCAAGCCCTGATTTTCTTCTTAGAAAAGCAGCAGATTTTTATCCGATGGTTTATACTGAGAATTTATTGAACATTTTGTAATTTATTGAATAAATACCATATGTTGACAATGATTATCCTGACAATTACATTTTTTTAAATATATAAAAAATCATAAAAAATCTTAAAAATAGAAAAAATAGAAAAAAGTTTACATAAATATTGTTTAACTTATAGATTGATTATGTTTCCAATTGTATTTAGTTTAAGCAACGTTTGTTAGCTCTTTATAGCTCCGCTGAATTATATAACCATTGAAAAGTGTATAAAATTTTAATAAGTCACTAAACGATGTTCAAATTGAATGAAAATTCAAACACTATCAATACATAAGTTAAGAAATATATCCATGAACCATTTTTTATTTTTAATATTTTTATGAATTTTTTACAAATTTTTAAAGAGTTTTATTGTCAAAATTGTTAAAATAAGCCTTCTCAAAGATCCTTCCTCCAATAAAATTTCTGACAAACTAAAAAAGTTTAAAGATATATATATATAGTTGTGGTCTTGTACACATATTATTAATTTGAAAATAAAAATATTTTTAGCGTTTTATATTCTTTGCTTAAATGAAGCTTGACAGTTCATCAAGAATATATTTAAATGCAAAAGGTTGCAAAATTTTGTCTTTTCCGCATTGTCAGAGACAATTATATATTGCAGTAAATTAAAATATCATCAATATATGGGCTTAAAATAGATACAACTCACAAGCCTTTTATTTCTTTAAATACCATATTTCCGAATAGAACATTTTGTAATTTATAAAACAATTTACGAGTAGTCACTGATCCTACAGAAAGTTTTTTCTATTAAAACAGGATTTCAGATTGTATTTAGTGAAATCCTACGAAGAGCCTATCATTGATAGGAAAAAATAATCTAGTCCAACCTAATTAATATTTTCTTCTAAAAACAAGCATTCTAGAGGAAAAAAATATTAGGAATTGATAGTATAGTCTGCCAAACAGTGAATATAAATTATTTTCTATAGACTCTCAATTCTTATAGAAATTTACAGGATTTGTGTCCACCGAATAGACCCATGGCATCTTAACTATCTAAATCGATTTCAATCATCAAACGAAAATGCGGAATGCCTCAAAACAACAACGTTTATAATTTCATGAACACCGTTTTCTTTTTTTCTTTTTTTTTTTTTTTGAAAGCTGAATACCGTTTTCTTGGCATTTATTGGATTGGTCAAACTCAAACAGGCCTAGAGTAGAGACTTATTAGAATCTATTTGACAAAACAAATGAGAACACGCCACTACAAATTTAAGAGAAGTTAGCTAGCCCGGCGACCTAGCAACTTTTTTAAAAAAAACGATAACATTTATACCTCTGTTTTAAAATGAAACGAGCTAATAATAATTAGCTACCCATGTTATGTTGTGTTAAACTAGATTACTAGACTTCATGAGAAAGTCACCATGTAGCTTACTAAACTCGATTCTAACATTGAATTATATAAAACAAGGGGGGGAGAATTGTAGGCTTTTTAGGAAGAGAAGTTAACATCAACAGTAATGTCAATGCTCGAGGCCGTGGAAATCGGGAATTGAGAAACCAAACAGAGATCCCTCGAAAAAAAGAGAAACCAAACAGAGGCTTTGACTTGAATTGATACTTATAATTCACTCAAAAAAAAAAATTGATACTTATTATTCACTAAAAAAAAAATAAAGATTGATGCTTATTATTCAGTAAAAAAAATAAAGATTGATACTTATTATTCACTCAAAAAAAATAAAAATTGATGCTTATTATTCACTCAAAAAAATAAAAATTGATGCTTATAATTCACTAAAAAAAAAAATAAAGATCGATACTTATTATTCACTAAAAAAATAAAAAGTGACGCTTATAATTCATCAAAAAAAAAAATAGAGAAAAGATTGATACTTATTATTCACTCAAAAAAATAAAAATTGATACTTATTATTCACTCAAAAAAATAAAAATTGATACTTATTATTCACTCAAAAAAACAAACAAAAATTGATGCTTATTATTCTGATGCGTGGGGACAAAGGCACTTGCTGCGGTCCCATTTTTCTTCACTCGCATTACGAGAACCAGAATTTTAATTAAAGGCAACAGCCTGTTTTAGCAAAAAAGTTGCTCAGAATGGGAGCAGATATGGAATCTTAGCCTTTGACAGTACCAAAAGTAGTGCAGGATAGGCTTCTTATTTTTTTTTTTTTTGAGAGAAATAGGCTTCTTATTCAACAAACCACAAATCGAAATTAATGCTCCCTGATAATTATTAGGGAAGGGAGAAAATAGAATGATATTATTTATGAAGAATGTTTTAGAGATATAAAAAATTATATCAAAATTGATACGGTTAGTATTCATATTATATTTGTTTAAATTAATGGTTTTATTGTGTAACCTACTCTGTGCATTGTGCTGCGATGCCAATTTATTTGTAGGACTGCAGTGGAAGTCACAAGCACTCGTGAAATTTGGTTTTTTTTTTTTTTTTCTAACTAGAGCCGAACGAATCCCTCGTGATACTGTACAATTATCTTTTATGTCATTCTAAAAGAAATTTCATGCTATTTTATTTTTTTTTTCAAAATATTGGTATTTTAACATATTATTATTGTTATATTATGAAAGCTAAGCTATTCCCGAATTATACCCGAATCGCAAATTTTTATTCTCGCCAAACAAATCCCGAATTAATTATTTGAACATTGAATTTATGACATTGGTGTACACTTGTAAGAAGTTTAATTAGTACAATTTTTATTGTACATATATTGTAATCTCTGGCTAGCTTAGAAAATAATAATTTAAAATTTAATTTATTACCATCGTTTTGTCATTGGATCCATGCACCATGCACGGCCGAATTGAGGGTACATTAATTAATTTGAAACCCGTGAAGGTGAAGGAAAAATGAAGGGCAGTAGTAGTATAAATGATCTGAAGAGAAGAGTAGAGCAGTTACTTGCTTGCTCAGTTTGGACTTTGGACACCACTATCAAGCATGTCGCTTTGCCATACCGTTGACCAAAAGAATTTATTCCTATATTAATTCAAGACGTGCATACCTCTGTACGATTTCACATATTATTATGTTATAGAGGTAACAAAAAAAAATAACACCTAAAGTCCGTAGAAAACTATGTCTATTTGTTACACTTCAGTATGTATCTGTTACATTTCGGGACGTATCTGCTACATTTCGTACACGTCGGTCTATAGTTGTATGAACAGTTTTTCAATGAACGCAAGATGTTTCTCCCAAGAAAAAAAGGAAAACATGTAGAGTCCACCTATAAAGTAAGCCACCCATCTACCCCTCTCTCACAATCTGACACACCCACGTGCACCCATATGCTTGTCACAGTTGCATAAATTTTTACCGAAAACCGTATTGTATCTGTTTACTAGAAAATGATATATGTTGATTGGAAAGATATGAACGTTTACTGAAATATGATATCTGTTTATCAAAAATACAGTACCGGTAGATCCTTACCAATAATAAAAGCATATTGGAAAAAATGACATGAAAGGGCTATCCTCACATCTGAGCCGTTGATCATTTTTTTCAATAGATCAAAACCATTGATGTACGTTAATGCCCGTTGATGTTCGCAGCCCATTAAAATTAAGGCCCATATAAATTATCTCAAATTAAGGCCCATTACATATTATCTTAAAAATTTATTATAAGAAATAATAATTTTAGTCCAAAGCAAGGAGTGAGCTTTTACTGGTAAATAAAAGAGTGGGTGCTACCTGCGACTCAAAAAAAAAAAAAGCTATCTCATTTCTTTGAAATTTTACAATTCTATTTCCTTCCTGGATGGAAGAAGCATTTACTGAGGGCATTATATCCAGCCAACTACCCCTCCTATGTTAACAGTCCTATGATATGATCCTCCTATCCTATGTAAAGCTTACAGAGCACAACTCCTTGCTTCTTGTCTGTCTCCCTATTTATGCCTTCCTCCATTCATTCAATGCCCCTTAATTCTGCTGCTGCTTCTCATTCCTTCCTTTACTCCTCCTTCCCTTAACTAGCTGCCTCCCCTCCCTCCCTCCCTCCCCTCCCTTTTATAATTGCCCCACACTACCAGATCACCAGACCATACAACAGTACCACTCACACTATTCCATAATCCATTCTGCTTCTTGCCCTTAGTAATTTCCTGCCTGCCTGCCTGCCTGCCATACCCATAACCATGGAGGTATCAATTCTTCCCTTCTTTTACACCTTTTATCCCTTTTGTTACCTGTGTTTTTATGTACTTAATAATTGTCCAATATATTATTTTTTTTTGTTACTGTTTTAATTTGTTGCATTGTGATATTTGCAACAGATGAGGAGGTCCAGAGTGCCAGCATTTGGTGACTGGAACAACAACACCGATGATTTCCACATCGCTCAGTACTTCGATTCCATCCATGACCATTGCTGGATTGAAGAGGAGTACGACCACAATCGCTTCTATGCCTCTTCTACGGCCACCCCGAAGTTCGTCCCCAACCCAAGAAAGGCAAAGATCTTATCTTTTTATAATCTGATTATCATTACTGGGTCTGTTTTTTTGAAATATGAGATATATAGGCTGACAAGATGTTGTTTTGTTCTGGTATGGTGTGATCAGGTGAAAGGACATGGGCATGAGAAACAGCAAGTGAAGAAACATAAGAGAACTTCTGTTCGGGCAGTGAAACCAGTAGATGAAGACCTCTACAAGATCCCACCTGAACTCCTCTACCAAAAATCTAAAAAGGTATTGATTATTGAACCATATTGTTGTTCACTCAAAAAAAAAAAAAAACCATATTGTTGTTATAATCTGGAAAAAGAAAATAGTTTTGAACTTTTTATTATTTTGGAATGTTAATATATTTACATAAAATTAGACCAAAATATGTTTACTTATATTGATTTATTTACTTGTTGAAACATTTGTATTGCAGAAGAGGATGGTGAGATCACTGTGGAGTGGATGCATGAGAGTGACATGTGTTGCTTGAGGGACACTTGCTTGCTCATGGGTCCCCTGATCCCCTCTTTTAATTCCTTTTTGTTTCTTTGGAATTTGCCAGTCAATCAATGTAGCTCAGCTCAGTTCAGTTCAATAGATAGCAGTAGTAGTACTAAACTATGCAGGAATTAATGTGTGCCTCAATGTTATAGTGTACCAGTACGATATTGCTATAGTCCCAACAACTGTTTCTTTTCTTGTAGCAATAGTAGGTAGCAGTAGTTTACGGTCTCTGGTCAATATATAAATCTCTCTCTCTCTCACTCTGCTTTGATGAATTCAATCCTCACTGTTTGTTTTGTGTGTGTGAAATTTGAGCTTCTTGTGTACCAAATGGTGATCCTGTGATGGAACCTGGCTTTACTGTTCATGGTTTGGAATTGAATTGAATGAATTGAGGAATCAATGCTGGATTTGATGTTTCGTGTCTTGGGCTGTCGATTGCTGTAAAGGGATGTCGTTTGCATAATTGCATGTATGTACATGTGTGGGTTTTTTTGACTTCATTTTGCCATTTGACTTTGTTTGGTAAAAGGTGGAAACTTTGAACAGGTTGCAGATTACTAAATTATCAATTGTGATTAATATATCAAAATGCACAAAATATTTGGTGTATCCTTACTATCCTTACTATATATAAAAGCATATTGAAAAAAAATGACACGAAAGAGTTATATTTTCTAAACAAGAAACCTAAGTCATTGATCATTTTTTTGGATAGATCAGAACCGTTGATTTACGTTAATGCCTAATTTAAGGACCATATCAATTTCTTGGATAGATCAGAACCGTTGATTTACGTTAATGCCTAATTTAAGGTCCATATCAATTTTTTCAATATAAGGTGCGTTACAAATGATCTTAAAAATCTTAACTTATAAGAAGTAACAATTTCAGCCCACAGTCGAGCTCTTTACTAGTGTATATATATAATTCGACTTTAACATAGCACAATGGAATGTGTATTGAATAGAAATTAAGAAAGGGTAGTAAAATACTCTGTACATGAAATAAACATTCCACCCAGAAAGGGAGCAGGCGTATTAAATGGGGAACCAGTGCCTTCATAGTGGATGTATTTATGTAGAGCACGTTTTGAACTTGTCTCGTACTCACTAAATCCTTCAATTGAGGAAAGGGTTTTAAAGGTAGCATAAAGTCTGGTATTAAAAGGAGGAAATCAATACAATAGTAACTACAGTCAAACTTGTTTCTTTACGCGTAATTGACATTGCAGCAAATAATGTAAAGTAAACTGAAATAAATGTTGCCATTTTGTTCATACATTGTTGTAGTTTTGATATATGAATATTGCCATATTGGAGTCTAATGTAAAGTTTGAAATTTTTTAATTTCCAATCATGTTATTCATTCACTTTCTAATAGTGTGAAATTCGATAAATAAAAAATAACTTTTTTTAATTATGATTTATCGAAAATCTTCCCTTGTCCACTTATTTTTTTTATTTATTTTTTCTGAGGAAGCCACATACATTATTCATTTTTTTTGGAGATATGAGCGTAAGCCACTCAAATTTAAATCTTATAAAAGACTCTCTATCTGAATTTCGAACCCGCAACCCATACAGAGAGCGTTAGCTTTACCACAAGACCAAAAAGGCTGGTTTTTCATATACATTATTCATTGAGTTTCAATATTTGTTTTCACCTTTTACAAGTCCCAATCCCATACTTCCATTGACTGCAGCATGGTAAAAAAATCCGTCGATTTGTCAAATCAAACGCCGAAATAGTAAAAAGATTACTGCATCATGAGTAAGTAATTCATGACATCATGCCATGTATATATCTATTAATATTTAATCCAAAACTAATTGCAATCTGTGACTGAGTGGAAACACTGGAAATCTGGAACTGGGTTTCTTTCGTTTGTGCTTGTTTTGTTTGCCATGCAAATCTGACTGTTGTGCTATGCTATTAGTGACATGTTGACAATCTACCACTCCACTGCCTTATCACTTGTCAGTTCAAACTTCAATGTGAAAACCTTAAAGCCACCACTATGAACATAAATCGTGCATCTGACATCAGTTGAAAATTTCCAATTTTATCATGATAAAACATTAAAACACCCAAATTAATCAAGTAAAAATTTCAACAAGGAGAACAGAAAAAGAGAAAACGGACATTTTATTTGTACTATATTAAAAAACACGTAAGTATTAGGCGTCTCCATTTTTTTTCTTCTCCATCAAATTTCTTTAATTCCCATTCTACCTCTAAATTAACGGTACAGATTAAAATACATTGATTTCAAAGGCGTTGATATTCTCCGATTAAACAATTTTCTCTCTATTTTGGTTTTTACAAAAATGGAAAGATATCAATCTTGGTATGGAATACATCAATGTTGATTAGAATTTACATTAATGAGTAATTAACGCTTTATATATTCTAACATTCAATAAGTTGATTTAGTGTAAAGATGAAATTTAAATGGTAAATAATTAGCTAAAAACCGAAGCATATTATATATATTACACGGTATGAGATCAGAATTTAAAACGCCCGCCCAATGGACGGGTGTCGTGCTAGTAGGAAAAATGTGTATAAATTATGCCAAAAGATCTCCAAAAAAAAAGAAAAAAAATGATGCCAAAAAGAATACAGTGAAATAAAACAAGGAGCTCTTTCTTTCTTTGTGTTCGGTTCTGCTGTTATCTTTAGCAGTACGTCCTATCGCTTCTGTTCTGCTTCATGTCTGTAAAATGGCACGCACCTTTTGTTGCTCTGTAAGCCTCGCCAGCATTTGTGGGGTACCTGTCTGTCTCCTGACTGTGAGCCACTGGTAACTGGTAACAAGTAAAGAATTAGTCTAATATAATTTTTGGAACATGCACATAATTCTGGTTTTCATTTATATGAAGTGACAAGTGAGGACGAGAAAATTATAACGAGTTAAGACTAACACGAAAACGTTTGCATTTCACTCAGAAATGTTAATAATTCATATTATAGTTTGTCATATTTGAATTTTGATTTATTGTTTCTATTAAATTTATCATATGAAAATACTACGGGATACAAAAGTTTTTCATTTTAGGAGGTTTTAAATATTTATTTTGGAATTTTTAAAATGACTCTAAATATTAACAAAATAGTGCTTGTTTGTACATAGATTTAAAAAAATCTGAAATAAGTACTTAAAAAAGCTCCAAAAATGTAAAATTGTTGTATCTAAAAGTATTTATGTATGATGAGTTTAATGGGAACAATAAGTTGAAATTTTGAACGTGACAAAATAAATTTAGGTCGTTAGCATTTCAGAGCAAAATGCAAACGTTTTGATAATAGTTTTACCCCAATTATAATTTATCGCTAAAA
Source organism: Cyperus esculentus (assembly GCA_030179965.1). Lineage (NCBI taxonomy): Eukaryota > Viridiplantae > Streptophyta > Magnoliopsida > Poales > Cyperaceae > Cyperus > Cyperus esculentus. The sequence goes on from JASGLE010000044.1 coordinate 2,314,130, forward strand.
GAATCAATCAATTGTAAATCGCTTTCCCAATTATAAATCGATTAGGAAAGCGCATTTTAATTTTGGGAGTTGATAACTGCAACCCTTAAAAAAAACCTCTATAACATTTTTAGTTAAAAATTCTTTTTCAAATACAATAATTTACTTTTTACCAGTTGCAATTCACATCCTCAATCAAACAAAACACTTATATATATACAATAGAAAATCGAGAATAAAAAAAAATTCACTCAAAATTTATGAGAGTACGAGAAAGAAAGAGAAAATGTTACCAATTTTGCTTGGGGATGAATAAGGAGAAAAATTAAGGGGCAAAGATAATTTCACTTTTAACTTTTAGTGCTCTATTCAAACGTCTATAAGAAGGTTGGGTTGAATCAACCACAACAACTGTATTAGTCAGAACCCAGAAAACTTAAAAGTTAAAACCAATAAACGCAGTTGACGGTGCGAGCGGTTTGTCAAAAATTTGTGCTTGTTAAGCAAGTCAAACCTAAAGTGTGAATTAATTCAAGCAGCACTTTGACGAATTATTAGCAGCTCATAACTGTTGTTATGGGTACTGAACTACTGATGGCATGATGTGGGGCTGGGGCATCAACCTGACACTAAGCCAATAGAGTATTGAAAATTTTCTTGTAGTGTAATTGTTGTTGTTCTTCTTCTTCTTTTTGTTTTTGAGTGAAATTACCCGTAGGCTTTTGTAGTGTAATTGTGACAAATGACAAGCTAAGCAGCCAATTGATTTCCAATGCAAAAAATTAAGGATTTGGTCGTCTTCTTTCTTTTTTTTTTTTTTTTTTTCTTATCACCTGGTAGTAAAAAATGAATAAATAAATAAGAAACACACACACACACACACACACACAAAAATGAAAATAATGGTTAGATAATTAGACCAAATGTGAATCAATACATCCGCAATAACAACAGAACAATTGCAACAATTAAGCGCAATATGTGAATATTCTAATTATTGTTCAAAATAGAACAATTATTTTGCAAAAAAAAAAAATCGACTAATTCCTGAAATTTTCTTTTTTGATAAACAAGTCCTCTTCAAAAAATTTCTTGCACCCACCTCGTTGGCTCGTTAAGTCTTGTATAAAGTTAGAATAAATGCACTCTTTAGCATAGTAACGTGATTCACAAGAGCCGAACGAATCCCGCATAATACTACCCAATGATATATAATGTGTTTTATTCGCGAATTATTCGCGAATAAAACGTTTTTTACGCAAATAAAACGTTTTATACGCGAATTATTCGCGAATAAAACACATTATATATCGTTTTGAAGGAAAATTTGTGCTTTTTTATTTGGTTTTTAAAAATATTGGCACTTTAATATATTTTTTATTATATTATATAAGCCGAACTATTCCCGAATTATACCCGAATAATACCCGAATCACGAACTTTTGACCTCGCCGAACGAATCCCGAATCGATGATTTGTTACTATGCTCTTTAGACTCAGGTTACATGAATTAACTATACCTGTTTGTGATCAAAGATCACCCGCAACACTAATTTATTCATCAGGTTTTTATCCTGGCCATCAGATCTCAAATCAACATTCCAGATCAATTCTCTTAGGCCCCTCCAATCTCCATTCTATTCTCTAACACTCTGCTCCAGCATGCGGAGGAGAAGGGAAAGGAAGGGGAGGGGAGGGATGCGGGTGCGAGTGCGAGTAACTTTTTACACCCCGAATTGAGGGGTAAAGATCGGAGGAAAACGCAACACAAAATTGTGCTGAGTTACCCTTTGTCTACCCTCCACTACCTTTGTCTCCCTTTCAAAAATCGGAGTACTAGAGCAAGTAACAAGGACGCGGGCAGGTAAAATCCAACTCGGTCACCCCTCGATTCCCCTCACCTCCCGCTCGCTCCCCCTTTTGTGGAGCACACTGTAAGATGAGGGATCAAATAACCATATTTTTGGTGACCGATCGGTGACCGTGAAATTAAATCTTAAATAATTGCATTTTAAATTCTTAAATAACAAAACTAATTGATAGAATATATTGTATATATCATATTTTATGTGTATACAAAAAATTATATCATTTTGATTTTATGTACATGTGCATCAAGCATTACAAAAAATCAACAATTCAAGTTTCATGATTTTTTTTCCTCTCTTGATAACTATCGGAACAATGTTAAAACTTTACCATTTTTTATTTATATATTATTAAGATAATGTAGAATACATCTAACAGTCTAGATTTTTCAATTTATGCATAAATAAAAAAAATAGTCACCATAGACACTATTGCCCATGGTTATTGGATCCCTCGTCATTCTCTAACTAACAAGCTGACCCTTCCCAGTTCTCACTTCTCACCTTCTTCCTTGGGCAAAAGGATTCCACATCCTCTGTAGCGCTGCATTGTATAGCGCGGAATTTGAACTGTTAGATCATCTCGAGATCTGTGCTGGCTCAAATCTCGAGATGATCTAACGGTTCAAATTCCCCGCTACACAATGCAGCTATAGTATTGCCAATTGGTCGGCGAGCGTGCTTCTCTTCTCTTCTCTCATACATGATACAGCCAGGAGCCAGCCAAAAAGAGAATTCTAATTCCAATTTCTGAGTCTGGTTACCACGGTGGTACGGTACAGTGGCATTTCCTGTTCTCATGCTTACCGGTACAGTGGTACATAAATGCAGCTGTGCAGTGCAGTGCAACAGCAGCAGCAGCCTGTCCTGGGCTGGGGCTCATGGCTCATGGCTCATGGCTCGCCATCTCATGTGGCCTATTAACTGCGTGTGTATACGGTTTGGAGACTTCCTTTCCTTTCCTTTCCTTGCGCCTTTTGCTCAGACAGTCACAGTAGCCAGGCTCCAGTACCCGGTACACGGTACACCGTACAACAATTAATTTATATTGCTTCGTTGCTTTGCTTGGGGTGGAATCGGAATTTTCTCTCTTTCATACACATGTTGTTGGTTCTTGGCTTCTTGCAGGCAAACTGGTAACCGAACGCGTACCGGTACTACTGGCTAAGGAGTAAAGAACTCGAATGACCTTGCAGGAGAAAGAAATGCTTACAAGTTGTTGATCAAAGGTACCAACAATAATTGGTTGGTGGCTTGGTGCTACATAAGGAGGATTGAGTTCTTATTAACATTATATACTGCCTAAATGATTACAAAAAAAAATAAATTCCTTGTTAATTAAAAGATTGACATTGTTAAGTTCAGTGATGGGGTTTTTTTCCGAGATGAATAACATGTAATTGAAACCTATAATCCTTCAATGCAAAAGAATTATATAAGTGAATATTAGTATACTCCTTCAATTTTGAATTAAATTACTATGGGGCCGTTCGGTAACCCCTCCTGAGACCTCCTTAGACTTCCTTTAGGTTCCTTAGCCTCTTAATCCTTCTGAACGCAAGCTCCTTACCACGGATTAAAAGTTTCTCCTTAAACCTTGCCCGGACTCCTAAGTAAGCCATACTCATGGCTTAAGGTTTAAGCTTTCTTAAGTCATTTTTCTTTTTCCAAACGGGTGTGACTTAGTGAAGCTTAAATATTTAAGCCAACCACCTTGCCGAACAGCCCCTATGGGAATATTAGAATATGGTGGGGTGATAAATTGTCAGTCGTTCCCTTTACCTAGATAGTTCGTACGGATCAAGTTGACTTAAATTATCTACTTATTTATTAGGCACTAATACATAGGGTCCGTATCTGCTGCCATAAAAAACTATGGCAGGAAAGTGCCATAGTTTTTACGGCCCTTAGATTTGATCTAAACGGCCAGTTTTTAGAAATAAGGGAGTGCTTTTTAAGTGTAGGTCCTATGTGCATAGATGGAAAAAAACTATGGCACGTTGGTGCCATAGAAAAACTATGGCAGCGGATGTCAATCCCTAATACATAGATGCAGAAAAATGGTACCAAAATTAATATTAATTGTGTTAGCATTCATGTTAAATTAATACGCTGATATTCAAATGAATTCGTATAAAGTATTCAAATTATTATGTACAATATATCTCAGTACATTATACAAAATAAATTACATAGTGAAACAATTAATTTAAACACTAACACAATCTATATCGATTTTAGTACCATCTTTTATATCCCTATAACATTTTCTTGTATATATATTTTTTTAGGAGAAATAAGGGGTAATAAGCCCTTATTTGTCTATTGGATTTGGATAAAACGAATTACATATTTCTAAAAACTAGTAAAGAGCTCACATCTTACTTTAGGCTGAAATTGTCATTTCTTATAATAAATTTTTAAGATAATATGTAATGAGTCTTAAATTGAGAAAATCAATACAGGCCTTAAGTATTAAAGGGTTGAGACATTAAAGTACATCAACAGTGGTGATCAATCTAAGTAAACAATCAACGGCTGAGATTTCTTATTTGAGAAAGATAGAACTTTCGTATCATTTTTTCCAATATATTTTTATTAGAAGTAAGGATAAAGATAATAATTAGAGATAAGGAAAATTGGGATAAATATTGTACTGGATAATAATTAGGGATTCATTAGCAGGGGCTATATCATTCTCTTATAAATAATTATATTTGTACATAAATTCTTTTTTATTTTAATGAAAATTATTGGTGGGCCAATCACTTAAAAAAAAAAAAAAAACAGATAAAGATAACATTTTGGGCTATTTGCAAGTTGGACTCTTGGTCACTCACTCACGGCCTCCTGGGTCACGTGAGCAGGAAACACCAAAGCAAAGAGGGAGCGACTCGCGGGGCAAATGAATGACTTACAAGACCCGGCGTCTCCAACCAGCCATCCCTGCTGTGATCATCATAGCTAAGTGGAAATACGTCCCATCCATGGAGTCATGTCAACACATTCTCCCATCCAAGTATCCAACCTTGTTATTGTTAGCATCAGCTCACCCCCATTCCTACTACTAAAGCTTGGAATTGCATCTGCTTTCTCCTTCCTTGGACATTCGCCAGAAAATCTGTTGAAAAGATTAAAGATCACAGCGAATCGTCTGGTTTCGTTCGAATCGAAAGTCGAGAACGTGCTAGCTACGTGCTATCGTATATAAATTATAAATTAACAAATCTAAACTGTTGGTATTTAATTTGTATTTATGAATATCTAAATTGGTATTTGTTGATAATTAATAATATGTCAATTTATACTTTCAGACGTTCCGATTTGAGTCTTGGATGATTAAGTTTTTACTGTTTCCATGAGTAATGTTTGGGCATGACGTCACCAAGGCTACGGCCTAATGGAAGTGATATGGGCTCCCATAGTGGAGACTCGGAATCAAGTCCCAGCAGGGACTAGGCAGGAGATAATTGGGGGGGTTTGCCTACAGGCTTTGTTCAAAAAAAAAAAAAAAAAAGTTTGGGCATGACTAATTATGGAAATGAATGGAACGATTTAACATTCCTTCTTCTAAAAAAACTTATCTTTTTTTTTTCGAAAATCTTTGCAGCACTGCAAAGTTACGTGAACAGGTATCAAACTCTTGGCCTTTAGGTAAACAGCCGCCGCAAAGTCGCGGTGGACGATTCTTTCGTTTCTCTGATAGAATTGCTATGACATGCGAAAATTAAAAGGCCCTATTTTAGTTAGTTACTTTGATCTAAGATGGTTAGCACGTGGCACATTGGATAAATCTATCACTCTAAATTTGATCTACTCTTACCTCTAGATTTATTACGCTTTATGTAGTGAATTAATCTGATATTCATGTTTTTCACTCAACTAAGATTATCACACAAATTAATTTCAGTTATTTTGCTATTTTTTTTTGTTACTGATAGGTCTAACAAATGTATACATGATTTACAAATTTGAATACTGCCTGGTTCTGGTATAACGCTCGGCACCCATGTCACATAATATATGGATGATACGATCAGTTATGGAGGTACCGGATCACCAAATAGTTGAAAACAAGCTTAAGTAGCATTCGAGTAGAACATGTATTATACTTACTCTTTAAAGGCTGGGGAGAATGGTGCTCCCTCATTCATTTGGAGCTGGGAGCCGTCCGATCAGTGCTTCAATGGTTCAGATTGATGGAAAACTTATAATGTCTCTTAAACTTTTTAAAGCCATTAGATATGCATCGTGATGTATTATATTTGTGATGTGCGGATAAGATAGCATTAGAGTGTATTTAGTACAGTTATGCACCAACATATTGTCGTTGAGTCTATTGTGTACGATTTGAACCAAATATGAATATAAATATAAAACGATTAACTGGACCTAAAAATAATTTCTGCTGTTTTTCACTTTTACTCTTATTTTGGCCATACAATTGAATTTCTATGATGTTAGCATAAGCACAATTTTATTTCTTTCTGCTTCTCATAAAATACATTTAATGCGTTTTTTCACTAAAATATAATGCATTTCTTTTTTTTTCTTTTTTTTTTTTGGTGACTATTATATGAGATGATACTTTTGATAGATTGTATGAGGTAATTTTTATGTTGTCTTTTTTTGTAAGTTCTTTCTATTGTTTTGCTTAACATTTTTTTTCTACAAATAATTCATTGAACTATGTATTGTTATTTTTTTAATTCAAGTGCCGATATAAATTATTTGTTTCTCATAAAATACATTTAGAGCGTCTTTTCACTAAGATATAATGTATTTCTTTTTTTCTTTTTTTTTGTGACTATTAAATGAGATGACACTTTTGATAGATTGTAAGAGATAATTTTTATGTTGTCTTTTTTTTTCTTAAGTTCTTTCAATTATTTTGCTTAATTTTTTTTTTCTAGAAATAATTACTATGTATTGTTATTTTTTTAATTCAAGCGCGATATAAATTATTTGATTGAAATTAATTCATAAAGACTTCAATCCCGCTGCGAAGCGCGGGGGTTTATTCTAGTATCAACGAAAAACATGAGGAAGAAGAGTCCTCTACAAGTCCCCTTGATTGTAGGCGGCACCACCTCTTAATAGAGACAGACTATAGACAATTGTCAATTAGTGATACTATAGTTCACACTTATATCTTGCATTTGGCAAGTATAGTAACGATTTAAAATGTTTTATGTCATGAATCGGGAGTGATTAATGTATAGTAAGTTAACAAACTTACAGAGTTGCTGTTTCAAACTAGATCACTGAGTGCCTGTTCGGCAGGGCCTCCTCAAGGGTCCTCAGCACCTAAATCCACCTTAATCCTACCGAACAGCGTCTCCTCAAGATGGATCAGTGCATCTTCCTTAGGCTCCAACCTTGATCCCAGCACCCCCTTAAGAAATCTCCTCCTCAAGCGCCTCCTCAAAACCCAAAACCGTGTTTATAATTACAATTTTGCCCCCAGCATGAGACCTCCTTAGTGGTCTGTTAAGATAGTTTGGTCTTTTCCTATCATTCATTTAAATAAACATTTTATACTCACTTTGATCCATTATTTTTGATCCTTGTATTGCCTCGAACACATGCTCCTCAGTAGAGATTAAATTCTTGAACCTCTCGCCCTTGATCCTTGTTGCCGAACAGGTTCTAACATTTTTTATTTTTTCTCCTCATTCCATCCACTTTATTTCATTTATTTACTTCAATATCACAAAATATCAGTGTTTTAAGGTGATTTAACATTTTAATCTGTTTCAATTTACTACAATTATCGGACAACGAAGAATTAACTCCTTGACCCTTGTCCATTTCAGCTACAAGTGACGAGGTGTAACGGAAACAGACTTGTCAATTCAAAAATTACATATGTAATCATTAAACAATAACGAGTTAACCATAATTCTTCTTCTTATCGGCAGAAATACATTAAATTTTGATTAGAAAGACCATTAAAACCTTCTGTCAGTTGGGTTTCAGAGAGAACGGAATTCCCAATTAAAACGTTCAACTATAATTTATTTTTTGAGGAAATTCAACTATAATTCAAAATTCCACCTCGAACTGCTCACTGTGCCTGATATCGATGCAACCAGGACAAACAACTTGAGAGGATTCGATTCAACAGGTAAACCTCCATCTCTTGGGATTCGCGCCAAAAAGAGAAACAAATAAAATTCAAAGTTTCCAACTTTCAAAAAAAATACAACCTCGGTGAATAAATAAATTTTTAGAAAAATAAAAAAAATTAGTGAAAAAGTGAAATTATTTTTATGCTCTCAATTTGTAATTATTACATAATAAATGTTCAAATTAAATAATATAGATAAAAGGGTAATCATAATATTGGAGAAATAAGAAATGAATAGAAATTTAATATCGAATCGGTAAAGTTCATTTAATTGTAGACAACTTGTAAAGGGTATAAATTTATTTAACCGTGGACGGAGGTTGTAAAAAAGAACAAAAAAAAAAAAGCAAAAAAATGAAAATGAAGATCTATTGATCTCCAGTAGAAAAGTGGAAGCCCATGCCTTCATAAAGGACCCAAAACTACTACCACTTTGTCCCCTTCCTCTCTACACAACTCTACATATAACGCCCTCTCCACTCCACCCCCCTGCTGCTTCCTGCCTGCATGCACCCACATTCTCAATTTCTCATCATCACCTTTCTGGCTTCATTCTTTCTTTTCCAACAATCTTCCTTTTGCTACCAACTTGAGTAAAGCTCAAGGCTTTCAACTTTCAAACCCCTTTGTCCAGTTCCACCACTTTGAACTTTCTTCATCGTATCATCAAACATATCCTCCTTTTTCATTCATCCTTCCCTTTTGTTCTCTTTGCTTCCCCACTTTCTTCCTTTCAAACAGTTGCAGACCCAAAATGGAGGTAAATTATTATTAATGGTGAATCAGGAAATTAATTACTTGTTGAGAATTGTACATTCTATTTTTGACATGTTTTGTAACATGACACGCTTATGAGTTAACTAATTCTTGTTTGTGTTTTTTTTGTAGAGAACAAAGAGGCCCCAAATCCCATCCTTCGGCGACTGGAACTACTACAACGAGCTCCCGATCACGCAGTACTTTGAGTCCGCCATGCAAGCGGGTCTGGTGCGAAGCAGCCACTGCTCCGAGGAAGAAGACGCGGAGAGCCGAGGCGCATTCTATCTTGCTTCTCCTGTCAAGCCGATCCAACGCCAACGTCGATCGAAGGTGCATATATATATATATTTGCCTGAATTTAGTTAGTTAATTGCATTTTTTATTCTTCTTGATTTTTTTATTTCATGGGAAAAAAATGGATTAATTAATTATCATGTTCACGTAGTTTTGTTGTTTTGTTTGTGCCAGGAGAGGAGAAGTGTTGCTCAGAAACAGAAGATGAAGGTGGCAATAAAACCCATTGATGAAGACTTATACAAGATACCACCTGAACTCATTAAAAAGCCTAAGAGGGTATGACATTATTCCTCATTTTATCATAGTTTTTTGCCTTGTTCATTCAAATTAGTTGTCTTTATATATCACTAGTACTTGAAAGTTGAAATCTTGAAATACTGGCATTGTTGTTGTTGTTGTTTCAGAACTTCTTCAGGAGCTTGTTTACTGGCTGTCTTGGGCTCAATTGCATTGCTTGAAAACTGAAAAGAAAGGAGATGATCAGATGAATATGAATCAAAGCAGTAGTAGAGAGTAATGTAATGAGTAGATAGATTTGATATTTTGATGTGTGTGTTGCATTACTTGCATGTGGGGTTGGTTGTGTTTGTGTGGCTGTTTTACTGATATATATATATATATAAAAGTACCCAGCTTTTTTAATCCCTTCTGTTTTGTTTTGGGATTTTTCTTCTTTTGAGAATCGATCGATCGATCGATCGATCAATGCTATGATGTGATGTGTCGTTCCTGTAATGTAATATATGTGTTGTGTTGTTAAGTATCAGGTATGTGTGTGTGTTACTTTTGATGTGAAATGGAGAAAGTTTGCTGCTTTGGTGAAAACGTTTTGACTTGGGGAACCAAATCTGTCCCTGATAAATAATGGTGAATCTTACAAGAGACTTCTGTACTTGGTGCATGTGCAGTTTTTGGGGGGTTATTTTCAACAGGGTTTGACTGACCCACTTCCCAAACATACGTGTACTTGATTAATTAATTTGCTAAAATAAATAAATAAAATAATTTTGATGCTTTATTTACAGGGAAGTTTGTTTGTCCTTATGGAATAATTAATAAAGTTAATTTGAGTAGTTTGAGATTTTTGTATCATTATGTAGGGTCAAGCTCTTTGGTGATCTTAAAATAATTTATTTGACTAAAAAAAAAAATCTTAAATACTTTAGTTATGTATATGGAGTCAAAAGTTTGTTGTATTCTTCAGTGAGATTCTGAATTCACTGAAAGTTTGAAATGCACCTATATAATTTCATCAAAAATTTAAAAATGCACAAATATTTATGAACTATTTATTATCTCTGCTCGCTCTCATATTCTAATGAAAATTATGCAACGTATTATATCGACAAATGCAAATTTAATTTATTTCTCAGTTTGAGTGCCATCCCAACATTACTCATTGGAATGCTCACAAGAATCACAACGTTGTCTAATTTCCTTTTTTCTAAAAAAAAATAGTGTAATAAAATAAGCACGTAGTTATGAAATTATGTACTCATACTCTCATAGGATTCTTCTCTTCAATTTATTGGTTTCTTTCGGAGTTCCATGCGCCACTTTTTCCGAATTTCATAACTATATTTGATGAAGTTATTTTGGTTTATTTGATTAAATTTGTCTAGGTCTATATAATAATATACGGAAAATGTTCTGGAGATACCGCAATCGATACCAAAATGGATACCATATAAAGTTAATCTAACATTAATCTAAAACATGCTACAATTAAAATAATGAAACATCTGTAAAATTAATTTGAAACTTAATGAGATTAAAATGAAACATAATTTTTTTTTTTTTTTGCTTTTTCACTTCATCTTGCTTTCACATACATGTTCTCTTAGCAATGTTAAGGATTTAATAGTGATTCAAGTAGATGATTTAATTTACGATTTGGGTTATTCAACTTAATACTAAAACATTTCAAGTTAATACATTAGTTGTTTCAAGAATACTTATTAATGTTTCAATTTAGATATATTTTACATTATAATTTGGTATTTGTTTAGGTATCTGTTTTGGTGTCCGTATATCTGGACCAATAATATACAGTAAGACCTATCATCTATTAATAGACGGTTTATAGAAATAACAAATATTATGACAAATAGACTTTATATGACTCAGATCAAATGTAACAATTACACTCAGCGTACCTTCTGTAGACCGTCCATAAATAATATACACGATCGTTTCTCGGTCGTCAAAATCGTTGAGTGCTCCAAGAATCATAAATTCATAAATAAAACTACGCAAGTCGTCCTCTTTTGGGGACAGTTGCTTGCCTTTTTAGCAGAAGAGACAGATACTTCGTTTGACCTAATTAAAATACGCAATAGGTTTGTTATATATTAATTAGGCTATCGTGCAAGTACCTATTTAATTATTTAGGTTTAAATTCTTTTTGGAAGACATTTTTCATAAATCTATTATTTGTCGTTAGAGAAGGTTACTTAATTTGTTTACTCGAGCAAGACCCCTTTTACGGTTTAACAAAAATAAAAGTGCTCTTCTAATTTAATTTCACATAATCAGCAATTTTTTTTTTATCTGTTAAGAAATATTTTTTCAAACTAACAACCATAAGAAATTTATTTTAAATTTTTATTTATTTGCATGCTTAAACTTGGGAAATAAATGCTGGAACTACTACTTATTGTCTAACTGCTTGATCATAAATTCATACTTCATAAATCATGCACCGGTACGGTACCAATTAATTAAGAGAATGCTTCCCCTGTGCATGCCAGTGCAGTACTAACTACTAAAAGACATCATATTCATTAATTAAAAGGGAATTTATTTACCAGTGCACTAATAATTAAGCCAACATTAATTAAGAGGTCCACAAATATTTCTGCTGAACTTACATCAAGGGAATCTAAAGTTGTTTTATAATGAGAAACATCTTGCGTCCATTGAAAATGCATCCATACGTTCACAAACACACTCAGAATGTAACAAACACATCTGATTTTGTAACCTATGGGCTGTTCGGCGGTGCCTCCTCAAGCCTCCTCAATGCTTTGATCCTCCTTGATCCGTCCGAACACATGCACCTTAGTGCGGTATTCTTAAGGAAGGGCAACCCATGACTCAAGCCTCCTCAGTATTTTTGTATAGATCAAGGCATCCGAATGTGAACTCCTTAGTGCGGATCAAATTTTGATCCTCGTTGGATTGCCGAACGAGCCCTATAGATGCTGTGGACATATATTCTATGGACGCTAGGTATTACTCTTTTATAATTTACAGAGACAATATGAACGCGCAGCATTTTGTGTGGTGGGTCGCCGGATCACATGCCTGCACCCTGCAAATATGAAAACGGAGACGTTTTGGTATTGACAATTTTTATTAATTAGATTATCATTTTTTTTTTCATATGATGTGTTTATGATAATAAGAATGAAAATGCTGCATTCCACAATTATTTCCTAAAAATCACATGCTAATTAAGAATGATTTCTATCTTTGGTAATAATCGGTATTATGCTATCTAGATATGTACTACGAAATGCACATTATATATACCGTATGTTATGTCATTTTGTTCAAATTGTGGGAATTTAAAATGAGGAGGGATCAAATAACCATGTTTTTGGTGACCGATCGATGACCATGAAATTAAATCTGAAATAATTACAATTTAAACTGTTAAATGATAAAAACTAATTGATATAATGTGTTGTGTATATCATGTTTTATGTGTATACAAAAAATTATATCATTTTAATTTTATTTACATATACATCAAGCATTAACAAAAATCGACGGTTCAGATTTTATGATTTTTTCTCCTCTCTTGATGACTATTGAAACGATGCTAAAACTTTATCATTTTTTGTGTATATATTATTTAGATGATTTAGAATACATCTAACGATTTAGATTTGTCAGTTTATATATAAATAGTGAAATGGTCACCGCGGTCACCACGATCCATGGTTATTGGATCCCTCCTCAAAAATAGCACCTCCCATCATTTTAAGAGGTCTTAACTAAAAAAATTTGAGTAAATTAACTCAGCTTCCAATGACAAATTCATATCACCAAAACCAATCTACATCACAAATTCATACTCTAGAAAGAGGGGTAGGCTTCCAAACTTTCATAGCTATACCACAATTAAGACTCAAAATAGTTACGACTGTTTATATTCTTTTGTATAGACTGAGATGTAGCTAAAAATATATTATATATAGAAAATATATTAAATCCAATATTTATCTAATAAAATATATTTCTGAAAAATATATATTTATTTTTAATATCTAGTAATATATGTAATATTATTTTTTTAGGGCTTCGCCCCGATTCACAGCTCTAGTAACACGTGAAAAGTGAAATAGTATAACCATCAAAAGACAACCAACAACATGTATATTCATTTCTCTCCGTCTTACAAAATCCTCGCCACATAATATATTCAACCCTCTCTTTCCCTTTAAAACCATGCCATTAAATGAAGCCGTCCTCTTCCAACCGTGCAATTTATGAATGCAACCTGGTTTACACTATGACTTGTTTCCTTCAAAAAAAAAAAACAAAAACAAAAACAAAAAAAAGAATTTTCCGAGCATCCTCATTTTAACTATCCACCCGTCTCTACATACACAATTAAAATTTGTAACTCTTATCTCAAATTATATATAACACTTAACTCAAATTTCGTAACAACGTGAACATGCAGACATTAATATTATATTAAGGACACTAGATATGACCCAAAAAAATAAACTAGGACTTGTCAACCCAGTCGTACCAGTACACGATCACGAAAATCTGCTGCTTTTCTTCTCAGATCGGATGGTCGGTATCGGTTGTCAAACCGATCTCAAAGTAGTTCGGTATTTACTGCACCGATCTCGATATACTTTAATGTTTTCCAACCGTCGGATTAAGAAAAGCAGGGCATCCTGGCTCAAGTACTCCTATACTCGTCCTGCCAGATGTTAAGTTGAGGCTGCTGACATTAATATTATATTAAGGACATTGAATTTTGTAACAAATTGTGTAACAACGTGAACATGCAGAAATTAATATTACTAGAGGCGTACCCACACGCTGCTACGGGGAATTTTAATTTTCCATTCAAGCTAAGTAGGGTAAAAAAAAGAAGAGAATAAATGAGTTTGTGACTTTAGCAGTTAATACTTTAAAAGGTCAGTCAGAAAATTCGTCACTTCGATTTTGTGATGAGGCATAAATGGAGGGAAATACAATAGGAAATGGATCGACGTGAGCGTTTTATTATTTGATGGATGAAGATTAATATAAGAGTTAGACCATGACCATTAATGGAAGGTCCAATTCTTAACTTCTTTTTAAAGTAGTATAGATATAGATATTAAGGACACTAGATATGACCCAAAAAAGAACTAGGGCTTGTCAACGGACCCATGTCGTACCAGTACACGATCACCGTCGCAATGCAACTATTTGAAGAAGCCTCAACTCAACTCAGTCTGTTCAGATGCGTTCAGTTGAGAGCACCAATTAACAGTCTTTGCTCCTCTGTTGCTTGCTGCTCTCTCTGTGCCATGCCCACCATGACAGGGGTCGGTATCTGCTGAGATCCAAAACTGATCTCAGGGTCCTGAGATCACGATTCAACGGTTCTCAGGGTCCGTATCTGCTGAGTCCGGATCTCGGGATCTCAAGAACCGTCGGATTGGGATCTTAGTACCCTGAGATCGGTTTTGGATCTCAGCAGATACCGATGCACCACGACATATCCATGTACTCCATCCACCATCCACCATCCATCCACCGGGTTAATGTGATAATGTCTGCCTGCTGCCATATATGCATTGCCATACTCCACTCCACCACATCATTGCTTCTTTGAAATTAGCACGAGTTCTAGGATACAAAAACATCCAAGTTCAGCTCCATGTGACCATGTCCATCACTCTCGCTTTTCTTTTTTCTTTTTCTTTTTTTTTTTATATTTTAATGATAATGATAATCATACCTACACATTATATTTTCCAATTAAGAACAGCTTAAATGAGGTAGAAGAATTAAGAAATAAATTTGGAACTTGTAATCGGATATATATATAAGGGTCTAACTGTAACAATAAATTTGATTATTAAAACGTTCATAGTCTTATAAAAAGGAAAATGAAATTATACAATGTGACAGACTGACAGGCCAATTAGCTGTCTTAGTATAAGTCCAAAGCTCAACACCTATAATTCGATTATGGGCTCGAATATTTTGGGCCCAATCACGATGTACACAAAAAGAAAAGAATAAGAAAAACCGATTTTGAAGTTTCTCTCTTAATAACATGATATATATAAATGACAAGGGATCCATTGACAATGCTTAATTTGATAATCTTGGCAATGAGAATTTTTCAAAAATTTATAGAAATTTATAAAAACTCTTAAAAATAAAAAATGGTTTATGGATGTATTATTTAACTTATAGATTGATTATTTTTTCAAATATATTCAATTTAAGTGACATTTAATAGATCAGTAAAGATCCATTAATACAACCGTTGAAAAGTGCACAAAATTTTGATAAGCTATTAAACGATGTTCAAATTGATTGAAATTTGAAACACTATCAATCTATAAGTCAAATAATACATCCATAAAATATTTCTCATTTTTAAGAGTTTTTGTGAATTTTTACAAATTTTTAAAAATCTCATTGTCAAGATTGTCAAATTAAGCATTGTTAATAGAATTCCTCTATAAATCTTCTCCTCGGTTACTTCATTGGACTTCTCTTTAACCGGAAGCTTCGTCCAGGCCCATTATTGCTTTTGTTACTTGACAGGGAATTCATATTATGATGAAAAGTTGGGCCCAGTAAAGTGCTAACTATTAATGTCCTCAATAACACTGTGGTTGAAGATGTACTATTTCATTGCGAGTTAAAAGGCCCAAAAATGTTAGATGTGCATAGCAAAAAATTTGGGGAAAAATAGAATGAAAAAAGGGAATAAGTCTGACATAAAAGAGAAAGGGTCAGTGTCCACATATCCATATTGTTATAAAATTTGAGATAAGAGTTGCAAATTTTGTGTATGTACGGACAGTTAAAATGAGGATGCTTAGAAAATTCCAAAGTCATATTTAGTGCAGGGACGGAGTCAGGATTTCATCATGGGGGGGCCAAAAAAATAATGATGCCGCAACAAGTTTTTTGAAAATAGAAATGATTCCATATCATATTATTACGCAGTCTAAAACTATTATGTTTCATTACAAATACGATAAACATAATAGTAGACATTATACTTAACCATCTCAATTTATTTAACCTAAAATAATATGCTAATTTTTTTTTAAGGATCATAGGGGGCATATCTCAATATATTTAATCTAAAATAGCATACTAAAATTTTTTTTTAAGGATCATGGGGGGGCATGGCACCCCCTAACACCCCTTGTCTCCGTTCCTGATTTAGTGTCCTCAAAATAAGAAACTATTGATCTTGTCATCCAGTAACTGAATTGTTCATCAGCATTGTATTTCGAAAACCAAAAGGCACAAGATCACAATTTTATGTAATGATCTGTTCCTCCCCAATTAATGTGTTAAATTTGTAATTTATTGATGACAATCTAGGGAAAATATTCTCCAACGTTTAGACCTTTTGGGACATTATTATTGTGAACGTTACAGAGGAGATGAGCAAATGGTTAAGAGCAGAGACTATCGTAAGTTTGTAGCAATACAACTTTCAGCACAATCTTCGGCAACTTTTTTTCCCATAAAATATTTTATAATTACTAGTAAAGAGCTCATGCCTTACATTAGACTGAAATTATGATATCTTATAATAAATGGTCGAAAACTTATCCCTTGTGAAGAAACTAATATGAGTTTTAAATTTTAATGGGCCGAGTTATTAATTTACATCAACAGTGGTGATCAATCTAAGTAAACACTTAATGACTGATTTTTCTTCTTTGGGGAAGATAGAACTTTCATATCAAAAAATTCTAATCTTCTTTTATTAGGAGTAAGGATAACATGGGCAATATTATAGTACCCACAAGATGATGAATCAGGTAACAAACAGTACATAAACCAGGAAGGACTATTCCATTCCATTGCACAAATTCTGAAGCAGAAAATGATACATGAAGAAGTAGTGGGCTGAATTTGGATGGTACCCTTTACCCTTAGACAAGATGGAATTATTATTTTGTGGGTCATATGATGGCAATTGTTTAACACAAGAGAGTACCAGGCAGGCCAAAAGGGGCCGAAAACCTGATTGGATTGGATGCAATGTTACTTACCTGCATGCTTGTTCAGTTGTTTGTCAATGTTCTTTTGTAGTTTTGTTGCATGCCTTTCTTTTGTAGTTTGCCTTTTGCACAATTTGTGATTTTGTCTAGAGGTACCAACAAAAAGATAAATACAAATTCCTTGTTCAGTTAATCCTTACTCCTGATAAAAGGAGATTGGAATTTTTGACATGAAAGTTCTATCTTCCCCAAAGAAGAAATCTCAGCCGTTGATTGTTTACTTGGATTGATCACCATCGTTGATGTACATTAATGTTCCGGCCCATTAAAACTTAAGGCCCATATTAATTTCTTCACAAGAAATGGGCTCTCGGCCCTTTATTATAAGATATAATAATTTCAACTCAAAACAAGGTGTGAGATCTTTAGCAGTCGAATAATAAAGAGAACTTAGAGAAGTATAAAGAATGGATAATTTGCCGGACTATTTTACAGTTACTTTTGTGTTTCAATAATAGGAGCAGCGTGCCAGCATGGTTTGATGAGAATTGAGTTCAAAAGAAAAATTCCTCCATTGAGTGATTTTTTTCTTCTGCTTTTTTTTTATTTATTTATGTGAATAAAATTGAACATTGGCTGCAAATATTTAATGAAAAGTTTAGAACTTTATAAATCAATTTTCCCAACAAAACTTCTTGCCGTTAGCAATAGAATATAATTTATGAAGCGTCAAAATATCTGATCAATGGAAGTTAATTAATACGATAAGCTGGGTTTTGTATAGTCTGCCATTAAGAACTACGTGCATGCTCGGTAACTCTTTTTTAGGCCTCCTTAAGCTTTTTTTAGCTTCCTTAACCTCTTAATCCTTCCGAACACAAGTTCCTTAGCACGGATTAAAAGTTTCTCCTTAAACCTCCTTTTGACCGGGGCTTAAGCCTTGTCCGGATTCCTAAGGAAGTCATACCCATGGCTTAAGGCTTAAACTTTCTTAAGCCATTTTCCTTTTTCCGAATGAGTGTGACTTAGCAATACTTAAATATTTAAGTCAATAACACCGGCGAACGAGCCCATATTATTCAAAAAATATGCTATATTTTTAGGATCCGTGTTATCCAAGGGCCGTTGGATCAAAATCAATAGATAAGATTATTTATTAAAAAACCTTTATAACCTTTATTGGACCGATCGGGTCCGTCCATTTTTAATCTAATGGTCCATGTTAGACAAATAGGGTCCTGTTATTCTCAACGAATAACACCATATTCGGACTCAACAACTATATATGGTTGCCTAAGGGCTTGTTACTATTCAAAAAAAAAAAAAAAAACTGAGAACCGGCCTTTGTCTAGTGGCTAAAGGCAACACTTGGAGAGTTGGAGGTTGTGAGTTTGAAACCCGAATGGAAGATCTTTTATAAAGATTTAAATTTGACTGACTTGACCTCATCTTTTTATCTAAAAAAAAGTATATATGGTAGGAACCGACCATTGACACTGGCAAATAGGACCCCAATTTTTCTAAAAAAAAGGAGCATCCAATTTCTGAAACTTCAGTCGTTTAATCAATTTTTGGTCCGTAAACTAAACACTAATGGCAGGGTCCTTCCATAGTGTTTTATACTTTTATGCCGTCACATAAGGACCCAACAGCAAGGACTTTAAATTTTTCGACCAACAATAGACAGATTCCATCGCCATGTCAGTAATATTATGTCACCCATAGAGAATAAGGTACATAAATATTCTCAAAATAATAATAATAATAATAATAAGGTACATAAATATTTTTTTTAGTGAAAAAGGTACATAAATATTCTCAAAAAAAAAATAAGGTACATAAATATTTTTTTTTTTTAGTGAAAAAGGTGCATATATTGATATTACCGTAAAAAAAATAATAAACACTTGCGAGGTGAAAATTTGTTGTTTATGTGATTATGTCCCCTTTGCTTTTCTAATTAATTTTTTTTTTTTTACTTTTTCATGGGAAATTAATTAATAAATGGTTCAAGAAATTAAAAATATACACTTTTTTTTTAATTATTGAAGAATATCGAATCTATATAAGATATCTGACATGTCAATGAAGATGGTGCTTACCCAACAATAGTAACTTATCTATTTCATTTCACCACATTATTGTTTTTATTTTAATGCCCTTAGTTAGCATGTCAAACTCCTTTGCACCATCTCCAAATCAAACTTGGCCGAATATATTTCAAAAGGAAATGCAAATCGTCTATAGCCAAGAGAAACAGAGAAATTCGAACCCAAATCAAATCAAACTGGAGATGCATCATGCATGATTCGCTTTCACTTTTTTAAAGGTGACATCGACAGGATGGCTTCCTAATTCGACTACACAAACAAAGACATCATCGCTTTGACACACACAATCATCAACGGAAGCTTGGAAAAAGAATATTCATCCAAAATCCAAATAGTAATATGAGTAATAACTATTGACCACCCCTTTATCTATCTACCGGTCCACCGTATTTTCAACGAACAAATATAATTTTTCGGTAAACATTTATATATATCTTTCCGATCAATATATATCATTTTTCAGTAACTGCAAACACACTACGGTTTCCAGTGAACATTTGTGCGACTGTAGCAAGCACATGGGTACACGTGGTGTATCAAAACTGTGAGAGAGGTGGATGGGTTACCTACTTTACAGGTGGACTCTACATGTTTTTCAAAAAAATTTCATGCAAATTCCAATGGTATGAATAGCTTGCCAATTTGCCATTATTTTACTTCCATGGAAAGTTGATTTGCTGCGCTAATGGCCGTCACTCTCCAAAAGAACAAAAAACACTATGAATGATAATGATAATTGATAGTGAAAAATGTACCATCCTCAGTGTTATTGTTATCATTCAATCCACTGGAGGTGGTCCTAATTAATGTATTGCTTTTGTAGAAATTTTTCTCTTCTGGAAAGGGAAAAATGTAAAATTTTTTTAATAAAATTGTTTAGTTTTCTTCTCTTTTGGGATTTAAAAAATATTATATTTGCTGTTCAATTTTGGTTTAGCGGCAAGTACTATGCATGCGGCATGTCCAACTCTGTGTGGGAAATCGCAGGTTTTAATTTGTTTTTATAATAAAAAAAGATACATAGTTAAATGGAGTTAGTTTTTTGAACAAAGCCCGTAGGTCACCGAGGCTACGGCCTAGTGGTAGTGATATGGGCTCCCACTGTGGAGACCCGGGATCAAGTCCCAGTAGGGGCTGGGTAGGAGATAATTAGGGGTTGCCTACGGGCTTTGTTCAAAAAATAAAAACTTCATATAAGTCATTTACAAAGTAATAAATGTTGATATGGTTGGAACTAACTATTCCTCTTATTTAAGAAAAATCTCAACTAAGAACCTAAACTAATTAATAAATTTCATTTTACATAAAGATGTTGCTAATTACAATACATAAATGGATATAACTCTAAAAGAAAAGAAAATACAATTGCATATTTATTTATGATATCATTTCCCAAATTAGTGATGGAGCTATGAATGAATGGGGGTGGGGAGCCATCTATCTTTCAAGTTGTCATGAACTTTCGGCCATATGTCGCCTAGTCAGATTTTAGTATCTGTGGGGACTGCCTGCCTCATAATTTACCATTAATTTCTTTTCTTCAAAAAGGAATTTTTTTCTTTTTTCTAACTATGAGACACACGTATACGTTATATATAAGGAAAAATATATATTTTCCCTCGCATTGCCCCCGCACCACATGATGAGCTGACAAAAATTTATAAAAATCTCTTTTTTCAGAAAAAATTTTACAGAAATATAATTCATTTCTAAGAAAATTTACAAAATTACCCTACCTTTAAAAAATATTTACAAAAATGATCCTAAAAAGTTTTACAAAAATTTATCCCCGACCCTCAAAATTTTACAAAAATGGTTCTCCGACCCACATGCTACCTCATCACAAGATTGTGTGGGCAAAGTTTGTAGCATAATATCACTGTCCTATTTATAATTGTGTGGCTTTCTCTTGTTTCCTCTATTGTAAAGAAGTTTTTTTGGCTGTCATGGCAAAAGGAAAAGTGGATGTGATTAGTGGTCACCAGTGTTAATTAGGGTATAAGACCACCGGTTTCAAAAGGATTAAGTAGTGAGTAATAAATGTTAAGACAATTGTTAGCATGTGATGTCTTGTTTGCACCTTTTTCATATATATAATTAGGATCTTAATCCTTTTAGTTAGTTTGTTAGAAACTATAGGTATCATTAGTCTGTTTGAAGTCAAATAAAAAGATTCAAATGTTGAAACGTAATTGAATTCATATAAGAAAATTAAGTGTGACATTTGATGTGAACATCAAAGTAAAAAATGTTTCAATTAATCAGATAAATATTTTACTTTATAAATTTGAAGGGTGATGCAATTATGAGATCGAGCTCACCAAATTTGTTGGTGGGCTTAACTCAAAAGAACATACTAAGACATCTTCAAATCGTGATTTATATCTTTTATTAAAATTTTATTATCAAAATCTCATGAGATACAAATATTTTTTATTTTTAGAAAATTTTGAAATATTAATTTCACAACTTTACGATGACTACAAAATAATAGTGTGAAAATAAATCATCTTTAGAAACTCTAGAACAAATACTCCAAATGTTCTACAATTAAGAGCTCCAGAACAATTAATACTCCAAAAAGCTTAAAAGTATATACTTCATTTTTGTATCCCACGTGATTTTTATTTTGATATAAATAGTTTATTAAAGAATATAAATCACAATTTAAAGATATTTAAGTATTTTTTTTGGGTAAATTGCTCACTGTCACCATTGAATGAAACTTTTCTTTTTAAACAAATATTTGATGTTGAGAGACTGAGGTGTGTTCTATTATAATTAAACTCACAATAACATTATTCTTTGTAATGAAACTTTTCTTTTACAAATATTTGATGTTAAGAGACTATTTCTGTGTTCCATTATCTGAGGTAAAAATGTTCCGTGTGATTCACTGTTATTGGATCTGTCATGCTCAGATGTGAGATGCCATATGAGCTGTTAGATCTATAAACATTGAGCAACTTAATTGGATTGTACAAATTAATTGAAGACATATCTCATTTTCTTTTTTTCATACAACTATAGCCAACGAATACGATACAGTATAATATAATGTGCCAGTTTTTTTTTTTTTTTTTTATTTGAACAGAGCACTGAGTTAACAAAATTTATTTGTCATATTGTCATTGCAGCAAAACTTGGATTGGGTAATTAATACGAAGATTAATTAGGTAATTAACTTCCTCAAAAGACAAACTATGTAACGCTACTAATAAATTAATTAATTAACTCGTCAAAAAATGAAAAAAAAAATGATTATTTAATACCCGTCTAGCTACCCAGTGTACCAGAAAATGGCTTCATTAAATACGATAATACAACACAATAATGCTCCCACAAACAATTAACCACGTAATTAATTAATTACAACTTTATAATTAAGAAAAGAACTAACACCAGCTCCATGAGACACCCCTCCAGCCCTACGTACATAGGAATCTCCTATTTTAGTGACTGGAACATACAAGGTCTTCACTCAAAAAAAAAAAAAAAAAAAAAAGGTCTATAAATAAGAATTCATATCCCCTGCTGTACTGCATTGTGCATTTCACAGTGACAGCCGTTGGACTGCATTAAGATTCGTTCCAGCGCGGATCTCTAGATGATCCAACGGCTGACCTTGTGAAACGCATGATGCAGTAAGTCAGGGGATGAGCATTCCTATAAATAAAGGACTCATCACTTCATCAGTCATCAATGGCATGTATGTACTAGGAGGGGCCCGAATAAAGCAGGACACTTAGACGTGTCCGTAGGCCCCTTTGGGTTTGGGGTAGGGGTGTCAAGCGAACACAAATTTGTGTTTTTGCGTTGCGTTTCGTTTGCACAAATCGCAAAACGCAAGGATTTTTGGTGCCGTTTGATTAACGCAATGGAAGACGCAAGGAATTTTATTTGCGTCTGTTAAACGCAACGGAAGACGCAATTGGTTAGTGTCGTTTCGTTTATGTTGCGTATTTCGTGCAAATTCTACATATCTGCTATATAGCAGATTGTAGAGGAGCATTGGGGGGTTTTGATTAACTAGGTTGACACTTAGTTAAGTTGTTATCTGTTATTTATTTGTGTTGTTGGCCTATTGGCTATATATTAAGCATGGAATTAGTTGTGACTTGTGAACATGTGATTTTTATGATTTTTTCATGCTATATTAAGTTATTGGCTATGTAATTTTGTGTTAGAGATAGTGTTGTAAACTTGAAACATGTAAGGTAAGTTGTAACTTAACTAGTTAGCTATTTGATTCGTGTTATATCATGTTATATGGTGTGAAAAATATATGCAGGTTTGAAAATTTAGTGCAACTCGACTGTTATTATGATTTTTATGTATTTATTTCCATTTTTCATACAAAAATATGCAAGTTTGCCTTTAAAAAAAAATGTACAAAAATTTGCGTCTTTGAACGCATTTGCGTTTCGTTTCGTTTAATATAACGCAACAGGAGACGCAAAAATTTTTGTTTTCGTTTAGTTAACGCAACGCTTTTATTTGCGTCTGTTAAACGCAACGGAAGACGCAAGAGTCTATTTGCGTGATCGTTTTGTCCGTTTGACACCCGTAGTTTGGGGGTTGCAAGCGGCTTCAGGACGAATTAAGGAGCTGAGGACTCGTGTAGTACTAGTAGTACTAGGCTGCTGCCGCTGCATTGCATTTGTTCCATTTATCCGTGCATATATGGGACCCCGTGGGAAGCTCTGTAGGAGTTAATTGAATTTGAACCTGATTAACATGTTATGTATGATAGGGTTCTCCGGATTTGTGTCCACAGAAATTAACACTTCGATCAAGAAGTGGAGGAGATTTTTTTTTTTTTTTTTTTTTGAGGTAAAGATGAAGGTCAAGCTACTCAAATTTAAATATCTATAAAAGACTCCTAACACAAAGAGCGTTGCCCTTAGTCACTAGACCAAAGGAAGACCGGTTCTTAGGAGATGGATGTTTTAGTTAACAATTAGAGGAGTGCAACTAATGACGGGTGTATATTAGCAGGTTGTAGTACTCTAGACATATTTCATAATGTATTTTTCATGACAAAGAATTAATATTAGTTATTAGAATGTGTTTATGTAGTTCGCTACATAATATTAACTATAGAAAAAAATAGAATATTGTGAGAATTAAATAAAATAATTAAGTTACAGGGTGGTGCATATCGAGTTCATCAAAACATAAAAGAAAACGGAACCAAATTTTTATCGCTATAACTTTTTTGAAATATATTGCATTACTTCACAATCTTTTTTTTTCTTTTCTTTTCTTTTGGGTTTATAATAAGTTCCTTTTTCGGAACTAGTGCATGATTGATGCAATCTTATTTTGAAAAAAAATATATAATATGTTAATAAGGTGAAGTATATAATAAGCCAATTTCCTTTTTTGTCTTGTCACTTTGTCTGGCAAAGAACTTTTTAAATTGAGTTGGAATCAATATTAATCTGGTTGTATTTACAATAAAACATTCAAAATTAAGATATAGTGTTTTCTTAATTTCCATATTCTTTCATAATTTAGGCTCTTGGACATGCACGAATTTGAAATAAGGGCAAGGATGACAAACAAACACACACACAATTTTCAAAGTCTCTGTATTTTCATTTCAACTCTATTCGACTCCATTTCACCATGATCAACAATCAAACAAACAGAGTAATAGCGCTTCACAAACAAACAAATGACACACTCACACTCCTTCCCTCAATGCGGGGGCGAGCGTAGTAAGTTAAAGCGGAGTAAAACACTAAATCATCTTAAATCAGTGGTGTTTGGGAGTAGTGAAGTAAATAGATGAAATAAAGTGGGTAGAATGTGTAAAATATATGAAATGTTAGTGATTTAGTTTACTACACCTATATAGCTGCGTTAACTTACTATACCTTAAATCAATTCTGTTTGGTGATTTAAATCGTAGCATCAAAGACTCCCTAAAAATAGATCCCAATATATACCTATATTGGGTGCCATCCTAAATTTTTTGCGAGCAAATTTCACCTCAATCTCCAACAGATTCCCAAAATATGGATCCCAATACATTTAAACTGGGCCAAAAATATGGATCCCAATACATTTGAACGGTCTGGATTTGGCTCTGGTTTTGGGAAGTTGGATTGGGAGTGCCCAAAAACGCCACCAAAATAGCTTGATTTGACTCTGGTTTTGGGAATGCGGAAAATAGGGATAGCTTTTTGGGTATCTCTTGGAGACGATTTTCTCTCCTTAATTCCCAATTTTTGGTTTTAGGAGCGTTTTAGAGAGTCTATTGGAGATGCTCTACACCACCACTACGTTTGCCAAACGCGGATACAAATTGGAGATGAGCAGCAAATCTTATCTTACTAATTTAGCCTGCCTTTCCTGCCTGCCTAAAACAGTGCCTTTGTTTGTCCGCTCCCTTGCAAGTGGGTCCCGGATTTCATTCAGTATCATGACCCACGTGGACTCTGACTGAGGTGGGTCCAACTGTGGGCTGTCACCCACGCGGCCGTCCTGCCGCCACGTCATATCTCTCTATCATGTGGGACCCCTCCCCACCGCCCTCTACGGATATGAGATATTCATGTATATTCATATTCGCCCCCACTTGCCGGCAGTGGAATTGGTAGGGTAATAGTCAGTGACCATCCCTTTTATCTATCCACCATTTCAGTTCCACTAGGGATGGACCTATGCATGGGCAAGTCTAGACCCGTACTCGGGCTTGCTTTTTGAAATATATTGATTAGTACTAATTTTTTCTTTATATTAAACAATACTTATTTATATTTGTAGTTATTATGTCCGGTCTTAATGATTTGCAAAGCAAAGTACGATGTAATAGAGCTCCTTGTTTCATATATGATATATTGGACAATTTGTACTCAGGATTAAAAATTTCTTAGATCCGTCCCTGCGTTCCACCGTATTTGTACTGACTACTGAACAAATATAACTTTTCAGTGAACATTTATATATTTCTGATCAACATATATCATTTTCTAATAAACAGATACGTTAATGTTTCCAGTGAATATTTATGCAAATGTGAGAAGTACATATATGTACGTGAGTGTGTCAGATTATGAGAGAGAGGTGAATGGGTGGCCTGCTTTATAGGATGAACCCTGCGTGTTTTTCATATAATATTGGTATTGGTATTTGGAAAGGAAACTGTAATCAAATGCATCATGCTTGCTTGTTGCTTTGCTAGCTTGGAATAGTTGGATGGGTTGCTCATCTTTTTGGGTTCCTTCTCCATTTTGTACAGCGTTGCATTGCTCTTTACAGAGATGATTATGCATGTGTGCCTGTTAGTCTGTTACCAGCCACTTACCAATTGTAAATAACAAAGTCGATGATCGAATTTTATTACAACTTTTATATGATACATCGAGATTTCATTTGGAATATATATATATATATATATATATATATATATATATATCAATTGTTTGAAATAAATTACTAGCACCAACTAACTATTCTCCTTTTCAATAGCACAAGTTAAAAGTTGAGAGCCTATGGGTTCTAATTAACGTTTAAAAAAAGGTGCCATCTTTTTGTGAAACGACATCCCCTGGAATACCTCAAATTGTGAAGTACTGCCCGGAGAGAAAAGGCCCCCTATAAATCTAATCGGCACAGAAATCGAAGCTGCTCGTATTTTTCTCTTAGATATAATATCTGACCATCCCACAGTTTGAAATAGCTGACCATTCTGGAGGATGTGCACTCATCTTTTGTTGCATTACTTACATAGGTACTTATATCATATGTCTCTAGCAGAAATTAAAATCACTAAATTGGGAACATCGCTCACGTTATATTGTACCTCGGATGAAAACATCGATCGACATTTTTCCCCTAATTGACACGATGCCTCGTCATCTAGTGCCTAATCTCATCTCCCTCGCTTAATTGTCATGAGACCCACTACCCATGATTTGTTCTGTTGCTACATGGCAATTAAGCATTGGCACTTAGCATATATCAAAATTGATTCTAAGGTACTGTAATTACTTACTTAGAGTAGGTACTGTAATTACTTACTGAGTAGTGATATAAAGACTCAAGTGATCTTGCCTCCCTCACAACTCTTGATGTGTTGTCATTTTGTACGGATGTGGGCCTCCAGTTATACGTGCAGCCCATTTTCATCTGCACAGGCAGTTGCAGAGAGTATTTTTTGCGGTCATTTATTCGTGCAACTACGAGAAGTGTTTTTTGGCATTTTCACACGGACAAAGATTCTAAAGCTTCTAAAATCAATACTGTTGGACAGCACATCGTATAGTGCGGGGGGGCATAATACGGGAGCCATATAATTATCCTTACTAATTAGGAGTGATTGCTTTAGTTTTGCACATGATGTGGACTGAAGAAAGAAAACGGACGGATTCCGGGTGGGTCCGCCACGCGTACCTTTCCAGGTGGAAAGACTTCACACAGGTACGTACCAGTCCCACTCAATGTACCAATTGGTAACGGACATGTGGCGGAACAGAATCTTGGGATATAGTAAAGTTTGAAATAAATCAAATAATGGGGTTAGGAGGAAAGAATGAATAAAGTAATCGTTCATTGAAAAACTGTTTATAGCTTCTGTAAGTTAGATCCTGGAGACTGGAATGTATTTGTTACATTTTAGCATATATATGTTACATTTCGTATACTTCTATAGACGTATCTGTGGCATTCATAGGTTACATTCTGGAATATATTTGTTACATTTTTGATATATATCTGTTACATTTCGTACATATCTATGGGTGTATGGACGGTTTTTAGAAAAAACTGACCGTAGCATTTATATGTTACATTTTGGAATGTATTTGTTACATTTTAAGATATATTTATTATATTTTGTACACATTTATGTACGTCTGGACTGTTTATCGATGGACGCAGGATGTTTCTCAAGGGAGAAAGAAAGATGGGTACGTTGCCTACTTTCTGACAATTGCATTTATTTTATCATCTTTATTTACAGAGTGGCGGTGGATATATCGATCATATATCACATCAAATTCAAATTGGTTTATTTATGGAGGAAGGGATGTTATGTAATTATGGTAATCGTATATTGGATTATCATTAGGAAAATTGATTGAAATTATATCGAATTGGGAAAATTAGAAGATGCATTTATATGGTTATAAATTGCGTATTAAAATTGGATGCAGTATGACAATAATTACGATTGAACTGTTAACTTCCCAATATTAATTTACGTGATGCACAATTTCCTTCTTTTAATTGCACCAAGTTTGAGCAAATAAATTAGCAAAAAAATGTCACTAGTTTTGTTCCTTAATTTTTTATAAAATAATTGATAATAATTACGGCTTGAACAAATTTGCTCCAATATAATTTGTCTGCTTTAAATAAAAATTAAAGAAGTAAATATGACCTTGGATATATGAATTTTAGCTTGTTTCAATCTTTCTGTTTTATTATTTCAACTGCTAATTCACTTTTAACAAAGATTTTCTTTATTTTGTATAATTGGTTTTATAAGTAAATATGACCTTGGATATCATCACTATATATAATAGTGCCTGGTTGCAATAGATTGAGACTGAATAAACTCAAACATCAAAAAGTTGGTTAACTTTATTTGAAATGTCAAAAAGCTCCTAATCAGCAAGAAACTTTTTTAATACAGCTAGGATATACCTGTCGTTGCACCTTCATTAATTAATTTGTTATTTGCTGAATTTGCAAATTCTAAATTGTTAGTGAATTAAACATGGTCTGCTTGATAGAACTTTTAGTCTTTTACCATATGCATCAATATATAATGGTAATATACAGCTGAAATGCTGAATAAATAAAGGGGGAAGGCATGGACAATTTTTGTCAAGAAACACGCTGTAAACAATTCAATATATATATATATATATATATATAGAATTTTGCTACGGTGAGTTGCAACTCACGGGCTGCTCCGTGAGTCGGGATCCAAAAACATATCAAATCACCTCCAAATTTCGATTTATATAGCTCAATAAATTCTTCATATCAAAATCTTGTAGCACGCAAAAAATTTTCATTTTTGGATATTTTTAAGTATTTGTTTGAGATTTTTTAAAATGATATATAAAACATTGATTATTTTATTAATATTGTATAGTCATTTTAAAATATCTCAAACAAATACTTAAAAATCTCTAAAAATGAAAAATGTTTGCGTGCTATAAATCGAAATTTGGAGGTGATTTGATATGTTTTTGGATCCCGACTCACGGAGCAGCCCGTGAGTTGCAACTCACCGTAGCTAGACTCATATATATATATATATATATATATATATTTCGAAATCTTTGCAGCAGCCGCAAAGTTGCGTGGGCAGAAACAATTCAATATTGATAAAATATTAAAATTAAAAAATGAATATTGGGTGAAAGGAATTATGCATGTGGTTTGCCGTTTGACAATTTGTATCTGAAATAATCTGGTTAACTTTATTTTCTATTTATAAAAAAAGTTTTGTAGTCTAATCTATTTAGCTTTAAATGTTCTTAATGATCTCCAACGAAATTTCTAATCAGCTATTTCTAAGAAACTTGTTCTCGAAATTTTTTTAGATTTAATTAATTTTATACAAGCAAAATTAACTGCAGGGTAGAAAAATGGTGATGCCCTTTTTATCTTACCGCTTAGGAGACAATAAAATGAGAAAAAAACTAATATTCAATTAAGCTCACTGACAGTGCTAGATCATGAACTTAAATCCGAAATTTTTATTAGATCTGCTCACAATATATATGCAAGTCATGCATTTATTATAATTTAGTGTGCCAAGTAATAAATTTTATTTAGGGAAACAAAATACATTTTTGAATTTTATTCCGATAATCTCACTATATTAAGATTCTTTTCAGTCCGACGATTATTAATAAATATACCCCATATTAAATTCATCTGTACGTAAAAGTATAAAAATATATATTAAGATTCTTTTCAGTCTGACGACTATAAATGAATATACCCAATATTAAATTCATTTGTAAAAATGTAAAAATATTTGAGTGTGATCAAAGAAGCACCATCAGCATTTTTAAAATAAAACTTAATTATTGTTCATTTTTGTTTAGAATCAAGTGATCCTGATACCTTCAAAATGTCTAGATACATTAAACAATATAAATCAATTCACACACCGTACATATATACATCAAGATATACATATTATTTTTTTCCTATTAAGAAATGTCTAGAGACACTTGATGAATGATGAGCACTAGTATAAATAGTCCAGGAACCCCTCAGAGCATTTCCATCCACCACCATTTGCTCTCCTCTCCTCCTCTCTTGCTAACAATACTTCACAGTAAGCAGTGAGCAGTGAGCATCTCTCCTCTTCTTACATACATCAGTACTTCTCCATGGCTTCAGTTGAGGTTAGTTTCCAATACCAGTAACTTGAGCATATTGATTGATCTTGAGATGCATCGATCTCTAGCTATATACATACTGATCAAGAATCAGGATCAAAGATCACAAAGATCATATCTTTATTTGTGTTTTGATGTTTGTACATGATGTACCAGATCAAAACAAATGATCTTGGAAACCTTTTTTTTTAGTCTTTTATTTGTGATTACAAGAAGTGTCGAGAACAGATCATGAACATGAATACATGATGATCAATGTTGATTATTATTTATATATAAGCATAAATATTACAGAGTTATATAAACTTTATCATCCGATCGATATATGTAACAAAATTAATCAACTTTTAGTTTCCAAGTTCTTTCTTTATGTATAATTTGTTCATATATATCTGAATCAATGTTTTTGTTGTAACTACAGGTAGAATCAGCCCCCGTCGAAGTCGCCCCCGCCCCAGTAGTCGAAGAGGTTCCCGCTGCCCCGGCACCCGTCGTAGAGGATGCTCCTGCCGAACCAGCACCAGTAGCTGAAGAGGCACCGGCTGCCCCAGTAGAGGTACCAGTTGAGGAACCGGTATCAGAACCTACTGAAGTTGAAACACCAGCTGTAGAGACTCCTGCTACCGAGGAACCCGCAAAGGAGGAGACTCCGGTTGAAGCAGCGACCGAGGAGCCTGCTGCACCAGAGGCCCCGGTTGCGGAGGAACCGGCTGCACCAGTAGTTGAGACTGTTGAGGAAGTCAAGCCTGTGGAGGCAGAGCCCGAAGCACCTGCAGCTGAGCCTACACCGGTAGAAGAGCCGACAGTCGCAGCTGAGACAGTGGCACCGGTAGAAGAGCCGACTGTCGCAGCTGAGACGACAGCGGCACCGGTGGAGGCTGCTGCAGAGTAATCAATCTGTCATGAGATTTTTATTGGTGGAAGAATAATAAGTTATGATGTGCATGTTGGAATAATAATTTCTTTGGGGCATTTTATGGGGTATTTTCTGGCTATGAAATATTGGAAAAGAGATTTATGGTGTGGGTATTATTAATTAGTGTTTATGCTGTTTTTATGGTTTTAGTATCTAGTATGTGTTGTTGTTTATTAATTTATTAGAGCAGTTTTTGTGGGGGTTTATTAAATTTATGATGATATATATCATGTGAGAGGTGTCTCTGTTGGGTATTTTGTATGGATGTGGTACATTTTTACATAATAGAGATGCTTTCTAGTGTTGTGTGAATTAAAATGGGTCAACAGTTGTTAAATTTATATTATATTTCAGCTGTTTTATTTTTTGTGCAGATAATTTGAATTTATTATATGCCGAAATAAATTGAAAGTAGATTTATTAAAAATTAATTTGAAAGTAATTTAATGGTTTGATTTTTTTTTTTTTTTTAGTTCATACTTAACCTCATTGATATGAGGCTTTGAGTTGATGGTTTTAAATTTTAATCACAATTTTCACATATCTATTGGAGGATTTTATTTTAATATATTTGGACTATCTAATCTACAACGAAATTACTTTAATGTACAATCTAACCAGTAATTACTGGATATTGCAGCATCAGATTTATATGAAATGTTTATTTTAGGTCCAGAATATACATATATAATGGACTCTGAAATATTAACATGTTCGGACTATTTTCATAATACAAACTATAAATCACTATCCAAAAAATAAAAACAAAATAAATCAAGTCTTCATAGTTCATACTTTATTTACTTATACCAGCAGGTCTAGTATTGTAACTGTATAAGCAATTGCTAAGTTTGATTCCACGACAGTTTATATACTCTATTTTATTTTAACTAAAACTGTCTTCCGAGTTCTCAACATTTTTATGCATATATCATTCGTTTATAATTTACATTTTTTTTTTAAATTTTGGGACTAATTGTACTCTATATTTATTAAAGAATTTTGTATGTGTGTCCCAAACATCATATTACAAAAATATAAAGCTAGAAATATTTTCAAGGTCACAATAAATTTAAATAACAAGCTGTTGTGAAGCAAAAAAAAAATTTGGTTGAAAAGTCTAATTTTTAGTGACAAAATAGAACAAAAAAGGTCAACAACACATTGATGGCATGCAATGTCTTGAGGTTCTTAAATATTATTTAGCTTTAACTTGTGTTTCATTTATATTTGCATTACACCTAATATGTCTTATTTAATTTTGTAAAAAAATTTCACAACAAAATATGCTTATATAGAGGCCAACAACAATTATAAAATTGCCCATTTTTTTAGTTAAAGAAGTTGGCAGCTGCTACCAACATAAGAAAAAAACGTTTTGTTCCGGTCGATTTGAACTCGCGCAAGCTTCAACCCCTACCAGGTGCCTTAACCACCCGACCTCGTAGTCACATTCGTAATTGACACTCCATCGATTTGTAATATAAATTGTTAGATATTTTGATTTGTAATAAGTTGGTTTTTTCCAAAATCTTATAAGAAAAATTTTCAGCTAAAATGAATTAATTTATCAACCAGTTAGTGATTGTTTGATACATTGCGTTTTAGGTTTTGAAATTCATGCTTTTGGTTACAAAACGAGTTTCTGCCCGTATGAATATGATTAATCTGATGACACTAGAAAAAATATTTTGGAACTTAAGGTGATCCAAAGACCAAAAGACCCTGCTTTTGATGAGCCCAACTTAGCCTGTTTTAAAGAAAGAAATGGGCCTAAAATCTAAATAGTGACTATAGCTGTATAGCAAATTCTAACGGTTTGAAGTTGAACTGAATGAAAGTTCCCACTTCCCAACTCAATTTCAACTTTTTTTTTGTACAAATGTTGACATGAATAAATGGTTTGATAATTTTTTTGGGCCTGGAGCGCAGGCACTGTACACAAGCTTTTATGAATTTATGGCCTATCAGGACTACCAAAATTACATCTGCCATTTTTTTAGGATTCTTATCTATTACCGGGCTGTGATATAAAGCTGTTTTGGGCCGTTCTTTTAATTTTCATTTATCAGATATTCAGATTTGATATTACTCATTCTGTCATTCATTATCTAAATCGCCTGGGATAATTTTTTATTTTTTTATTTATTTTTTTGTAAATTGAGACATGAATTTTATCAAAAAAAAAAAAAAAAAATTTTGAGACACGAAAGAGGAAGAGTCCGCATTTAGCAGTATTATTGAAAAAAAAAAAAATTTAAGTACTATAAAATGGCATGAAACAATATCAGACATGTACGCATCACAGTTCACCAATTCACCATTTTCGTGTAAATCAATGTTATTTTCATTTATTCATATTTCACAGCCAAATTCGAAATGTTCACGGCAAGGTGTTTGGATGAAATGAATTAACTCAAGTGCCTGAAAAAAAAATATATATTTATGTTTCATACATTTAATTCCTGCAGAAAATGATGATGACATAAAAACAACCACAAGCACAATTATGTAACAATAATCTGTTTAACATTATCATTATTCTTTATTTAACACAAGTTAAAACATAAAAAGAGCTAATCAATATATAACATTATTACAAGGCTAATAATGTTTATTACAATAACAATCAGCACTCCGACGGCGCGGTGATGCCGCATTTCTCCGGCAGCTGCATGGCAAGGTCGGGGTCGATGCCAAGAGCCGGAAGGAGCCCGGAGTCCTTGTACGAGCAGAAGCACGGCAAGTCGGCGCCCTTCAGAGCGGCGCAGCAAGCACCGGTCGGCGGCGGCGGGTTCGGCTTGGTGACTGATGGCCTGCACTCCATCAGCTGCTGCATGGTCATGTTGCATATATCCTGTGCTGAACCTGTTTTGGCATCCCCCAGTGCCAGAAACAAAATCAACAGTATGGTAAGAACTTTTTTTTGAGAGCTGGGGAGCTTCATAGTTTCTGTTTGTTTGTTTGATGTTGGGTTTGATGTTTGCTTGAAATTGTGATGGAGGTACGGTTGTTTATATAGAGAGAATAATGTTTATAATTATGCTTGATTTTGGTTTATAATTAAATAGTTTTGAAATTTGGATTTGCGTGTAGACAATTTGCGATGGCCACAGATGAGAATTTAAATGAGAAACATATCGCGTCCATAAAAAAAATCATCCATACGTCCATAAATGTATACAAAATGTACAACATATATATTCTGAAATATAACGGATACATTCTAAAATGTAACATATGATGCTATGGACAACTTTTTTTTTTTATGGAAGCTAAGTGTTACTCAATTTAAATTGTCAAGTTGCTTTTAAATTTGCAAACGTAGCTCTCACTGATTTCTGAGATTCACACAGAGAACTATCTGTGATTCTGTGTATTCCGACCAAACGGGTCGCCTAAAAGACTATGACAATATCTCAGTGACCCGCCACACCATAGAAGAGAAATAACCACATGGAAATTTGTATTGAATAATGGTAGGATAGAGTCACACAGAGGTCACGGGTTGGGAAGACAAAAATGTGAAGGATGTGACCTTGAACCGGAACGGTTACAAGTTTGGTGCTGCACGGAGTTACAAATCGGTCGGTCATGGAACGGGGATCGGGATCACCTGCTTTTCTAGCTCTATTTTTCTTAGAGGTGACAAATTTTGATCCGACCCGACCCGAGTTTCAGGGGAAGTCAAACTGACTCGAACCTGACCTGACCCGACCCGTGTTCTAGGGAAAGTGAGACTGACTCGAACCCGACCCGACCCATGTTTCAGGGGAAGTCAGGCTAACCCGAACCCGGGGAATATAGGTGCAAAATCTGACCAAATCCAAAAAACTTGCCCGACCCAAACCCGACCCGACCCGACCCGAAAAAATGCCGACGGCCGTCAACCCGATACCCGACCCGACCCGACCCGAACCCGGACCCTACCCAACATTCTGCCACCTCTAATTTTTCTTAATCCGACGGGTGTAAAACACTAAAGTACTTTGAGATCTGTGTAACAACTGATGCTGATCATCCGATCGGAAAAGCAAACACTGCTTTTCTTCTTAATAAAACAACAGATTCATATCCATGGAACGGATAGCATACATTGTTCCCGTTATTTGTGCAAGGAATTCATATGGGTATGGACGTGTAACGGTTGTCCAGTTCATCAAATTAATTGGTTAGATTAGATATATATACTTTTCGAGTTTATCAGAATAATTAGTTAGATATATATAGTTTTCGAGTTTTGTTACGGTGCATGTGCATCAAGTTTTGTTTGACAAAAAAAATAAAAAAATATATAATAATTTCAACTGTATCTGTATTATTGATAAAAATAATAAAAAGTGAGCTCTAGTAGTCATAATTTTGTAGTAATTCTTATAAAAAAATTGATAGTTTTTATTTATCGTATGGCTCAAAATTTGTTTAAACTTTATTTATCTAAATAAAACTTGATGTACTATAGTATTATTCATATTTTTTTTGGAATGGAGGTGTGGATCATGTCGCTTTGTGGCTCCTCTTATCATTAATTGATCAAAGTTACAAAAAACTTAATAATTACAAGCATTGTGTTCATCAGATG
This sequence comes from Cyperus esculentus, assembly GCA_030179965.1. Taxonomy (NCBI): domain Eukaryota; kingdom Viridiplantae; phylum Streptophyta; class Magnoliopsida; order Poales; family Cyperaceae; genus Cyperus; species Cyperus esculentus. The sequence continues at coordinate 2,350,372 of JASGLE010000044.1, forward strand.
GTACATTGAGGTTAGTATATGCTGATTAATTCTGAATTCATTTAAAAGATTGAGAAAGAAAAAAAAAACATGAAAAAGAAGAGAAAAACTATAAACCGAAAGCTGTATTAGATACATGCAAAGTCAGGATCTCCTAAAGGTGGAGTGTTTCTTATCAAAATTACTTTGTTGGCAAAAATTCCAAATATATTTGATTTTAAACGGGCAATTACAATTTTTTTTTTTTTTTTTTGGGTATATAGTTGCAAAACCGATTTGATTCGAACCGGACCATACCCTGATTCGGCCTCAGACCCGTATACTTTTAGGGTACAGATTCCGATCGTAAGATAGCATCTGGACCCGACCCGACCCGACCCGATAATACCTTATTATTTGCACATATGATCAGTTCAAATCACTGTTACAATTTCACGGAATGTGGTACCCGGAAGAAATGGAAGAAGCTGGTGAGTGGTGAAATAATAAACAATTAATGGATTTTCTAATTCATTCTGTCGCTACTAATATCAAGTTGGGGTTTCTTTAGCTTCATTGCTGATTAAACAAACCCCCAAAAATGACATCAAATATCTTATCAACTTTGGTTTATTATTATGTGACGGAAAACATTCATGTGCATCATTTGAGCTGGGGTCAGTCATTGATCCATATCATATTTTGTAAAAAAACTTGTACTTATTTACCTGTGAAATTATGCAATGTAGTCATTCTCTTCGTAAGTTTATCTAGGTAGGAAAATCTTGTACTTGGCTAACCAGGGGCGGACCTTTGTTGGTGCCACCCGGGGCAATGACCCTCTTTAATATTTGAAATTTTGTAAAATGCACATGTAAATCAATAAACTATTACCTAATATTCAAAGTTTGCCCCCCTAAAATTAATTATTACCTATAAATCATTAAAATTTGTTGGTTAGTGTATCTTGTAAACTAAATTAAATTTGATTGACCCTCCTTAATTTTGGCTCAAGGTCCGCCACTGTGGCTAACTGTCAAGTTATGCGATGGATTCATCATGCTCTTTATATTATTTTACTTAGAAACCAAATATGCCTCATAAGTCCGATTCCATATCCTCTGTAGCGTTGTATTGTGTAGCGCAGAATGTGAACCGTTAGATCATCTCGAGTTCTGTGCGGACTCGAAGCTCGAGATGATCTAACGGTTCGCATACTGAGCACTCCAGCCCAGCATCCCGTTCTTTCAAAAGAAAGGTATGTCTGTATGCATGTATTACTGGCTCAACTTCTGCTCAATATTTGGGCTACAAAATATTGATATTTGTACGTGCTAAATTCTCAAAAATATTAAGTAGTAATGTGCTTAAATCAGACGACGTCATCTGGACCTATGGAAGATAATTCCGGACCCTCATGAAGGCCTGAGCCAAGTTGGGTTCCAGGCTGGGTTCATATCCAAAATAACCCAATAACAAGTCCAGATAAGTATATTACAAGCAGTCCTCTGGAACCAGTAATGGGTTCCAGGCCCAAGTACTTTGGATTGCGCCAGCAGTCAGAAAGGGTCATGCTTATGTCTCTGGCAATTGGCAAAGTTTAAACTCTATTTATTTTTTTATTTTTTTTTGAGATACTCACAGGGACTGTTCGGCAGTGCCTCCTCAAGAACCTCTTCTTAAGCCTCCTCTGCTGTCCGGCTTGATCCCCTATCCGAATTCTTAGGGAAGGGAAACCCATGGCTCAAGCCTCCTCAGCACTTTTGTATAGATCAAGGCATCTGAACGTAAACTCCTTAGTGCGAATCAAATTTTGATGTAACGATTTTGATCCTCGTTAGATTGCCGAACAAGCCCACAAGTCACAAGTGACATGAAATGATAATCCAGCCAAACAGCATCGAATAAACCGTAAAGGGACTTTGTATTGTAATACACCACTTTTTATATCTTTTTTTTTTTTTTGAAATGTTCAAGCGGCCTTCTTTGAACCAGTTAATCTTCTCTTTTTATATGTATTCATATTTTTCAAGAAAATACTTGCGCACGTATTCCGTAAAGTTCCTCAAATACACACCTCATACTTGCACGTATTGCTGAAATTATAAGTTTTTGAAACAAGTACTTTTAAACATTTTTCATTTCAATTTGCACACTATCGATCAGGTAGAACAGAAAATTAAAAAAACTACAAAAATCGAATCTAAATAAACACATACAAAAATGAACAATTTCTCAAACACAAACAACAATAGATGCAAATTTGAATACAAGAATACTTTATTAAAAAAATAATAATACAAGAATACTTTATTTTTCACCATGGCCTGACAAAAACCAAACGTCACATTGCTTTCGTAATCAACACCTGGCCGATTAATCAAATCAACAGAAAAATTGCCATATGAAATATAAAATTGAAAATCCTAAAGGCAGAGCCAGGAGTCAGGGCTCAGGCTCAGGAGTGGATAAAACCTTTGGACCCACATTTCACGGATAGTGCATTTACCTCAATAAATACAATCACTATAATAACATGCAGACAAGAGTGTTTAATGTTTATTGACTTTAATAATAAACAAAGCTAATGAAACAGTCTTATCCGTCACTGTCAGTGACTTATCAAGTGGTCCAGTTCTAAACCGGGTTCTAAAATACAAATAAATGGCATAGAAAACAAATCAACAGAAGCACGCTTCACATTTGTTAAACAATTAAACAGCACTAACCAACTTGGTTTTTTTTTTTTTTTTTTGAACTCAACCAACTTGCTTTCCCCTTTCCCTATTGCAGTGTTAACTAACTACAGAGTCAAGTACTTAGTCAACAAACAATCCAACATTCAAAACTCAAAAAGAGAAGAAAAGGGCAAGCGAATATTAATAAAGCAACACACAAATTTAGCCAAAATAAACACCCCATTTTCAATATATAAATTAGCATCAATGAGTCTTTTACTACCATCAGTGTCTATATAGACCAAGTTCCAAGAGAGTAAACTCTAACAACTGAGTTTCACCAACCCATTACCACCGTCATCTCCATTCCAAGTTCCATCCCATTACTTACTACTACCACCTGATTTACTTACTACTACTAAAAGAACTACCGAGAGAGGCAGAAATTAAACAACCCCCTTCCACCCAAGGGTTGCAACAAAAGAGAAGATGAAAACCAGTTCCATCAAGCCTCCACCTCAACGACGGCAGGTGCCGCCGGGGGAGGAGAGACCACATCCCATGAGAAACCGAAAGGGTCAACCACCCTCGCGACCCTCCCGCCGCAGCACGGATCCTCCTCACTGCCGGCTCCTCCCAGGTTGGCCCCAGCCTTGCTTGCCTTCTCCACCGCCACATCCACGTTGTCCACCTTCACTCGGAGCACCAGCTTGGAGGCCGCAGCTTCGTTCCTGGAAGAAAAACAGAGGATCAGAAGTTGTGAACCTTTTAAGGCGATAGAAGTGTGAATGTTTTGAGTATAATGTTATTTTATACCAGATCTAATAATTTTGAACACTTTTTTTTTCATTTTTGAGAACAAGATTTGCATGCAGTGTTTTTAAAATAGGCAAAAACACTAAAAACGTATTAACAGAGATTTTTAGTAAGTTTTTTCAGAGAAATGAAGTACAAACTATGAACCAGAAGATGATTTTTAGTGCAATATTTGGAAGAGAAAAGGCACAAACTAAGTTCTATGAACACTAAAACTCCATGAAAAATAACTTGTGCTAAGAACCAAACCGATCAACAAGTTGTAACACTAAGAACGCAAGATCTAACTCAAAACAACACCTAATGCACCTCTGTTAGCTAGTAAAACAAAGGAAGAAGCGCTACCGAAGCAGATCTGAGTGGAAACACTTACGCAGCAGCGGCATCGTCGAGATCGCCACAGATGAGGAAGGAGGCGCCGCCGATCTTGAGCTCGGCGCAGAGAAGAGAGGGCTGCTCCTGGTCGGCCTTGCGCTTGGGGCAGGAAGTGCGGCTGACTTCCTCAGCGCCGAAGGCCGCCTTGTAGAACGCCACTGCCTCCTCGGCCTTGGACGCCGGGACCGAGACCTGCACGGACACGCCGGAGACCACGACCTCAGCTGGAGCACCGTTGAGCACTTCCTCGGCCATGGCAGTAGAAACCCTTGAAAGGATGAAAGGGAGAATGAGGGTTTTGTGTTTTTTTTCTAGAAGGAAATGTTTGGAGAGAAAAGAAAGAAAGAAAGCATTAATGGAAGGGGAAATGAGAGGGTGATGAAGATATTTATAGGAAAAAGTGCTCACGCACTGCGGATGATTTCAGATCCTCTAACATACGGCATGGTGCTATGCAGCATCTATACCGTTGGATCTCCTTGAGATTCGTGAAGATACGCAACTCGAGGCAATCCAACGGCCCATTTGGTGCATGGCACCGTGACATATGTTAGAGGATAAGCAGCCGGAACGGATTGATTGGGCCGTTGGAATTCGCATCCCTGACCATCGTTCAGTTGCCGTAGTACGGTGGTATGATATCTGAACCGTTCGTTTGTACGTTGAGATGATCTGAGCCGTGTATTAATAAGGCTGTGGGTAACTTTTACAGCAAGCAGAGAAGTTGAGGATGATTTGGAAGGCTTGATTTGGATCGGACGATGGAGAATTGGTAGTATAATATCACCAGATTCTGTCCATAAGCAGCGGATACGGATTTAGGCTGTGTATTGTTCGCATTTAGTTTTTGTCCGGATTTGAATGGTATGGTTGGGTAGTTGATTGACGAAATTGCCACTTGGGCTGTGACTCTGTGAGTGAAAAAAAGGTAACAAATGCACTCTTGCTTTTTGTAATTTCTTTTTTGGAAGCACTACACCGTGTCCCCGGAGATGAATATGATCCTTGCAGGACTTCAGGTGGATGAGTGGAGATAATTTAAAATAATAATATGGGAGGAATTAAGGTTTGAAACTGATAATGATAAAATTTTAAAATGCGGTTAAATTCAGCTCAGCGAAAATTTTAAATGTGGCTAAAATTCAGCTCAGTGAAATTTTTTAGTTGGAAATTACAATATCTTGGACAACCTCATAACATTTAATTTTGACCAAATTCATGTTTATTTTACAATAAGATATGTGCACAACCTCTTAACATTTAATTTTAAAATGTGGCTAAATGCATGAACACCAAGAGCAGCACTTGGTACAATCTCGGAGACGCCAATCACCCCTCAGGAATTTCACAGGACATGCTTTTGGTCTCTCCCGATGCGCTGCCGTGGCGGTCAAAAGTTCCTAACGCCCGTTAAACACCAAGCCACCATCCACCGTCAGATCGATTCCGATGTCGGTACAGGACTCAATCGAACGGCCCGACACCGCCTCAAAAATCGGGAACACAAGCCGACGAAACCGTGGATGAAGGCGGTAATATCGCGCTGGTAATAATAGCGAATTCATATCCCCTGCTGTACTGCATTATGCAGTTCACAGCGTCAGCCGTTGGATTGTCTCATTATTGGTCCCAGCGCGGATCTTTAGACGATCCAACGGCTGGCGTTGTGAACTGCACAGTGCAGTAAGTCAGGGGATGAGCACTATGGTATTGTGGTTTTTACTGGTAATTAGTTCAAATATTGAGGGTGGTAGTGTAAAGTTGGCAGAGAATAGGGGACCGGTGCCTAGGGAGTGGGCGCTGCTTTTCTCTGCCGTATCACACGATCACGTTTTTCCACCTCGCTTCGGAATTCTGCACCTTTGTTGTCAATTTATATCCTCTATAAAGCGCAGTACTCTACTGCGCAGTAATCCGTCCGCTGGATATGCTTTAAGATGCGTGCAACTCAATCTTAAGAAACCTTCTTTGATCTGCATCGTTGATTCTCTGCGTAAGTAGAATACTGCGCAGCATAGGATGATAAGATAAGCACGCCTTTGTTGTTGTTGCGTGTAGTAGGCATCCCTGTTGCTGTTGATTGATCGGAGTCGCGGTTTCAGTTTGGAGATGCAATCAATCAGGAGGTACCACATGTACATACATACATAGACGATTGAGGCCCTGTTTTGTAGAATTTGTTTGCTACCTGCTTTACTTGACTTGACTTGACCTGACCCTGTTCGATGATCGCACACACGTCGCAATAATTGCGTCTTATTATACTCTGTCTCACTGTCTGCGTTTGAACAGTGAGTCCGATTAATATCGAGTGCTGTACTCTGTCTGGGTGTCTGCTTTCATTGATTTGGGACATTGGCACATTTGTTTGGGTCTAGCGTATCTTTTTTTGGATGTGGCACGTTGTCGGGTCGGCTCAGCTCAGTTTAACTGAACGAAAATGTCGGGTCGGGTATTTGATAGACAGTCGTCGATATTTTTATCGGTGTGGCATCGGGTTGACGTTTGCTGGCAATTTTTTGGGTCGGGTCGGGGGTCGGGTGAGTTTTTTAGGTTTGGTCAGACTTTGTACCTCTATTTTTTGGGTCATCTCGGGTTTCAGGTCTAGTCGGATTGGATCAGGTCGAGTTCGGATCAGTTTAATTTTTCCTTAAACTCAGGTCGGGTCAGATTTTGTCACCTTCATCTTTCTTTGTTGTTTTTTTTTTTTTTCTCCAAGTAATAATACTATTTTTTGCTTGTATTTAGCTGGATTGCAAACTGAGAGATGATTCTCTCAAAAAAAAAAAAAAACTGAGAGATGATTACAGATCAATAAATCCCTGTACGGAATATTTACATAAAATTGCAATAGTTTATGTCACTATGTCAGTCACCGGTGGAGGTTAATTTCAGAAAGATTACAATAATGAGACTCCGTGCGCTGCTCAGACTATGATTTCATTGCATAAAGTAATTATACATCCTTTTATATCAAGCAGGGGTTGCAATGAAATAAGTTTTTCCGTTGTTTCGTTTCGTTCCGTTATATTCAACGAAACGAATTTCAATTCAGTCCGTTGTAATGATACGGAAACGAAAGAAAATTTGATTCCGTCCAAAAGTGGATCTACATTGATTGAATGGGGGTCAATTGACACCTATTCAATCACAAAAGTTGCCTAGCGCTATGCAATTTTACCGTATATTCTAATAGAAATTGCTCCAAGTATTGTTGGTTGACCCCATTCATTTTAAGAAAATTTGTATGCTTGACCCCCATTCCCAAAAGATTAATAACAGTAACTCAGTTTATGTGATGTGTGCAACTCCCGAGTACTTGTATAGTTGTAGTAAATAATAATATAATTTATTATCTTATAGCAACCCATTCACCTATCCATTCACTTCTCCATTTTCCAGTTCGCACTCTATTTCTTAAGCCACTAGGAGCAGCACACATGTCACAGCATTAAATTCAAGCACTCCCTCATATTTCTCTCTGCATTACTTATTAAGTTGTCATCGTTGTTTGTTTGCAATGATAATTTCTTCTCTCTGTTACATTATCATATGCCACATACATATATATTTTATATGAGTGAAGCTACGGTACTACTAATAGTACGGATGACTAGCATTATAGCTCCATACTATTTTTTTTTAAAGTTCAAATAGTTCAATGTGATCTCCATATGTTAATATTATTCTAGACCAAATTTTATATTTTCTAGAATTTTTTTTAACTTTTTTCTAGATGGATAAAAAAATCACATTTTTGAATTGTCCATAATTTTTTAATTAAGTCATTTTTTAATTATCTAAATAAGTAGTAAAAATTACCAAAAATTATAAAGTTTGGTTTACAATTACACTTATATATGGATATTATGTTGAGTGATTCGGATCGGCCATTTGAAATATAAAAACTACAATATGAAGCCGTCGTATCGGCTAATGTATAGTAGTATTAATAGTACCATGGCCTCAGTCATTTTATATTTCATTATTTTTTCATGAGAACTATAAAATAAAATGTCAAGATCGGAAAAGACTAAGTTATAATATATTGAGTTATAAATTTATAATTGAAGTAAATCTTAAGCAGTTCATTTGTCGAGATGTGCACGAACTGTGAATATATTAGAATGAGTAAGTGAACTAGGCAACTAGCAGTTTAATATGAAAAATTGCATAATAATGTAGAATGACCACGAAACGTTTGCTTTTTTAAATAATTATGAGCCAATTTGAACCATTGAAATCATGACAAAAATTATATAAAAAATAATTACAAATATTGCCGCTATAACCAAATAGTTTATAAAATTTATTTATTTATTTATTATTATGTTATTTTTTCTCATTCAAATTGACCCCCATTTCCTAAAAGTCTGGCTCCGCCCCTGATTCCGTCCGTTATAACGGAACAACCCATTTCCGTCTCAAACACGTATTTTTTACGTATTTCCCACGTATTTCCATTGTTCCGTTCCGTTATAACGGAACATTCAACAGAACGGATTTTGGTTCCGTCCGTTATAACGGAACGGAAATTGAACACCCCATTTCCGCTACCATTCCGTTCCATTGCCACCCCTAATTTCAAGTCAAATTCACACTAGCTTGTCAAATAATTTTTAACTTGAAAGAGTCCTAGGAGTCCAAAAAATCTGTATGAAGTTGCTCATGATCTGTTAAATTGAGTACATAAATACTGAACATATAATGAGCAATTTTTTTAGTGTATTAAACATGTAATGAGTGATATTTTGTGTTAACACTTATTAATTTTTGTTCAACGAATACTAAACAATTTTTAATAGATATTGAGCGATTTTTATTGGCGTTGTACTCCAAACATTTCCGAACTTGAAATAGTAATAAACATTATACAGCTGATCTATGAGAGTGAGTGGCTAAACTTTATGCCGTCATATTGACATTTTTCAAAAGAATATAAACCAATAACTTGTATATTCTTAATTAATGCATACCTTGATTGTCATCATGAATTGCATAAAAACAAAAAACATAATCGGTACTAATTCGCTGAAATCAAGTTTACATTGATATGCTTTAATGGACCTTCAGCTTTAGCTGCCCAATCTATACACTCTTTGTGGTAAGCCTCAAAGCACCTCAACTATACCACATCATCAATGTTATCTATTTCATCTATTTTGATCAAATGACTTATATGTTTTTTCTATTAACATTAAATAATATGAATATAATATGTCCAAAACAAAATTTAATCACTAAAATGATCTAACATTTATGTGTTATTATATTTAAAATATTATTATATTATTATTTATATCAAAATATTTAAAATTTATGTTCAAAATTTTGTTTAATATTAAACTTTATAAATTTTTAATTATTTTTTTATACTATTTTTCGGGGCGAAGCCCAGTTACAAGATATATCATATAATCATTTTTTTCCAAGAGAATACGTGCTTTTTTTGAAAACTCAATAATGGCTGAAATTTACGAAAAAGATTTCATAAATCCTGCTATTACTCGAAAAATTTGTTGGAAGTTGGAATCGCTTTAATAATCGTACTTGAGAAGTGTAAGAGTCGTGACAGTTGCCACTTACCATTAATGTGTGTTTTTTTTTTTAGAATGAAAGCCCTTGGGCACCATTTAATAATGTGCCTTTAAAATTGATGAAGCAAGAAACGCCTGATACTGCTCAGTAATTTTACTGGTTAGTTTGTTTGTTTCTACACGTTAGATTTATTTTCTTGCCACTAATAAACACCATAATATAGAGCAATTGTGGTAGTAATAAATCAATAATCAATGAGTTTTAATGTGATTATATTAATATTAATTATTATATATTTTAACAAATTATATTTCGATTTTAGCTACACTGTTTTTTTTTTTTTTAATAAGAATGAATAACTAAACTAATAAGACCATAATAATAAAATGTTCAGGAACACATCCTTTTTATCGACATGCAAGATGCAACGATCATTGTTTGGAATTGAAGGGTGTGTTTGTAGGGGTGAAGACGGATCGGATAATATCCGTCCGTATCCGGATTCATATTCGGATTTTTGCAGATACGGATATTCGGATACGGATACAGATAAAATTTATGCGGATACGGATACGGATACGGTTTTGAATATGGAAACGGATACGGATACGGATAATTATACAAATCCGGATATTATGGTAATTCGGATATCCGTTTCAAAGGCTTATTATATGTCTTTCAATTGGATTTTTTATGTAGATTTCAAATTTAATGAAGTTTGTATCTAATTAGTCTTTGAATTCATCTCTTTTATAATTATTTATGACTTGTAACTAATAATATAATGAATATTATGGATTTTTTCTTAACTAACATGTAATTATTTAAGATAATAATGATCCACGATGAACTAATAACATATTTATGATTAGTGATTAATTTTCATAGTAATTTAACCATTTTAGTTAGTGGTTTATCATGAAAAAGTTATATAAAATATATTTTTTTATAATAAGTCTAATATCCGAAGTATATTCGTATCCGCATCCGTATCCGTTTAATATCCGATCCGTATTCGTACCCGTTTAATATCCGATCCGTATTCGTACCCGTTTAATATCCGATCCGTATTCGTATCCGGAACTATCCGTATCCGAAAAACTAAAACGGATACGGATACAATCTTGCCCACTATCTGTTGATATCCGATCCGTTTTCACCCCTATGTGTTTGGCAACCCATTTTGAATAGTCTATTTCGGAATAGCGTGCTATTCTATTTTTTGTGAGTGTCAAACACAAGATAGCTAAATGAATAGTGATGTGAATATGCTAATCCGCATTTCGACCATATAGATGGAATAGCGGAATAACTATATTTATTGTCCAACTATTCTACTAACATGTTGTCAAACAATAATTTTACTATCCGAACAGTTCAAAATATCACTCTTCCAACAACTACTAAACTATTTTTACTAATCGGATAGCACTATTCTAGTGGTATTCCTTGATTTGCCAAACGGACCAGAAGAGTTTCCTTCTTTTTTGACTCACAGACGAATATGAAAGAAGTCAACAATAAAGCGATTAGAAATCAGTGGATTGGAGCCGTTGGCATCCTACTTTATATATTTTCTTTTTTCTCCCGGAAAGATAAATTTAGTCACAACATGCTTCCTTTTGAAATCAAATTGACCAAACTAATAATTTCACAATTCACATCTTGTAATGTAACGTCTCCAGCTGACTAAAAAGCATCTATTACTTTTTTTTTTATTATTGACTATTACTTTTCTTTTTGATTCGATGTGGGGATGTGGTCCATGCAATGCAACACAAGTGCTTAACATTTTCTAATAATAAAAAAAAGTAATAAACCTTTTTATGCTTTCTTAGAGTCCTTGGCTGCCTAGCTGCACCTGTATTAACAATTAACAAATCAATAATCATAAAACATTCGGCAGTATATATGAAAGGTTTATAATTCGAGTTTAAGTTGGTTACAGTTCATTTCATGCAATATTATTTTTAGAAAAGACAATAAATTGCTCGTTTTGTTAATTGATTTAAATTTAACAGACAGTACTCAGACACCATCAATCCATCATATAATGCTCCACAAAAGGCATTAAAAAGGAAAAAATAAAAATAAAAAGGGAGCTTTTGCCCTAAAAGAAGTTGACTCCGAATCAAGATTGCCAACTCCTAAAATCATATCAGCTTAACCATATCAGCAGCTACCGAGAAAAATTTAACACTATAGTACTTGTTAGTTATTACTTAATTATTACACTTCACTGACACTGAATCAAGCTTTACCTACAACAAGATCACATATCAGCTTTTGCTCTCTACAACTCCACTCTTTTCTTTGTTTCACAGTTAGACTAAATCAAGCTATATATATACAAGGTCACATGCCACCTTAGTAGCTTTTGGTCTCCACAACTCCACTCTGTTTCGCTGTTTCGCAGTTAGATTATCTTCCGGTTTCCACTGCCACCTCCCTCTGCAGCTGTAACTATTCTATCATTTGTTCGAAGTCGAAGACATACAAATATACAATGCTGCACCAACTATTCCATTTCCTTCTCGACATTTTCTCTCCAATAATGAATAGTAAAATTTTATTAGCATAATCATTTGTCAGACATTAAACACAAAACACGCACACACCCGCGCGCGCGAAAACAACAACAAAGAAAGAAACCGATTCTTTCTATTTAGTGACCCAGCGAAGCAGAAACTTCGAGCCCAAAGTCCAACAGGATTCTGAATTTCTGATACATCATACAATACAAAAGGCCCAATATCCCTCACTACAATTGACAATTCCATCTCCATTGGGCCCAATCCAAGAACACAAAACTGTAGCTACTAGCTAGAAACATCCACCTTTTTCCGAGCGCCTATCCCCTGCAGCATTGCAAGTTGTAGTTAATCACGTGGGCCGTTGGATCTTTTAAGATTCGTTCTGACTCTGATCTCGAGACAATCCAACGGATCAGGCGATTAACTGCAGTACTGCGGAGGATATGAAATCCCTTTTCCTCCTAACTGCATTGTGCAATTCACAGCATCAGCCGTTGGATTGTCTCGAGACCGCTCTAACACGAATCTCAAGACAAATCCAACGGCTGATTCTGTGAACTGCAGAATGCAGTACAGCCGGGGACATGAATTCGTTTATTTATTGAGGAGGGATCCATTGACAATACTTATTTTGACAATTTTGACAATGAGAATTTTGAAAAAATTTGTAAAAATAGTTAAAAATTCTAAAAAATAAAAAAAAGTTTATAGAGATATTGTTTAACCTATAGATTGATTATCTTTCAAATTATATTCAATTTAAGTGACGTTTGATAGCTCTTTAAAACTCGTTAAATTTCAACCGTTAAAAAATGTATAAAATTTTGATGAACCATCAAATGATGTTCAAATTGTTTGAAATTTGAAACACTATTAATCTACAAGTTAAAGAATACATCCATAAAAGTTTTTTCATTTTTAAGGTTTTTTATAAATTATTATAAAATTTTCAAAATCCCTATTGTCAAAATTGTCATTATAAGCGGTGTCACTAGAACCCTCCTCTTATTTATTTATCCTTTTTAAAGCAGAGAAGCAACAAGAATTCGAGCACAGCTGAGAAAACACAACATGATAAACCTCACTCTGCTCTCCTCTCCCCTTCCTAAACCCCTCCTCCATGTCTTTGCCCTCCGATCCCCACCTCCGCCTGCCACCGCGCGCCCCCGTTTCTCGAACGGGGAGAGAGGAAGAAGAATGTCCCATCTGTCTGCCGCCTACACGGAGTACAGCCCGCCGCAGTACGACGAGCAAGTGAGCGGCGAGGAGGACGAGAAAATGAGCGCGGAGAAGATGAAGGCGCTTCTGAAAGGAGGCGAGCAGGTCGTCTCCGTGATGCAGGAGATGATCCCCCTTGTAATCCGTCTTTCTCTTATCATCTCATCGTCTTCCTTTTTCTCATTTAGATGCTGGTTAATATAGGATGTGTTGATAAGCATACAATCTTGATAATCAGATTTTTAAAAGATTTGAATAAACTCATTAAACAATTTAAAAGTGTAAAAAGGTTAAGGATGTAATATTTAGCTTATATGTTGATAGTGTTTCAAATTTCAATCAATTGAACGTCGTTTGATGGCTTATCAAAATTTTATGTAAAAAAATGTAATTTAACGGGTCTTTGAAGAGCTATCAAACATTACTTAAATTTAATAATATAATTGTAAACGTAATCAATATGTTGATTAATCAACACTTCCGTAACTTTATTCTATTGTCTAGAATTTTAATGATTTTTTTCAAAATTAAAAAAATCTCATTGTCAAGATTGTCGAGATAAGCATTTTCAATGGATCCCTCTTTAATTTATGCGAAGTACCAAGCAGTTAGGATACCACCAAGGAAAAGACCTAGAATGTGATTACTATTGAGTACCTTTTGTTTTGTGTAGTTGGAAGATATGGAGGTGAGCATGGATCAGGACGCGGCGCCGGTGGCACTTCAGTTGGTGGCGCAAGGTGTGATTGGGAAGCGGGTGGATGAGATGGAATCCGGCTTCATGATGGCTATTGATTACATGATCAATCAGGCCAAGAAAGATGACGACGACCAGGTGCTCGATATAATTGCCTATCTGATACAATTTCTTATTATTTCCAAGGGTATTGTTCAAAAATCCTTACTCCTAATAAAAGGAGATTGGATTTTTTGACATGAAAGTTCTATCCTCCCCAAATAAGAAATCTCAGCCGTTGATTATTTACTTAGATTGATCACCGCCGTTGACGTACATTAATGTCCCGGCCCATTAAAATTTAAGGCCCATATTAGTTTCTTCACAAGAGACGAGCTTTCACCCCTTTATTATAAGATACAATAATTTCAGCCCAAAGTAAGGCGTGGGCTCTTTATTAGTTAATACGAGAAACCTATTGAGTAGATTGGAGGGGAACTAGATGACCCATCAAACATGTTGTTTAAATCAGTAAATTCTGAACGTTTATTTATGTGTTTTTTTTCAGAGGAAGTCACTGCTGGAGGTTATCAAGCAAACAGTTCTAGACCATCTCACGAAAAAATGCCCTCCACAAGTGAGTAGATCGTAGTGATAGGTGGACCAGATTGCATATAATTTTGCCGGTTCTTCTTCTACGTTTTTATTGTCACTCTTTTGGCTTATAATTATGCACTCAATTGTGTTTGCCTACTGCATAGTTGGTTGTGGAATGTGGCACATTATCGTTTGCCAAATGGTTGTTATGTTGACAGAATAGCTGTTATTATTAAGACACTTCGATAGATGCAAAACTAATTGGGTACCATCCAAGCCAACAAAATTGAAGCCGAAGACCAACTGATCTTGTTGTGCGTTACAAAAGCTGAAAAGCATGTCTTTTAAAAATTGTAAACAACAGGTGCAAGTGGTGGGGCTCCTTTGCCAGACAGCAAAAAAGGATAGTAGACATGAGCTGTTACGGCGAGTAGCAGCAGGAGGGGGTGTTTTTCAGAGCGAAAATGGGCTCAAAATTCATCTTCCCGCTGCCAATTTAAATGATGTTGCCAACCAAGCAGATGATCTTTTGGAGGTACTTCTAAATGGGAAAAAAAATGTTTCCTTCCTTCTTTCTTTCTTTGTTTTTATTTTTTTTTTAACCCAGGTGCATGAAAGGACATGAATTTTTCTTATAACTTAGTTACAGTAGCTTTTGACAGTTGATGGCGCTCATAACTTTTGATCGATAGAACTTGTTTGTTGATTGAAGTAGGATAATCTGATATTAGAAAAACATTTTTCTGAGAGCAAGCAGTTTTGTTGCTTTACTATCTTGTTTTGTACTTCATTTTTTAAAAGTATTAGTTGAAGTTTTAGCAAATTCTTTTGATACTGCCAGGTCTTACTCTCAAAGTTTCAATAGGAGAGGAGACTAGAAAATTATGTTCGTTTTGAATAAACCACTTAACAAAATATGCAGAGTATGGAGGAAAGACCTAAAATTCCGGACAGAAAATTACTTGCTAGACTGGTTTTGGTGCGTGAGGAGGCTAGAAACCTGCTGGGTGGTGGTTTATTGGATGAGAGAATTGGCCGTGGCCTTAGCACACTGCCAGAGGCAGAGGTCTGTCACTTCCATCCTCTCCTCATTCATTTTTCTTACTTTTTTGTTATTTGAAACACAACCCCCCCAGTTCCCTAGTTTTTTTAAATAAAAGAAAGGATATGAACTTTCATTTTGTTCGGTATGGTTTCTAATTGTTTGGTTATACATTTGAGGCCTGCTATTGATCGCCTTGGCCAGGCTAGTTTAATTTACTTGCCAATGGAGGCATGCCATCATTTTCACCTCATATGAAACAAATGCCACCCGTACTTTGGAAAAGTATGAATCATGTATGAAATTACTTGGGAAGTTTTTGTCCTGCTGTTCGCTGGCAAGCCCCAGGACAAATCGCTTGCATGAGCCAAGGCTTTCTTTTTATTTCAACAATGCTTCCTGTCATGATCTTGGTTTCGTGGCAGTAGCAATATTTTGGGTGTGCCCATGTGGAATACAAAGGTTCAGGCCAACCCAAATTTTGGTGGGGCCCATCACACAGATCTTAAAGATCTTGGGACATTTCTGTTACAGTTTCCTTTTAATTTTGATTTGGAAGATTTTCTGTCATATTGACTTATATTAGATTTTGATAGAATATATTACAATAGTCATGCTGCCTTCACTATTTTTCCAACTAATTGCAAGTTTTAGAAGATATTCTGTTGTATTACTTGTTGAATTTTGATAGAAATAGAATATGTATTGACAACTCGACCTATTCAAAAAGAAAAACAATATTTCCAACTAATTTGCAAAATTTAGGATATTTTTTTTTTTGTTATATTGACTTATGTATCGAATTTTGATAGTATATAAATCGGAAGTCACTTGGTGTTTTTAACTCTTTTATTATTTAATTTTTTATTATTAGGTGAACTTTCTGAGCAAGCTAGTAGCCTTGCGACCAGGAGAACCTGTGAGAAAAATGATCCGTGATGTTATGCATGGCAGAGCTGAGGGAGCAGATGTTTCAGAAAGTGAAGATGAAGCTAATGGTCCAAAAGCAGCTCCAAAGGGGATATTTGGAAGGGTAATTGTCTCTATTTCTGGTAAATTCAATATTATTATCTTAAGCTTTTTGAGCAATTGGTTCTAAGCAATGCCACCTTAGAGCTGGATTGTCCGGCATCTGCGGTTCCGTGGCTCCAGAGCAGCCACCAGCTCCATTTTTCTGGAGCTTCTTCATGCTTAGCATAACTTTTACATACCTTGAAGGCTTGAATTTGAATATTCGCCATTTCAGTGGTTCTCTAAAATTTAATTGCTTAATGGATCCGAACAGACCAGTAACTAACCTGACTGACTTCAGATTAGCATTTGTGCTCATTTTGCTCTGCTACTCAGCTTAAAAAAAAAAAATCTCAACTAGATTTACATATAAACCATCTCAGGGAAGTGTATCCGGCCGCAAACCACGACCTGTCCGTCCTGGAATGTTCCTTGAAACTGTCTCAAAGGTACAAAATAGTATTTTACTTCTGATTTCTTTCATCTGTATCAACAGCAGCCTTGTTTTCACATTGTTGTTGCTATGTGATCCTATAATCTCTTTCGCAGGTACTAGGTGGCCTCTATACTGGAAAAGGATCAGGTGTGACAGCTCAACAATTAGAATGGGTGAGGCCTCTTAAAACTTCATATTTTGTGTGATCATTACTTTTTATATTTCATAATTCTTCCATGAGTGGTATATGAGTCCGTGGTGTCTGACCTACTTTTGAAGATACCAAAGATAACATGTTTGCTTGTTTTTTCAGGTACACCGGAACACCCTTGAAATCCTTGAGGAGATGGCTTATTGATATATGGTTCAATTCTTGAGCTCAGTTCAACTTGAGAACTTTCTAACAGTTGATGGTCTAGATTTCCATGTATGTTTTATTTTAGGTTTATGTTTATTTTTTTAATTATTATTGTCAGGTGGGCATGTATGTTGTCAAAATTTTCAAGGCGCTCAAAAGAATCTTACTAAATTTGTCCTGCTAATTGTAACTTTAGCTCATGACTTATTATTTATGTATAGAGTTATATAAGGATGTCCAGCTGTAGTTTGTCTAAAACATGTTCAAATTTTTCCTTTTATGCAATGAGAATCGTAGCTGGACTTGCTCAATTGTTCATTTACTAATGATGTTGTCGCCTTATACCTGGAGGCAGTTTTCCCTTGTCACCAGTAATTGAACTTGCATTTTCTTTTTATTTCAGACTCAATTCAAATTTCAAAATTTCAAAACCTTTTTAGACGGTATGGGAAAAACATCAACTGTTTGTTTCTGTTAGAGGTATAGGCCCGATAGTAGAAAATTCACACCAGTAACAGAAGTAATGAGCGAAGATCAAAATTTAGAACTGGTGGTTTTCAGGCCTTAATTAATTGTATTTCATAAGAAAGACCATTCTTTTCTATGTCTCAATCAACCAGAAACCTATATACATAGATAAACATTCACCCATGAACATCTTGCTAACTAGCTAAGCCTAAACTCTTTGCATCATCCCTGGTAAACATGCTCATATGTAATAATTCATTCCAACCTGAAGCAAATTCTTGTTGGGGATTTGTAAATCCGCAAACCCTTGTCTAGAGTTCCTCCTGAGGAAATCATACACATAATTCACAATCACCTTCTTAAACAAATTAGAGTTCTCACTGGCCTTGACCTCACTGTGGCCTAACATGTATACCACACCAGCCTCTCGAGATGTTTCTAGAAACTGAACCTCCTCCTGTACCTCTTCTATCTTATCTTCCCGATCAGAGTTTTCTTCATGAATGAAGTTCTTAAGATGCTCCATCAGGAGCTCCTCGAATTCCATATTCCCCACACGACGGTCCCTGTATCCGTACCTGGCAATGCATCTGTACATTTTGTACCCTTTGGGTCCCACCCGTCTGAGCAAGAACCTCTCTGCGGGGGCTACCTTATTTATCGGCAAGTACTTCACTGATACTAAAACCAGTACAGAGTGAATTGCTGGGACATTGCTGAGAAAATGTGGGAAGATTGCAGGGATGCCTTGTGTCAATTCGGTGTACAGAAGGCCTACTCCAGGTACGCGTGCAATGCCGAGGCTTGAACCAAGATTATTCAAGTATTCCATGGAGACCTTTTTGTCTACCTCAAAAGCATGGCGTCTGGTTTGTACGTAGTGCCATACATACATGACAAAGAACAGAACAGCTGCCAATGTAAGAGGGAGGTAACCTCCTGTTGTAAATTTGTAGAGAACAGAAGAGAAATAGAGGAGCTCAAAAGAGAGGAAAACTAAGATGAATAGTGTGACTAATGCTAGGTGTATTTGCCATATCATCAGCATAATTATGATGAGGAGAGAGGATGTCACAAGCATCACAGCCACCACCGCGATTCCTGTTGAGGTAATATTTTTATTGATTAGTTAAGACTTGAGGAGGTCAATAAATTAAACTTGGGCATTTCCCTCTGATATATGAATATTAACTAATGCCAAAGAACTGCAAAAACCTTTTTTGGTACCAGTAATATATGATGTTCAGAGCTTTAACTTTTTTTTTTTTTTTTTGCTTCTTTTTTCCAGGGCTTTTCCAAAGTTCTTTTGCAAGTCTGAACTGCCAGAAAGACTGCAAGTTCCAATAAGAGATAGGCACTAACTCAGTTCGTTTGAACTATTTTCTCCCGGCAGACCGGAGAAAGTATTTAGTTGAAGTTTGTTATGTTAGGTTCTTGTTTGGTTTCATTTCAACTTGTTGGTTTAGGGTTGTTGTTGTTGTTGTTATTTTAGGTTCTTATATTTGATTCATTCTTCCGGCCCAAGTTGAAATGAGGATGAAAAAGAAGAAGCGGGCAAAGAGAGAGAGAATGATGTGTTGCTAACTAATAGGGAGAGGGCATTAGAGTGTTTACCATAGGCATTTCCAATGTTTGTGGTGTTTTTGAAAGCAGCGGTGACAAATACACAAGCTACCAGAAGAAGAAAGTTGATCTCAGGTATATACACCTGTCCTTCATGCTTGCTCGAAGTGTGAACTACCTTCACACGGGGAAAGCAACCCAAGGCCACTGACTGCCTTACAATTGCAAATGTGGCTGAAATCATTGCTTGACTTGCTATAATTGATGCAAGCACGGCCACTGCGAACATAGGCCAGTATACCACCTCTGCAAATGGGCAATAACCAATTTAGATT
Organism: Cyperus esculentus; assembly: GCA_030179965.1. Taxonomy (NCBI): domain Eukaryota; kingdom Viridiplantae; phylum Streptophyta; class Magnoliopsida; order Poales; family Cyperaceae; genus Cyperus; species Cyperus esculentus. The sequence continues at coordinate 2,369,975 of JASGLE010000044.1, forward strand.
TTTATCCCATATTTTGATACAAGTACCCCTAAGTAAACACTAATTGAATCCAAAGTTGATATTATTACTTTTATTTTAACAAAAAGAAATGTTGATGGAGATACCAGGAGTTGAGCTGTAGAAAGCATCTGGGACATGTTTAGGGAACTTAGATAAATAAGCGGCTTGTCCAATATAAGCACATATTAAACATGGATAGACCAATCCGGTAAAAGCAATCTATAGGAAACAAAAAGGATTATAAATGAGCCCTTTCTCATCGACAGCACTTGAACTAACATCTAGAGGACAGTTGGGGTGGGTAGAAAGTACAAGGAGTAAAACCTGAATTGATCTGACTGAGAAGTGGCCTAAATCTGCAAACATTGCTTCTGTTCCTGTTCAATTAAATGCATCATTTGGTCAGTAATTTATCATTTTAATGCCAGTGGTTTTGTTCCTTCCCTGGTCTTCTATAGTGTACCATTAGCAAGCCGTGCTGTGCTGGTTTTTGTAATTGTACTGTTAGGAAGTTGGTATAGTACCTGATTAAGGAATCATATCTATTGTTTCTAAAACAAAAGCATAAGATATCAGATATGGACAGTAATAGAGAGAAAGCGTACCAGTCATGCAAAGAACAACACCACCAAGAGAAATCCAAGCTTTTTTAATGTCACTTTTGAAGTAGGATACAATGTATAAAGGATTCAAAGCCTTGAGCACGGTGGAGTCATGTTGAAACAGGTTAGATATACCAACAGTCCCAATAAAGATGTACCAGACAAGTATAGCTGGTGCAAATGCATATCCCACTTTGTCGGTACCAAATCTTTGTATCGAAAAGAGAACCACCAAAATTGCGATCGATATCATCGCAGTTGCATCTGATAAAAAAAACACATCAGCAATCATTAAAATCGCAGAAGAAGATTTATCTAAAATAAAATGAATACGGGACAAAAGCACTTGTATTAAAAGATTTGGTTTCAGTCCTGTAAAATGAAAGATTAGCCTAAATTTTAGTAAGAGCATATCTTTATATGAAATTTGCAAAATTTATGAGTGCGAACCTTTGCTTAGGCCAGCATCAATTTTCTTCACACCATCAACTGCTGATAAAACTGTACAATTTCAAGTTATAATGTTAAAACACAAGTTTTTCTCTCTTTCAAAATTAGATAAGGGGACTCAAATCTACCAATTGCTATATTCTAGAACCTTTAAGGTACAATAAATCTGGTAAATAAGGACCTCAATATCTAAAAGATCAGTGAAGAAGAAACAATGTTTTGGGTAGTCAACTGATTATTTTAGAATCAGTGTGCTTCTGCATTGGAAACCTTAGGATCATTAACACAATAATAATGCAATCAAAGCTGGTCAATATGGATCAGATTGTAACAGAAGTTGTAATAACCTGAAATGCAAGGGGTTAGAATGCCGTCGCCGATAACCATGCAAGTACCAAGAAGGGCCAGAGAGAGAAGTGCACTCTTGGCGAAGCTGCTCTTCTCAAGTGCATCTTTGATCTTCTTGGCTGTTCTTTGGTGCTTATTTGGTAGCTCTAATTTGTATGCTGATAGCTCCATCAGCTCCGTCTGTTGGCTCGGAAGTGCGTTCACGTTGGAGTACCGGCATATTAGCGAGTACAGTGCAAAAGTTCCTCCTGATAAGAAATGGGTAGAAGGTAAGGAATTTCATCTCTTGTTCATATTCCATGTAGTATGTAGTTGTGTTCAGTAATTGGCATTTTGTTAAACTATTTCTAAAATAACTCTCTATTTTGTATGAAGTTTAGAACTTATGAATTAGTAACCAGGATGTTATCTATATAGAGTCAGGGGGAAAGTTTTTACGGATGCCCAAACTATTGATCTTATCTCCACCACTGCCTAAACAGTCAAGTTATTGTCACCAATGCTCAAATTTAAGGGCGTGAGTTCAACTTGCGCCCTTTAGACTCATATCAACCTGCCCACCTCCTATCCATTGCCTGTGTAACTTGGCTGTTAGATAGCACATGAAGAAGTTATAGGGCACAAGTTGAACTCACGCCCTTAAATTTGGGTATTGGTGAAAATAACTTGACTGTTTAGACAGTGGTAGAGATAAGATCAATAGTTTTGACATCTATGAAAATTTTCCAAGCCAGGGCACCAAAATTCTTAAATATATTAGCATTACACTGTCAAATTCACTGGTACGATATCTACCTGGTTGATTTATAGAGAATCATAATTACAGTTGTGAAGCTTACCCTCTCCATTGTCATTAGCCCAGAGAACTATGAACACATATTTGATAAGGGGGAAGAGAGTGAGCGTGTAGATGATGAGAGAGAGAGCCCCGATTATCTCGCTCCTGTCGGGGACTCTGTCAGCAAATGTGCTCGCAAAGACATACAGAGGCGATGTGCCGATGTCGCCGTACACAACTCCGATGCTTTGAAATGCCAGTTGCAGGACGGCTGCTGTCGATAGAGCCTAAGCAGAGTTTTGGGGGGAAAAAAATGGGTCAGTAACTAATCTAGAATTATGAGAAAAGCAACCTCAAAGTGTCCCAATTCCTGTTATGTGATCTTTATGCAAATTTCTTTTTTTATTGTTTTCATGAAATTTTGGAGGCAAAACTTAATACCTCAAGAAAAAAAAAAAAGATTACCGATTTACCATGGCACCTATATATTTTTGTTCCCCATCAATTATTTTCGAGTCTAAATTGCAGAGTATTGTGTGTGTGTGTTTTTCTTAATTAAAGGTTATCTTATATGTTATTTTCCCTATTAATTATTTTGAAAGGAACTTTTGAGTTGATTAAATTTTATTATTTTAGCATTCATCTTCGTCCATCTATATCGAAAAAAAGTTGGTGTCTGGTACTTGATTGCTCCAAAGTAGAAAAATGTCTAAGCTAGCATGATCCCTTACATTGAGATTCTAACACTTTTTTAAACTCAGAAAGGATTCTATGACATCAGAAGAAAAGTAATATTAAAAGTTTATGGACATAAAAACCTCCAAAAAAATTATCAATGCAAAAAAAAAAAAAAATTACATTTCACAATTTACACTAAAATTTCCATTAAAAATAAAAAATTTAAACAAGAGGTGCTGTACCTTAGATGTAGCTGCCATGCCAGAAACATGGCTTGCCTCTTTCTCCAGAGAATCCACTCTCAGGAAATTCTTTCTGGGCTGCACTTCATTTTCATTTTCATTTTCTTCACCATTTTTTTCTTGTTCTTTCTCATCAGTTATCTCTATGTTCACAATCACTTCATCCACCACCTCCTCCCCCATTGGAATGTCTTCCAGAGAAGAAGTAATTAAAGAGAAGAAAAAATTGAAAAATGTAGCAGTCCTAGTTATTTTTTTCTTGATGTTCTCTTTACAGTTCCTCTTGTTGGGAGCTGAATCTTGGCCTTTTATAGCCAAATCAGAGGGTGGTAACCTAACCGCGTTTTGCCTTGTAAATGTTTCTAGTGGACTTGGTTCAAGTGGGATCTTTAATAACATACACAACAGAATTTTTATGAGAAACATCTTGCGTCCATTGAGAAATATGTCCATAGATGTACAAATAATGTAACAGATACATTCCAAAATGTAACATATACATTCTGAAATGTAACCTATAGACGCTATAGACGGTTATTCTATGGACACTAGGTATTACCCAATTTTTATTCACTTAAATAGCTAATAAACATTTTGGTAAAAATTTATACGCTGATATATGTTAAGAATTTTATTTATTTTCAATCTGAAATACAAAATTATCCAACAAGGTGCTTCTCATATTTTTTTTTCACCATTTTTCCAGACAAGTTGATTTGTAATCATTTTTATAATTACAAAAAATGTGAAAAGGAAAATAAAATAAATGATTTTAGACTAGTGATAAGGATCAATCAATATATATCATCAAAGTCACTCATATATCACATTATTGTTTTATAAATTTCTACATTACAAATAAAATATATTTTATGCTACATAATCATGAAGTGAAAACATATACCAATTTGAATGCATTTGCATCTCATGAAATTATACAAAATTAATCATCATGTCCTGAACTGCGAGCCAAAAACATAATTTCTATGTAGCAGACGAAATGCCTACTATATTTTGTATTAAACTAAAATAAAAAAGACCCAAAAACAAGTTGTAACAATTGTAAATTTAATGGCGAACCATGTCCAAGATCAAATTTGCATCTTTGGTGTTGGTTTTGGTTTTGGTTTTGGGTATTTTAGACCGAATTCATATCAGCTGTTATTCCAAATAGAATAACAGGACCACTATTATTCTCATTTCAGCCGTTGGATCGAAATCAATGGATAAGATCTATTTTAAAAAGACCTGTATAATCTAAAGTGGACCGATCAGATCCGTCCGTTTCGATCTAACGGCCCAAATCAGGATATTAGGGTCCTGTTTTTCTTTGAGAATAACAGTTGATATGGACTCATTTTAGACCCGGCACGTGAGGAGCAGATGGAATGAATGAATCTGTGTTTAAATTTAGCATGCACACAGATATCATATATGCATGTATGCAGGTTGCCGGGGAAGTTTCCTCCTAGGAAGGCACTGACTCCTGTTTTAGCACTTTCCTTCTCTTCACTCCTAAAACAATACAACGGATACTTCATACTTCCAAAGACATCAGAGCCGTCCGATTAGATGTTTTCAGTCTTCTGTTTGATCATAACTTGGACCGTTGGACGTACGTCTGAGTTGACCAGTTTGGACTATAATTTTGTCCCAAGCCACTTGGACGGTCTCCATCCAAAGCCATGACTGAACCGTTCGATTCGATTTATATATTTATCAACGGTGATATTATGTGGCCCTATCATTCTAAATATAACCAGCATACTATTTTTAGCACCTACATGATTATATCACGGTTGATCAATTACTAACAATTAGATCGTACGGCTCTCAAAATCTTTTAGACCGTCCAAATGGCTTTGGACAATATCCGATTCCGATCAGTTCTGCTCAGAGTCCGCTATCTCATATATATTATGACGGGAGGGGATCCCATCTTTTATAAACCATGTAACAGGTAAGTAAATCCCTCCCCAGTAAGTATGGCAAATAACATTAGAATATATGATATATCATATGTGTTAAAAAAAATATGATTTTTAAATATGTTATTGTGCTGGTCTAGCCTAAAAATGTAAACGGCAACAACCACTTCACGAGTCACGACCTTTTGTAGATTGTCGAGCTGTTCAGCTTAATTTGTTCTGTCATAATTAATTTCTTTCTGTATGCTTCTACACAATGGTAGAACTTGTAATATGTAAGGGTGAGCTTAATTAGCACATGGAAAAACGATTGCAAATTTGCAATTGACCTAATTTATTTTCTACATCTTTACTCTTGATAAAAGGAGATTGAATTTTTGACATGAAAGTTCTATCTTCTTTAAAGAAGAAACCTCAGCCGTTGATTGTTTACTGGTATCGATCACCACCGTTGACGTACATTAATGTCCTGACCCATTAAAATTTAAGGTCCATATCAGTTTCCTCACAAGAGATGAGCTCTTGGCCCTTTGTTATAAGATACTAGTAAAAAACCCATGCCTTGCTTTGGGTTAAAATTTTTATTTCTTATAAATTATAATAAACTTTTAAGATAATATGTAATAGGTGTTAAATTGAGATAATTTATATGAGCCTTTAATTTTAATGGGCCGATAACGTCAACGGGCATTAACGTACATCAACGGTTTTGATCTATCAAAGAAAATGATCATCGGCTCATGTTTTTTATTTGAGGAAGATAACATTTTCATGTCATTTTTTCTAACATGCTTTTATATATAGTAAAGATAATAAATTTTAGCCTAAAACAAGTCGTGACCTCTTTACTTTACTACTTTACTAGTATGTATAAAATTTAACTTTTCAAAAGTAGAACGAAGATTACGACAACCGAATTTGCAATATATTTCATCCCATCTTTTATGAAGAGACTTACTGATCTGCGCGCGCGTGTAGGAGTATTTATTCCATCTTTTTAATTTAGTTCATTGTTTAGTGTAATTTGGGGAAAAATTACAATACAAGATATGTTTATCAACAAGTAAGGTTGGTATAAATCAATTTTCCGTTTTGCTTGTAAAAATCAAAATAAAGTTTTCTATATATTCGAACTAAATTATTGTAATAAACGTGTCCAAAGACCTAATTAATCTCATTCTAGCACTTCACTATGTTTTGTTACTAAACCATTTTCACAAATTATTATAACAAAATGCGAGATATCATAATTAGTCACCTTAATTACTATATATTTATATATGATTTTATATTAATAACAACTTATTTTATACGTACATTCTTAAGCTCAAGTATCCATAATGTGAAATAACTTTTTAAAATTGAATAATAAAGTCAATAACTCAAGTTGAATACAAAAAGATCGTAGCAATGAATTTATATTGATGGCATTATATGTATGAGGAGGGATTACTTGACAAATTTTTTTTTTTTTTTGGACAATCTTAACGATATAAATTCAACATATATCTTAAAAATAAGAAAAAAAATATATACTTGTTATTGAACTTATTAGTTGAGAACGTTTTATATTTCAATTTATTTGATTTTTTTTTTGCTAGCACATCCAAATTTGTGTAATTTTAATGATTCTAATTCTAACAGTCTTCGATGGACAATTAAACATACTTAAAATTGCTTGGAAAATAATAGCATAATTAATCAATTATCAAATTTTGTTAAATATTTTTAAATTTTATAGTTTTTAAAGTCATTGTCAAGATTGTGAATATAAGAATTGTCAAATGATCCTTCCTCCATGTATATATATCTTCTTCTAATTACAAATTACCAAATATGTATCTCATAAATTTTATGTAGCGAAAATAAAAATAAATAACGTATGGTGAGGTTGACACAAGAATTCACACAAAAATTTTCATTCTAAAGAAAATAGAGAAAACAACTATGTCCACTATGAAGTTGGCAGCACGACCGAAATAAAAACTGGATATTAATTTTGATTTAAAAAGCAACAAAATCGGATCGAATCAAATTTTTAATGAATCCCTAAAAAGTTGAAAACTATTACTAAACTTCTCATTGTCTGTGTTCCCAAGACACGGCAAAAAGTCATAGAGGTGACAAAATTGGACCCGACCCGTATTCTAGGGACAACCAGACTAACTCGAATCCGACCCGTATTTCAGGAAAAGTCAGATTGATCCAAACCCGACCCGACTCGGGAATAGAGGTACAAAATCTGATCAGACCCGAAAAATCTGCCCGACCCGACCTGACCCGGGAATAGAGGTACAAAATCTGATTAGACCCGAAAAACTTGCTTGACTCGACCCAAAAAAATACTGGCAGCCGTCAACCCGATACCCGACCCGACAATCTGCGAACTCTATGAAAAGAGGGATGGATTACTTTGACTAATGACGAAGCAGCTAAACTGCTACAGTGACGAAGTGACGATCGATCCATAATCTTTTGGAAATTAAAAGCATGTGAAACTGGTAACGCACAAAGCAAGGCCGATTAGCTTTTTTTTTTCTTTTTGATCGGACAGTCTTTATCTTCAAGTCTTTAACGCATCTTGGAGTCCATGTTTTCAAATTAATCTTTTGGCACTTTGGCGTATATATGGTGATTTGTAAATTATAATTACTAAAGGCAAAGATAATATTACATAAAGAGGAGGGATCCATTGACAATGGATAACTTGACAATCTTGACAATCTCATTTTTTAAAAATTTATAAAAAATCATAAAAAATCTTAAAAATAGAAAAAAGTTTACGGAAGTATTGCTTAACTTATAGATTGATTATGTATCCGATTATATTCAATTTAAACAACGTTTTAATAGCTCTTTAAAGATCCGTTAAATTATAACCGTTGAAAAGTGTACAAAATTTTGATAAGTCATTAAACGATGTTCAAATTGATTGAAATTTGAAACACTATCAATCTATAAGTCAAGTAATACATCTATAAATCATTTTTTCATTTTTAAGATTTTTTATGATTTTTTATAAATTTTTTAAAAGAGGCATTGTCAAGATTGTCAAGTTATCCATTGTCAATGGATCCCTCCTCTTACATAAATTAATATATATTGAAAATAAATATTATTTTTTTATATTTTTTGATAAATATATCTTATTAAATAAATATTGAACTTAACACATTTTCTATTATTTTTAGCTACATAATAATTCATATAAAAGAATACAAAGAGTCTCAAATATTTTGAATATTAAATTGTCCTTTAATTTAGATGAATTATATTATCTCTTTAATGAAAAAGAAAAATTAATTTAAGCCATTTAATTAAGATAAATAAGAGAGAAACAAAATAAATGATTGAGATTAATGATGATGTGGCATAGCTAAAAAGTTTGGAAGCTTACCCCTCTTTCTTGAGTATGAATTTTCAAATATTCGCGATTAATTTTAAATATTCACAAATTTTTTTGTTAACTAAATTCGGTACCCATATATCAATGTTAACATCTTTTCTTTCACTACAATTTGGTATTGAAACTTTAAGGATTAATTTAGTCCTTAAACAATTTTTTTTTTTTGCCCAATACTTCAAAACATTTTGAGAACTTGATGTCGTGCCGGTAATTAAATAAACTAATTAATTAATTAATCTTTCGTTAATAAATCTATATCCCATTTGCCTCTGACAGACTGCTTCAAATTAAACATAGACAGCAGAACAGATGTTGAGAAGCCATTGAATTGGTGATTTAGGATAGTTTTCTTAGTGCTGAATGATTTTCTGTTTTTTCTTCTCTTAGGGCAGATTAATTTTCTGGATTTATATCACCTACTGCGCAGTATCTTACGGCGCAGCAGGTGAACCGTCAGATTATATTGAGATTCGTGCAGCTGCAATCTCAAAATCCCTCTAAAAATTTAAAAGTCGTCCGTGCGTCGTATGACGTGCTGCGTAGTAGAGGACAATTACGTTTCTTGGGTCAGTACTGATCATTGTTAGTAGTTAGATAGCTTTTTAAATTGTATGCTAGCTGTAAGAACTCTTTTAATTTTCAATCAAAAGCACCTACGGGTTTCACTCAAAAAAAAAAAAAAAATTAAACATAGACAGGAAAATATTAATCGTTTTATTAGCATACAATACGACAAAATATACGGGGTGTGACCCCCCTAATATTTCAGAATTTGTATATTGATTAAGTTCTTATACTGTGTATTTTGCCCAAAATTTTTATTTCACCCCCCTAAATTTGTTTCGCCGAGACCCCCTCAACTTTAAATCCTGGCTCCGCCCCTGGGTATCTAAGTATCTTCTTGTTTGTCGTCTCTGTTGTGAGACGAAAGAACTGGAAAAAACATGTTTGAAATTGAAAGTTTTCCTTTTTATCTGTGTGTATGATAATATGATGTGACCTTCATGGCATCGTGTCACAAGCCTGCTTAGCTTTGCAGCCATATACTAAAAGTTCTTAATTACGAAATTAGCTCTGCCGCATGATTGTCTATGTAGAAAAAAAAATCGACTTTGAATACTAGTTCCACTAATTAAACTCGCAAGTCATAATTATTAAGTGCTAAGTGAGGTAACTAAATACGTGTCAATAATTTAGGTTGTACTCAAGGGCTTGATCAAGAATAATAGCACGAACCAAAAGAGAAATCTCAGACGTTGATTGTTTACTTAATTAGATTGATTACCACCGTCGACGTACATTAATGTCCCAGCCCATTAAAATTTAATGCCCATATCAATTTCCTTACAAAGGATGAGCTTTCAGCCCTTTATTATAGGATATAATAATTTCAGTCCAAAGCAAGGCGTGAGCTTTTTACTGGTGTATATATGATGTATATAAAGAACAAACATAGATTTATATATGAGAAGGGATCCGATTACCACAAAAATTGGTGCCCTAGATAACCACAAGATTATTTATATATAATTTGACAAATCTAAACCGTCAGATGTATTCTAAATCATCTCAATAACATATACACAAAAAATTATGAAAATTTACGGTCATTTCGATAGCCATCGAGAAAAGAGAAAAAATCATAAAATTTAAACCGTTGATTTTTGTTAATACTTGATGCACATGTAAATAAAATCAAAATGTTATGATCTTTTGTATCCTCATAAAACATGATATATACAAAATATTTCATCAATTAGTTTTATTTTTTTAAGTGTTTAAAATATATTTATTTGAGATTTCATTTTGTGGTTATGATGGGGCACCAGCTATTTTCAAAATCAAAATCGTAATTTTCTTATTAAATATAAAAAAGTTATAAATCACTAATTAACTTTTGAAGTAAAGAAGAGTGAAAAATGTAAGAATCAACTATTTTAAAGTTAAATTAAATACAAAGAATTACATTTATATAAACATAGTACTTAAATTTGTATATTTGTTCAAATTGATCAATTCATTAGTTTTAGTGGCATATATAGAGTAAAACGATGGTGCTCCTAAGAGCACGGAGACCTCCCGTGCTCCTAACTCAAAAATCATACTAAACCATCTCGAAATTTCGATTTATGAGTCTCATTAAATTCTTTATATCAAAATATTATAGGATACAAAAATTTTCCATTTTTTGAGATTTTTAAGTATTTGTTTTGTATTTTTCAAAGATGACATAGTTATATACATAATTTTATTATTATTTTGTGGTCATTCTAAAAAATTCCAAAACATATACTTAAGAAACTCCAAAAAATAGAAAATTTTTGTATCCTAAGAGATTTTGATATAAATAATTTAATGAGAATGATAAATCAAAATTTCATGATGGTTTAGTATGATTTTTGAGTTAGGAGCACGGGAGGCCTCCGTGCTCCTAGGAGCACGGTAGATTTACTCGCACACACACATAAGAAGATTCTTAAGAAGCATGCAAGTGAACAAAAATCTGTCCTTGAGAACTGATTAGTCAAAATTAATAAAATTCAGTTGGATTCCAGGCAGCCTTCGCTGTCTCATTTTGTAGACCGGAAAGCTATATAGTCAATTTTAGTCACAAACAAAACGTTGGTATTTTAATGCAGCCAGTGAACCTTGCATCAATAATTCCACTGAAAAATAAACATCACCCATAAATGAGATATTCTCATGTTAATTTATTCTCATATATCAAGCAGTGAATATCTGAACCATTAATTCTAGCCAAACAGCTAAGCATCCCATAACTCGTTAAATCTTGTTCATTGTATTTTAGGTGGGAATTAACTGACAGTTTTTAATTTTTTTTTTTTTTGTAATTTTCTAATACTTGCAAAGCATGATTTATATTTCTAAAATAGCATAATTTATTAGCAAAATCGTTATGAATTTACATGTATACGATATACTTCGGAAACAAAAAGTGTATAGTTCTTTAAGATTTGAAGATATTATACAAAAGCTGGTCAATATTTTTTAGGGTCCTGATAATATCCCCCATAAAAATCTCCCATAAAAATCTCTATCACTATTCCCCATAACTAACCCATGAGTCATACATTTTTTGACGAGTTTTCTCAATTTAACGCGCTTTCTGACGCGCAAAGCGCGTTCAAACGCTGTGCGCTTGGGTGTCAAAAAGTGATTATACTTAGTATACGGAGTGATTATACTTAAATTAACGTGTTTTCCCAATTTAACGCGCTTTCTTAAGCGTCAAAAAGTGATTATACTAAATATTTGTACATGTCATACTAAAAATCGGAAGTGGTTATACTAAAATATTAAGAATATTTTTGGGGGATGGATGTGGGAGATGGATATGGAGGTAGTTATTGGGAGACGAAATCTTTTCTAAAGATTCCATGGGGGGTTTATACGGGGGATAGATAATGGGAGATTGTAATAATTTCTCTATTTTTTAATATTAACAAGACAATTTGAAACCCTCTCTAATCTCTATATATACTGATATATACTGATACATAGATGAATTAATTATGAAACAAGTATACCAACTACCAAGTGATTATTTGGATTATTTAATTTGCAAACCCTACTCTCACATTATATATTCAAAATAAAATAATATTTTTTAAAAAATTGTACCTTGGTCCAGCTAATAGGGGATGGGAGAATATCTTTGATGAGTGGTAACTTATGAGTGCTACTCTAGCTACTTGTTAGAAGAGAGAGACTGATGGGGGGAGGGCCGGAGAGCCGAGTAGCTTGAACAAAAATAGAGTAACCGAATTGCAAGAGAGTGATGCATGCATGAACAAAAAGGTCCAAAACTGACCAGAGTCAATGAGTCTCATACTCCCTTTCTCACTAGCATTAATTGTTGCAGCATAAAGATTCAAAGAATGATGGAGGATACAGATTTTGTTGAAACGCATGCATGCCAAACAGTTGAAAAACAATTCTACATGCAATATAACCGTTAATCGATGAGGATGTTGTTGAGTATCTATCTATACGTTGGGATTTCTTTAAGATAAATTAGTGCCAACAATTCATATTTACATGTTCATAAACATATATTATTTTATCTAGATGAGTGAGGCTATGGTACTATTAAAAGTACAAATTAATTAGTTGATGCTATGGCTCTATATTACCCAAATATTTGTCTAAGCCAATCAATGTGATTTTTATATATAAAATGTTATTGTAGACCAAATTTTATAATTTTTATAATTTTTTTACTATTTTTTTAGATAATCAATTAGAAAACGGCTTGATATGAATATTATAGACCATTCAAAAATGCAGTTTTTTAATCTATATAAAAAATAGCTAAAAAGTTTCAAAAAATATAAAGTTCGGCCTAGATTAACCTTAACATATAAAAATTACATTGAGCAGTTTGAATCAACTATTTGAACTTTAAAAACAATAATAATAAATTATAGTTCTGTACTATTAATAGTATAGTAATCTCACTCTAGTTGGATTTCAAATGTGCGGCCTGATCACATTCACGTGAAAATCATTTCTTTCATCGCTACACAAATAATTATTTTTCTAATTTGAGAATATGTACTTGGAATATTCTTTATCCTTTAATCGAAGATAATTCATAGCCATATTTAGCAAATTCCAAGAGCAAATATACCGTGAGCTTAACCTCCAAAAACCTATCAAATCATCTCCAAATTTTGATTTATATGGCTCAATAAATTCTTTATATCAAAAGCTTACGGGATACAAAAATTTTTCATTTTTAAAATTTTTTTAGTATTTGTTTGAGATTTTTTAAAAATGACTATACAATATTAATAAAATAATCAAGTTTTATGTATCACTTTTAAAAAATCTTAAACAAATACTTAAAAATTTTTAAAAATGGAAAATTTTTGTATCCCGTAAGGTTTTGATATAAAGAATTTATTGAGCCATATAAATCAAAATTTGGAGGTGATTTGATAGGTTTTTAGAGGTTAAGCTCACGATATATTTGCTCAAATTCCAATATTCCATGATTTGATCGGCCCTTCCTAAATTTTTTTTCGCTAATTTCGTTTTCTATACTTCTGCAGAAATCAATTAACCCTCTCTACAGTGCTGTATGCATATATGTACCGCACTAAGAATCTAAGGGTCCGTTTGGCAAATCAAAGAATAGCAATATAATAGTGTTATCCGATTAGTAAAAATGGATTAGTGGTTGTTGGAAGAGTAAAAAGAATATTGATGTTTGGAGCTATTCGGATAGTAAAAATATTGTTTGGCAAATGACAAGTGGAATAATATTGTAATAAATATTTTTAGAGCTATTCGAATAGCTATTCCGCTATTCGACCAAATAAGAGGAATAACGGATTAGCAATTTTTTAGAGCTATTCGAATAGCTATTTTCCATTTGGCATATAGAATAGCTATTATTTTGCTATTCTATTCTAATTTTTGGTTGCCAAACACACCCTAAGATTATTATTATGCAGTATGTAAACGCGAGATAGTTGATTAATGATTTAATAGTTAAATACCAAATAATGTTGTCCGTCCATACTAAATAATGTCAGTTTCAAGAAGTCAGAACTAGAACGAGTAATATATATATATAGCCGTCGACAAACACTTTGAAGTCCCCAAGCTGATAATTTGGTCCATTTGTATTTTCAAAAGCTTAAAGTTTAAAAAAAATAAAGGAGAGCTTCATTGGAAGTAATTTTCATTACTATATTGTTTTTTCAACACTCAGGAGACAAACGAATCTATAATTAATTCTTAATCAGCACTTTATTGTTCATAATAACTTGGAAGTCATTTTCATGAGAAAACATACAAAGGTTGAGTTGAGTTCGAGAGTAGGAAATGGAAATCACTAAGAGCCTGTTCGGCGGACACAAATCCTATAAGTTTCTATAGGAATTGAGAGTCTATAAAAAATAATTTCTACTCACTATTCGGCAGACTATATTATCAATTCCTAATAGGAATTTATTCCTCTAAAATGCTTGTTTTTAGAGGAAAATATTGATTAAGTTGGAGTAGATTATTTTTTTCTATCAATGATGAGCTTTTTGTAGGATTTCACAAAATACAATATGTAATCTTGTCATAATAGAAATTTTTTTCTGTAGGATTAGTGACTACCAAACAGGCCCTAAGTGGTGTCAAAATCCTGATTAGTGTCCTTCTAATCTAATTATGTACTTTGTAACCACAACTAATGTTTACTTTCGCAGCCATAATGATAATGATGATAATGATTAATTTTTCTTTTAAATTATTATTACAGTGTTTGTTGAAGTCATGGGTTATTTTGGCCCAAAATAAATTCTATTTGGGCTTGTTTGATACCAAAATCAGACTCGGCCCAATAAAGCCCAACCTCCTCCGGCTTTAATATAAGCCCAAATAATGAAATTCAAATGCTTATGCCCCTCCAACATTAATTAAAAGTTGGCTAATTCTGCTATGAATCGGACGAAATATAGACCGTTTATTTTTAATAATGGGATGGTCGTGATGTGTCTTTAGATACAATTAAAAAGAAATATTTGATAAATAACCCACTCGATTCAAAATGAAATGTAATTTGATAATTAAAAGTTTTAGAAGTTCAATCGATTGGGCCCATTTTTTTCCCATTCTAATTTTAGAAGTTTAATATCGGGTTAATTACGAAGGATAACAATGCAATTAAAAATCCGTGAAGGACTAAGCTGCAAACTCCCCGCCATTTAAATATGAATTTCCCGCGAAATACTAAAACAATCAAAAACTCGTCGGCGAAGAAAGAAACAAAGAAAGAAAGAAAGAAGGAAAGAAAACACACCGCGCAAAGAAACTCTTCTCCTTCTCCTCCTCCTCCTTCTTTCCTCCCAATTCCTTCTCAAGCAAAGCATCCACCATGCCCCTTCTTATACCACTCCCCCCATCTCCCTTTACCCAACCATCCACTACCATCACATCAATTACTGCCATATGGATTCCAATTCTCTCAACAGATCACTGATCAAGTCGGTCACCGGGGCCGGGGACGGCGGGGCTCAGTTCGTCGGGCAGAGGGTTTTGGTCGGCGGATGGGTCAAGTCGTTCCATCTCAAGCCGAAGAAGGACGTTATTGTCGATTCCGGCGTCGCTGATGCCGCGCAGCCGAGGGACGTGAAGTGTGTGGAGGCCCTGTGCATGAAGTTTCCTCTGTTCCGGTGCGTCATCAAGGTTTTGGGGCACGGTGTGCATCCTGTCGGGGGGGAATCGGAGGCCGTCAAGGAGAAGAAAATGGAGGGCACTGGTTATGTCAGGATCAATGATGGATCCTCTGTTAACAATCTTCAGGTTCTGTCCCTGATCCCTTAATCTTTTAGCAGTTTTCTGATACTAGACCAGGAACTCGGGCTTCGCTCCGAAATATGATATCAGATAAATAATAAAGCTTATAAGTTTTATAAAAATTCAAAGTATTTATTTTAAAAAAATTAACGAGATATTGAATTTTTGATGTGATTAATAATTAATTAATTAATAATAATAATAATGTAATAATTTATAAATAATAGCACATAAATGCTAGACTATTTTAAGGGTTAAATTTTGTATTAGATATATTATATTCATCTTTTTAAATGGGGAGAGAGAATACATGTAAACTATTGGATCAAAGTAGATGAACAGATTTAAATCAAATCAATGGTTAATAATGTTGATGATGTGGCATAGTTGATGTGTTTGGAGTGCTACCTCTCTTTCTACAGTATAGATGTGTTAATTGCATCTGTGCACTAAAGTATGTTGGATTGTTGGTGCTAGGGATGTGAAAGGACCGAATTAGTGTACAAGTTGTGGCCTTTAATCGGTACTAATTGTGCAAAAAAGAAAAAAAATAAAAAAAATAACAAAAATTCCCCCTTTAGTTAAATTTCTTAATCTGGAACACTAATTCGATTAATTAATACTTATTACTTATCAATCAAGTTTATTGAAAGTCTGATATGGTTGACGAGCCTCGGCGCGCGGTAATACTGAAACTTTTATATATTAGTGACCAAATTGAAAAAAAAAATTATATTCTATGGACAATATAATCATATTCGTGATGTGCTTCTAATATTCAACATCTATATTCAAAAAAATTTTCAGATAGTTTTGGATTCGGATGTGCATCCGCTTGAGGAAGTTACGGCGATTGGTACCTCACTTTTGTTGGAAGGTGTCATAGAAAAGGCGCAAACAGAAGGAAAGCACGCAATCGAGCTCAAAGTGGATAAGGTGTTGCATGTCGGACCCGTTAACCCGGACAAGTACCCGTTATCCAAATCGCGGCTTTCCCTGGAGGCTATCCGGCTCTATCCACATTTCCGTGCTCGTACCACCACGGTAAAATCTCATTGCTGATATGCTTCTGTGTTTAGTTCATCTAGTTTTATCTCAAAATAACAAACACCGAACATAACAACATTAGCATGGACATCCATAGTTTTATTATGTTTTGTGAATAACAATTACAAATTTATTATTGGATTTTGGGATGGATGTAATATGCTTTTAGCTGTCAGCACCTTTTCTCTTAAATTTTTAATGAGTCTTCTTCTAAACGATAAAAAAATATAGGTGATATTGTTATTGGGTTTTGAATTTGTATCCTGAATTCTCCATTAAAATTTGTAGTAAAAAAAAACATTTTGGTTGAGTATACAAAAACCTTTTTGAGGTTAGACTTAGCATTTTATAGATATATTGTGTTTGCAAATTGGTCAGAAATATTAGGCTTTCATCACTAGAAAAATGATGCATTGTCGACATCTCTTGATTAATATAAATGTTTTCTCATGCTCAGGTGGCCTCAGTTATGAGAATCAGAAGCACCTTGACTTATGCCATGCACAAGTTTTTCCAGGAAAATAACTTCCATCATGTTACCATGCCAATTATCACTACCACCCCTACGAAAGACCGTGCTGCATTCCACGTTACGCGACTTATTTCCGACTCCACTCACGATAAAACCCAAAACGATGGTATAACCTTAGAAGGCATCAAAGCTGCGGTAAAGGAGAAAACGAAAAGAATTGAGGAGCTAAAGAGAAGCGACAGCAACAAAGAGGCAGTTTTTGCAGCAGAACAGGACCTCAAGTCCGCGAATGAACTTGCGCGGAAGTTGGAAGACGAGGAGAAGAACATGGAGAAGATTGTGAAGGTGGATTTCACAAAGGATTATTTTGGTTGCGAGGCTCATTTGTCAGTAGATGCCGGGATTCATCTAGAGAGTTACGCGTGTGCGCTAGGTGCCGTCTATTATTTTGGGCCAGCTTTTCAGCCTGTGGAGCATCATTTGAATAAGAATTTGGCTGAAATGTGGGTGATTAATGCAGAGCAAGGTTTTGCCGACCTTGAGGTATGGTGATTTTTATTATTATTATTTTTTCAATATACATTTGGAATTTGAATTTTGATAAATAGAGGTCTATCCTTCTGGGAATGCTTTTGGATCAGAGAAGTAATTTAAACATAAATTGAACCTGGTAACCGTTACTGTTACGGAAAATTATTTTATTTTTTTTTTAAGCTGTGGCATGAGCTAACTTAATTATTGGTTTGAGTAATTTATAATCTCTATGTACTAGAACTTTGAGCATGACTAAGGCAAATTCTTTAATTAAGGCTAACAATCGACCCTTGTCTTATAGCGACGCACTGTGCTGGTACCAGACAATAGCAATACATGGTATTCCTTGGTTTTGTTATTATGAATGTGCTGAAAATTTTCGTTTTTTTTTTTTTTGGCCTTTCCAGTCTGCGATGAAGTGCGCAGAGGATTGCTTGAAGTCCCTATCCAACTCAATCCTGGCAGCTTGTCCCGACGATGTGAAGTTCTTATCGGCACGATTCAACAACAAATGCATGGACCAGATCCAGGCTTTGCTGGCAGAAGGCACCTTTCCTAAGATAAGCTACACTGAAGCTGTGGAGTTGCTCCAAAAGGTATTCAATTAGATTAACAATGCATTCATCAAGGCAAGCTGCTCATATTTGGCATCTAAAACTGCACAATTGTAGCATAACTCTAATCTGCCTGTGAGGTCTTTGTCCATAATTTCTGCTTTTAATCTGCTTTTTTTTAATTGTTGTTAACTTGCTATTAGGCTGCGGATAAGACATTTCAAGCAAAAGTTGAGTGGGGTATGACTTTATCGGACGAACATCAAAGGTATATTATATTATTCATTTTCTTTTCCCCTTTTCTTTTTTCAATTACCAGTATGATCTCCTGACAAATTATCATGGCAGATATTTGGCTGATCAATTCCAGAACAAGCCAATCATAGTTTACAATTATCCGAAAGATCTCAAGCCATTCTATTCTCGCTTGAATGATGATACGAAAACGGTTTCTGCTTTTGACATTATATTGCCCAAGGTAAGAATCAGGTTTCTCTTGATTTGTTTATTTACATACCAATCTTAGTTGTTTTCTTTTTGTTCATGTGTCTTTTCTTTTGTACTTGCGAATAGGTTGGCAGTGTGGTACGCGGCATTCAGAAAGAAGAAAGGAATTACATGATTAGTTCAAGGTATTACAACATTATTTAGAAGTTTATTCCTTTCTTCTCTCTTTTCTTTTCCTCTTTTCTGGCTTAACTGAAGCGATGTCGGTAAATTCTGTTTCAGGATAAAAGAATTGGGTTTAGCAGAAGAACAATTCGACTGGTATCTGGAGCTTAGAAGGCACGGCACAGTTAAGCACGCCGGCTTTCAAATTAACTTCGACCAGCTCATGTTGTTCTTGACGGGCTTCGGAGACGTCAGGGATGTAGTTCCATTTCCGAGAACCAAAAATGATGCTAAATGCTAATGAATCTCTCAGCCACACCAAAGAGCATCACTCTGATCAGTAGTTGTATATATTGAATGTAAATATGTAATATGACCAGCTGTTTAAATTCATGTACAGGTTGATGTACGGATGTATTTATTGCTATTTAAGTTGTATTTAACAAGTTCAAATAAATTTGAAATTTGTGCATCTTTTATTATTTATCTGAGCATTCTGAGGTGTAGCTCTGCTATTTGGTACCACCTCTGCTACATCAATTTTTCTGTCAGAAAGACAGAAACACCACTGAATGTAGTCTTTGTGTTTTACCACTGAATGTATACTTGTGTTATTTTTTTTTTTAATCTAATGTTAATTGGAATTAACTGCGAGTTGATGCAGTAATTTAATCTGGGCAACACAAAGCAGGGAGCAGGTACAGTACAACACTGAAGTTTGCAGAATAAAATTAGTACTACAGCAATTTGATACAACTAATTATCAATTGGGAGTATGTTTGGATGGTATAGAAATAGTCTGTTCTTGAGAATAGTAGTGTTGTTCTATTTCTAATGCAATCCAAACAACCAACTTATATTTGGGATTAGCCAAGAACAGAGCTATTCCACTAACTCGGCAAATACACAGAATTGTGAGAACAACATCCAAGAATTGTTTTGAAAAAAAATCTTTTGTCCCATAGTATATAACTTTTTCTTTAAAATATTCATTTCCTCCCTCCTAAGTCTTGCATTCTTTCATGAGAGAGACAAAGATATAAATAACTTGGGTTAGTTTTGTTCAAAGCTTCAATTGCAAATCTACATCATCAGAGCTTGAAATTGCTAATGTCGATTATGCCATTACCCTCTCCACTTATTGAGCAACCATTAGAGACCCCATTTGACTATGTTTTCGTTTCTGTTTGGTTATACTCTGCTCCAATACGCCTACATATGGCATTAGAAGAGGAGCAAAGGTGGACATGTCCATCCATGATGATACCTGCTCAGCCAGTTGCGAGCTTGCTGACTGCGCGCGCCTCATTGTTTTTATTTTCTTTTTTTCTCTTTGATCGGAAATTGGAAGGTGCTAATCCAAAAAAAAGATGGCAAAAGTATTTTTATTTGGAAGGTAGAAACTAGAGTATCACTAACATTCTCTGTATAATTTTTCAATCAAGTACGAAATTGGCTCATTAAAGAAAGAATTTCTTCAAAACAAGTAACAAGGGTAATTAAAAAAATAAAAGAAAGAACTAGTAATTAAAAAATAAAAGAAAGAACTATTATTTTCATTAATTTTTTATCACTATTCCTCTTTCAAATATACAATCCAAACAACATTTCTTCCCATTAAAAATAACACTAACTTTTACTATTCTCCATTTACTAATCCAAAACACTATCCTCATTTGCTATTCTCTATTCCTCTATTCTTACACTAATCCTTCACGATCCAAACGTACCCTGGATGAATAATGATTCGGATGTTGAAACTGTGTTTTATTATCATTTTTTGTCACATAGACCTGCAAAATTACCCAGAGGCATGACATGGTGTAAATGAAAATATTTCACTAATTAATCATCTCCTATAAAATAATAAACTTCAGCCTACAAATCCCTGTTTGGAAATTTAACAGGTTGACCTCTTAATTTAGCCAACAAATTCCCGATTCATATTTTAAATTTATACAACACAGTAAATTCCCTATTCAATTTCTACATCCATCTTTTGTATAGTAAATTAAGAGCCAAAACTAATCCAATTTTGGCATTGATGTGCATAGAGACATCAGCATGAAGTTGCTGACCATGTGATGTGATATACCGGTAGGAATATTACTACGTCATAACATTGCTGAAGATTTTGTTCCCATTCTGGGTCCGACGGCAAGATCTATCCGGATTAAGACGTTCAAATCACCAAATTTATATGCTAAATTACAAAATTGCACCAAGACTTCTCCATCTTATGACGCAATGACAAGCTGACAATGTAGAAATGTATGGAATTTATTTTTTAAGTAATTGTTTTGGATTTTTCAAAATGACGCTAAAATATTAATAAAATAATACTTGTTTGTACATGAATTTAAAAACATCTGATTTAAATACTTCAAAAACTCCAAAAATGAAAAGTTTTTGTATCCCCAAGTATTTTTATACGATGAATTTAATGGGAACCATAAATTAAAATTTTGGGTATGACAAAGTATAATTTGAGCTGTTAGCATTCCATTCCAAAATTTTAACGTTTGCACAGTAGTTATACTCTACTTATATATGTTACTATCTTTTTCGAAGTTTGTTCATGTTCATGTTACTGTTTTTGTTTTTTTGTTTATTTTATTGAATTCATGTTACTGTACATGTCAATGGTTGGTTTTAGAAGTAGGGGGATCAGAGATTCATTTGTGATCAACTGATCATGAAAAGCACCAGTTTTTTAAAGTAGCTTTCTTTTTGTGTGTTTTTGCATTTTTTGTTTATGGAAGAAAATAAATACCAGTTTAAACTACTAAGCTAGCATCGCTTTCAGATTACAAAATCCGGACTATGACACAAATGTACTTGTAGTTCATCACCCATACATATGTTCTCCATATTAATTTACCATGGCAGAATTGAATGTGTTCACGTTCAAAATTAACAAGAGAAAATAAAGGAGTGTCAGTGCCAGTACCCAATTAATATCTTTACCATATTACCCTCAGAAAAAGGGTACGATATTAAATTCTTGAGCTGAAAAGTGACACTTGGTTAGACCGGATGGGTGGGCAGCGATCTACTATTCATGTGTTCTTTTTTTTTTTTTTTGAGGAAATACTATTCATGTGTTCTTCTATACTTCTATACCAAACAAATGGATGTAGTCCAGTTGTCCATATAAAAAGAACTTGTTTAATTATTCAGACTTTAAAAATATCACGTCCCATTTTTATTTATTTCTTTTTCCAACTCCTGGTCTCCTACCAAATTTCTCAACAAGTGGGTATTTCAGAATGAATCTATTGTATTTGTATCCCAATTTAATTTTTTTTTTAGTTTCATATATATTTGGGATATAATTAAGAGAATCCTTTAATTCTCAGCGTTTGATATTGCATTTGGAGTAATGGGATCTTCTGTTATATACATGCCCTGTGGCAAAAAAAAAAAAAAAAAAATCTATACTCATAAAGAGAGTTAGATTTTTAAGCACCTCAACTATGTCACATCATCACTATTATTAACCATTGAGTTTCGAACCCGTAACCTCCCAATAAAAAACCGTCATCCGAGTTTCGAACTCGCGACCTCCCACACATTATTAGTACCGAGTACCACAAGAACCAAGTGATCAAGCATCAACTTCTATATATAAACATGATATCACATCACATCTACTTACATCCTGCAAATCTCCAATGAAGCGTATAACGTTGATGTCTCAATGCCATTGAAATTTATAAACAGACTCAAACTAAACGATAGACATGAATACCTTAATTTCTAACCTCATCAACACACTTCCTCTCTGGTTCCTAATCCTCTTCTCCATCGGCCTCATCTCGCTCGCGAAGCTCCTCGTAACATTCCTCCAATGGGCTCATGCCGCCTTCTTCAGACCCGAGAAGAACCTGACGGATTATGGCTCGTGGGCCCTCGTCACCGGTGCCACTGACGGCATCGGCAAGGCCGTCGCGTTCGAGCTAGCGAGCAAAAGACTGAACCTAGTTCTACTTGGAAGGAACAGAGATAAGCTCCAAGAAGTCAGCAACTCCATCAGATCCAAGCACAACTCTATTAAGGTGAACTTATTATATATCCCCCCTTCTTCATCTTTTTTTGTTCTTTTTTTTATATTGATCCACGTAAAATTGTAGATGATGTTATATACAAGCAATATTCTAATTTATTTCTAGTCTATTTCTTCCTGGAAATTGATTATCGTTAAATAATAAATATAATTGGTGTTTATTTGTGGTAAAAAATATTTATTAGTATGCATGTGATTTAAAAATGAAGCGCTGATAAAACATTAATACACACAGAGTGAGGCTATTGCACTTTGCAAAGCGCAGTGAGTAGTGCGTTTCAGCTTGTTATCTTAAAACCGTAGCTCAAATGACTAATCCAAGTTGCCCACCGTAACTTAATATTGAAACCTAGTTGCATACCAAAATTTTCTATTTTTAAAGTTTTCTAACTATTTTTTTTTTATTTTTGAAAAATGTCTCATTTTATATAGAAAGTTTTGTGCATTTTCTATACAAATTTTAAAAATCTAAAAGAATAGTCTAAAAATAGAAAATTTTGGTATCAACTAGGTTTCAATATTAAGTTTACAGTGACTAATTTGAAATTTTGAATTAGTCATTTGAGCTACAGTTTTGAGATAACAGACCGAAATGCACTACCTCACTACGCTTTACAAAGTGCAATATTCTCACTCAACATACACATGCTTTATTTTAAAAAAAATGTATAGTTCTAAAATCAATATATATTGAGAAAAATCTGAGTGTGTGAACCTCTTTCTAAGTACTTAAGTAGTGTTTTTTTTTTTAACATCAAAGGCCCGTAGGCAACTAAATTTATTCACTTAGAAGGATTACATCCACAAGAAAAAAGAAAATTGTTTCTCAATCTAAATTCAAATGACACAAAATATCAACTAAAACTTTTTATGATGTATCTAACCAATTTTTGTCTCGATAAACTACATCTAGAGAGACAAGTTCTTGAAGAAACGCACAATTCGTTTTGAAGTTACCGTTTGGTTGTGATGAATCCATCGTCTTTGGCAATGATTGAACAACTTGTTAAGCACTCCATAAATCTTCAATTTGTGAAGCACAACTAGAATTTATTGAAGTTGGAACAAAATACATTTTCGAGTGATTCATGATATAACTTTCTTAAATGAAGAACAACAAAATATCTTTCTTAGAAAAAAAAGGGCGACGAAAAGACGGACGAAGAGACGAAACGAACAGTTAACGAACGAACAAAACTTAAAGGCAATCAATGGAGAAGTAGAATAGAAGCGAGGGAGAGGCGGTGTGCCTCTCCTCACCGGAGAACTTTCAAAGAGACGGCTAGGGTTTCTTAAGTAGTGGTCTTTAATGGAGTGGAGGTGGAGCAGAGCTCAACAAATTTCCACTTTTATATATACGTCAACTAAATCGAAGTTAATTACAAACTGCGTTATTGTTACTAATAAGTAACAGTATATATTTCTTAATTCATTGTACCTCATGCATGACTCACCTAACTATCAACAAAACCAGTATACTAGTAAATATACATGCTAAGCAGGACAGTGACCACTTTTTGCTATAAACAGTATACGTCTTAAATTTTTGTACAAAAAAGTACCGGCTACACTATATATCTGCTAATAATTAAGGCCCGTAAAAATTAATCATGATATGTGCCGTACACTGTTCCTGATTAAATTTTGGAATTTCAAAGTGTTCTCATTTTAACTATTCACACGTCTGCACATATATAAAATTTGTAACTCTTACCTTAAATTATGTACGTAACACTTAACTCAAATTTTGTAATAACGTAGACATGTGGACACTAGATATGACCCTTAATTTTTCTACATGTTCTTTTTACAGATCAAAACAATCGTACTAGACCTGGCCATAGATATGTCAGCTGGTATCAGCCAGCTGACAAGCGCGATCGAGGGATTGGATATGGGGATTGTGGTGAACAACGCCGGGGCAACGTACCCCGGCGCCATGTACTTCCACGAAGCAGAGGAGGCGGTGTGGGACCCGGTTGTCAGGGTCAATGTCGCGGCCACGACATGGATTACATGGGTGGTGGTGAGGAAGATGGCGGAGGGCGGTAAACGGGGAGCGGTCGTGAACATCGGATCGGGGTCTTCGGTGGTGCTGCCGGCGTTTCCACTGTACGCTGTTTATGCTGCTTCGAAAGCGTAAGAACAATTAATTAGCTTAATTCTTCTTTAATTAGAAATTATAATGTCCTTTTTTTTAACTTTATGTTTAATAGCATATGCATTAATTGATGCATCATGTCAACATATAAATACACACATGATTAGTTGTGCTTAACTAAACGTGGCAGCATATATAGGTCCATTTACATAATTAATGCTTAAACATGCGCCCATAATTAAGCACATATCTGATTTCATCATATTTTACTTTGCTACCATAATCACACCAGATTTTTACACCGTATTCTTTTTCTTCGAATTTAATTACAACAATAACATATATATGTTGTCATACAAACTTTCTTTTTATCATTAATATATATGTATGTTTTTGATGGTATATATGCAAATTAATACTTCCGGGAAAATAAGCTTGTGAAAATCTTATAATATATTATTAGGTTCTAATTACATCCCTTTTTTTTTTCCGATTATTTCATTTTTTAATTGAAATAAGTAGCTAGCAAGTATATATTGCACTAGAAGGGTGCCTCGGTTTGCTTCAGCCGACGGTAAATATTGAGCTCTATCATTTGCTTGTGCTAAGCAAATTGAGTTTCTAATTAAATTTAAAAGAGCAGTTTGAGTTTCTAAGACTATCAATTTATATGAAATTTGAAATACAATTAATGTGCAAATAAAAAAAAACATATTTGTAATATAAAGTTATTAATTATTGAAGTATTTCTATTTTTTTCTGTAATTATATTTGGAAAATTGTTAAAATAAAAATTTCCAAGAAAACCTCACCCTTTAAGTGCCAAAGAAAATAATATTCATGTAATTTAGTTTGTTATAATGTGTTAAAAGTAAATTAAATAGTTAAACTATATGAAATTTGAATAAAGTCAATATTTCTATAAATAGTCATATTTTTTAAGTTCATTGCAAATTAAATTTAATAATTAATATAAATCAAAGAAATTAATATTGACTTTATATTAAGTCATTTTGGGTTCATTGTGTTTGTGCTAATCTTTAAAAAAAAAAATTACGTGGCTATTGGCTATAATAGAATAGAGCATTTGTGAAGTTTGTTTCATCTTCTCAAAAAAAAAAACAAAGAAGTTTGTTTCATCGTCAATCTCATTGCGATTTGAGAATTACAATGGCTCAAAAATTTTCCACCGAAGCAAAAAAAAAAAAAATATATAATCAAAGGACGGTACTGTTGCTCGGACTGTAGACTACAGTGACAAAATTGGTCCGAAACTAATCTACTCCCTCTGTCCACAAAAGAATGAATTTGTAGCAAAAGTCAAAGGAAATAGTGGAATAGTGAAATTACTTTTATGCCCTCAATTAGTAGAAAAGTGAATATTCTTGGAAGGAGACGAGAGGCATTTTAAAAATTTCGTAATATATATATTTTTTTTTGAGGAAGAAAGTGGATTCAAACAAAGCGTATAAATTCATTTATTAAGAGACAAAGTTTAAAGGGTATAAATTCGTTTATTAAGGGACGGAGGAAGTATACTATAACAAATGGGCCCATCTTTAACAGGAAAGGTTATATACCAAGTAGGCGGCAACAATTCCTATCATAACACAGTTGTAAGTTGTAACTATTGATTAGCCTATTTCACTATTTAGTTGTCGACATGTACCTTAGCTAAGCTAAAGTGAAAGGCTTCATTAATTCCATCATTCCATATTTCCATTCCATGCATTTCCATCTATAATTGACCAGAAAGTAGTTTAATTTGCTTGCTAAATGCCTAAGAGAAACATCTTGCGTCCATTGAAAAACCGTCCATACGTGCATAGACGTATATATATAGAATGTAACAGATACGTCTCGAAATGTAACAAATACATCCCAAAATGTTACATATGGACGTTATGGATCCCATGTTAGAATGTCGATCCGACCTCAAAATGCACTGTTTTAGTTATATGCCTAAAGTATAAAGAACAAATAAAAAAAGACCTACTCCATTGCGTACATATATAAATACCCAGAGGCTCTTATATGGAAGAAAAAAATTATATGTATAATTTATCTCATTCAATATATATATGTGTAAACCAATCTGTACTAAGAAAATATTTTTGGATGTTATACAAAAACTATAGATTTATGTCCTATGTAAACGTGTTTAACTTCTTTTCAAGTTATAAAGAAAAATAATCAACAAAACAATCTAAAATATATATAGAATGACATGAGTAAAACTGTATAACTCTTAAGATGCCTTCCATGCTTCTAACCCAAAAACGTTCTTAATCATCGCTAAATCTCAGTTTATCATGCTTAATATATTAATTCTTTGATATGAGTTATGTTATGGTGCACTACGGTGCAAAACACGTTTTTGCACCGCTATCAAATCTCTATTTCCAAAAGTCAAATGACCAAACCAATTCGTCTAACACAATCTACATAGGGAAACATTAAGTGTCTATTATGGATTGTCCAGTAGACACATATGAGGGGTGTATTAGTTACATGTGGGGCCACTTACATCCTCTTTGTGTCTACTATGAATACATCCATAGTGGACACTAGGTATCACTCTCTACATATATGCAAAGTTCCAAATTTTACAATTTTTTGAAACTTTTTAACTATTTTTTCATATTTTTCAAAGATGGGTACTTTTTGATATTCAAATGACATTATTTTATTATTATTTTTCGTCTATCTTTCAAAAATCCAAAAAAAGGTTAAAAAATTATAAAAATTATAAAATTTGGTATTTTACCATATTTCAATATGTAGAATGTGTTGGTTCAATTAGATTTGGCATTTAAAGTTCGGTTCGTGAGATTTTGAAAACGGTAGTACAAAAACCCCATTTGCATCGCAGTGCACCATTACATGACTCTTTGATAGAAATATATATCTTCCGTATGGATTATATTGTAAAAAAAAGGATTGGTCTTCATTAATCAGTCCAATTTATGATTGTCGAATTGTACAAGTTTCTCAACCCCTTAGATCCGCTGACCCATGTGCAACTCCATCATTTCATTTGCAACACAGTACTTGATTGTTATGTCTACTCAATTTTGTAAATACTAAATAGTATCTCGCATATAGCGTATGTATGTATGATATCATGTGTTTTATACGAGAGGAGGGATGCATTGACAATGCTTAAAATGATAATCTTGACAATTAAGATTTTAAAAAATTTATAAAAATAGTTAAAAATTCTTAAAAATAGAAAAAAATTTATAGAGATATTGTTTAACTTATAGATTGATTATGTATCAAATTATATTTAATTTAAGTGACGTTTGATAGCTCTTTAAAGCTCGTTAAATTTCAACCGTTAAAAAATGTATAAAATTTTGATAAACTACCAAACGATGTTCAAATTGATTGAAATTTAAAATACTATTAATCCATAAGTTAAAGAATGCATCCATAAAAGTTTTTTCATTTTTAAATTTTTTTATGAATTATTACAAATTTTTCAAAATCTTGATTGTCAAGATTGTCATTATAAGCATTGTCAATGGATCCCTCCTCTTTATACAAATTCAACATCGGAGGTTAGGTATATATTTAATCAATCTATGTGGCCCCATATTATATATATTCTAAAAGAGTTGTAGGTAGCCTCCACCTTTTACTTATCCATCGGTCCACCGTATTTTCAGTGAATAAATATTATTTTTCAATGAACATTTATATATTTTGGATCAACATATATCATTTTCCAGTGAACCTATACACTACAATTTCCAATAAATATTTATGCAAATGTGACAAGTACATAGGTGCACGTAGATGTGTCAGAATGTAAGAGAGAGGTGGATGGGTGACTTACTTTAGAGGTGTACTATACATGTTTTCCATTCTAAAATCTAACTATTGCGAGTTCATATATAATCGCATACATTACATCCACTATATATTGACGCGTGGATCGCTAATAAGCCGTATATATGTGATCAATTAATGGAGAGTTTCAATTTGTAATAAGAAATTATTAGTGTCAAAGTTATAAATAACTATTGGAGAATAATTATTTCTATTTCTTTTTATATATTGATCGTACGGCTGAGAAGATTTCAATTTTCTTACCAACCAATATTAGTTGGTGTACCGCAGAACTCAATAAAACATAGAATAATGTTATTGCTGCAATTTAATATTTAAAATGTATTTAATACATATTAATATATGATCAGATATATACTTGTTTCTCTCGATGAACAGATTTGTTGATATGTTTTCGAGATGCCTGAATGTGGAGTACATTGGCATGGGAATCGATGTGCAGTGTCAGGTACTCTATTGTTTAAATTTGGGTATTAAGTGGTGTTCACATTTACATTTTAATCACCATTTTATTTGCTAATCACAATTTTATTTTATTTCAACTGAAAATACACAATTAATTGTCTCCATAATTAATTTTATATTCACATATATTATCATACATATTTCTATACTAATTGAGGATTTATATATCACTGGATGGATGCATGCAGATCCCTTTATATGTTGCTACAAAGATGATCTCTACAACAGAGACATCTCTCTTCGTGCCGTCTCCCGAGCAGTACGCAAGGCACGCGGTACAGAGGATCGGATATGAGTCGAGATGCACTCCGTACTGGCCTCATGCGGTCCAATGGGGCCTCTGCTCCTTTGTGCCCGATTTCATCTTGAATCATCTGCGCCTTTGGATTGGAACCCGCAAGAGAAGCGATCGGTTGAGATCAGCCGGCATCGCGTTCCCATCGGATAAATAGTTAGCATTTGAAGTTCATATGCTTGTATTTGAAAACTAGAATATCTTCAAAAACTTAATAATGTATCATTATTAATTATGCTCAATTGCTTAAATGTAAGTACTTTATGTTTATATTATATATGAATAATAAGTACAATTGAAGAGGATAGAGGATGCATTGCTTTCCAATTTGACCGCTCAAGAAACTATTCAGCTCATTGGTTACTTGAGAAAGGAGGCAATTTATGTCTAATAAAATTGTGGGATGATCGTTAACTACTTTTCAGGATGCCCTAAAGATATATGATCTTAACGCAACAACAATAAACTAAAATGTAAGGGGAAAAAAAAATGATCATGCATAAGCATAATGGTTATTGTTAAATGTAATATACGTACAAGAAGAATAGCATCATCAATAGCCTACATCTCTAAAAATCATGATTAATTATGATGGATGAACTGAAGTCACTAGTTTAACTCGTAATACAAGTCTAGGGTCATCAATTGTACAATTATAATCCCAAATTATTTGGTTTAAACAAAAATTATATAACCCAGTTGGCAGTTTGGCACTTAGCAGTTAATGACGGTCTACAGTTAATAGTGAGGAATTAGTTGAGACTACAGCGATAGAGATGAATATATACAGCAACCAGCTGCTGGTCCCATGGTCCCTCCGTACCAAAATTAATGTTATATGTTATAATGTTATCGTGATTTTTTTTTTTTTTTTGGAAGAAAACGAGCATAAATTCATCGATCTTTTTCTTAAAGAAAGATTGTCACAGCGGTATAAAATGATTACAACGACCTAATTATATATTTACTAACCGCTTAATTAAAAAACCTTTTTTAATGTTTTCATTTTCATTAAACCACGAAAATAACATGCATACATACAGGCTAGAGGAAATGATCAACTAATTTCATAATTTTGAATGGAACACCCATATAAGACCTCGTTGAGATAGTATGCATGCCCGTTCTCTGTTTTCACTAGCAGCAGCAGCAAAATAACTTAAGCCCAGGCAGGCCCATCTCCCAATCTTCTAAGCCCAATATAATCATCACATCCTCATCCTAAAACCCATCCTAAAACCCGGCCCAATAATCCGGCCCATTTACCAAAACTTCTCCGGCCCAATAAGCCGTGAGATCTGCAGCCCACCCGGCCCAAATTACAGAGACACTCGAGAAAACCCTCGTCTTATAAATCAGTCAGCCGCTAGGGTTTTCGCTCTTCTACGCGCCGCAGCCGAGCCTCCCCCTCTCAATCCTTCCCTCTCTCGGACGAACAGGCGAGCTTCGCTGCGTCGATACCATCCTCAAGTGCAGCTGCAATGGCGGTCGTCGAGCAGGAGGTCAAGCTCTTCAACCGGTGGTCCTTTGAGGACGTTCAGGTGTTTGTTTTACCTTGTTTGTATATCTTGTTTGTTTATCTGTTTATGCTTTGTGCTGATTGATGGGGGTGTTCAGATCTGGAACCGCTGTGGTAAAATCAAATTGGTAGGTACCCTTTAGAGTTTGTTGATGTCCTGAATTCATCATGTTATCGAGTTAATCGGTCCTTTTGGTCTGTTGTTATTGGATAATTGATTACCTGATTGCTGTTGTAATGTTGTGCTTGTCATGTGTGGATTGGGAGGTAGAAAGAACACTTGTGAATGTGTGAATTGATTAGTATGGATATATGTCGGTTGATAGGGTTTTTATCAGAAAAGAATGGATATGATCTAGCAGTGAAGTTGGTTTTGGCTGTAAATAATAAACTAGCTGGTAGTCACAATTTTGTATGAAAAATGAAAAAATTGGTCATGTATTATATTGTCAAAGTGTTGTTATTTGTTAATGCCTTTCGTTGTCAAATGCGAAAAGCCATTGTTGTTAAGTATTGTCCAGTTTAGCCATATGTTATAACTTGTATTTAGTTATTGCTACATTGTAATTCTGTTTTTTTCTGTGGTGTAGGTAGGTGACATCTCGCTGGCCGACTACATCGGTGTGCAGCCAACAAAGCACGCAACATACCTGCCACACACCGCTGGCAGGTACTCAGTGAAGAGGTTCAGGAAGGCACAGTGCCCGATTGTTGAGCGTCTGACAAACTCGCTCATGATGCACGGGCGCAACAACGGCAAGAAACTCATGGCAGTGCGCATCATCAAGCATGCCATGGAGATCATCCACCTCCTCACTGATGCCAACCCCATCCAGATCATTGTTGATGCCATCATTAACAGGTGGAGTTAACAAGCTCAAACCTTTATAACATTTTATGCAATTATTATTGTAGGAGATTAATTTATACATACTCAATCAGAATCTTGTAAATCAATAGGCATTCTAAACTCTTTGTTCTTTTCAACTAAGGGAACTTGTTTAATCAACCTTACAGTGGTCCAAGGGAAGATGCTACAAGGATCGGGTCAGCTGGTGTTGTAAGAAGGCAAGCAGTTGATATTTCTCCTCTCAGGAGGGTAAACCAGGCTATCTATCTTCTGACCACCGGGGCCAGGGAAAGTGCTTTCAGGAACATCAAGACCATTGCCGAGTGCCTTGCTGACGAGCTCATCAATGCTGCCAAGGGTTCTTCCAACAGGTAAACTTGTTTACTTTGGAACTCTCAGAACACTTGTTTGTGTTTTGCAATTATATGTTCTGTGCCATTATTGGTCTTATTGTGTGGGGGTATGGGTGAGTGAGATGTAGTTGTAAATGCAAAGTTCAACAACCCCACCAGAATAAATTTTCGGTGTAATGTTGCATTTTTCTCTTCAGAAGAGGGTAAACAGTCTGTGAATTGGAACCAACAAGTATGGAGGCTTTGGAATTAGGATGCTATCATGTTTACTTTTCTTGGAACCAACAAGTCCCTGAGTTTTGGTGTCTGTTTTTTATTGTTTAAATGAGAGCTATATAGGGTTGACATTGGCTTGTTAGTAATTCTAAAATATCGGTGCTTAATCTGCAATCTTTTGATAGATCCTTTTAGATTTGTTGGCCACTTTATAATTAAGTTTTTTTTCTTGTTAACAGCTACGCAATCAAGAAGAAGGACGAGATTGAGCGTGTTGCCAAGGCCAACCGTTGAGATGGATTAATTTTGTCAGTACAATTATGTTTTGGTGGATAAAAGTGTGGCTTTTGTTCTGAGACCTTAGTTGAGATGGACTTCTCTAAGTTTTGTTGTTGCAAATTTGCTAGCATTTAGTACAACTTTTAGAAGGCAATTGTTCTTTTTGAATTTTTGTACCTGTCTTATGTTATTTATATTTTGGTGGAGTGTTAAGCTATTTACTAGCCAGGTTTTCATAATCCCTGCTCCTCACTTCTCTATTGTGAGTTGTCATGTGAAATTTTGTTATGCCTAATTGCCCCTGGCATCGTTAGCTTCAGCATGTGATGACAATTTTCATTGTGAGTATAGTTTGATATAAACTGTTAATTGCTTCCGCAACAGTGGATCTTTAGTAGTGCTAGTTTTTAAGCTGCAGATTGGAGCTGTTACAAATTACAACGTAATGAAGTGAACCCCTTCTCTGATGCCGTAAATAAAATGTATGCTGAATAAAAAGATTTCAGCATTATGTAAAGGAGTAGTGATATCAAGACCTAGGTTTTGTCCCCCCGGGTAGAGGGAGAGAGGAGAGGAAAAATACTCCCCGCGAGAGAGAGAGGGAGAGGGAGGGAGAGAGAGAATACTCTTCGCAAAAATACTTTTCGTAAAAATATTCAAAATACTTCCCCGTAAAATATTTAAAATACTCACGCAAAATTACTTAAAAATACTAAATAATACTTTCCGCAAAATACTCAAAAATAGTCACCGAAAAATACTAAAAAAAGCTCTTAAATCCCCGTAAAATACTCAAAATACTCCCGCAAATTACTCAAAAAAATTTCCCGCAAAATATTTAAAAATCCCCGCAAAATACTAAAAAATAGTCTGCGCAAAATACTAAAAAAACTCTTAAATCCTCTCTCAAAATACTAAAAAATATTTTCCGCAAAATACTAAAAAATAGTCAAATATCCCCGCAAAATACAAAAAAATACTCCCCGCAAATACTCCCCTCTCTCTCCCACTCTCTCCCCCTCTCCCCCTCTCTCCCTCTCTCTCCCCTGCGCTGCCTCGAAAAACCCCCCGCAAAACCCTCCCTCTCCCCCTCTCTCCCCCTCTCTCCCCCTCTGCCAGCATATCAAGAGGGCAAGGGGCAGAGCAGGGGGATTCTTATATTTTTCCTATGTGAACTTGTAAACTTGCAAAGAGGTAGAACTTGAATTCCTATTGTCATCTAAGTTTAGTTTTCACATTACTATACCGATTTATATCTCATGATCAAGAATGAAAAAAGTGCTTTGACTAGGCTGGCAAAAAAACTCAAAGCTCGTGGATCGCTCGTAGCTCGGGATCAGATCAAATTAGACTCGCTTGTTAAACTCGTTAAGCTAATGAGTCGAGCTTGAACTTAGCATGGCTCGGCTTGATAAATTATTATTAATTGCAATTTGTACTGCTCTTATCGTAGATCATTAATATCTTATACAACAAATAGTATTAATATATATAAAATTGTTATGTAAAATGTGTATAAACATATTTTTGTTAATCATTTTGTTGATTTTTATATAAATTTTATTATAAAAAAATAAATGAGCTTAATGAGCTAGCTCGGTAGCTTGTTAATTAAACAAGCTGATCTCGAGCTTGTGTTTTTGGCTCGTTAACTTAATGAGCCGAGCTGCCTACTACTACACCACTACACTCAACTTGGCACCCCTAGCTTTGACCCATATTCTAAAGAGGAGGGATCCCTTGACAATGCAAATTTTGACAATCTTAACAATGGAACATTTAAAAAAATTTATAAAAATTCATAAAAAATCTTAAAATTGAAAAAAGACTTATTGATGCATTAGTTAACTTGTAGATCGATAGTATTCCAAATTTCAATCAATTTGAACATCGTTTGATGGCTTATCAAAATTTTGTGTATTTTTTAATGGTTGTAATTTAACAGATCTTTCAAGGGCTATCAAATATTATTCAAATTGAATTTAATCGGAAACATAATCAATCTACAAGTCAAGAAATAATTTCGTGAACTATTTTCTATTTTTGAGAATTTATATAATTTTTTACAAACTTTTGAAATATCAAAT
The DNA here is from genome assembly GCA_030179965.1 of Cyperus esculentus. Lineage (NCBI taxonomy): Eukaryota > Viridiplantae > Streptophyta > Magnoliopsida > Poales > Cyperaceae > Cyperus > Cyperus esculentus. The sequence goes on from JASGLE010000044.1 coordinate 2,405,029, forward strand.
TGTTAAGATTGTCAAGTTAAGGATTGTCAATATATCCCTCCTCTATTCTAAATTGATTTAGATGTTAGATAAATTCGATAATTAAAAGCTAACTTATTTATGTTTATATTTATAATCAAATATATACATCTCGTACACCTTTCCGTAAAATATAGCATGTACACAAAGTAAAACCATTTATTATGCATCGATAATCAAAACACAAGACAAGGGGTTCACTTCAAATTTCTTTAAAATAAAATTATCTAAAAATCCAAAAAGTTAAGAGGCAAAGCAACAAAAATTAAAATTTCATTTTAAGTTCTATTCTTGAACAATAACTCAAGATCGTGCTTGATTTTTTTCCATTAATTCAGACGCTTATTGGAATTCAATAACATAAAAGCCGAATAGAATGGGGAGAATCATTATTTTTCAAAGATTTTTCCGGAAGAAAACAGGCCCGAAGAATACTTCAATTCATTTATGCACCCACCCGGTTCAATGCATCTATGCACAACCCGTTTCATTATAATTTATTTTTCTAAATTGGATGGTCATAATTTATATAAGCGAATTTTTCTATGAGTTGGAGAAATATCTACCATTTATTTTTCTGAATTGGATGGCCATGATATATTCTTACGACACAGGTAAATAGAGATATTTTATATGTAAAATTTAAACCGCTCGTTTACAAGTGAATAGTTGTCATAGGAGATTCGGAGAACACCTCTAATTTATAACCCATTGTGAAGTCACACTTCGTATCGGGGTTTTCTTCAGATCGTTGCAGAGTTTCTTTTTGATAAAAAAGGATTGTTGCAGAGTTGAAGAGGATAAAAAATTGGACGTTACTTCCATACTCATACCCAAATAATTTAATCGGTTACACATGAATCTCATAATGGGTATTCATTTATAATCGTCACATCGAAAAGAAAAATTTTTTAGTGAAGGCATTGCAGCAAAATTCTATAAATAAAATATATCAAATGACAATAGAAAATATATATTAAAGTAGCACCATCATATCACTCGAAAAGAAAAGGAGAACTAAAGCAACAAAGTACTACAACTTAAAAACTTGGTACAACTACAAAAGAATCCCTGAGAACTTGGCACTGTAATACAAGCTTACTATATATGGCTATGTTAAACAATAAATATTTAATAACAATGATGAAAGACACAAAAAATTTGACCTTATTGCCCAATTGAAAAAAAGATATTGCTCAGTCAAAACAAAGGATATGGTGAGGTCACAACAAAAATTACCAGATGAAAAAACAACACTCACACGAACTCTAGACAGCCTGCCTCCATGAGTAATCCAAAGCTAGCTAGTCTCATTTTAATTAATAAAATTTAGAGGCACTTGTACACATTACTTTATCAGGACTGAACAGCAAGCCTTTGGAGATGCTCAGAGAACACTTGGAAACTGACATCATCCGTGAATATGATATCAGAACCAGGGGCCACTTCATGTGCAGTGGTGTATGTTGCTGATGGATTTAGCTTAGCCAATAAAAACCTTGCCTGCATTTATGCTCCAAATAATGAGTTCATCTAACATTTTACAGTGCAAATGTACATTGCCAATAATTAAAAAAAAAAAAATGTGTACCTGTGAGCCATGTTGATCACAAACAACCAATCTAGGGACAGGGAAGCGGCCCTTTATTATCATTTGTGCTTCCTCATGTGGAGCTTGTAGTAGCTCCGCAAATGCCTATACAAAAATGGACAAACCAGAAATTATTACTCAAACCTGTCAGCTCCTTATGTTCTTGCTTAGATGAACATCAATTTTGCCAGTTTTTTTTACCTCATGTAACAGGCCAAGTAAAACTTACTGAACAACAGCATAAATATTTAAGTTACAATAAAGAGGGAAGAACGTATTGTGGTTTGATGGTCATATCCGCTTCCTCACTCAAAAATAATAATGCAAAAACACACCGACATACAAAATACCAAGAAAAACAAGCCCAAATTGATTAATTTATAGGGAAGAATACCTGATGTTCGGGTTGGTTCTGATAGCCCATATTTCGCCATTGGGCAACAGTGAGGCCATGGAAAATAACAACACTGAAATAGGCATCGAGTAACAATATGCGATCAGGAGCAATGGCAGCAACATCAAGTAAGACGGGAGTTGGGGGAGCACTGAATGAGAAAGCAATGAGCGAAGGCTGAATCATTGACACCGAGTTTGTTACACTCTCTCTGTTCAGAATCATCCTGAAGAATGCAGTCTCATCTGGACTGTTGTTGAATACCTGTACAGAAGACCAGTAAGGATATAAAAGAGGGTTTCTATTGATTTCATATACTAACAACCGCTTGATTCTCAAATAAACAAAAGCTAACACATTTCTGCCACATCATTTTTTCTCTGTTTCTTGTTTATATTTATTTAAACACGGTTTATTGTGCAGCATTGAAACCAAATTCCAACCACAAAAAAGAACTCCGAAAGTCCTATAATAGTTGTCTCGATAAAGCAAGTCAGGAACAAGCATACAGTAGCAACCATATATAGTCCTTGACATGACACATGACTGAAACTTGTTAATTACCTGGACAAACTGAGAGCGTCTAAGGTTGAACATAAATTGTGGGAAGAGGGAGAAATTTGCATGCAAATTAAATGAGGCAGGATCATCCTTGCGGTAGTCACCGAACCGTGAACACAGCCTTATGAGTGATCTGTCTATCCACCTGGTGGCATCAAACTCCTCCTGGAGACAGAACCAAAAATAATATTATGTAACTTATAGTTATAAGAAGTGGCAGACCAAAGTAACAAGGCAAAAGAGTTAATGAAAATTTTAGATTAATACCTCCATTTCCATCTTCAACGAGATATATCTTGCCAAAACAACAGCTGCCGCTTCTTGGTCAAACCCTTGAACTAATTCCTGTGTTTCAAAATCATGATTACATCTCTGAAAACAAAAATCATGATTACATGCAACTACTCTCATAATAACAAAGTGCAAAACTAAAAATCCGGCCTAAAGATTATTTTTGAGAGTATTCCAGCAGGAAATAATGGCTTGTGTACAGATATTACATGTCTTTAATTTAAAAGATAAGAGAAAGTGCAAGACCAACCTCTGTACCATTGGTGCTGTCGACCCAGCTTCGGCAAATAGTTGTAACCCTGATCTTTATTTGGCCCTCAGGGTTCTGATAACTACAAATGGAAATTCATACCAAAAATTACATTCCATCATTGAAGGGGGGAAAAAACAGATAGGTTTCAAGGTCAAGTTCACAAATTGCAAAAGAAAAAGACATACTTAGTAACAAATTGAATATATGCATGGGGATTCGCATGCCCCGGCTGGCTAGAACGTTCACTTGGGGACACATCAAAAAATACAGTCAAGGATGTGCTTCGATCAAGGCCGCACATCTTCCATGCAGTTGTGTTCCCTTGACCAACAACTGATTCAGCACATAAGACTCCTTTCTGAAATAAAGGAACTTCATCTTAACTCAGTATGTCTTTTGGAAAAGAGAGAAAAAAAAATTTAAAAGATACTTAAAATTTAATACCTTCTCCAAAGAAGTACAAGGTCCAATTGCACCTTGTATCTTCAAATCCTTTGAGCAGTTGACTTCAAGACTCCCACTGCAATAGTTAATCATTAAGATTATTGTCATAAACACATTATGGACTTCTAAATTAATTTAACAGTATACTCTCATATACACCCTCTGTGCTTGTGAAATCAATGAAAACAGAAAAAACACAACTGAAGAAAGTCTAAGGTATAATTCATAACAGAAATGATAATAGTAGAAAGGTTACAATTTAATTGTTAAACAAAGTCATTAAAAAACAAATCTTCATCAAGGACAACCTTAGTGCAAATGAACGTACACTCCCCAATTGACATTTAACTAAGTACAAGAAATTGAACCTTAACAGTCCCTCTAGTTTAGAAATAATAAAGAACGAATATATTAATTCATGAAAGTTTCTTCATAAGGAGGAAACATGCGTATAGAAGTAAATAAGGCTCCACATCAGAATAGTACAGCATCATAATAAACACCAGAATAGACTAGGATGTGTGAAGTAAACTTTCTATAGGTCATAGCTATTTATATAAGATGGACTATTAACTTATTAAGCTAAATGCGTTCTTATAAACACTTTCTGTATATGACTATCCAACCCATGAAATAGAGGTACCATACTAATGGAATAAAAGAGATCTTACTTGAAAGAAAGCCCTAGAGCATTCTCCCCCACATCAAAAATGCGCTTGAAAGAATCTTTGAAAACTCCATGGCCAAAGCTCTCTGAAAGTACTACCAGACCCCCTGTCCTCTCCACCACAACTTTCATTTCCGCAATTCCCACCTATATTTTTTGTTAATATGATCAAACATTTGGTACTTATTAATTATTGTATTTCTTTGAGTAAAACAAAGCAGGTAATATTGAAGAACCTGGTCAAGTGCAGAAGCAAAGAGATCCAACACATGACCTTGGCTGACCAACTGCTTGGCAAGGCCATCATAAAATTTGACTGCCTTTTGAAAATGAGGAGCTGCATCCTTAGCTAGATCCTTGTGGGATCGTACCGGCTCTGACAAGTCTTTCGATACAATCTGCCAGATAAGAAAATGTAATGACCTGAGTCCTTAATACCCCTTCTACCCTGATATGCTTTTTAAATACCATTAACAATCTTCAAAGAAACTAGTTCCAATTTTGAAGACCAGGTATGGAAAATAGAAGTTTGTCCAGAATAGCCCATTCACTGTCCACTCCAAATCTCCAGAGGCATAAGGTAAGTTTATATAGCTTTGACACATTGCTTGAGCATCAAACAGCTTCAAATAATCTCAGACAAATCTACTGTACGATTTATATATACAAAATGTTTATCTGAATCGACCAGTACATACTAAAGTTTGGCCAGTAAGAGCAGTACCAAAAAGACAAAAATGGTAATCACAAGTCAAATTAAATACCATCATCCCGAATATGACATCAAGGTGGTAAATTTACCATTCCGGGGCCTTCAGTGCAAGGTCCCCCTAGGAGAGCAATTATGCGTGCACCAGTACCAGGCATACAAGCACCAAGTAATCCTGCAGCAACACTTAGTGCAACTCCAGTACACCTGATGGATCTGTTCCCTGCCTCTACTGGCCATTGATCTGTTTGTAAATCATCAAGAAGCTGCACATGCAAGCCATATATAAAAAAATAGCCAAAAATTTGGACTTTTGGTTAAATGAAATATTTGCATTTTGCAAGCCATAACGGGTAGAGCCCCGGATGCCTAACTAATTCTGGGATAATTTATGACGACTGTGCTAACTCATTGTCCATTCAGCGAAGCAAAATGACAACTATTGTGCGGTTAAATAAGAATGATATCCAATAACCTTAGTCCATTATTTCTTTAAGAATAACCAGTACTAAAGGTGCTGATGTTCCCCTAGACTGAAATGCTGGACAAGGATAATGTGTAATTCCGTTTTTTCATGTGCAATATTTCCTGTTAACATCAACTTTGCATGCTTGGTTTTATTGGTCAAACTTGTCAATGATGGCAATTCAGTAAACAAACACCTAGGCTCAAACTGTCGGATCCACCTATTGATTCAACTAAAAAGGAGAAGTCCAACAAATAGACACAATTCCTAGAACTGTTCACATCATTATTATCTATTCGGGACATAAAATCAAAACCTAACATAACATCATATATTTGGTTTACCATTACCAATTCCCCCAGTTGATAAAATGAATAAACTGTATAAGAAACTAATTTGTGATCCTACCGCATTAAGTGTGTATTCGCAATCCAAAGCAGGAAGCAAGAACCGATTAACAGCACCAGACGGATGATTGAAACCATTAGCCTGTTGCTGGGGCCCCTTCGGCCCCATGGCCCCAACATGGCGACCCGACAGCCCCAGCTGATCCAAGATCTGTTCCTTTGTTATCTCCTTGGTCCCTCTAAACACAAATATCTTCGTCAGATCCGAGAACCCCAACTCATGCAGATGCACCTGGGTCCCAAAGGTAATCAAACCGACGAGCGCATGGTCGGGGATCAACCCGATGGCCTGCCTCATGGCCGATTTGACGTACTCCAATTCCTCCTCGATCACGCACGTATCGATGACGAACAGGAACACCGGGGGCGGCGGGGCCGGCATCGCGGCCGGATTGGACTCGTACGGGGAGTACTCCACGGTCGAGCATTGCGGATACAATTCCCCCGGGATATTCGTCTCGGAGATGCTCTGATAATGCGGCGGGAAGTGGTTCCGCGAGTAGCAGATGGGGCAGATCCAGATCTTGGCCGCGAAATCCACCTGCGAGAAGGGGTTAAGCACCGCAAGACAGGGCGGCTTGCACCGCAGGGGAGCGTAGGGTAACGAGACTAGGGTTGGAGAGACACGGAGGGGGGAGATGGAGGCGGCGAGAGGAATAACGCTCTTGCTGGCCTCGAGCTTGGATCGGGGCAGCGCGTTCCAGGTGAGGCGGATCGCGTCGGGTCCGTCCGGATCGGCGGCGCCGGAGAGCGCGGAGGGGTCGGTCGCCATCGCCGGAATCGCGCGGAGAAGGCAGACGAGGGTTTCGCCTTTCGCGGAGAGGAGATCGGAAAAACAAAGAGAAGAAAAGGCTTTTTTTTTTTTCTTTTCTTTTCTTTTCTTTCTCGCTGCGGAATTTTATTTCGTTTCGCTGCTTTGTTTTGTTTCTGATGAGGGGATATCCCCTGCTGTACTGCACTATGCAGTTCGCAGTTCAGCCGTTGGATAGTCTCGCGATGCGTGCCGATGCAGATCTCGAGATGATCCAACGGGTGACGGTGTGAACTGCACAATGAAGTAGAGCAGGGGATATGAATACTGTTTTGTTTTGTTTGTGAGGGAGGACGTGTACTGAGACGCTGGACAGTGGGACCCATGGGTGGTGTTTCATTGGTTCGCTGGTTTGAATGCGTGGGGTCGGATTGTCAGAGAGAGAGATTGGGGAGTTCGGTTGGATTTTATGTGGCGGATTTGGTGAGTAGCGACTAGCGAGTAATGATTAATGGGCAGGTTCTGAGTGGACCTAGCATGGAAGAAGGAAGATCCTCTTGGGTTGGCAAGCAGCAGAGCTGTTAAACGAATTTGATTATCTGGAATTTTTTTTATCAGTTGGAATTTATTTTTCTTTTACATTTGTCTAATATTGCGATTGAAAAACTAACATTATGTATTTTCCATGAGAACAAAGGATTTACATTCCATATATGATCGTACGATGAATGAATATAGGGAGCTAATATAGAGATACGTTGTAGCTACTCTTATTGATACGGATGATTTGACCAGTCAAACTTATTCTGTATTTCTAATTTATGCATGTAAATTTGTTTATTATGTATTGAAAATTATTTTTTATGCATGTAAAACTAAGTTACTGAGCTTAAAAACATTAAACAACTTGCATACTAAGTATTTTTGCCTGCGTAAAAAAAAATATTTTATAACATGCATTCTACATTTAATACGTTGCATACTAAATAAATTTGAGTGCACAATAAATAATTTTATTTACATGTAGTCTAAAACCAATACATTGCATAATAAGTAAATTACATACATAATTAGCTATATAGTGTGCATAAAAAAGTGTGACATTGAAATAAAGAGAGAAAAAAATGAGATGGTACAATGAACCGAACAAAGGGGCCATGAACCGGTTAAAATTAGTTTAACCGGATATTGAACTGTAACTTGATTATTGAAAAATAAGTTTGATCCAGCGAGTTGAGTTTACATATATAATTATCGGATTTCGTTGCATAATTATTAGATTTTGCTGCATAGTAAAACAAACAAGAAAGAAATTGTTGTGCTCCTATCAACGAAGGGAGTTCCTTCCGTATCCCATAGCGTTTCCATGAATATATATGTGTTACATTCATGTAAAAATATTCCATTAAATTCAGCTCACGATGTGGGGTATTGAGGTTTAAAACATGGGCTAAGCCATTAAATTCGAGCTTCAGTGGGAGAGGTTGTACATTCAGAATCCAAATAAAGAGCTTTTATGAGCATTTAATATTAGATACTTAATGTTTTTTTTTTTTTGAACATCAAAGGCCCGTAGGCGACTAAATTCATTTACTTAAAGAGGAGGGATCCATTGACAATGCTTAAAATGACAATCTTGACAATCAAGATTTTGAAAATTTTGTAAAAATAGTTAAAAATTCTTAAAAATAGAAAAAAGTTTATAGAGATATTGTTTAACTTATAGATTGATTATGTATCAAATTATATTCAATTTAAGTGACGTTTGATAGCTCTTTAAAGCTCGTTAAATTTTAACCGTTAAAAAATGTATAAAATTTTGATAAACCATCAAACGATGTTCAAATTGATTGAAATTTAAAACACTATTAATCTATAAGTTAAATAATGCATCCATAAAAGTTTTTTTATTTTTAAGATTTTTTATGAATTATTACAAAATTTTTAAAATCTTGATTGTCAAGATTGTCATTATAAGCATTGTCAATGGATCCCTCCTCTTACTTAAAAGGGTTACATCCACAAGAAAAAAGAAAATTGTTTTTCAATCTAAATCCAAATGACACAAAATATCAATTAAAACTTTTTATGATATATCTAACCAATTTTTGTCTCGATAAACTACATCTAGAGAGACAAGTTCTTGAAAAAACGCACAATTTGTTTTGAAGTTACTGTTTGGTTGCGATGAATCCATCGTCTTTTGCAATTATTGAAAAACTTATTAAGCACTCCATAAATCTTCAATTCGTGAAGCACCACTAGAGTTTGTTGAAATTGGAGCAAAATCCATTTTCAAGTTATTCATGGTATAACCTTCTTAAATGAAGAACAACGAAAGACCTTCTTAGAGCAAAAAGGGCAACGAAAAGACGGACGAAGAGACGAAACGAACAAAGCTTAAAGACAATCAACGGAGAAGTAAAATAGAAGAAGGTGGCGGGGGAGAGGCGGGAGAGGCGGTGTGCCTCTCCCCACCGGAGAATTCTCAAAGAGATGGCTAGGGTTTTCTTTTCTCAAACGGACTACTTAAAATTTTATCTCTATCTAAAAAACAGTCTAAATGAACTTAAATCTGATTAGTTCACAAGTCATAAGACAAATTGAAACTTGTTTTCCATTTACAAATGCATGTGAATCCGAAGAAAGTATTGTAAACTTACTGGCACGTCTATGTTTATCAGTAAAAGGAATAAATTTGACAGTTCTTTAAATAAATTGTAATTTATCATAATATCATGTTTATCTTTATCAAAGAAAAAATAATTTTGCAACTTGTATATGAATGGTCTAACCGTTCCCAATAAATAGAAATGCAAAACCACGGAACAGAGTGTTGAACTTTATTATAGAATAGACATGTTGCATTCTATTTTGTAACAAGCTCATTCTGGGCCTAACACTGTACAGAATCTCAATACGTAAATGATATCAAAACTATATTTTTTTTTCCTATAATCTCATACATGTAATACTTTAATAAGTTCTAAAATCTCTCGAGAGTTTAAAAATGAAAAAAAAAAAAAACTTTGGTTTAGTAGCTAAGGGCAACGCTTTCCATATGGGAGGTCGCGGGTTCGAAATCCGGATAGAGGGTCTTTATAGACATTTAAATTTGAGTGGCTTAACCCTTATCTTTATCTCAAAAAATGAAAAAAGAAAACAAAATAAAAGGTTGAGAACGAAGCTACTTGTTGTAGAGCCTGTATCTGTTGTTATTCTTAGAGAATAACATGACCCTGTTATTCTTATCCTAGCCGTTAGATCAAAACGGATGGATAGGATCGACCGACTTTAGATTATAGGGGATCTTTCATGAAAAAATCTCATCCATAGATTTTGATCTAACGGCCCGCAGTAAAAAAGTAGGGTCCTGTTATTCTATAAGGCCCTGTTTAGTACAAGGATTGTCACAGACGGAGTCTATTGAGTTAAGAAGTGGAGAAGGAGAGAAAGGAACTGAGAAAGACAATAGTAAACAGATGGACGGACGAGATCAGACGATAAGGATCAACGGTGTAGATGATGAGAGCGGAGTTGGTTGATTAAACAGTCGGGAAGATTCTAGATTAAATGGTCATAGTTATAAAAAAAACAATCCAATGGATTGATAATGCCATGGATCGATGACGTGTCATCATCTCGTTCAATAGGATTAGTCTTAATGAAATTGTAAATTTATTTCATGAGTTCACTTGCCTATAAATAGGCAGATCTTGTAAGAATTGAGATTATGAGAAATGAAAATACAATTTGTGTCAATTATCCTTAGTTCTTCCTCAATTCCTTCCATTACTCATTTCATTCCACTGACTCGTTCAAATCAGAGATTAAACTCTGATAGAATCAATTGAACAATCTGAATTCACATTCAGATTGTTACACTTGGTATCAGAGCCCAAAGATCTCATCTGGAGTTCAAATTCTTGATCTTCAAGAATGGCAAGAAACAAGCTTTCTGCTGATGCTCCGACTGAAATTCCACAACAGGCAAAAGAGAATACTTTAGAATCATTGTCTAAACGTATGGATGCTCAAGAAAAGCGAATGGAAGAGAGAGATCAGAGAATGGAGGCCTTACTGCAACAACTGATACAGAAGCAGATTTCTGCAGCATCTCCACAGCAGAATCAACATTCCGATACCTCAGCTTCCAGACCTTCTTCCAAGAGTCCTGAAGGGGCACCGATTTTTTCTGCTCGAAGGGAGGATCCTGAAAAGACCCATGACAATTCTCAGAAATGGAACCCACCCCGAGCTGAACTTTCCAAATTTGATGGTACAGGTATCATTGAATGGATTGAAGACGTGGAATATTATTTTGACATTTATCATACACCTGAACAGTATAAGGTCAGAACTATTATTCCATATCTGGTGGGTGAGGCTAGGGAATGGTATAGATATTACAAACAGCACACTTGTGACCCTCCTTGGCCAAAGTTTCTTGATGATTTGTTAGATTATTTTACTGTAGAAACAAATGTAAGAATAATTTACATGAACATAAGCACTTTAATCATCTTTAATTATGTATTAGAAAATACATCATAAGAGCAGAAGACCGATAATGGTCACAAGAACTTGAAACAACATAAGATCACATTAAATACTATAATTAAATAAATATAAATGTACCTTTAGCATTCATCATGAACAGCAAGTAGAAACTCCAACGCTAATTGCAAACTCTTAAATCCTACGAGATTGCACCAAGTTGATTTCTCTCTCTTCCTCTGTTTCACTTTGCCGATGGAGAGCAACTTCGTAATGTGTGTATGAGCAGAGAGAGGATCAACCATGGACTCTTATTTATACCTCCCACTGAGCCTAGCCATCAAGGTCAAAGAGGGTAGTCTAATTAAGAATTCTATTTCTGAATTCTATAATTACAAGTGGATAGTCTAATTAAGAATTCTTTTTCTGAATTCTATAATTAAATTTACTTTAATAGAATGACTCTCTCTAATTATAATTCTATTTCTGAATTATATCTCTAATTATAATTCTATTTCAGAATTATGTAATTAGATTTATTTTATTAGAATACTGAATATTCTAACATTCTCCCACTTATTCAGTAATTCGTAATGAATATAACTTTAATAACATATATGAACTTTAAGACTAGTGATATATATATATATGTCGTATATTCTATAAGTTCGGTATAACATAATGTTTATCCTTAACTGAAACCAATACAAGTCATGGTGGTTGTGAGTCATTATATCGACTCATTCCCTTCCATTACCACAGTATTAATCCCAATTAATATAAACCATAAGGGCTATAACTTTAATGATCCCTTTAATTGTTCTTGAAAAGAACTGATTATTATTTAAATACAACAATAAGGTATACCTACATAAGTAAATAATAATCATACAGAAACAAACAAACAATGAACACTTTAATAATATTAATTCAAAGTTTACAAATTACAACAAAATCATGCACACTCAACCAAACCCATATTAACAACATGTTCCATAAATGTCTTGGGCGCTAATCCTTTGGTTAATGGATCAGCTATCATTCGATCGGTGCTTATATGCTGAATCGTAATTGTTCGCTTCTGCACTTCTTCTTTGACAGCTAGATACTTAATTTCAATGTGCTTAGCACCTTTAGAGTATCTGTCATTCTTACTAAAGAAGACTGCTGCGGAGTTGTCACAGTAAATTTTCAGCGGCTTGGCGATACTGTCGACATACTCAAGTCCTGAAATAAAATTCCGCAGCCATAATCCTTGTACCGTAGCCTCAAAGCATGCCACGAACTCGGCTTCCATAGTGGATGCAGCAATGATAGTCTGCTTCGCACTCTTCCATGATATCGCTCCGCCTGCTAATAGATACACAAAGCCACATGTGGACTTGCGTGTGTCAATACATCCGGCGTAATCTGAATCTGAGTACCCGATTGTTTCTAAGCAATCGGTCTTCCTATAGGTTAGCATAAGATCCTTCGTTCCTTGAAGATAACGGAGAACTTTCTTCGCTGCTCTCCAATGTTCTATCCCTGGGTTACTTTGAAATCTGCCAAGCATGCCTACGGCAAAGCTTATGTCCGGTCTTGTACATGTCTGGGCATACATTAGGCTTCCAACCACGGACGCGTAAGGGATGTTTTTCATTTCTGATTTCTCCAATTCATTCTTAGGACATTGAAACAATCCAAACTTGTCCCCTTTCTGAATTGGCACTGGCACACTTGAGCAATTATCCATGTTATATCTCTTAAGAATTTTATTTATATATGCTTTCTGAGACAAACCCAACAATCCTTGTGATCTGTCATGGAATATTTCAATTCCTATCACATAGTTTGCCTCACCCATATCTTTCATTTCAAAATTCTTTGAGAGAAATTTCTTGGTTTGATATAACATACCAAGATCGTTAGTGGCTAACAAAATATCGTCAACATATAAGACTAAAAACATTATCTTACTCCCACTGACTTTGGTATAGATACAACGGTCAACAATGTTTTCTTTAAAACCAAAAGACGTAATAACATCATTGAACTTAAGATACCATTGTCGTGAGGCTTGTTTCAGCCCATATAGTGACCTTTTCAATTTGCAAACCATGTGTTCCTTCCCCCCAATTGAAAAGCCCTCGGGCTGGTCCATGTATACTTCTTCCTCTAACTCACCATTTAGAAAAGCTGTCTTTACATCCATTTGATGTAGCTCTAAGTCATAATGAGCTACCAAAGCTAAGATTATCCTAAGAGAATCCTTTTTCGAAACGGGCGAAAAAGTTTCGTTATAGTCAATGCCGTCTTTCTGAGTAAAGCCTTTGGCAACAAGTCTAGCTTTATATCGTTCGATATTGCCTTTAGAATCACGTTTGATCTTAAAGATCCATTTACATCCAACTTTCTTGGAACCGTGAGGCAAATCAACGAGATCCCAAACTTGATTTTGATCCATTGATTTTAACTCTTCTTTCATAGCACTGACCCAATATTCTGAGTCTTCACTTTGTATGGCTTCAGTGTAGGAAATCGGATCGTCAATACTTGAATCAATTTCTGATTCATTGAAGTACACATAATCATTAGATTGAGTTGGTCTACGCTCACGTGCATAGCGTCTCAATTCAATCGGTTGGGGTTGTACTATCTCTTCGTTGACGATATCATTATTGGGAATTTCATCATTCTCAGATTGTTGTTCCAAATTGACATTAAGTTGCGGAGCAACATTTGGAGCAACTCTTTTCGAAATCAAGGGCACTTGTACAGTGTTAGGTACAATGTCTTGTCGTGTGACCTCTTGAATGTCAATACTTGATTGACTGGAACTCCCACTAATTTCATCATTTTCAATGAATTTAGCATTTCCCGATTCTACAATCCTCGTACTATGGTTAGGACAATAAAAACGATACCCCTTTGATTTTTCTGGATAACCAATAAAGTAACCACTAATGGTTCTAAAATCCAGTTTCTTTTCATGTGGATTGTAAATTCTTACTTCCGCTGGACAGCCCCATACGTGTAAATGTTTCCTTCCCATCCACAACTCAAAAGGAGTAGTTTGAACGGATTTACTAGGAACCCTGTTCAACAAATACATGGCTGTCTTTAGAGCGAACATCCACAAATAATTGGGTACGTTGGCATGACTTAACATGCTCCTAACCATTTCAATTAAGGTACGATTCCTACGTTCAGCGACACCATTTTGTTGTGGTGTGCCTGGCATTGTGTATTGCGCAACAATGCCTCGCTTCTCTAAAAATTTGGCGAATGGACCAGGGTTTTGTCCCGATTCATCATACTTTCCAAAATACTCACCACCCCGATCAGATCTAATGATTTTCACTTTACGTTCGAGTTGCCTTTCAACCTCAGTGACGAAAATTTCGAGAGCGTCAACTGATTGAGACTTATCATGCAAAAGGTAAACGAACCCATAACGTGAATAATCATCGATGAATGTGATGAAGTACTTATCTTTACTAAAGGAGGGGACGTCAAAAGGACCACATATATCAGTATGGATAATTTCTAATAATTGTGAACTTCTTGTAGCGCCTTTCTTTGATTGTTTTGTTTGTTTTCCTTTAATACAATCAATGCATGTTCCAAAATCTGTAAAACCTAAGTTCGGAAGAACTCCATTAGTTACAAGACGTTGGATGCGGTCTTTGGATATATGACCAAGTCTTTTATGCCACAAGTAAGCTGAATTATCATTAGCACGTTTTATTCCTACATTAGAATGCACGGTACAAAGAGATTGGATAAAACTATCATCAAGACAAAGCTTGTAAAATCCATTAATTTCAACTCCTTTAGCAATCACACAATTGTTTTTACTTACATAACAACAATTTGAACCAAAGTTAAATTCATAACCCAATTTAGCAAGTTTTGATACAGAGATTAAATTCCTATTAAAGTTAGGTACATAAAGTGTACGAAGTAAATCAAAAGTACAGCCGGTATCAGTAATGAGTCTATACGTTCCGACTCCCTCGACTAGTAATTTTTCATTACTTCCGGTCATCACTGATATCTCATGTAGACTTGTGGTTCGGATTGAAAGGAATCCCTGCGCATTATTAGAAATATGAGTGTTTGTGCCAGAATCAAACCACCAGGTGTTTTTAGGAACATTAATAAAATTAGATTCAAAACATACTAAGGCAATATTCATACCTTTCTTTTCGAACCAATTACGATGCTTCATGCAATCTTTCTGAAAATGTCCAACTTTCCTACAAAAGTTGCACTTTTCCTTGCTCGTCTTTTTGAATGTCCCTTTAGAAGCTTTAAGGGTTGGACCCTTCTTCCCTTTTCTACCACCTGATTTCTTTACGCCGCTTTTACTAGCGCCATTATGGTTCACAAGGTGTACCTCAGGAGGTTTGCTATCTTTTATCCTTTGCTCCTCTTGAATCAACATTCCAGACAATTCATGAACTGTCCATTTATCTTTAAGGGTGTTGTAGTTCATTTGGAATGGACCATACTGATCAAAAGGCAAAGAGTTGATTATAAACTGAACCAAAAATGGTTCCTCCACGGTCATCCCGACACCCTTGAGCTTAGAGGCTAAGGATGTCATCTCAAGTATGTGCTGGTGCATAGTAAGACTGCCATCATATTTCATGGTGGTCAGTTTTGACATTAGCGTACTTGCAACACTTTTATCAGCACTTTGAGATTGTGCTTTAACACTTTCTATGAAGTCCTTTGCACTAGTAGTTGTCGGAAGCGAAATCTTGACGTTAGGTGCCAAAGTCATCTTGAGAAACATTAATGCCAGTCTATTCTGTTTCTCCCAACCGCTCATTCTAGCCTTTTCTTCATCGCTACTTTGTGCATGCAAAGCAGCGGGCTTTGCGGTTAGGATGGCATCCTCAAGATCCATGGCACCAAGTGCAAACTGCACTTGTTCATCCCATTATGTAAAGTTGAGACCATTAAAGGTCACAACGGACTGAACCATTGATGCAAGTCCGACACCGGCAGGAGTGAAACCTTCATTTAGGAAAAATTTGAAGAATAATTAGATTTCATGTGATAATTTTCAAAAGTTTCGTAAAATAGATATTTTCATCTTATTATATAAACTAATACTAGTTACTCTAATTCTTAAGGAAAGAGAACACTTTAAGATCCTTAAGACCAAACTTGACTATATGATAAGAAACTAAAGAGAATCCTAATGATAAACTTTTAATATACTTTTATTTATTCTTCACAACCCGTTGGGCCAGTTGCTCTAAGTCTCGAAATAACAACCAGGAAAGACAGGGAGCACATGGCTCTGCTACGAATTCCGTCTTTCCTAGACATTGCTTCTTTCTTAAGTTAGTACAACAGTTCTTACTAAGGTTCTTGTTGACTAATGTGAGACAGAACTAAGAAGATCCCTAAAAGAGAAATATGAGATAAGAAGGAGAGATTGACTTTAATGGATTTTATATCTTTAATTAGTTTCTTGTCAAGTTTGTTCATTAAGAAAATCCACTTATTTTTCATTAGTTAAACTTTAAGTAATTATTCTCATTAAGAATTTATGAGGCAGATAAGAAGGAAAGAACACTTTAAGAGGAGAAGGCTTTAATATAAGTATAATTAGGAAGGAAGATTAGAAGATACTCTTTAATGCTTTGATTCTTCTAATATAACTTTAATTCAGATATTGATTCAGATCTAGGAGGCGATGACGTAAAATAAATCCTAATCACCCTTTGGGGCTAATTAAGATTCATATCCTAATACATATAATATATCTAATATATATTATACAACACTTTAATAAGTAATTTTATTGGTGTCCCATCATGTCACCTTTGGGCATACATGATTGACCATAACATAAATTACTAGCAACTTTAATATGTAATTCATAAGAACAGCGTATCTTCTTTGGAAGTATACTTAATGTCTCATGATTTAACATGATAGCAACAAAACTAAAATAATAAATAAAACTACATTATTTGAGCACTTTAATTAAGCAATTTCGTTGGTATTCCATTGTGCTACCTTTGGGTATACACAACTTACAAAATAACAAAATTTGCTTGCACTTTAATGTGTTTGATCATAGAGACGAAGGACCTACCTTTGGGAGTATCCTTAATGCCTTATAAATTAACACGCAGTTCAATTCAAATGATTATTTCATATAATTATGATCACATCGCATAAATTAGCACACACATCATATCAGGGAAGCTATTTTGAGATAGCTAAAATTGTGTGCTCAGTTCAAACGGTCAACATAACCGAAAATTATAAAGGCTAAGTTTAGCATATCATAATTAGCCGCAAGTTATGTACAGATCACACGATCACATAGAAGTTATTTCTAGATAACTAAAATTGACGCAGTAAATTCCAATTTATCATTAATCAGATAATCTCAGGGAAGTTACGAGTACAGATAGACATAATTCATCAAACATCACAAAGAATATCATCAACTTTCATGTAATCATGCAATTAACAGTTCATACAAGTCAAATCCTAATTAACTTCCCCGAAACAAGCAATTCAGTTGAGATTATCAATTCTACAAGCTTTAATATTATAGATATTTAACGGAAAATATGAAGCTTCCAAGCAAGGCTCTGATACCACATGTAAGAATAATTTACATGAACATAAGCACTTTAATCATCTTTAATTATGTATTAGAAAATACATCATAAGAGCAGAAGACCGATAATGGTCACAAGAACTTGAAACAACATAAGATCACATTAAATACTATAATTAAATAAATATAAATGTACCTTTAGCATTCATCATGAACAGCAAGTAGAAACTCCAACGCTAATTGCAAACTCTTAAATCCTACGAGATTGCACCAAGTTGATTTCTCTCTCTTCCTCTATTTCACTTTGCCGATGGAGAGCAACTTCGTAATGTGTGTATGAGCAGAGAGAGGATCAACCATGGACTCTTATTTATACCTCCCACTGAGCCTAGCCATCAAGGTCAAAGAGGGTAGTCTAATTAAGAATTCTATTTCTGAATTCTATAATTACAAGTGGATAGTCTAATTAAGAATTCTTTTTCTGAATTCTATAATTAAATTTACTTTAATAGAATGACTCTCTCTAATTATAATTCTATTTCTGAATTATATCTCTAATTATAATTCTATTTCAGAATTATGTAATTAGATTTATTTTATTAGAATACTGAATATTCTAACAACAAAGAATCCAGTCCAGGAATTTATGAATATCAAACAGACTGGATCTGTTCTTGATTACAGCAAGGAATTTGTTAGAATCAAAGCAAGAGTTTTGTCTCAGAACTATACTAATGAACAATTCTTCCTTCTTGGATTTTTCAATGGATTAAGGGATGATATAGCAGATTCTCTTGAAATTCATGCACCTACAACTTTGAAACAAGCTATTAAATTAGCTAAACAAATTGAGAAATCCATTGATAGTCAAGACAAGAGAATTAAATCTAAACCCTCTTATTCCTCTTCTCAGTCTAAATTCTTTAAAGGAAAAGAGAATTTTGACAAACCTCTGGTTCCACCTCCTGGTTCTCAACCCTTGCTGTTAACTGATTCTGCACCTGTAAATTTCAAGAATATGACTATTGATCAAAACAAGGCTCTCAATTTGTGTTTTAAATGTGGGGTTAAATACCATCCTGGTCATAGATGTTCTACAAAAGGAGTTAATCTACTTTTGAGTGATGAAAGTGATGTTTTGAGTGATCTGAAGGATGATACAAATGAAACCACAATAGAAGTTCAATCTCCTCAAGCACCTGAACAAGGCATTATTACCATGTGTACTGCTACCAGCCAGATAACCCATAGAACCCTTAAGTATCAAGGCAAGATTGGCAATATTCCAATTATAGCCATGTTGGACTGTGGGAGTACCCATTCCTTCATTAACCCTAACTTGGTAGCACAATTATCTATTCCTACCACTCAAATTAGTCCATTGACTCTTAAAACTACTGACAGTTCTCCCATGACTACTAATCTTTTGTGCAAGACTGTAGAATTTTTTATACAAGACCACAAAGTTTTTGGTAACCTTAGAGTTATGGAGGTCAATGGAGCTGATATACTTCTTGGAATTGATTGGCTGGCTAGTTATGGGCCAATGAAAATGGATTGGCAGAAAGGAGAGGCACAGTTGCTTATCAACCATAAGAGGGTGAAATTTCAAGTACAACCACTTACTGCTGAACTGAATTTCTGTGAGAAGCAAGTTGAGTTATCCAAGGAGCAACAGAAGGGCAACCAGATCATCATGGCTCACATCTTTAGTCTTCAGGAAGAGCACCTTGCTGTAAAATCTTCTTCCCCTTCTAACTTATTAGTCCAAGATGCGTTAGACCAGTACCAGGATGTATTTCAAGAGCCAACTGATCTGCCTCCTGTCAGAGAAATTGACCATCAAATCAATTTGAAACCTGGTAGTAACATTGTCAATCTCAGACCCTACAGGTTCTCCCATTTCCAAAGGTTGGAAGTTGAAAAAATAATTGAGGATTTGTTGCAAAATAAATTCATACAACCTTCCAAAAGTTGCTATGCATCTCCTATTTTGTTAGTCAAAAAGAAAGATGATTCTTGGAGATTGTGTGTGGATTATAGGCAATTAAATGATCATACAATCAAGAACAAATTCCCAATTCCCATCACTGATGATTTACTTGATGAGCTCAAGGGTGCAAAATATTTTTCAAAAATTGACTTAAGAGCTGGCTATCATCAGATTAGGATGGACCCAAATTCTATTCCCCTAACAGCATTCAGAACTCATGATGGGCTCTATGAGTATACTGTGATGCCCTTTGGACTGACAAATGCCCCTGCTACATTCCAATCACTAATGAATATTGTCTTTAAGCTTTATCTTAGAAAATTCATTTTGGTATTTTTTGATGATATTCTTATCTATAGTTCAGATCTGCAGTCTCATTTAGAGCACATCAAGCTAACTTTACAGCTTTTAAGAGACAACAAACTCTTTGCTAAGCTGAGTAAATGTGCTTTTGCTACCACTAGCATTGACTACTTGGGGCATGTTATTAGTAACAAGGGTGTAGCTACTGATCCAACCAAAATTGAGGCAATGCTTAACTGGCCCAGACCCAAAACAGTCAAACAACTAAGAGGTTTCCTAGGACTTACCGGATATTATAGGAAGTTTGTTAAAAATTATGGTCCAATTAGTAAGCCTTTGACTGATTTACTAAAGAAGGATGCATTCCTTTGGAATCCCTTGGCTGATAAAGCTTTTATTGACCTTAAAACTGCCATGACTAATGCCCCAGTCCTTGCTCTTCCTGACTTTACTCTTCCTTTTACCATTGAAACTGATGCTAGCAAGGATGGAATTGGTGCTGTTTTGATGCAAAATAAACAACCAATTGCATTTTTGAGTAAGAAATTGGGTCTCAAAAATCAAGGACTCTCCACCTATGAGAAGGAATTACTTGCCCTTATAACTGCTGTTACCAAGTGGAGGCATTATTTGATTGGTACCACACTTGTTATAAAAACTGATCAAATAAGTCTCAAACATTTGCTAGAACAAAGGGTGAGTACTGCACTCCAACATAGGGGTTTAACCAAATTACTGGGACTCAACTATACTATTGAATACAAAAAAGGTATTGATAACAGAGTAGCAGATGCTC
Source organism: Cyperus esculentus (assembly GCA_030179965.1). Taxonomy (NCBI): domain Eukaryota; kingdom Viridiplantae; phylum Streptophyta; class Magnoliopsida; order Poales; family Cyperaceae; genus Cyperus; species Cyperus esculentus. The sequence goes on from JASGLE010000044.1 coordinate 2,425,747, forward strand.
TATCCAGAAAAGAAGAGCATACTGTCAATTGTTTGGATTTGGTTGCAGAAATAGGGGCTTTAAGTGCACTGGTGCCACAATGGGTTTCTGAGATTTCTTCCAGTTATGAAGGAGACACATGGATTACAAACCTCAAGAGTAGACTGACTGAAGAGGCTGCTGCAACACCCTCACACTTTTCCCTACATCAAGGCCTTCTCAGATTCAAGGACAGATTGTGTGTTGGAGCTACTGGAAATTGGAGGCAGCTCATCCTGCAACAAGTCCATGACTCAACAATTGGAGGACATTCTGGCATTACAACTACCTATCACAGATTAAAATCAAAGTTTTTCTGGCCTAAAATGAAGGAGGATTGCATTTCATATGTTAATTCCTGTCCTATATGCCAAATGGTCAAATCTGAGCACACACCTTCACCTGGCCTATTAAATCCTTTACCTATTCCTAATGAAGCATGGTCTAGTATAGGCATGGATTTCATTTCTGGTTTACCAAAATCTCAGGGCAAAGATGTTATTATGGTCATAGTTGACAGACTCACTAAATTTGCTCATTTTATTGCTCTATCTCACCCCTATAAAGTTTATGATGTAGCACAGGTTTTTCTGGATTGTGTCTACAAGCTACATGGTCTTCCTTCATCAATAGTCACTGACAGGGATCCTGTTTTTACCAGTAAATTTTGGAAGGAACTCATGACTTTACTAGGCATTCACCTCAACATGAGCTCCTCCTATCATCCACAAACTGATGGCCAAACAGAGAGAGTTAATCAATGTCTGGAAAATTACCTCAGATGCATGGTTATGGAGCAACCTAAGAAATGGGTCACTTTCCTTTCTTTGGCTCAATTCTGGTATAACTCCTCATTTCATAGTGCTTTGAAAACTTCTCCATTCCAGGCCTTGTATGGGTATCCTCCACCTCTTCCATCCACTGGTCATCCTCCTAGAAGTACAGTTGATGCAGTTGATCAGCTTCTGAAAGACAGGCACAGAAACTTATCTCAATTGAAGGTCAATTTGACAAAGGCACAGGATCGCATGAAGAAATATGCAGACTTACATCGTGTTGAAAGACAATTCAAGCAAGGCGATTGGGTTTATTTAAAGCTGCAACCCTACAGGCAACTTTCTGTTACTGGAGACAGAAATCAGAAATTAAGTCCAAGATTTTATGGTCCTTTCGAGGTAGAAGCTAAAATTGGGAATGTCTCTTACCAGTTAAAGCTTCCTCCGGGCTCAACCATTCATCCGGTGATACACGTCTCACAACTCAAGCAACATATCCGAAGGGGTCAGCCTATTTCTCCTCACTTGCCTCTTGTTGGACCTGAAGGTCAACTTCGAATTACCCCTCTTGCAATTTTGGATCGAAGATTAATCAAGCGGTACAACGAGCCAGTTCCTCAAATACTGGTACGATGGGCTAATCTCGCTATAGAAGACGCCTCTTGGGAGGATTATGATACGATTCGTACTCACTACCCTCAATTTGCGCTTGAGGACAAGCTCAATTTCATGGTGGGGGGAGTGTCACAGACGGAGTCTATTGAGTTAAGAAGTGGAGAAGGAGAGAAAGGAACTGAGAAAGACAATAGTAAACAGATGGACGGACGAGATCAGACGATAAGGATCAACGGTGTAGATGATGAGAGCGGAGTTGGTTGATTAAACAGTCGGGAAGATTCCAGATTAAATGGTCATAGTTATAAAAAAAGCAATCCAATGGATTGATAATGCCATGGATCGATGACGTGTCATCATCTCGTTCAATAGGATTAGTCTTAATGAAATTGTAAATTTATTTCATGAGTTCACTTGCCTATAAATAGGCAGATCTTGTAAGAATTGAGATTATGAGAAATGAAAATACAATTTGTGTCAATTATCCTTAGTTCTTCCTCAATTCCTTCCATTACTCATTTCATTCCACTGACTCGTTCAAATCAAAGATTAAACTCTGATAGAATCAATTGAACAATCTGAATTCACATTCAGATTGTTACAAGGATAAAGTGAAGAGATAGGAGGGATAAATTCAATGGGGCCTTATCACCTGTCTCACTAGTGATAAGAAGTTATCCCCTATCTCCCACTTTATCTCCCACTTTAACCCAATACCAAACAAGGCCTAATAGAATAACAACAGATTTGAATTCACTTGTTGTATATATGCGGGCCGCCGTATGGGCTACTTTGATGGATCCTTTGCAATGGACCATGGTCCATTTTTCGTAACGTAAGGGCTAGTTTAGTCGAAACCTACAAGTATTTAAGGTCAATAGCTCACAACCTAACGACTAACGTCTTAACCACGTGTTCATATTTAGCAGCCTGTACTAAATAATTTCTTAACGCCATTTACAATTCCCCAGAGTGGGGTAAGTTGCCACGTGCAAGAATCGAGTAAATTAACCGAGCAAAGGTAAGATATGTTCTCTGTGCAAAATACATGTGCTGTACTTGGTATAACAAGCTAATTTACACTGGTGTTGACTTTATTTGGTAACTACTTACTAACATACGTACCTCTGTCCATAAATAAATGAATTTTTAGAAAAAGTCAAAGGAATTAATGAAAAAGTAAAATTACTTTTATGCCCTCAATTTCTAATTATTATATGATAATTGTTTCAATTAAATAATATAGATAAAAGGATTGAAAAAACAAGTAGATTCAAATAAATTTATTAGACGACTAAGAGACGAATAGAAAAATAATATTGAATCGGTAATGCTTATTTAATTGGGGATAAGATGTAAATGGTATAAATTCATTTAATTGTGGACGGTGTTCTCAACATGGAAAGAAGGAAAATTCTTCGCTGCCTCGTGGTATTCTCTCTCTCCCACAAAAAATAAGAAATGCAACGTGAAGGAACTACTAACTAACCGACGCAACCTCTCGTCCTCTCAGTCTCCAATCTCGTCTTCGCGCACGTGCGATGTTACCTACCTGCACCGGGGAGTACTTAGATCGTCTGGAGTAATAATGCAATATGCAGAAAGCACATGGACCGTTAGATCGTCCAGATCATAATCTGCACGATGTTTGAGACAATCCAACGGTGTATATGCTTCACTGCATATATATATGCACCATACACCGGATACCCACCCCAACTCTCAACCAACTTGATTTCAGAATTCAGATACATCCATTGCATAAACAATTGCAGAAAAAGCGCATGTACCGCGTCCATTTCCTTTTACAGTTCTCCCACAACAGTGAGTTTTCAGTTTCCTGAGAAAACCGACTGCACTGTGCAGTTCACAGCGTCAGCCGTTGGATCGTCTTGAGATCCGCGCAGGCATGAATCTCAAGACCATCCAATGGCTAATGCTGTGAACTGCACAATGCAGTACAGCAGGGGATATGATTTCTCTCCGATTCCTTGGAAAAACCGAGCGCTTATCCTCTGTAGCGCTACATTGTGTAGGACAGGATGTAAACCGTTGGATCATTTCGAGATTCGAGTCAGCACAGATCTCAAGATGATCTAACGGTCCACATCCTGCGCTACACAATGCAGCGCTACAGAGGATATGAAATCTAGAAAACCAAGTTGGACCAAAACCAAATCCAAATCCAAAGAAAAGAAAAGAGAAAAGAAGACCTCTCTTACTCCTCTTGGAATCGATTCACCTGTTATCCTAATTTTGGATAACAGGACCCTATTATCCTAACTGTGACCGTTGGATCAAAATAAACGGATCAGATTCATTTAGAAAAATCTTTCCTCCCTTCAAAAACTGTACTCCGATATCAATCTGAACCGTTCATTTTGATCTGACGGTCCAGATTGGGATAACAGGACCCTGTTATCCTAAGAATAACAGCAGATACGGACTCCTCTTCTCCTCTTCTCTTCTTCTCTCTTTTCTCTCCCTCCACTAGTAAACCGACCAAACAACACAATCAAAACAAACTAACAATGGGGTCGCGTTTTCGCTTCCTCTTCCTGGCGGCGTTCCTCATCCTCCTAACCCTATCGTCAAACTTCCCGGCGGCGAAGGCGAACGACGTGGAGAGCGACGACGACGACGACGACGCCCCCAAACTGCCGGGCTGCAGCAACAAATTCCAGCTGGTTCGTGCGATTGCGATCTCCTTGATCTGTGTACTTTGACGGGATAGTTAGGGATTGGGTTGGGGACTGAATAGGGATGTGTGATTGCCTCTGTTTGATGGATCCCTCGAGGGATTTGCGGTTGATTGATTGGGAGTATTAGAGATGTGATCTGGGACTAATTGGGGAATTTTTTATCTGACTAGTCAAAGCTCACAACTTTATCACCAAATTCCTGAAAATTAATTCACAAAGTGGCATGTAGAAGTAATATGTTGAGTATTGAAATGAATGGATGAATTGATTCCTTTTCAGGAGGTTAATCTGTAACAAAATTTTGAATTGTCAGGTTAAGGTGCAAAATTGGGTGAATGGAACAGAGAGGACGACGTACGTGGGACTAAGCGCAAGATTCGGACTTGCTTTGCCGAAAGAAGCTTCGGATACTCAAAAGCATTTCGCTGTCCTCGCAGATCCCTCTAATTGTTGTTCCAATTCTTCTACCGAGGTATACATTTTGTCCATTCAGCATTCTTTTTTTTGTCTTTAAAGAATTTAATTGAGTTGTATGAGTCGTCTGTCAATGCAGCTGAAGAATTCAGTTGTATTAGCAAAGAGGGGAGATTGTGCCTTCACTGATAAAGCTAATATTGCACAGTCTGGAGGCGCTGCAGCTTTACTTGTAATTAATGACGATGAAGGTAATGCAACTAACAGGCATTATTTATTTATTTATGTTTTTAATTTGTTGTTGAGTTGAGAGCCTGATCAATTAATCGGTTTGTCTGTCCAGAGCTGTACAAAATGGTTTGTTCTCAAAATGATACATCGATCAATATAACTATACCTGTTGTAATGATTCCAAAGTCAGCTGGGAAAGAATTGACAGAATCCTTGGCAGCTGGTGCAAAAGGTACTGTTTTATCCATGTTTCTTCTATTCTAGTTCTTTTTAGTTTCTTTTGGAAAGATTTTTTGATTCCACTTGAAGGTTAAATTAGCTGTCAGCTAGTTTTTGTTATTTGTTGTAAAACTGGGGTGCAAAAGAGCCAAAATCTCTTAAGCAGTCATTCCACTCGTGACCAAAAGAGATATGTTGAGTGAACAAGTATTTGCAAAGAAAATATATGCCATGTTATGTTTATTATTACGAATAAATTTTATTCATGTCATAATTGCTGTTGTTTGTTGTAGTGGAAATTCTGCTTTATTCTCCATATAGACCAATTGTTGATTTCTCGGCTGTATTTCTATGGATGATGGCTGTGGGGACCATTGTGTGTGCTTCCCTATGGGCTGATTGGGTTGCCTGCGAGCAGGTGGATGAGGAGTATAACCAGCTAACCCGCAAGGTCATTTGCACTTTCTCTTTATCATTACCTATTGTCATACTGTCAAATGTTTTTTTTTTTTTTTTGGTATACACCTCCCTTACCTTGATTGACATGTACATTATTGACACAAGTTATGCAAGATGGTTCAATGTGCAGTTGATTATATGGTTTCTAACTTTTTTTTTTTTTATTGTTGACAATGCTGTGTGAATGGGTGGGGGTAGTGGATGTGCTTATCCTTACAGGACACATTGAGAAGGACCTTATAACAAGCTCAATTTGTACAAATATGCTAACAGAAAAAAAAATGTTTTTATTCCAACTTGCAAAGCTACTGACAGAAAAGACCATAATTGAACACGTATACTGCATGTCAATTATCAAAAAGAACAACCTGCGTACCAATACTTCTGCAGCTTTTTAACTAAATTTCTAATTTTTTCTGTTCATTGATATTGTCTGAACAGGAAGGAGTTAATGGTGGACCATACACAAGGCAAGATTCTGAAAAGGAAATTCTTGAGATAAATGTGAAGGGGGCCATTACATTTCTTATAGTTGCCTCAGCTTTTCTGTTACTTCTTTTCTATTTTATGTCTTCTTGGTTTGTTTGGCTGTTGATCGTGTTATTCTGCATTGGAGGAGCTGAGGTAACTTACATTCTTATTTATTTCTCTTATGGGTCATGTACAAAGTGGCAATTGCTGTTTTCTCCTTACAAGTTCTTCCATTTTTATTCCTTTTCTGCAATTAAGACATGCAATCTTTGTTTCAGGGAATGCATGTCTGCCTGGTGACAGTCCTTTCTAGGTATAATGCTTGTATTAATTATCAGATGTTCAGTTGTTACTTACACACAATACTTGTATTAATAATCAAGACAGTATGGTTTGGTGCTAATATATAGACCTTCATTTTTTTTTTCTACTTGTCTTTATGCATAGAACAGCAAAGTAGCTGTCTTGGACTTTCTGATTGTTGCTTATTTTTAACAGAGTATGTAAAGAATGTGGACAGAGGACAGTTAATCTCCCCTTTTTCGGAGAGGTCTTGCTGATATCTGCTATTGCTTTTCCTTTTTGTGGGGCCTTTGCCATTCTTTGGGCTGTGTTTCAGCACACCTCATTTGCTTGGATTGGTCAAGATATTCTTGTAAGTTTTTCTCTCTTCTTTTGTTACTTGTTGTTCTCTTACTTTGGTTCCTGTGTTTTTAATTGAACCACAAAAGAATTGCTATAGACTCGGCAGTTGGTTCATCTGGTGATTATTATGTATATGCTAGCTGAACTTTAGCATGTGGAGTACTTGGGAATGCATTAATGTATTTCTGGTTATTTCTAACCCTTTTTTTTTCCTTTTCCAACTTATTTTCAGGGTATATGCTTGATGATAACTGTTCTCCAAATGGCTCGCTTACCAAATATCAAGGTACCTAAATTAGTATTTTAATTAGCTTAAGTAATTTTATGTTCTGATTTCTTTTTGATAAAAATTGATATTTGAAATACAATATGAATCTGTCAGGTCGCATCAGCTCTTCTAAGTTGTGCCTTTATCTATGACATCTTCTGGGTTTTTATCTCACCTCTCATATTCCATGAAAGTGTTATGATTGCTGTAAGTTTCATATCTTACTTTCTGGTGTTGTCTTATCTGGAGTCATGTCTGCTCAAAATTTAATACTAACCTGTCTTTTGGGTTTGTTATTTAGGTTGCAAGGGGTGACAGTGCAGGAGGAGAGGCAATTCCAATGTTATTGAAGATACCACGATTTTTTGATCCATGGGGTGGTTATGACATGATTGGTTTTGGTGACATCATCTTTCCTGGATTGCTTGTTGCTTTCAGTTATAGGTAACAAAATATTAATATCATTTCAATGCTGAAGGCATTACTTCTAATTTTATACTCGTTGGTCTAAGTAATCCATCTCATCACAACCTTGTCAAGAGAAGGGTATGAACATGCTTGGAAAAGAAGTCTTGAAAACAATTTATTCAACTTCTAACATGATTGGAAAAGAAGTCTTGAAAACATGATTGAAAACAATTTATTCAACTTCTAACTAATAGTATGTATGCCTTGTCTAATGCAGATATGATAGGACAAACAAAAAAGGCATCCGCAATGGGTATTTCCTTTGGGTTACAATTGGCTACGCATTTGGTAAGCTGTGAATTGTTACTTATTCTACTTAGTCCAAGAAATATTGAGAAATCTTGGTTCTTGACATTCTTTGATATATATTTTTGTAGGTTAATCTTTTCTGGTTTTGCTTTTGTAGGTCTAATGCTCACTTACGTTGCTTTGTATCTGATGGACGGCCAGGGTCAACCAGCCTTGCTCTACCTTGTCCCATGCACCTTAGGTAATTTACCCATTTTTTAAGACCATTTTGTGTTTATGCCCTTACAATCATTAATTTTCACAAATTTTGCTGTTTTTTCACTAGTTGCTCATATCAGAGTTATCCCAAGTATTTCCCTGCCAATATATCTATTTTTCTTATCAGTTGCCTTTATCAGAGCTACCCCAGGATAAATTCGCAGGATGAAATATGCAAACTGTGAAATAACTGTATAGACTTAGCACAAATATAGACCTGTGTATCATCAGTCTCTTCTTATCTTTCAAGTTCCATCAAGCTAATTATTTGGTATATATGGATATATGTAGGTCTTGTTGTCATTTTGGGATGGCTTAGAGGGGAATTGCATGGCCTGTGGAACTTTGGGAGAAGTCAAAGTGTAATGGCTCCAGATGGCGAGGTATGATTGGAAACATATAGCTTCCCAGGAAGCCGGCAAAAATATTTAGTTAGGTAGCAAGCTCCCGAAAGCATAATCTTCTTGTATTGTTCATTTGTATGAAAAGAAATGATATTTATGATGATATTTGATCTTCTTTTAGTTTATAAGATATCATCTATACACGAGTGTATGTCGACTAGCTGATGCTAGAGAACTGCAAACCTAGCATCAAGTGTTATAGATCCCATGCCTTTACGAGAAGATGTGGGATTTAATTCTCACATGGATGCAAAAAGTTACAAAATCTGTGGCTAACGTGAGTCCCATGTAAAAAAAAAAGAAAAAGAAAATTGTTTTAGTATTAAAAAAAAAAAAAAAACTACTAGAGAGATTGCTTCTTTCTTAATCTTAACCAAAGGGGAAGATTTTATTTTAAGTACAGTGTTGCTTCTTTCTTGCGACCGAATTTTGGTCATACACGTGAATTTTTTTTTTTAGTCTATCCATAAAAAAATAAAAATTAATATGACTATCCCCAATTCAAAACATTTTTTCCGGTTATCCCTACTTTCTGAACGCCGGCGGGCACATGCACAAACTGAATGTTGGCGTTCAGACATATGCACCTCCCACCCGTATTCCAAACCTGACCGCCCGGATTTGGCCGCCTCACTCTAGCCGCTGGCGGTCAGACGTTTTAAATTTGAACAAATTTGAATCCATTAATCTTTGTCTGGTGAGATAGCAGACTGCGCTCTTGCCATAATTTGGGTAGCCAAATTAAAATGTAAAGGAGAAGCCACCTGGCAATACCATTTCTCATTACATATATGTATAACAAGTATAATTTAGGTGCCACTTAGATCCCAACAATCGAATCTTCTCGAATGTTTAAATTATGACTATGTTGGTTTTCAAAAACCCATTTTGACTCTTTCAATTGTTCATACATTTATGGCTGTACAATTCCGTCGTCTACAAACAATGATATTCTCTTGGTGGCTTATAATTACATTTATGGCTACCGAAAATTTGGTACAATTCCTTTTGTTATTAATTATTGGTTTCTTAAACATAAATTTGAGTGAACTTTGAGTCTTTGACGATGGATAATAACGATGACCACAGTCAGTCCCATAAGACCACATGCATGACAAGCTGGTTAGCTGGAACATGGAGTCTATTTATTCGAGCGTTGAGCAGTAACACACACAGCCTGCCTTACTCATTAATCATTAAAAACGGCGAACATTTGGTAGAGGTGGCAAAACCCGACCCGACCCGACAAACCCGCCCGAACCCTACCCGACCGAACCCGAACCCGACCCGATTTTTCAGATAGTCAAACTTACCTGAACCCGACCCGACCCGACCCGGTTTGACCCGATACCCGACTTGAACGGCAGTTAGGCAACCCGAAACCCGACCCAACCCGAGACCCGACTTGAACGGCAGTTAGGCAACCCGAAACTCGACCTGACCCGACCCGAGAAGACCCGAGACCCGACTTGAACGGCAGTTAGGCAACCCGAAACCCGACCCGACCCGACCCAAGACAACCCGAAGACCCGATATTATTCTAGATTATAGACCCGAAACCCGATCCGGACCCGACCTAAACCCAAATTACTCGAGCCCTAGACAACTCAAAATTGGATGACCCGAAACGGCGAAACCCAACTCGACCTGAAATAGTAGGGCCAACCCCATATAACACAATCCAAACAGTCTGCCCCGATGCGACCCGACTCGACCCGACTTGATATTAAGAGCATTCAAATTTGATTGAGATAGAATTGAAAATGACATGTATCAATTCATATTATCAATGCGACTCCAATGATTCTCTTATTTTTATCTTTGATTTTAATTATTACTTATAACAAGCTAAATTTTATTTCACAATTAATTGTAAATAAATAAATTAATTAGTAAAACTAATCAATCATATTTTATATAGTGAAAAGAGCCTAGCAGTTAATACCCAACATGCGGCAATCCCCCTAGTGACTAGTGTACTTGGATAAACAACAGTAGTTAGAACCAGAGATGACTCGAGAGGTCAAGACTAGATCAGATGACCCGAAAGCTAACCCAAATCAAAACCCGACTTGACCCGACCCGACTTAACTCTTGACCCGACAAAAGGCGACACTTGTCGACCCGAGACCTGACTCGACCGGACCCGAACCGACCCGTGACCCGATCAAAAGATGGTCTTGCTGACCCGAAAACCCGACCCGCCCTAACCCGACTCGACCTGTGACCCGATATATGGCGGCTACTGCTGACCCGAAACCCGACCTGCACTGACCCGACTCGACCCGTGACCCGATAAATGGCGGCTACTGCTGACCCGAAACCCGACCCGCGTTGACCCGACCCGACCCGTAACCCGAATTTTGCCTAGTCAAACTAATCCGAACCCGACCCGACTCGACCCGAACCCGCCCGACCCGACCCGATTGCCACCTCTAACATTTGGTTGGATCATCTTTCTGAACTCACTAACGAAATGAATTCACAGTGTCTGACCGCCGGCGGCTAGGGTGGGGCGGTCAAGCCGCCGGCGGTTGGACTTTGGCGGTCAGGTTTGGGATATGGGTGGGAGGTGCATATGTCTGAACGTCAGCGTCCAGTTTGTGCATGTGAACGCCGGCGTTCAAAAAGTAGGAAAGCTGGAAAAAATGTTTTGAATCGGAAATATTCATGTTAATTTATATTTTTTTAGGGATAGACAAAAAAAAATTTCCATACACTGATACACATCCTTGTTCCTTGGAGGGTGAAGTTACGATAGTTGATCTACATAATTGAAACTTGGTACTTGTGCTCACAAATTATCAGCATCATCACAGATACAGAACTTTTAGCTCATAAAAAATGCCATTGTGTCAACCGGGTGAATATTTGCTGGTCTTAAAACTCGAGAGTAGGGCCCTGCACTTATGATTGGACGATCAGAATCAACCGAACTTTACTCTTCGGTTGATCACAATTGTCCGATCATAAGAGTAGGACCCTACTCTCGGTTTTTAAGAGCACCGGATCAACCATTTCATCCGAGAAATTTGCCAAACCGTTTCTCATCTATATTTCCGTATTTTGCAAGAATGAAAATACAAATTTTTCGTCTTTCCTCATCATTTTTTATGAAACTAAACAAATTTTGATTATTCTACAGATTCTCAGCTTTGCAAATTGCCGTGCACACTATCCCAAAATTTCAGACATTACCCAGGCATAATTAAACATCATCATGAAACCATACTCAGTATGCCGCATCAAGAACCCAAATGTACGCTTTCGCCCAAAGTTACAAGGATAATAACATGTTGAACATACTGATAAACATGAATGAGGATAGCAAGGGAGAAATTTGGGGAAACTATAATAAAGAACTAAATAGCACTTCATTAACTGGTCAAAACGTGAACCAAAACACCATTTCTATCTAATAGTCAACGAACAGCTTAATAACAAAAATGCATCACAAAAAAAAAGTTAATTCCAAAATAACATTTCTTCCTCTGAATAAAAAGACCAAAAATATGCCCGAATAGAAATATCACTCGTCCTCCTGGCTGCGCAATCTGGCGAGCTTGTTGGTGACAACAATGTCAAGTTGTGCTGCACGCTCAACTATCTCCTTGCGCTTCTTTGTTGAAACATTGTGTGCAATTTCAGCACAGTAGGTCCTGCCCATTACCAAATATATATTTAGTATAAAATAAAATTTGGCTCTATCAGGAATGGAAGCATTTCGATTTACAAAATAACAAGTCTGAACTTCTGTAGTTACAATGGAACTACAATACCTCCTTTTGTTTCACCGATAACTAACAACATAACATTCATCATTATAGTCGACAAAGAACAGACAAAAATTCTCAAAACCCACAAGGTAAAAGAAAAGAAAAAAGTGTACCTGTTGTGCATCATGAGCAGCTCGAGCTCGGAAACATTGTGCACCACAAACTTTCTGAAGCCATTGGGGAGGTAGTGACGAGTCTTCTTGTCTGACCCATACCCGATATTGGGCATGAGAGTGCATCCCTTGAACTTGCGTCTCACACGCGAGTCAATACCCTTAGGCCTGCGCCAGCTTGGCTGTTCATGGATCAAAAAAACAATCAACGAGCTAATTAGCATTTAGCAGCAATTATATGCATCAATTTGCTGATACAAAAGAATAAATTATAAACTGAATTGCTCAAGAAAAAAAGAGGAAATAAAGAAAGAAAGAAAGAAAGAAACGCACTACAAAATTGAGTTTGCTTGCTCTAACAATGAAATCATACTGGTGCTTAATGAATAAACAGAGCCATTTTAATTCAGGCAAACCAACATTGAGATACAGAACTGATAACTGATAACATCTAGCAGTGTTTTATAATAGTGATTGGTGCTAGATGTTATCAATTCTGTATCTAAAAAAGTGATTAGCACTGTATAACAACGAAAAATCCGACACTAATCACCATTAGGGAGAATTCTTAATAAAGAATAATCACACCACAATCCATGTATATCAAGGACACTACATCAAATTACAAGTGAGCCCAATAACCAGAACAACAACATGGATCAAGATCAACCAGTCACATTCCCACTCCCAACAATGCGAACCAAACTCTTAATAGGCGCTATGCTATGCTATGCTATGCTATGCTACACTAAACCAAAGTGGGAGCTGGGATACACTGGCCATGTGTAAGTAAAGACTATACCTTGACGCAGATCTTCCTGTCGCTCTGCGGCCTCTTGAAGCTCTTGACCCTCTTCTTCACAATCTTCTTGGTCAGCAAAGGAACCGCCATTTTTCACTCTTTTCACCTACAAAAATCATCAAATCATCAAATCAAATCAAATCAAAACAAGTGAAGTGAACAACGCCGTTCTCAGTTATCAAATCAAAGGAGTGCGATGGGGAGTGGGAGGGGGGGGGAGAGAGGGGGCCGGAGAGGAGAGACTTACCGCCGCAGCGCTCGACAAACCCTAGCGCGAAATTGTGGGGGTTAGGGTTATAAGAAGCTAAGCTTCCTTTCGAGTACTGGTGGGTGGGGCCTACATGTCACTGACACAAAGGGTATAGAGACAGAGTATAGACTGGGTTTGTGATGTGGTACGATTGTTTACCGGGCTGGCCCAGAAAGAAGATCCGGGCTGCAATGCTGTCCCATTTTGTAACTGGGCTTAAATTTAAAAATCAAACCTCATCAGCAACAATTTTTTTTTTTTTTTAAGTGCTTAGATTTTTGAGAGAAATATTTGAACAAATAAAGAAAGTTGATTTTGATGATTCATACAGGCATATGTTTAAGGGCTACTTATCGGAGGTAGCCTACAACCAAGACTGCTTACTACCAAGTAATACGATTGTGCAAAGTCTTTTTTTGCTGATACTTCAATTATTACGTCCAATTTTGCTTAAACTTCCTGTCATGAAAACGAGATTTTTTTTTCGGTTGTCTCAAGGTTAAAGTGTATCTTAATCAGTAAAAGTTCAACGACAGAACGATATATTGTCTTCAATTTTCAAGTTCAACTGAATTAATTGAAAATAGCAGTCAAATTAATCAACATCGTCAAGTGATCCCAAATAATACTAACCGGTGAACCTTCCTCCCAACTCTTGAATACCTTGGTACAACAAAATTGTTACATCAGAATTCCAAATCTACCACCCGCGTTGGAATTTTATAATGCTCAAACACGGAGACAAGCCTCACTTTTTACAGGAGTTAAATGAAACAACGTCAATCTACAATGAAAAAACAAAATAAAAGAACAAGGCCAGAGAGAGGAACACGGGTACAACAAGAAAGTAAAGAAACAAACATTTCGTGAATCTAGCTTGCCGCCTAGTCTAGTTACTATATCTAAACATGTAGCCTGGTAGAAACCTACAGCATTTCAACTACCATCTGATAAATCCAAACAAATCAATAGGAGATATAAAACAACTATTCTAGCATGAAATACAAAACAAAGACCCATATAACTATGCCCGAGTTCCAAGAAAAAGAAGCAGAGAATTACAGAGAGCATTTACATAGCATGTTGCTGAGAAAGAACTACTAGTCCTAGAAGTCCAAGCGACTGCATAATTTATGTACGAGGAGGGTTCCAATGCCACAAGCTCTTTGTGCCACAAAATGCCACAAACTGACTTCTTAATTAATATTTCAAAATTTTACATTCAAATTTCAAATCAAAACCATTGATATTATTTATGTTCATAAGAGATGTATGGATATAAAATTTGATGATCTTTGGAGTTTATTTTGTACTAAATTAAGTGGGTTAAAGATGGATGTATTAATCAATCATAGTTAATTAGATTCATTCATTTTCAAGCCACTTAATCTAGTATTAAATGAGCTTCAAAATTCATGAAACTTTATGTACATACATCTCTCATAAACACAAAATATATCAACGGTTTTGATTTGAAATTTGAATGCAAAATTTTAAAATATAAATGAAAAAGTGAGTTTGTGGCATATTGTGGCACAAAAAGCTTGTGACCTTGGAACATTACTCTTTATGTACTGTGATTAGGATTGGAACCTGGTTTCTTGTGAATCTTGTTGGGTTTCAGCTCTAGCCTACCCCAACTTGTTTGACTAAAGGCTTCGTTGTTGTTGACTTGTTATTGTTGTCATTGTTGATTATGATTGGAACCTCTCCGTGAGCTCCTGGTTACCCTTCTAGTAACTTCTGAGGGTACAACTACTCTGCGCCGCTTCTTGCGTGGCATTTCATCCTTAAGCTGATCCTTATTCACAGACCCCTCATCATCATTGTCAGAAATTACTATATCTCCAGATGAAACCCTACCACTCTCACCATCCATTGTCCCAGGATCAACAAAAGTACTGACGGCTCCTTTCTCCCCATCAAGAACATCCTTTTTTGTCTCATCAATTTGCATATCAACCTGCTCCATTGCAGTAACATCAGAATCTTTACCACTGGGTTCAGTCTCTGACAGTGCATGCTTTTCTTCACAACTTGTATTGGGTACTACCTCCTGAGCATCTGGCACATACTCACAATTCTCATTCTGCAACTGATTTGACTCTTGGACCTCGTTGGATGATACAACAGGTGTCTTATGTGAGTCCATAATTTGTTCTGACATTGGCTTTTCGGCTTTTTCACAACCATCCTTGTCAATTATCTCAACGAAAGAGATGACTGGGGTATCTGGCACATACTCAGAAGGATTGGGTAGAGGTGAAGCTTGATTTTTCATGATATTATCCTTTTTACTTGAATCTTCCAGAGATATGATTGGGGTATCTGGCACATATTCAGAAGGATTGGGCAGCGGCGAAGCTTGATTTTTTGTGATATCATCCTTTTTAGTGGAATCTTCCAAAGAGATCACTGGGGTATCTGGCACATATTCAGAAGGATTGGGCAGCGGCGAAGCTTGATTTTTTGTGATATCATCCTTTTTAGTGGAATCTTCCAAAGAGATGACTGGGGTATCTGGCACATATTCAGAAGGATTGGGCAGGGGCGAAGCTTGACTTTTTGTGATATCATCCTTTTTAGTGGAATCTTCCAAAGAGATGACTGGGGTATCTGGCACATATTCAGAAGGATTGGGCAGGGGCGGAGCTTGACTTTTTGACATTTCATCCTTTTTAGTGCAATCTTCCAGAGAGATGACTGGGGTATCTGGCACATATTCAAAAGGAATGGGCAGGGGCGAAGCTTGATTTTTCGTGATATCATCCTTTTTAGTGGAATCTTCCAGAGAGATGACTGGGGTATCTGGTACATACTCAGAAGGATTGGGTAGTGGTGAAGCAGGACTTTCCATGACATCATCCTTTTTATTTGAATCTTCTGGACAGGTGACTGGGGTATCTGGCACATACTCGGAAGGATTGAGTAGGGGTGAAGCAGGATCTTTCATAAATCCATCCTCTTTACTTGAATCTTCCAGAAAGACATTCGCATCAAGCTTAGAACATGTTGTTGTCAAATTGCAATCTAGAGAAGACTCCAGGTTGACACGGTCTGGCCTAAGTCCACTGCAATTGATCTCATCAGGCTCCTCTTTTTCATTCGCTATGGTTGAAGGTTCTTGTTCTTCTTCATCCTATGTCAAATAAATTAAAAAAAAAATAAATAAAGATGAGATCAGCAACTCTTTTACAGTACTCTGTCATTATACTGTGGAACATGTGTGTGATATAGAAGATTAAGGTCTTCATGACATGGTTTTAGTCAAATATATAGCTAAAAACAGTATATGTCGCCGCCAATACATGTGAACCCAGCCATGCATATTTTTATGCTTGCAGAGCTTGAATCTCAATTACATTTTATGAAAAAATAAGCAACCATACCAAAAAAATAAGCGGAAGTAGGAAAAATAACCACCCGTGTTGCTCTGAAACATTTTTTAGGTTAACCAGGGTAAAACAGTTGGGCCATTTCAAGGTTGCGTTCTTTATAAGAATTGAGACACATAGGTATGAGTTCCTTCTGTAGCTTTTGGTTTCCTAATTGGACAAGAAAACTGCTGGTACAAAAATAATAAGATCTGAGTAGATCCTTTTCCCAGAATTGTGGATAGAGCTGGTGAGTTAAGGTGGACTGGTACACAACCCCAGGGAAATATTTTTACTGCCGAACGGATTGTGCAAAATTTTCTACTATTTGATTGGAATTCTAGCCAATTGCAGCTGCCTGGGTGGAAACCGAACAGGTCCTTGTTCTGTTTAAATCTATTGGTACCACAAAAGATTGAATATTCTGTAAAAGAGTAATGATTGTGAGATGAAACAAAATTGTCAACTGTTTTACCACTAAAATGCAAGTTTCTTGTTCAATTGTCTGAGTGTTCTCTTCGCAATGTGAGATCCCCTCAGAAATGTTTTGCTCCAAATTTTTTCCTTCCATCTTATCATAATCATCGTCTTGACTTTCGGTATCAATTACTTGACAGACCAACTTTGTTGTTGTTGTTGCTACTGCTGCTGCTGCTGCTGCCGCTTCTGTCGTCGTCATCGTCGCCGTCACCGTTGCAGGTACAGGACAGACCAACGTATCAACTGGGTCAACCGGACTGACAACCGCCTCAGTGGCGCAATATGGCTGAGAAAGCTCTACAACTGTGTCAGTGGGACAACAAGGTTGACAAAGAAGCTCTACACCAGCTTCTAGCCCAATATCATTGTATTGAGAATGTCCATCGTTGCTCATGTTGGCGGCAATCCCATCTTTCTGAGATGTCTCATCAAGAAGGTTGTATATTAGCATCCTTATGAGAGACCTCTTGAAAGAGGCTTCAGATGGGGGGAACCACTCAGGAGTTAACTGCACGTGAAAAAACAAACATAGTTACCCAAAGAATACTAACTGAGAAATAACCATTCATCAGAAATCAGAACAACATAAAAGATACTTACAAAGCTTGAATAATTTGTAATCATGAAAGGATTGAGCTTGGTAGGAGCATCATCCAGGAAACGCTCAACATAATGCAGTAAGAATAGTCCACAATCAAAGCAATTATCCTGTTGAGGCAACTGGAGAAAAAGGAAGACAAAGTCAGACCACAAGGCATCTTGAGAACATCACGCAACTACATTATTAAAAGAAGAGACACAAACCTCAAGGGATACAAATCGCAGGTTCAAGAACTTGGATGAATTATCTTCGGTCGCATCAGGGTGTCTTTCCTTCCACTCCTCCCACAAATAACTGACACCTCAATCAATGAAATATATGCCACTTAAGAAACGGACAAACCAAGTAGAATTTGATACATTGGATTTATTGCAAAGAGATAAACTGCACCTTTGTATTATGTCCTTCAAACCACTATGACTCCCTTTCAGAGAATCCATGTGGAGTACACAAGGTAACTTTGAAGATTCCATTACATTTTCTGCAACAGAAAATATACATTACCACGAAATTTTAAATATACACTGCAAATAAAATTTAGTTAAGAATCTTGTCAAGTATTTACCTTCTAGCTCTACAATTTCACCAGGATGGCAAATAACCAGCAAACTCCAGTGCAAACTACAATTTGTAAAGGAAAAGAACAGTTACTCAAAAATCCCATTAAAGATTGACAACAAAATTACAGAGAGGAATAGAGAGATAATGAGAAAGGTTTCTATACTTAAAATTAACAGGGATAAATATGAAATCTTTGTCAAATATGTTAAACTTGCGGGTCCACTTTCTGACACGCAGAAAAGCAGCTCGGCCTCCAGCCGTCTTGTCAGGATTTTTGTCCAAATCTGCCAATTTCCTGAAGAAAAAGCTATTAAAGAAGTGCAACTTTTGCTTCCTGTTGGGTGGGATTCTGCTGCTCAAGTATCTGTCTCCACCAAGTTAAAATGTCATTAGTAAGGTCATTGTACAAAAAGAACAGTTCATATGATATACGGTAACAACAACATCTTACTGGCCATAAATACATTATTTTTAGCTTAGGTTTATATTGATTGTTCATTTGATTGAAGCAGGCGTTAATTTCTTCATAAGACCTGAAGTTTTTGGTTCAGAAATCTTAGATTTATTTTTTGGCCTTGAAGAGCATTATGGTTGCATTTCATTTTCCAATGGAGAGTTTAGATTGATCGAATCTTTGATTGAATTTGAACTTGGGACCCTACACACAAGAATATGGTTTCTGTTGATCCCTATGTGATTCTTAGAAAAAATCTTCATATATAAGATTTGAAACAATATTTGAACATCATAAGATAAAATAAACTTTCAGTTTTCTTACATAGATGGCAACTAATCCTGGATTCACTAACCCCATGTATGGCTTCTTCTATTTCTTGAAAAAAAGAAATATGACCAAGACCGGTCTGAATGTATATACAATGGATATCATCTTTTGCAATTCTTACAATTAGATAATGCTAATGAATCTCATGAAAAGTACTCAAAAGGTTCATATTGAGCGTCAATTGATGCAACACCAACTTTATCTAAATTCCATGTCAGTAAATAGCAAATCCACACTACCAGGTCGTGCAACAGTATGCATTTTCTTAATAACAAACTGACAACTAACAACTGAGGACAAAAGATTATACGATTGACTCACTTAATATAGAAGTCTATTATAGTGTCATTGACAAATGTCTCTGGAAGCAAGAGATCCACATCTCTTCTACTTATAGAGACAGCATCAGGATCTCCTTTAGGATAGATGACATCTTCAAAGTCCTGAGCAATTCTGTCATCAAGAAAATACATATTTAAGAACCGATATTGATGTGATGATTACAGAAATAAATATTAAGAATGCAAAACAGTGTTATTTCTCAAAATCAACTAAACATACCTGGAAAAATAGTATTTTGGAAAAAACAATGCAGAATCCGTGTCCTTGCCACTGCCATCAGTATCAATCCTGAAAATATGAAAGAGAACTATGGGTTTTAAGAGAGTATTTTTTTTTCAGAAATACACAAATAAATATGAATAACATGCTGCAATACATGTGGTGTATGCACTTGTCAACAGAATTCCTTTTGACATAAGAAAAGGAAACAGGGTAATACAAAAAGGAATGACACCAGAAATTTAAAACTTACAGAGGAACAGGATTCCAAATTTCTCCATATCTTGATGCGAGATTCCTGATCTTATACTCCTTCACTTGCCAGTGTATATCAGAAAAAGAAATCTTAACATTACCTGAAAGATATATAAAAAGAATGATCCATTGCCTTGCCAGGTGAAACGGAAGTATCAAAGTGAAGCTCCAGAAAGAAACAAATAGATAAAACATGAACTGACATTCTTTTTCAGAGTCATGATCAGCTTGGAAAAGAATTTTCATTGAGACACCCTCAGCCTGTAAAACAAAGAGTGCTTCATCCCCTACTGTACTGCACTGTGCAGTTCACAATGTCAGCCATTGGATCATCTCAAGATCCGTGCTGGCACGAATCTCGATACAATCCAACGGATGACATTGTGAACTGCACAATGCAGTACAGTAGGGATATGAATTCGCAAAACAAAGGGCATATTATTATATTTTATACAGAAAAAATTCATATTGGAACAAAATAAATAGACTATCTAGAAGGTAGCATAAATAGATAATGAACACACGTATTAGGCAAGAGAAGGGATCCAATAACCATGGGCATCAAATGCCCATGGTGACCATTTTTTATTTTATGTATAAATTGAAAAATCTAAACCATTATATGTATTCTATATTATCTCAATAACATATAATAAAAAAATGATAAAGTTTTGACATTGTTTCGATAGTCATCAAGAGAGGAGAAAAAAATCATAAAACTTGAACCGTTGATTTTTGTTAATGCTTGATGCATATGTAAATAAAATCAAAATGATATAATATTTTGTATACACATAAAATATGATATATACAACACATTCTATCAATTGGTATTGTTATTTAAGAATTTAAAATATAGTTATTTAATATTTATTTTCATGGTCACTGATCGGTCACCAAAAACATGGTTATTTGATCCCTCCTCATTAGACAATCATTACCATCCTATATAACAGAATTTTTATGACCATTTTAAATAAAGATGGCAAAAGATCAGGTCAGGTCAACATTATTAACAACATTCAAGCACGACAGACATGAATTCTGAGGTTTGTACTGTACAGAATTGCTGTGCTCATTCTCACACAACATAAAATAGTAGAGAGGCTTAAGACCTTTGGGTTTGCTGTGAAAGATGTGAGTTCAAGTCTTCCTTTTGGATACAAAGGGATTGTCTAGTTTATATTGTTTTATCTTTGTATCATGTCTTGCCCATACACTTGGCTCATTAGCAGTAAATGGTTTCAAGTACAAAGAAAGCAAGAAGCTTATGAGTATCATGATCAATTTACATGCACTTTACCAGAATCTACAGAAGGCCAGGAAATATTGCAACCGAAAACAAAAACTAACCTGTCGGGTATATCTTACACTGGAAAGAACTGGGTTGGGTCCAAATTTAGATCCAGATTTTAGCTAAAGATGCATCAATTAAAATCCCATTTCACATTTTTTAATAATTTTTAGAGGTCTTCAAGGCTAAAAGACCCTCTAAATCAGTTCCATATCAGATTGAACTTTTTATGACATATCATTTGGCAAGTTCATACCAGCAGCTAGTCTGGTTTTTGTTGGTATGAAACTTACACATTTAATCCACTCGCATTTAATGTAAACGATATCAGATATCTCCCACTCCATTGATATCCCTTCATCATAGTCAGAATCTGTAGTCTCCAGCTTGATGCCTACTGATGAGAAGGTCAGGAGAGGTTCAACAAATAAAGTTGTGCCACATGTGATATAATCAGGGCGAATGCTAATTTGCCCTTCTTCATCATCCTGTAATCACAAAGGAGAATGTTTGAGACTTTGAGCAACTAGGTGGACAAAACCCGACATGCAAAAACAGTACATAAATGATTGCCTGTGAATAGGGATCTCTCTCGATTGACCTGCTAAAGATAAATTAATATATATATTTTTTATTTTGTCTGGTGTATTTTTACCCAACTCGGTAAGCCACAATTTGTTCAATGATTAAGTTCTAGCTGCATATAAAACAAAAAAACTAGAAGAAAAGATAAGCAAGTCTTTTAGAGTAGGAAATTTCATCACTTACAACAACAGATATATACTTACCATTTCTATATGTGCATTATGAATATCATCAGATGGTGTGCCCTCCATATACTCTGTAATCACCAAAATAAATTCGGTTTTATTCATTCAGGCTCAAGAACAAAAACACAAAGAATAACTCAATCAACTAATAATTAAACTTGCCATCCTCTTCAGGAACATCAGAACAAGGACTTGATGTAGGTTCAGATTGAGAATTCCAGTTGTTTTCTTCCCCATCCGAGTCTGTACTAACTTCCATTCCCTATAAAATTTACAAAAGACATAGTATTACACAGGGTTCCAATTTTTTTGTAGTTTATGTTCATGTGCAAAGAAAGGATAAAACAACAAAATTACTTTGTTTAGTATGAGTGGGAATTTCCTGGTAATGCAGTTGCATCAAAGACTAAAAAGCCCAATTAAGTTTAAATTGCATAAGTATTGCAACTTACAACTGAGGTAAGATGGTCATGGTCATTATAACATTCTGACATTCCTAAGATGCCATTTAAATGAGTTCTCTTTAATGAAAATGCCATGTGTTCCTCCGTCAAGCCAGATGCGTATGTTTGTGCCACATCATCAGCCTCATGGATGTCAATGCACATGGCAGTATCCATGGAGGTATGATTTCTATCCGAGTCTGAGGTATACAAGATATTAAAGGTAAAGAGAAATCAGAATACAGAAGATAAATTGGTTGGATTATACAAATAGATGTGTCAAGTTATATTGCATGTGTTTTGTAATGTATCAAGACACTGCCAGTCAATAGAAGTAGTGCAACTGGTCAGGTTTCAATCAAAAACCTAATAAAGGGTTACCTGATAAGTACAATAATATTACTTTATCTGTTAACTGGACCGGTTTCAACCAAAAACATAATGAAGTCTAAAATAATGTGAATCCACAGTTAGTGACAATCAGTCTGATGTGCCAACACACATGATCGTGTAGACTACTACGGGTTTAGAAAGGTCTCTAACAGAGAGAGTTTTAACACAAATAGAGAAGAAAGGGCTAGAAAAACTTTATATATTTATTAAGGCCCTGAACTTAGGACTAAACATAATGTGTCTTCATACAACAGCACATAGATATGACATTCTGTATAAAATACAGCTTACCGGTATATTGATTGATGGTTATATAGTAAATTAACCAAAGTTGGGTTAACTCGAGCATTAGGTAAACACAACGGCACATAGATATGAGTCATATGACATTCTGTATGAGATACAGTACACCGGTGAATATGACAAATGACAATCACTCAAGTGAAGTGTATCTCCAACAGAACAAATGAAAGTGCAATGTACAATAGCTAAATGTGCCTCCATTGTGACAAAACAACATAGTTCTGGCAGGTCTGAACCAACTACAGACATAAATGCTATTGAAACCAGTTTGCCTTAAAAATTACACAGGTCTGAACCAACCACACACTTATTAGTACAAAATGAAGCTATGATTTTATGATAACTTGAAATTCTATTGAATTCGGTTTCAGTCTGACCTGACACAACTAGTAATACTAACGTACAATAAGCTTGATCGTCCTCTGCTGCGCATCAGGACTTACAACGCACCAACGACCACTAGATTTTTAAAGGAATTTTGAGATTGCAGTCGGCACAAATCTCAAACTAATCAGACGGTTCACCTATGCGCAGTAGGTGATATGAATCCATACAATAACTATAAGGTTTTCTAAGGTGTATGGTATTTGGATGAGGTCACATCATATCCCAACACCTCTTAATCAAACAAACACAGGTATCCGACACAATTTCCAAGCTAACTCAATCCGAGGCAACTCTAACGAAGCAAATACCACCAAAACATATTCGGGAAGCTCGAATTCCTGAACAAGAGACTCACAATGTTGACCAAAGGCATATTTATCGAGGGGATGATCGTGAGTTTTCGGCTGAAATTTGGCGAGCAACTGCTCGGAAGCCGACTCCGTCATCTGCTCCTCCTCGTCGAACTCGAACGCACTCGCGACGTTCTCCGAAGAATCGCCCATCCCGTCCCACCAGAAACCCTAGCAACTAGGTCTGAGCGCAAGAACAACAAGTTGCACCGAGTAGTTAGGGTTGATTTGAGTGGAGTTGATTTGGAATTGAATTTTATTATGATCAAAATGAATACTGTTCACCATGAGAATTCAATTCATTCATTCCATACAGTCTCAAACAAAGCCCACACAGTTCATCAGATTCACTGTAACTGCCATTCCATAGTCCATACTCAGTTAGGATTTACCGAATACAAACCGACACAACTCACAATTCATACAAACAAAAACAAAAACAAAAATAAAAAAGAGAAACTCGATCGGCAGGGGTAGTAGTTCTACCTAAACAAGCAACTACCGCGTCGCCGCTTCGCTTCGATGAGGAATTTCCGATTCCGTTCCGATGGGGCGTCGGGGGAGGAAGAGAGAGAACGGAGAGTGGGGGAATTGGGAGCGGCGATCTGTTCGGTTCGGGGATTTTCCACGGCGAGGGGGATGGGAATAGTGACTGCGCCTGGTCGAAGGAGTTGATGGGTATTTTTGATGGCCGACTTCTGGGTCCCGGTTTGGTTAAGGCGGAGTTGGAAGAACCGGTGTATGAGGAGTCCGATTCTGCTGTTATTCTTCGGCGATAACAGGAACCTGTTATCCCGACGGTGACCGTCAGATCAACACCGAACGGTTCAGATTCAGTGCAAAGTTCAGTTTTTGAAGTAAAAAAGAGTTTTGCCAAACAAATCTCATCCGTCTATTTTAATTCGACGGTGCCGATCGGAAAAGCAGGACTATGTTATCCAAGGGAAGGATAACAGCGGAATTGAATTCGTTTATGAGGGCTTTGTGCTTTCCCTTTTTGGTTTTTGGAATTTTTTGAATCCGTGATTTGGGATCGTTCAGTTTGAGAATTAAAGAACTAGAAAGTAGGAAGTGAATCGGAGGAATTGAGATCGTTTAAGCTAACTCAAAAAATTGAGTTAGGCTGTACAATGATTTTATAAAGGCCTTGTAAATTCTAAACACTGATCGTCCTAACTGTTTTGACTGAGATCTGAAATCTACGGCCCAAATCTGTCCAAAGTTAAACTCAAATTTTGAGTTAACTTAGAGGATACCTACTCAGTAGGAAGTAGGGACGTAAATGAGCCGAGCCGACTTAGGTTAAGCTCAAACTCGACTCATTAAATTAGCGAGCTAAAAACATAAACTCAAGATTGGCTCGTTTAATTGACGAGCTGACTGAGCTGGCTCGTTGAGCTCGTTTTATTTTTTAATTATAAAATTATAAGTATGTTATATCAAAATTTATATAAAAATCAACAAATCGACTAACAAAAATATGTTCGTATACATTTTACATAACAATTTCATATATATATTAGACCGTATGTTGTATAATATATTAATAATCTACGATAAGAGCAGTACTAATTGCAAGTAGTAATAGTTTATCGAGCCAAACGAGTTTAACGAGCCGAGCCATGCTAAGCTCAAGCTTGACTCATTAGCTTAACGAGCTTAACAACTGAGCCTAATTCGATTCGATCCCGAGCGAGTCATGAGCGATCCGCCAGCCCCAGTAGGTAGGGTCCTCCTGTTTGAGTGAGGGGCCTTATCGTCTAGCAAAAATGTTAAAGAGATTTAAAAGGGAAAAACCATTTCCATATTGGGATGCAAACGAATTGAATCGAATCGAATTTTATCTAAATCGAACTTAACTGAATCAAGCTGGGCTAAACCGAACTCGAGCTAAACCGAATCGAGTTAGCTCAAACTTGAATCGATCTCCGAACCTATACGAGCTCAATTATTATAACTTTATATTTATTTTTCATATTACCATAGATAATTAAAGCCAGACCATTCGATTTTTATAAATAAAGAAATGTATGTACAAGCATAGTTTTATAGTTACAGCCCTGTATATCTCGGAACGGACTAGTCACAAGAGGGAATATCCTGAATCTGTAAATACCAAACACATCATGCATCTATGCTAGCCGCCTAGCCCGATTGATCATCAGATCTATTCCAGTAAAGAAATGGCTCAACTTGTTGATCAGAAGGTCAAAGAATTGGATCCAAATATTTCTTCAACATATCTACTTTTGTTACTTGTATTTTGCTGTTGCTAAATGGGATGATGCATCTGAAATTGGGAGAGAGATTAGGGAGCAAGGCATGAAAATTTTTTTTGGTCTAGCTAGATTGAGATTAGGAATGAGATTCATGTTTTCTCTAATGGGTTTTGTACGCAACCTCAAAGCGAGGAGATTTACCTATGTTGGATTCCAACTATAATTCAGTACTTCCGAGTTGCTCGAATTGCTGATCATATAACATCTTATGTAATACTGTTACAGGCTTACAGCTCTCGTTAAAGCTTGAAAACAACCAGCCAACGCTCAACAATAAAATCAAGAATACCCAAAAAAGGATATAAAAACATTTAATTTTGGGGAAACATTTTAGGCTTATAGCTGAAGCTAAAGCCTATTAGTATGTATGACAAAGAACTGATTCCAACAATTACATTACATCTGAAATTCTCCTTACAGCTAGTCTAGCTATAGATAAGTTAAACTCCAATTGAGGATAACACTAGCAATTTCCACTGCCCATCAAAGCAAAAATCATAAGGATATCATGGTATCTCTTATTTGCATAATGCATATATAATTATGCAAATAACAGACAAAACTCATTATACACAGTCATCAGTGGAAAGTAATTGAAACTTAGATTCAAAACAACTCTCAAATAAGCGCATGTGATTTCTTCACCAAAAATTTGAGAAACAAACCCTCCTCAATGGCAAAGTGTCTTTTTCTTTTCTTTTTCTTTTTTAATAATCATTGCACATGAAAAGCTAATTTTACTACTTAAAAGAAAAACCAATAAATGACATTGAATCATTTTGGTAAAGCAATCTGGACTTTGCTTGTTGTTACTAAACTTCTTTCATTGCTCTTCTGATTCTGACGGTGGTGTCTTAGGGGCTTTAGGGGAAGCCCAGCATTGACTGGCCTTTGACCTGGTCCATGGATCCATTGGAGACGGTGGTGGTTGTGGCCTTGCTGGTTTCGCCTCTCTCAACTCATTTTCTCTATCAACAAATCTGCAGTATAAGACACAATTTATTAAATTATTTGTGGATATACTACTAGTATAATGTTCTGAACCATGCAATAAGGTTCTCAGACCCAAACTAAAATTACAGCTGCATGCCTGCATCTTATCAGGATTTTGTTTTTTGTACCACATAACACAACAATTTTATTTTCCAAAAAATAAAAAAATTTAACAGTCACATAATAATGTAGATAATTGCTTCTGTCTTTTGAAAGTAAAATGCACAACCTATAGAAGTTTCAAATTCATTTCTGTACACTGTTGGTTCAAATCATGGACATGCAATCGAACAAGTCAGACACCATGTGAAAAGCATCTGCTGCCAAAAATAATTCATAACAAAGAAATAGAAAGAAACATACTCAATGTATGCCATTGGAGCCGCGTCTCCAACTCGAATCCTAGTTCGCAATATTCTTGTATACCCTCCTTCTCTATCTCTGTTGCGTATAGATGATGATTTTTATCTCTCATAACATTGTTATTAGATATCTAATTCACATGCAGCAAAAACAAAAAATAAAAAGAAAAACTCAAAATTTGAAAATAGAAATTTTACTTGTATCGATAAGCGAGTTCGGTGAACAGCTTATGAAGAACATCATCTCCACGCACAAAAGCAGCAGCTCTTCTCGAAGCATCTAATGTACCCTAAAATTGTCCAACAAACAAAATAATAAACAGAGAACAAGATTTTGAAACCTTATCCGGATAACCTAGGTCCAGTACAATAAGCAAGACATGGAAACAGGCGTGGTATTCAACTAAACCAATCGATCTTACTAAAGGAGCAATCCTGGCACAGCGATTGAATCAAAATTGACATGAAGCATATACAAACTTTGGTAATTTAAACAAGATCTTGCCTGTTTTCACTGTAAATTTTGGTAAGAAGACCTCTAAATCTCTATGAAATTCGTACCAGGCAAACCAGATCGGGGAACAAATATCAATCAACAAATATATAATTATTAAAACAGCAAAGTAGGACACCTCTTTTCCGAGCTGCACCATGTTATCGGCAACCTTACGCACTTCTTTTGCCTGAAAAAAAAAATCACATCAATTAGTGTCATATCATGTCAGCTGATTTCCTCAAATGTAAAGCAATGTGCTTGTGCAAAGATCAGAGAAGCGGGGGGATCGGAAGGAAGTACCTTAGCGACCGTGGTCTCGATGCGCTCGTGCTTCACCAGCTGGGACACCATCGTCCTACCAAGGAGATTTCAACGAATCAGTGGTAACCAACACCAACAGTCAACAACAACACACTGCCATAAGAGAGAGAGAGAGGGAGAGGGAGATACTTGAGCATGGAGACACGGTGGGCCGCGTTCCGGCCGAGCTTACGGTGCGTCATGGCGGCGGCGGCGATGGCGGCGGGCGGAGGAGGGAATGAACGAGCAGAGCGCCGATGGGCGGAGGGAATGAGGGTTTTGGACCTTCCGTTTCTGTGGGTATTAGAAGGGAAAAGACGAGGATGCCCCTCTCCTTAGTACTTGCTTCACTAATTGTTGGGCTTAATTTGGATGGCCCAGGAAGGGAGGGAAAGGGGACGGCGCTGGCCGAGACGAGAGAGTTATTGTTTCTTTCCATGGCACAACAGGGCCTTGTGAGGCTCTCTACAGTATATTGGCATCCCCACACCAGGAATTCACATCAACTGCCATAGAAAACTATGGCACGAGTGTGCCATAGATTCTTTTGTGTCTATGCATATGGGACCTACAAATAAAATAACACCTCCCTATTTCTAAAATTTGGGCCGTTTAGATTGATCCAACAGTCCGTTTTAACTATGGCACAATACTACCATAGGTTTTTATGGCAGCAGATGGGAACCCCCCACACCAGCCCCATTAGTTGGATCGGTATCCGCTGCTTTTCTAAAATCCGACGATTGGGAAACACCGGACTACTTTGAGATTTGTGCAGTAAAAACTGAAATATTTTGAGATTGGTACAGCAACTGATCCCATCCATCCGATAGGAAAAGTAGGGTGTGCTTTTCTTCTCAGAAAAGCAGCCGATACCGATCCCCATTAGTTGCCGCAATCCGACTAACAAATTCTTTTTTAGCTTTTGTTTTTTTGAAAAATAAATTTACATTTACCTCCTTCCATTTTTTTTTTTCGGAAGGCAATCCGACTAGTCTAACAAGTTACATTCTTTCTTTTTTCTTTTTCGTGATGGCGCAATCCGTGCGATTTTTTTTTTTTTTTTTGGTCCAATTAAGCATAATTTCCATGGGTATAAGCATTTTATTTTTCTTTGTTTTAAGGAGAGGCTTTGGTATGCTTCTTTTCTGCAAGGAATTCTTTGTCTTTGTAGTTGTACTCACATCAGTTGCATACAGGGGCGGAGCCAGGATTTGAAATTAGGGAGGTCGAGATGTCGAGGAACAAAATTTAAGGGGGGTGAAATGAAAACTCTCAACAAAATATACTACATATTAACGTTTCTGTATACAAATTCGAAATCATATGGGGGATCACACCCCCCTCCGCCCCCCTCTCTCCGCCCCTGGCTGCATACCTTAACATAAATTCATCATTGAACTATAAATTTGGAGAGTATTAATATATTTTTTTTCTTGGAAGTAACTCTTCATAAATCATAACAAAATATTATAGCAAATCTTTCGACACTGACGTCGTAAAAAATAAACAACAAGCATATCGCCTGTTCGATCTCCATGTACACCAACTCGAACAACTTTGATTGCATTGGTAAAGCTTTAAAGATACTTTTGTGGTGACTAGTGAGCATGTAATGAACTAATGATGCATATCAGGCCAGAATTAAAAGAAAGAAAAAGGTGCTTGGAACTTAATTACGTACGTGCCCAGTTTATTATAGTTGGAAGTTCATTTGCCCATATAGGATGCATCCAATCTGTCACTAGAAAACTTTATTATATCTTTATGCTACCTTCGGATATCAAAAAAAAAAAAAAAAAAAAAAAAAAATCTTTATGCTACCTTTTTCTCAACGAATCTTATAAGAGGTTGTACCGAGAATCAGGAATATCTGTAGCACAAAGGTTGTTATTATTATTTTCAAGATTTAGTGGGTCTTACAAGTACAAAAATTCCTTACATGTTAATTATTCTATAATTTAGTTTATAATATTTTGTTTCTTTTAAAGTTTTAATCATTGTTGGAAATTATTTACACAACCCAACATAAAACACACACAATCGATTGCTAAGGAATCTCCCGTTGCCTCCAAAATTCATCACTAAAGTGAAAACTGCGTACTCTTTAAACACAAAGGAATAAAAAAAGTTTATATGATAGCCGCATACATTTCTCTGTTTTTAATCAAACGTTCCTTATTAATATGAAAGGGTTTAAACTTCAAACTTGAAACACTCTCATGGTCATGGAATCTTGGTTGCGGTGGGTGGATTATTACTCACATAAAACATAAAGAATTTTTGTCAAAGCCTCAAAGGAACTGTCAGATTGACTGATGATTTATATGTTATTCACTTATTCTCCCCTCTTCAAATAAACTGATCTGTCCTGTGCCGACTACTATTATTATGGGTTCCAGCTTACCAGTTACTTACCAGTTACCAGTACCTCCGTTCTCTAACATAAATATAATCCTCTCCATTTTGAGCTACCAAATACATCCATTCTGACATGCTGCATCATATTTAGTAGTGGTGCATAAATACATAAACACATAATTGCATATTTGCATACCCAAATTGTCATTAGGTATGCCTTATATTATATATGGTTCTAGACTAGTTACAGGTGAACTAGGAATTAGGGGTCATGATCATGATAATGGATTTTGGGATTTCTCCACTGTCACTAACAATGGAGGGAAGTGCCTAATTAATTAATTAAATGGTGGGTTGATGCTTGATTGGTGCCCCCTTGGGGAATATTTTTCCATGGTTAGTTGGCTCTAGGTTCGGTAATATGCATGTACTTGTGATGATAGGATAGAATAATAAAGAGGACAGGATACTCTTAATAAGTTCTTCTTTTGTAGTATAAAATATCAATGTCCAGCTCATGGTACATTGGTGCCCCAGAAGTAAAGAGGTGAAGCTACTATTAGTGATTAGTCTATTACTAATTTCTAATTCTTGTTTATTGTTATCCAGCTTGCCGAAAGCCCCAAACTTTCGTTTACAGTACAGAGGTATAGTTTTTTTTTTAATCAAAGTCAGGTAGTTGGCCAAGTGCCCAAGTCTTTCTTTTTCTCATGAATAACAATTCATTCTTTAAATTCTTTAAATAAAAGTGACGTTATATTATTTGTCATACAAGGGCGTTTTTTTGTTTGTTATATTGGTATTCTTCTTATATTGGTTTTGGTTTTAGGTGAAAATATGGAATTTAGATGTCAATCCCTATTTGACAAATTTTGCATAGTACTTGTCACAGAAGAAGTTTAGCTATAGAGTATAGACCCATGCCAGTATATATATAATATTTTTTTAGCAGCTGTAAACTTTTGTTTTTTTTAAATGATATATATTGATTGGCGAAAGCCTTCCACTTCAAAAAATGAAAAAAAAAATATATAAATCCTTTTTCAGGAAAAAAGATGAAAGGCTAAAAAAAAATACTGTAACTTTACAAAGTACACTCCCACAAAGAAAAGGGAGGTGGTCATAATAAAAATCACTTAGTCTAAAAAAGAACTTTACAAAG
Organism: Cyperus esculentus; assembly: GCA_030179965.1. Taxonomy (NCBI): domain Eukaryota; kingdom Viridiplantae; phylum Streptophyta; class Magnoliopsida; order Poales; family Cyperaceae; genus Cyperus; species Cyperus esculentus. The sequence continues at coordinate 2,457,394 of JASGLE010000044.1, forward strand.
TACAATGCTGAAAGTAAAATACTCTGCTTAATATTAATAATCAATAATGAGTGTCAGCAACAATACAAAAATTAACATAACTCCTTTACTCCTCTGCTCTTTCTCTTGCAGACCTCACAATATTAAAGGATTACATGAGGCATTGCAGGAAATCAATTGCACATAATATTGTGCTCTGATCTTAACAAGTTCATGTTAGTTTCAATTTCTGAATTCAGTTTTTTTTCTTTTTCAGAATGGCTGTGTTTCTTTTCTCTATGTACAGAGGCTTCTTCCACCTGCTTTCATGGAATTGATTCTAAAGCTCAATCTTCATGTCTGATGATGATGGTCCAGAACCTGAAAGCAACAACAGTGCAAGTGCAATTTATTATTTGACACTTCCTTTAATTTCTAAAAAAATGGTTTCTTTTTTTCACTTTTAAGTGCCTTTAGTATTTTCTATTTGGTCTCTACTCTACTAACTAAAGTTCCCCAATTTCACTAAACCAAGTTTCTTTTTTGTTCTGCCTCACTCAATGAGTAAATTTATGCTTATACAGGAAGGGTAAATGAGTTGAATGAGAACTGCTATGTAGCTATGGTACTAAATACCAGACTTGTCTGTTTCATGCAACAACCAGTTATCATCAAAAAAATATTTCTGGTCAGAACATCAAGCAATGTAGGGGGGTTACTTGGGGCAGCGTCCAAATTACTTTGGAACAGCTTTTGTACTCGAATCTGACCAAAATGCTCCTATGATTAGTGATACATCTCATTTTTTCCGGAGGATATTTTGGTCAGATTTTAGTACAAAAGCTGTTCCAAAGTAATTTGGACGCTGCCCCAAGCAGCTCCCATGCATTGTAGGTGCAAAAAAAAAAATGCACTTATTTTAGGGTACATAAGAAAAGGTACCAACATTTAATTTTACCTTGGAAGCTTTGAGAAGATAAAGCAGCCTCCTGATTCTGACCAAACCCCATCTGAACTACACTCTGAAGGTCATCCTCCCAAAACCCCCCAATCTGTATAGAAACATATAAATATGCTCAAAATAGTTTAAGATACTTGTATGAAACATGAAACCATAGAACAGATGTATGAATATTCAAGTTAAACTAAACAAAATGTATTTTACCTGAGAACCTGTATCCCCAAATCCATCAAAGGGCACATTACTAGCCGATTGCATACCAAAATTCGGGATGCTACTGGCAGTTAACAAACTATTTAGCGGTCCTGCCTGAGGCTGATTTTGGTATGGAAAGTCTGAAGGGTAGACCGGCTGTTGCATCGACCTATCACAGGCTTGATGCATCTGTGAAAACACACAAAACCTGAATTGTAAGCAAAATATACAATGACTAACCAAAATTAAAAAGAAAAGAGAATTTCAAGTTCTAGAAATGTTGAACAATCCAAATCAGCCTCTAAGAGATCCTATAACGTCAACGTGCCAATAAGCATTTCTTCTTTAAAGATTACGCTCCTCATAAGGATGATTGTAATGTATTTAACTCTTTCAAGTTATGATACCATATTTTTGTGGGTCTTCTAGTTTTTAATGGAAGTAGGACTAGATGGAAAAGGAGAACTATGTGCTTAAGTGAAGACACAGAGCAAGATATTTACATCTTTTCTAAGAAGGTTATCCATGTTAACATCTCCTGGTGCATCAACTGTTGCAAGCTTCATTGACAAGAACTTCAAAGAAAAACAAACGAGATGTCAGAATTTCAGGTAATTAAGGAGCACATTTACAATTCTGAACCCGTTTTCTGTTTTTTTTTTTTTTTTTTTTTTTTTTTTGTAATAATTATGCAAGTACCTCGACTTGCCGCTGCAACGATTGCACATAGTTGATTATCTCGTCAAGCATGACAGCTTTTCCTGTCACCTACCATTCATTCAAAGAAAAGAGGGGGAAATGTGAGGAAACTACAATTCAGATTCCAAACATTGTTACTTTTATATAGTTATACTGAAGACCACCACTTGTAATATTTTACAAACTTATGCCACCCTGAAGTGTTAATAGTTTTCTTCACAATTGGGAGAATCTTTTTCTAGAATTAACACATAATAAATGAGTAACAAACATGAAATGCTTACTTTATTACAGCCTGGTACAAGGTCCTGCAGAAGCTTCATCCGTTCACTAATTTTCTCTCTTCTTACCTAATAACAGCACACCAGGTTTACCAACCATCAATAAAATAATCCCCAGACAATAATAATAAAAAAAAAAAAACTTGCAGTTGCATCTAAACAAAGATTTAATCAGGGAACTTCTCAATTCAATAAAATCACAAAGTGAACAACACTATCATACAAAAAATAAAATCAAGTTTAATTAGGAAGATGAGGAATTAATACCCTTTCAGCAAGGCTATGGCTGTCAGTGGCCTGGCCTCTTCTGGCTCGGACATGGATGTAATCTTTGAACGGCTCAGCTGATTTTGTATCCTTTTTGTTCTCTCCATCTCCATTACTATTATTATTATTTTCTGAGCTGTTGCTGTTCCTCTCCTCTGCACCTCCCTTCTTCTCCCCCACTTTGCAGTCCGCTTTGCACCGTTTCGCACCTGAGTCCTCCTCTGTTATCTTTTTTTTATAGTACACAAAAAAGAAAATTAAAGAATTTTATTATTATGTATCATAAGTTTAATTAATTATTAATAAAGTGGACTTTAATTATTCAAAATAAAATTAATAAAGTAGACTATGTCTATATAATGGAGAAAAAAATAGGAATTTTCCAAGCGTCGTCATTTTAACTATCTACACGCTCTCACATATTCACAAAATTTGTAACTCTTATATCAAATTGTGTAACACTTAACTCAAATTCTGTAACAATACAGATACGTAGACACTAGTTTCGGGACACTAGATATGACCCAAAATAATATTTCCTGAGTCCCTATAAAGTTCGAAAATTCCAATTTCAGTAGACTGGAAGTGGAAGAAAGAAAACAAAAGTTGGGCAAGGAGATAATAAATAAATAAAGGGCCTCGCCAAGAACCCACTTTAATTTAGCCAAGAGGTTTCTTTCTTGAAATAGTTTTGTTACAAGGAACTTTCCAACGTCTCCTTCAAAGTAGCTATATGCAGCTATTTATGCACCAACAATTTTAATATCCCGCAAAACAATTAATGACATTTTTCTTCACCCAATTTTATCCAAAAAAAAAAAAGAGTACATAAATACTCCTTTTGTCCACAAAAGAATGAATTTGTAGCAAAAGTCAAAAGAAATAGTGGAAGAGTGAAATTACTTTTATGCCCTCAATTAGTAGAAAAGTGAATATTCTTAGAAGGAGACGAGGAGCATTTTGAAAATTTCGTAATATATTTTTTATTTTTTGAGGAAGAAAGTGGATTCAAACAAAGGGTATAAATTTATTTAATTGTGGACAAGTTGTAAAGGGTATAAATTCATTTAATTGTGGACGGAGGAAGTAATAATAATTATTAGTAGTATTGTTATAAAAGATAACACATTAAATTGTAAAAAAAAAAGAAAAAGAAAGTTAAAAAACAGAGAGAGAGAGTGCCGCAGATAATTCGACACGTAAATGTAACATTGGAGAAAGACTCGTACCGACCGTACCGTACCGTACCGGTCATGTCCGGAACCTGTTCGACAAAATGCCTGAGAGGGACTGAGCTTGAAAATCAAAAGGTACCTTAGAATTGGCGGTGCCGGAGGAAGCCAAAGACGCCTCCTTTCCCTTTCCTTTGCCCCCGGCCTTCCTCTTCCTCCCATTGTTACTACCGCCGCCGTTCTCCTGCACGGGCAATTCACCTTCCGGGTGGGCAGCGCAGGTTACCCCGGCATCCATGAGAGACTGGCTGCTCGACACCCGCGAGAGCTGCCCACCGGCGCCGCCGAAACTGGGCATCCTCGCTAGCCGCTGGTCCATGAACCCCTGTTCGGGCAGGAATGCGGTTGGCATCGGGTTGATGTTCATTGCCGGGAATGAGGAGTGGAGCGAGGCCTTGGGTGGGGAGCTGAGAGGCGTGCTGTAGCAGGACGTGGTGGTGCTGTTGTTACCGTTGCCGTTGGTGGTGGTGCTGTTGCAGATGGTGCCGAGGCGGCCGATGAGTTCGCGGATGACATTGCTGTCGGCGGGAGGGGCGGAGGAGGAAGGGGAGGAGACGAGGGAGCTGAGAGCGGAGTCGAAGTTGGTGTAGTTGAGGGAGGAGAGGTAGGAGATGGAGCTGCTGAGGTCGGTGCCGTCCATTTGCGCAAAGAGGTCCCTCTCCATGGATAGCTATGAATCAATCAATGAATGGATGAATGATGAATGTGAGAAGAAGAAGCAGAAGAAGAAGAAGAAGAAGAAGTGGAGTTGTTGACCTTTGGCTGTATATATATATATAAAGAAAGGGAAGGGAAGGGAGGGAGGAAAGGCCATTCCATTCCATTCCCCTGATGTACTGCATCGTGCAGTTCACAACATCAGCCGTTGGATCGTCTCGAGATCCGATCTGACATGAATCTCAAGAAGATCCAACGGCCGGCGTTGTGAACTGCACGATGCAGTACAGCAGGGGATATGAATTGGGAGGAAAGGAAAGGAGGGAGTTTGAAGAGGAGATGGATGGATGACGGGCCGTGAACGGTAAAGTAAATACTAAATAGAACGGAACGGAACGGAACTGGAGGCCAGGAAGGAAGGCAATTGGGCAAGACAAGAGTAAGAGTAGGACTGCCCTTTTGCAGGAGTGCTCATCCTCTGTAGCGCTGCAATGTGTAGCGCGGGATGTGAACCGTTAGATCATCTCGAGATCGATCTTGCACAGATCTCGAGATGATCTAACGGTTTACATCCCGCGCTACACAATGCAGCGCTACAGAGGATATGAAATTTTTGCAGGGGGAGTGGGGGAAGGAAAAGATATACAGAGCCCTCTCCTCTGTTTTCTACTTAGATTTTATTTTCATTCTATGTATAGTAAGACTGTGCTCCACAAGAGGGGAGAGGAGGGAAGGGTATGGGAGATGAGGGTAAAATGAACCATGCTATTTGCTCCATAAAACTATATTGAATGGAAAGGTATGGGAGAAGGAGTAACTTTCAACCCTCATATGGCTCAAATTTGTCCCTCCCAAATTGGAGTGTAGAGGAGGGTACAAGACTCATTAAACCAAACCCTTCCCCTCATTTCCCCTCCTATTGTGGAGCAAGTAATAACATATAATTTTTTCCATACCCTTCCATTCCATCCCCTACCATTCCATTCCCTCCCCTCCTAACCTATTTTGTGGAGCACAATGTAAAGAGCTTACGCATTGCTTTGAACTGAAATTGTAACATTTTATATATAATTTTTAAGATAATATGTAATGGGCCTTAAATTGAGAAAATTGATGGGTTCAGACATTAAAGTACGTCAACGGTGGTGGTCAATCTAAGTAAACAATCAACGGCTGAGATTTATTCATCGGGGAAGATAGAACTTTTATGTCAAAAAATCTAATCTCCTTTTATTAAAAGTAAGGATATGTAATATATAATAATTGCTAATCTAGTAATCCGGTAATAACAGTACATATTATAAGGAAAAGAAATATGTGAAGTTGTGAACTAAAGAAGATGATATATTTTCTAGTAAGAATGACGACAAGAAATAAAAAAAAAAACTTTGTCAATGCATGACAAAAGCTATTTACTAAAAAAAAAAAAAAAAGATGACAGCAGCTGCTTAATTATTTAGATGACTAATACCTTTTTTTTTTCTTTATTGGAGAGAAAGATGAGTAATTTATACTTGTGCAAAAAACCAAAAACAAAAACAAAAAAATCTTTCTACTTATAGACAATTGACATGTTTTTATGCACAACTTTCCATGTCTTAATAGGATAAAATTTTAACAGACATTGAGGCCAAATTAAGTAATGGCATTGCTTACATTGAGGCCAAAGTAATGGCATTGTTAATTAGCAGCAAGCCAACAAATTTATTACAACTTACAACTTACAACAAGGCACAAGAAAATTGCTATTTTATTAACCGGTCGTGACATTTTGTAGGACACGTCTTTTTGCCATAAGAAAATAAATTTACAGGGAGAAATGCAGCATATTCTCCCGTTAATATATATACAATAGACTTCCATTTTTTTTTCATCTTTTTTTAAACTTAGTAATCTGGTTTAAATTTGATGCATTCTAATGTGGATGTCTCATGGTAATAGAGGTGGCAAAAGTTGACCCGACTGAAATAGTCCGCCCGATAAACCCGATGACCGAACCCGACTCAGATTTGTTAACTTATGAAAAATGAATCAACCGAACCCGTAATTGACCGAATCCGAAAATATCCGAATCCGAAAAAACCCGCAAATATTAAGAATCTGAATACAAATTATCCGAACCGATGCGACCCGTTACCCTGTAAAAACCCAAACCCGAAGCGATCCGGATTCATGTGACCCTAAACCGATAATTATCCGAATCTAAATCAACCCGAACCGAGAGTGATTAATATCCGAGATGTGATAAAAGTATGAATTAATTGTTTAGTAACACTATTACTTATGAAATAAGCTCACATATACAATAGCCAAATCTGTTGTGATATTTTAGACATTTGTTTGAATTTAAGATTCGTAAACCCAAATAAAGACCTGTTAAGACCCGAAAAGGTATGATTTGAATCATATATTTATAATATTATATGTAAAAGTTATCAGAGGGATCGATAAATTAATAAGTTAACCCGAATAAAGACAAAACCCGACCCGCTCAATTTGTATCCGGAACCCGCACCTCAAATATCCGTAACCCATATAGGCCCGATTAAGAAGAATCCGGCACCTGAACCAACCCGTATCCAGATTGGCCCGAAAACCAATAAGATCCGAACCCGCAAATCCGAGCAATATAGTTGTCCCGACCCGTCTTTGTACCGAACCCGAATTTAATCGATCCGACAGAGTCTGAATCCGATACCTACCTGAATCCGAAAGTAAACCGAATCTTAGTTTATCCGACCCAAATACAACCCGACCCGCCCGATTTGCCAGGTCTACATGGTAATTCCAACTGGTCCATGGAAATTTGATCAACTGTAGTTTTCAAATGATGATTTGATTTGTTAGCTTCCTGTCTGAGGCAACCAAATTCCATTAACTAAAATGATTTGTGAGTCTGACCTTTTCCACTATACTGTTTTTTTTTCCCCCTCTTTTTCCGTAAATTTCACTTTATAATTCTGGTTCACTAATAAATAATAATATATATATGGAATGCATTATTTGAATTTTGAAGATAATAAAAGAATTGTAGCAATATTTTCTTTTAATTTAAAAATTATGATTACATAGCTTTGTTTAATATGGTCGTAGATTTTCTAATTCAATGATTGAATCAATTGGTAATAATGGATTCTGTATAATGGCGTGTTGCATATACCAAGAAGGTTCATATATCCATCTTCCCCTCATTTTTTTCTAACATGGAATTAATTAAATAACTTCACTAATCAAATGCTTCAACGGAATGCAATTAATTAATTAAAATACCAGGGAAAAAAAAATCCATGCAAAGATATTGTACGGTTTCTCCTGCTTTTAATTTTTTTTTTTTTTTGCAGTCTACTGCAAATTGCTGTATTATACAGAAGTTCTTGAAATTATTCCTCATTAAATTAAGATTAACAGTCAAACCTAAATTATTGCTGATAATTAATTTGCATTAAAAAAAAAAAAAAGAATACGCAAGTGGGCACTTACAGCGCATAAGGTCGAGGTAAATTCTGTTAATAAAAAAAAAAAAAATACATGTACGTAAAGAAAGAAAGCAGAGCCCTCTCAAGTCTCAACAAATCAATTAAGAATTAAGAATTTAGAATCTGAAATTGTTTTATATAATAATAAAATGCAGTGTGTGGAAGATTGAGGTGTACTGTCACCGAACAATTGTATTATTAAGTCTCCTTTGCCGTTTCATGGGCGACTAATCAATTGTTAGTGCGGCTGGATTGTTGTTGACAGTCACATGCAGTTTTGAGACCCAAACAAAAGCTCATATTCATTTGGTAGATGTGGGCCCCACGTACAGAAACCCCCCCTCTGGAATGTGGTTCTTTTATTTGTAGCAGTACATGTTAAATTATCAAGTTACTTGTATATCCTTACTCTTGAGATTGGATTTTTAAAACATTAATTAAAGTTCTATCTTCCCAAAAAAGAAATCTCAGCAGTTGATTGTTTATATTTAGATTGATCACCACCGTTGACGTATATTAATGTCATGGCCCATTAAAATTTAAGGCCCATATTATTTTCTTCACAAGGGATGAGTTTTCGATCCTTTATTATAAGATATAATCATTTCAGTCCAAAGCAATGCGTGAGCTCTTTACTGGTTACTGGTTGATGCCAAACATACCTTCAATGATAATAATTTTGTAGTATTAGACTAATGTAAAACAGTATATAAAATTTGAAAAAATTACCCACCGGAATATTCCAAGAATAAGTTCCATAAACTTATGCATATAATAACATGGGTGGCATAGAATTTTGAATTGGAAATTTCTGTTCTGTTCTGTTCTTGGGTTGTGTAATTGAGTTCGGTTATAATTAACTTAATATATATTGCTTTTGTATTCTTAATTAATTACCGGTTAGTTGTAGGTACATGCAGATCATACTTCATACTTTCATAGAAGATATGCTCAGCTTTTGATTCCAAGTTTCCAACCCCTTTAGTTGTCTTTACTTTAGGTTGGAGTAATTGAATTTAATTTAATAGCCATGTCTCCTTTTAGTTTTGTATCGTTGTGAGCACTGTTACTTTACCAGTACACCTTTCTCTTAGGCAGTTGTAATTAATTAATTAATTAATTATTTAATTAATACTGTTAACTTTAAACTTTTGTATCCATTATGTGGCATGTTTTTGTAGCAAGCAAAGCTACATATCCTTATCCTAATTTCCATTGTTTTTATGAGATAAAGATGAGATTAAGTCACTCAAATTTAAATGTTTATAAAAGACTTTCCATCCGGATTTCGAACCCGCGACCTCCCACACAGAGAGCGTTGTCCATAGTCACTAGACCTAATTTCCATTGTCATTAAGGTAGATTTTACAAATTCAGTAACCAATTTTTGTTTAACAAAATCATATATTTACACAATTGCACAAATACTTCAATTGGCATCTTATATCCATTGCAAACTATAACCAGCAGCTCATTAGTCATTATAGCTTTGAACATTTGCTAACAATTTGGTATGGGAAGTGCTTTTTACACCACAATTTTTACTCTGCACACCAAATTTAATTTTTTTAAATAATTATTCTTCTTCGAATTTGTTGATCTAATTGCATCAAAATATGACATTAAGAAGGATAATGATGTTTCAAAATTATTACAACACGTTTTGATTTAATTTGAAGGGATACAATAGTTCAAAAAAAAAATTTAAGTTTGGCATGCGGAGTAAAAATTTTGGTGTAGAGAGCGCTTACCATTTGGTACATTTGCAACAGGTAGGGCTATAATTGTGGAGGCCATGGGGGATCAGAACTGAGAAGGCTAGGTTTAGTTTGTTTGGTATTATTATTTTTATTTTTTTTTTCAGTCTCGACTCTCGAGCAAAGTAGCAATGATTGGGGTCAAAGAAAAGGAAGGGCCGGTTGGTTGTTGCCTTGTTGGTAATTGTAATGGTAATTATATTTTGGACGCATTATGACATTATGGTTATGGACTAATTAAATATTGCTACAGTAATTATCCAACTCCCACAATAGTAATTATTCAAGTATAAACTATCAGTAAATCTGTAGGTGCTTTGGAGTGCGCCTTATATATTAATATTAGGAGTCAGGAGATATTTAATAGACATTTGATTTGTACTGATAAAAGAGCACACGCCTTGCTTTGAGCTGAAATAGTTATTTCTTATAATAATTTTTTAAGACAATATATAATGAGCCTTAAATTGAGAAAATTGATATGGGCCTTAAGTTTTAATGGGTTGAGACATTAAAGTACGTTAACGGTGGTGATTAATCTAAATAAACAATCAACGGCTGAGATTTATTTCTTGGGGAAGATAGAATTTTCATGTCAAAAAATCCAATATCCTTTTATTAGGAGTAAGGATACTGATTTGCATATAATTTGAAAACACTGTCAAAAACTAATTAATATGTCACCATAATATTTTTTCTATTAAACAATATTTAACTAATAATTTGTTTACTTTTGGCAATCATAGAGACTAAGATTTGTCATTTCAAATCGGTACGAATTAAATCTAAAAAAAATAATCTATGAAGTACAATTAATTTTTAAAGTACCCCACTTTTTTTCGACTCGTGCAATGTGTGTACAAAACATCACAAATCGACACCAATTAAAGCTTCTCTATTAATAGCTAGAAATATAATTGAATTGTGTACCAGTATATATATATATATTAATACAAACAATAATAAAATTAACGTACGAACTTCAATTTTTTCAACGTCCATGTTAAACAGGAAAAATAATATAAACATGTTATTGTAATATTGTTATGTGCCCCGGTCAAACAGTGCAATTAATTCGGCCACCGGAGACGGTCTGGTTCACACGAAGGATCAAAGCTTAAAATGGCAAAAAATACGAACCCCACCATTAATTAGTAATTACTCTCTTTTGGCATAATTAATTAGCACTGTAAATTTATATATAGGTACAGTTAGATATGGACTGTTAAAACTGGATTTGACGGACAGGATTGAAAATGATAGCAATTTGTTTGTATGAAGCCTTGAAGGGTATTTATTTGCCAAGCCTACATAATCTAGGCCGTCTGATAATTAATTAAGTAACAGTTCTTAAGCCGAACCTAAAATCTAATCAGAATATATATATATATATATATATATATTTTTGGAGAAAAGACTAATTAGAAAATATTATGTTATGTTATATTGTATAATTATTTTCTGTACGGTTATCACCCGGTTCGGTTACATTTCTAAGAGGCCAGCTTTAGTCGTTCACAATAGGCCTGTTTGATGTGTTGGAAAATGACGGAAAATAACAAATTTTTTAAGATTTTAATTTGACATTGTTGTTTGATGGCAAAATTTTTCGGGATAGATAATTCTTGTCGGAAGGTTGTCCCTCCTTTTTCTTCTCTTTGTTTTCCCCTCGGTTTTCACCGAATAATAAAATTTTCCTTCATTATTTCTTCACTACTCCCAAAAATTCATCTCTTCCTCTTCGCTTCTTCTCATTTCTAGCTAATTAAACACAAGAAAAATAATTACGGAATCCAAAATTTCTTGTACATCAAATATCCACAAGGGAAACAAAGAATTTGAAAACTGAAATGATTGAAACATGTTTCCGGTAATTTTTAAAATTGCTACATTTTTTTTGTTAGGCTAATTAGGTTTTAGCACATGCGTTCGGTATTTTGTGTTTCCTCCGTACATGATGTACCGTGTCTGCACAAGAACTGATAAATTTAATTTATCCTTCTTGGCGACGGTGGATTAATTAAAGTTTTTTGTACAGTACTCCATTTTTATTCGAAAATATTTGTAGTACATTTTTGTTAAAAAATATATAAGAAGGACGTACGATGGTGCATCACCAAAAAAAAAAAAAAAAAAAAATCAGTTTCCGCAATTCTAAACAACATATATATTCAGACAATTTAACATGATCATATGTATGAAAGTCTCTTTGATGTCCAATTTTAATATTTTTTTGAAGAAAACTTCAAATGCTAATTTGTGGGTATTCATAGAAAATTCAATGCAAGTATTGGACGGTGTAGAATAATTAAATCAATAAATTAATCTTCATCCTTCCGAAAGAAGACAATTAATTTAAAGAAAAGTATAAATTGCTACAAAGTAATTTCATATGAAAATGGTGTGGAATAGTTTGGAGCAACATTTTGAGATTCATATATAAATAAACAACATTCGTGCTTTACAAAGGAAACTAATGCATGTGTTATTTTGACATGCATGTTAATTTATATATAAAATCATAAGCATCTAAATCTTGAAACTGAATTTAAGTGGTTTTGTTACCTCAATGCTTAATTAAAAGCCAAACTATATACATATATTGAATGCATAAATAAAAAAAAAAAGACATGGAACTAATAAGATAGTAACTAATTATGTTTTGAACATACTAATAGTTTAATGTCGCACCATGTTTCCATGTGTTGTGTATTCCAAGCCAGGACAAAGTTTGTAATTAATCTGATGCAATCACCTGGCGCAAAATTTGTTATTAAGCTAATGACGCTCTAGCTAGAATTGGGTCGACATCCATGTAATATAAAATTAACATGGAATAAAATGCAGATTAAATTTTGAAATAACAACAAAAAACTACTCAATTTTCACTCTAGTCAGGTCCATATATTTTAAAAAACCACCAACGAAAAATAGTACTAGTTAGAAAAAGGAGACAATTTTTCACTATTTATTTAGTGTTTCCTATTTTCTTTATCAAATTATAATAAAACTTCATAAATTGACCTATATATAAAATTTGAATTTTTTTTTTTACAATTTCCATGATTTTTCATTGTATATATAGTTGATTGATATCCAAAAACGGCTCAACAATTGATCATATATTGACCCTTATAATTTGTTGGTTTTATTAAATCTTATGCCTCCGCCGCATGGCTAGTATAATAATTAATCCAAGTCAAACAAGTTTCTTTGTTTTTTAAATAAAGATTGAGGCCCATTCCAAGTCAGTCAATATGCACATGCGACATATTTCTTTTTTAGCTTGTTTGGTAAGTCTAAGGCATAGCATTAAATCTAGAAAATTAAACAAAATATGACGAAAAAAATAATGTAAGAAATAATATAAGAATTAGTTTTTGGTCTAGTGACTAAAAAAAGGCAATGCTCTCCTCATGTGGGAGATCACAAGTTTAAAACCCAGATTTGAAAGCCGGGGTGGAGGTGGGGGAGGGGGAGAGAAATCTTATAGACATTTAAATTTGAGTGATTTAACCCTTTTTTTTTTAAAAAAAAAGGAACAGTACATTCTTTTGCGAAACCAACCCATATTCATATTAACATAGATACATAATTATACATTAATGCATGCTATCAAATATACTAATTTCATATTTTAGGATAAGAATATCTGTATTTAATCTATACTCTAGAAAGAGGGGTAACTCTCCAAACACTTCAACTATACCACATCATCAATATTATTAACCATAGATTTTGTTTAAATCTCTTTATCTACTTTGATCCTATTCCTCAAAAGAAGATGATGGACTATAGCTTCATCATTGTATTCTCTCTCCCCATTTAATAAGATTAATGTGACATGTCTAAGACAAAATTTATCTCATAAAATGGTTTAAGATTTATGTGCTATTATTTATAAATAATTATATTATTATTATTAGTCACATTAAAAATTAAAATTTTTTTCAATTATATTAACATAAATATAATTAATTTATAAGTTTTATTATATATTTGATATCATATTTCGGGGCGAAGCCCGAGTTACATCTCCAGTAACAATTAATTTTTGTTCACAATAACATATCTAATCCAAATAGCAGAAAAACTCTAATGGATTCTGAAATTAACCCCCCTGCTTTTGAAAGTATTTTTAGTTCGATCTCATACACTCGGATTATAAGAAACTTACAACCTTGCACAACTGGAACACGCAATTAACCAAAACCTGCACGAAAGGTTGTCTTAACTTAACTCTGTCTCGCTTTTCTGTTAACGGTCAGGAAACCCAAAAAACAATATGAAAATTAATTAAAGCTCTGTTTGTACATAATTCAAAGAAGAACCTTTACACATGCAACCTTTGATTTATTTATTTTGGTGGTTGTAGCCTTGTAGGCACACAAACTTAATTCAAAGTTTCAACCCAACAATCCAACATATATAAAAACACATCAGATTCCTATTCCTATTCTCTAATTTAATTTCTTAATAAAACTACCAAAAAATCTATAAACTATAAAGAGGGGTAACTCTCCAAGCACCTCAACTATGCCACATCATCAATATTATTAACCATTGATTTTGTTTAAATCTCTTCATTTACTTTGATCCAATGGTTTGTATTTATTCTCTATCCCCGTTTAATAAGATGATATGATACGTCTAAGACAAAATTTAATCTTTGAAGTGGTCCAACATCAAAAATTTTAAAATTATATATTTATTCTCTACCACCATTTAATAAAATGATTTGATACACTATTATTTGTAAATTATACATCATCATCATTATTCACATCAAAAATTTTAAAATTATGTTTATTTTTTTAAATAAATATTTTTATTTTATAAGCTTTTCTTTTTTTTGTTATCATATTTTGGGGCGAAGCGCGAGTTACAGCTCTAGTTATCATAAAAGGAAAAATATAAGTTGCTACCAACAATGCCCCGCAAACACTCCAATACACTTGGGAAAAATTTACAATAACATCCCTCTTTTCAAAAAAATTTACAGAAACATCCTTTACTTGGAAAAATTTTACAAGAACATCCCTCTTTTCAGAAAATTTTACAGAAACATCATCTTTTCAGAAAAATGACCCTGACAATCTTACAAAAATATATCTCCGCCCCACAAATTTTTACAAAAATGATCCTCCCAACCATTCACATTATGCTGCCAGCGCATCGTTGGGTCTGGGGGCAAGTCCTGCGGCGTGCTATCATCGTCCATCATAAAAACCCAAAACAAAAAGAAATTCATATCGTCTGACCCGACGTACGGTGACCCGGGTCACGTGATCCGTTGGATCTCTTCGGTAGTCGGATTTGTCAGACTACCGAAGAGATCCAACGGATCATAAATCCGACTACCACAAATCCGACTACCGAAGAGATCCAACGAATCATAAATCCGACTACCGAAGAGATCCAACGGATCACGTGACCCGGGTCCCCGTACCCCGGTGAGAGGACAAGCACTCCAACAAAAAGATGGTTCTGTTTGTTGCATTAATTTGGGCAAAGCGATTGGCTGGAAAAGTCTGATCTGAATTACAGAAAGCAGGTGATGATCAGTCTGCACGTGTAGCCTCTCCCTCTTCATCTCCTAAGCTCACACGTGTGCCTGTGCAGCTGTGCTCGCACCAGAATGCATCCGTAGTCAGATATAAACTTTATAGCATTGCATTACATTTCTCTTTCTTTTTAGTTTTCTTTCTTATCTTTGATCAGTTTTTTCATGAATGTGGACAAATTGTTGCAGGGCTCGGAGGACGAGAGATTTTTGAAGTTTGAACACAGAGCCCTTTTTTTGATATCCATCTAGCTATCAATCAGATAAATAAATTATAAACGTTGGACCACATATGATATGATATACTGGTACTGGTACTGGTACTGTTACAGTTTCTCTTAATATGTTATACACAATGCAATTTTCATTTCTACATGTAACAGTTTCGTTTCATCTATATATAATGATATATCAACCCCCCTTTGCAGTCTGCACTATGTTATTTTTTCAGGCATGTTTTATATATACGACAGATAGTTCCATGATGTGTCGTGTCCGACTGATGCATCAATGAAATTTGGTTTGGCATTAAATGCTAGCTCATCGGGAGGCGTTTGGTTTGCATATTATCAGATCTTAAACAGAAAATATATATCAGAGATATAACGTAGAATTAGTTGTAAGATTATAGGTGATGCTTAATTTTGTAACTCTCTGTTTTTTCAACACTTCTGATAACAACAAATGTGAAATATTTACACATGCTTCACCAAGAGTACTGTGTTAATTAGTTCCCTATTTTAATTTTACTTCAGTACATTGTAATTTTGTTATTCAGATAACCTTTTTTTTTTCCTTGCTTGCTTTGCATAATATAATATATTATTATCAGTTAGGACTCGCCAGCTGAACTGCTAGAAAAGATATATTAATTTATGCATTGATCCATTCCAGATCTTTTTGCAGAATATATAAACTAATTGACTACAATATACATATACTCAGAGCTTCAGCCTATATAAATCTTGCATGAATCATTTTTTCTTCTCCTTTGACTATTTTTAGTTTAAATTAATTACAATACAATCTCTGCTATTCAAAATGGGAGTCTCTGATAGGTGCAAATGTAGCCACATATACATATATGTATATATATGTACCGACATTAATATCTTTACCAAAAAAAAATGCTATATATATATGTGTGTATATATATATCAACTGCGTACCAACTCATCAGAAGCTTAATTAATTCCCTCCATTAATTAATTAATTAAGCAAACTGCCAGGCTTGCCAGCCTAAGATAGATAAAGTTAATTAAAACTTTAACTAAAGTCTAAAGAAAGTACGTACGTCGTTAAGAGGGGATTATATTTGTTTAATGCATGCTGATAATGATAATGTAGTATAATATAATGGTGCATTGCTGTACTACGTACTGAGAACAAGATTTGTCTTAGGAATTAAAGAACAAAGTATTAATTATCAGACTAATGACTTTGGCTAATTAATTATATAATTAAGCAGAACATAATATATGCCTTATTTATATATGGGAGATATTCCTCTGGTCTGGCGATCTGGGTATCTCCACGTATACAACATAAAGTTATATCTTTTGATTAGGTTATTGCAAATTATTCATCAAGATATATATAGATTGTAAAAATATATAAGATAATGAGTAATGTCCATTCATGGACAGTCCATATATAGAAGTAACAAATTAATAGTATGACAGATGGACCCCATATAGACCCAAATGTAACAGTTACACTCACACTCACAGTGTAACTTCTATGGACCATCCATCAATGAATCACCATGTTTTTGTAAGGTAATATATGAAGAGGAGGGATCCATTGACAATGCATATTTTGACAATCTTGACACTGGTCATCTTTAAAAATTTGTAAAAAATAATAAAAAATCTTAAAAATGAAAAAAAGTTTTTGGAAGTTATGCTTAACTTATAGATTGATTATGTTTCCGATTATATTCAATTTAAGCCATATTTGATAGCTCCTTAAAGATCTTTTAATTACAACCGTTAAAAAATGTACAAAATTTTGATAAGGCATCAAATGATGTTCAAATTGATTGAAATTTGAAACACTATCAATATATAAGTTAAATAATGCACCCATAAAACTTTTTTTCATTTTTAAGATTTTTTAAGATTTTTTACAAATTTTTAAAGATGACCATTGTCAAGATTGTCAAAATATGCATTATCAATGGATCCCTCCTCATATATGAAATGATTTTGTTTACGGTTTCTGTCTCCAGTATATATCTCTCCCAAGTCTATCTGATCATCCTTCGACTAATTTGTGTTATTGAGTCTGATTAACATCCTAAACTCAGCTTTATTATTAAGTCTAATTTAACATCGATCTATATAACAGCATTTCTTTTGAATAATTCAATTAATTTAATTACTAACAGGGTAAATAAAACATTTATTGTTAATGCAAAAATTTCATTTTCAGGGCTAGTGCTAGCGAGCTACCTAGTGTTCATAGAATGCACATCGATCCATAAGGTTCGTAAGTTTCAAATTTGAAGTAAAAATTACAAAATTAATGTAAGTGTTACAAAATTTATACGTTTATGGACGTAAGGACAGTTATTCTATGGACGCATGATATTTCCCTAATTACAACATATCTTGTATGTACCCGTCGAATTCTGCGGACTCAAATGAATAATTAATGCCACATTTTTTATCTAATATTTTCTAATTTATATATGTAACGATTAAAATTAAAATTAGCCAATTATTTCAAAATTTTATTTTCCTTGTTAAGGGCCTACTTTTGATTAATTTTGTTTGTGAAAAGATGTCGAAGTAATTATTTACACAAAGCTAGCTATGGTTAAAAAAGCTTATAGAAGTCCCGGTTTTTACTTAATCATTTTGAGGAACTTCTGGAGACCCTTATCAGCGCCATCCATAAAAACCAAAGATAAAAAAAAAAAAAATGTATGTTACAAGCATATATGGTACCGGCCAAAGATCAAAAAAAAAAATAAAAAAACAATGGTACCGGCCACTTAATTATGTGGTCAAGATCTAACAACCGTTCAAAATTTGTGAATTATGCATCTATATAGTGTTAATTAATTAAGTAATTAATTAGCGCCATCCATAAAAACCTTGGCGAGGAATGCACCACTTAATTATACTTTAGTGTCACACTAAGACGGAACATCTGTTATGCAACCCCACTCCTTCACAACTCAAGAAATGAAGAAAGGAAGAACATGAAAAGGGAAAACTATAGGAAAGTAAAAGGAAACCCCCAATTGAAAAAAGAGTAAGACCTGGGGTCTATTCTATGGACAACCATAGAATATACAATGTAACTCATGTGTCTTCTATGGTGATTCATAGAGTGGGCGCAAGATGTTTCCATTGAAAAAACATGCCATTGCAGTGGAAAGGGACAAGATTGATCATGATAAATAAATTTCAAGTTATAAAATAAATTTATTTCGGAAGGAAAATTTTTGTTTAATACATGACACGCACCATAAGCAAAATAAAAAAAATAATAAATAATAAAAACTTATTAATTTTGGTGCTTCTATGTAATTATTCTTATGTGGTTTTTCAATTTAATTTTAATATTCAATTATTCAGCATTTTGAAAGATATTTTTTTTCTCATATTTCCAAATGCAAGATTTTTATTTTTCAGAAATTTTGAGATTTGAAAATTCCAACATATCAGAAAATATTTTTTTCAAGGAAAAAGTAACACATTATTTAGAGCTATATGTGAAGGTACACTACTCTATTTCACATTTGAAAGTTGATTGGCATTTTGGCGGTGGCTTTTCTCAAATTAATTATAATTGCTCTCAACATGAAAAGGACGACCAACAAAATTAATTAAAAAGAACGTAATTAGCTTTATTGATCACTGACATGAATTAAATCATCAATTAATTAAGGCCTTTGAGAGGCTCAAAGATGCTTCTTTTGTTTGTGCTTGAATGTGCGTTTGTAGGAGGAATTGGGAACTTTTTCTCCTTTCTTCTAATTTTCTAATCCCTTATTGGTTGGACATAACATGCATTTTAATCATTGATTTGTTTATATATGTAATGGACCCCATATGTTATATGTATGCTTGTTTTATATGCTTAATTAATTAATTAATTAGTTGTGTCACTTTTTGTGGAGAAGAGCTGAATAGTTGCCAAGTGTATTCCCAATTAGAGGAATTAATTATTGATTATTATTAGGGTTTGGTTTGGCATTTTTTTATTAAGTGCTAACACCAAGGATTTAATTAGGGGTGTTAATTGTTCCGTAATGACTAAGTTTGACAAAATTATCTCATTCGCTTACTTACTTAGGCCTGTAACTATTTCTTAATTACGCAATTTATATTATATAATTGGAACTTTGAAAAGAAATTAAGAATTAAATTAGCTTTTATTTGTCATCAAGCAAGGTCAAACATCAGAAATTCAGAATAACTGATGCACGAACGGTAGGAGACGACAAGCGACGAACAAGAAAGAACTCGAAAGATTTTGAAAGAATTCACACAGAATTCTAAGGTTTTGATAAACTTTGATAAAATAACAACTACTACCCTGCCTAAAGGGCATGAGTTCACTTATATAGACAAGATAATTAACACCCTAACATAACATAAAGCAAAAACAGTCAAAAAATATCTAAAAAATGTAAAGAAAGTCTAAAAGACGTCATTCATAACCGTCTGGAAACAGACTGCATTAATTCGTCTGCACATAGTTCGGACCGAATTAAATCCACTTCGGACCGAAATTCTGGGTGAATTATGTTCTGTTCTGATTTATATAAATTCGGTCCGAAATGTATAAATTCGGTCCGAATTTATATCTGCGCTGTTGCTGCCATCTGTGCATCCTGTGCATGCATCATTCTCCCCTTCTAAGAAAAGATTCGTCCTCGAATCTGCCACGTCTTCATCAGGCAGCTCGTCCACCGACAACTCACTCTCACTGTCGGTAATGTAAGGAGATAAATCCGCCACGTTGAAGGTGGCCGATACATTATACTCCCCCGGTAGATCAATCTTGTAGGCATTATCATTGATCCTCTCCAGTACCCGAAACGGTCCATCGGCTCGAGGTTGTAGCTTGCCATACCTGCCTGTAGGAAATCGTGCCTTTCGGAGATGAACCCATACCAGATCGCCGGCCTTAAACACCACCCTCTTGCGGCGCCGGTCCACACGCTCCTTATACTTCTTGTTTGACTTCTCAATCTGCGTACGGACTTGGGAGTGTACTTGTTTAATGTGCTCGGCACGTTCCTCGGCATCGCCACTGAATTGCTTGTCGACAGGCAACGGCGTGAGCTCGAGAGGTGTGATTGGATTGGATCCATAGACGACCTCAAAGGGTTGCCTCTGCAATTCCTCGTGCTCTTTGGGACTCATGCGATAAGCGGTTTTATGAGGAACGACAGCCCCTGGCACAAAGTCAACGCAATGTTGGATGTCCCTCATAGGTTGCAATCCAAATGGCAATTCTATTGGTGCCACATCAGCAAATTCTTCTACTAGGGACCTGACCCGCGGTGGAAGTTCTGGACTGTCACCATTAGCCTCCGTCACCACCAAGTCAAACACCTCAACCGTTTGTGCCACCTCATTCTGAAACTCCGAACGAGACAACAAATGACTCTTGGGCTCTTTTCGCAAATCTGAAGGACCAAGGGTAATTGAGACACCATCTTTGTGAAACGAGTAGGTGTTCCTATGCCCATCATGCTTCGTCCTTCTATCAAACTGCCACGGCCTACCCAATAGAATGTGACATGCGTCCATAGGGACCACATCGCACCAAACCTCATCACTATACTTCTTCCCGATTGAAAATTTTACAAGGCATCGCTTTGACACTTTCACTTCATTACCTTTCTTAAACCAATACAGCTTGTAGGGTTGTGGATGGTCCTCGGTTTTGAGTCCCAACTTCTCCACCATTGTGTTGGACACCACATTCTCACAACTGCCCCCATCAATGATCACGTTACATACCTTACCGCCACTGGTACATTTGGTATGAAAGATGTTGTGTCTCAGCCATGACTCGTCTTCGTTGGCCGCCACGCTCAATGCGCGTCTGACCACTAAGGATTCACCAGAATCGGCATATGTGACCCCCTCATTGTCTGTCAGATGATCCTCAAGACCCTCGTCATACTCGTCATACACCGGGTCCACATCCTCCTCAACTAGCGTGATAATTTGCCGGTTCGGACAATCGGCAACCAAATGTCCTAGCCCTTGACACTTAAAGCACCGCCGGTTGGCCATAGAACCTCCCCGACTGGTTTGTCCCTTCTCTGATTGGAGTTTGGGGCTTGGGGTTTGGGTTGTTGAGGTTGCGGGTTTAAGATTTGAGGGGGGTACTCGCTTGTTAGTCTCGGCGCCCGAGAAACGGTTTTGGTATCTCAGTTGACTGACGCTCTTTCTCCTTTGCTGCGATTCGACCTTCAAGGCCAACCTACACACATCATCATACGAGTAATATTGTTGTAGGTACACCACATCGGAGATCTCTGGTTTCAACCCGGCCAAATACCGAGCGACAATCTGTTCGTCCTCCTCAACAACATCGCACCGCATCCGCAACACATCGAACTCATGGGTATATTGCTCCACCGACATACCCCTCTGCTTAAGGTTATGGTACTCGATGAAAGCCTCTTGTCGGTACTGAGTGGGTAAGAACTTGGCCATCAATTTCTTCTTCATCTTACTCCAACTCCGAATTTTAGGTTTCCCTTCCCGGGCACGCCTAGTTTTCACGTGCTCCCACCAAATCGAGGCGTGCTTCCTCAATTTAATGGCTACCAATTTCACTTTATGTTCGTCGGTCAGAGTCTTCACATCGAAAACCCGTTCGACGGTGTGCAACCAATCAATAAACTCATCGGGGTGAGATTTACCATCAAATTCCGGTAGGTCGATCTTCATCCCTAGGGTTTGATAGGGCTCTTCGGGCTCCAGCCGCTGCCGCTGATTTCGCCCGTGATTCGGAGTCCCCCACGGGTTGAACTCCTCATCATTGTCGCCCGCTGTCGAAGAGTCAAAGGAGACCGACTCCTCCTCTTCCTCCCCGTTGGTGGAACCCATCCTTGCCTCGGCGAGTTGGCGTTCCAACTCTCGGATCCGTCTCCCCATCGTTGCGATCTCCAGATCTCGCTGGTCTCGATGGCGGTTCGCCGGCGCTTCTTCCTCAGGATCGACTCCACGACCCCGACCTCGGCCACGACCCCGACCACGACCACGGTTTGCATCCGCCATCAACCTGGTTGCTCTGATACCAACTGATGCACGAACGGTAGGAGACGACAAGCGACGAACAAGAAAGAACTCGAAAGATTTTGAAAGAATTCACACAGAATTCTAAGGTTTTGATAAACTTTGATAAAATAACAACTACTACCCTGCCTAAAGGGCATGAGTTCACTTATATAGACAAGATAATTAACACCCTAACATAACATAAAGCAAAAACAGTCAAAAAATATCTAAAAAATGTAAAGAAAGTCTAAAAGACGTCATTCATAACCGTCTGGAAACAGACTGCATTAATTCGTCTGCACATAGTTCGGACCGAATTAAATCCACTTCGGACCGAAATTCTGGGTGAATTATGTTCTGTTCTGATTTATATAAATTCGGTCCGAAATGTATAAATTCGGTCCGAATTTATATCTGCGCTGTTGCTGCCATCTGTGCATCCTGTGCATGCATCAGGATGATCAGCTCAAGAAAGCAATTCCCAATTATATTTAAGTCAACTACTACGCAGATGAGTTTATTAATATACAACAATGATAATGTTTATATATATAATAGTAAAGAGCTCACACCTTGCTTTGGGCTGAAATTATTATTTCTTATAATAAATTTGTAAGATAATATGTAATAGGGCTAAAATTGAGAAAATTGATATGGGCTTCAAGTTTTTATGGGTTGAGACATTAAAGTACGTTAATAGTGATAGTCAATCTAAGTAAACAATCAACGACTGAGAATTTTTTTTTGGGGAAGATAGAACTTTCATATCAAAAAATTCAATCTCCTTTTATCAGGGGTAATGATATATATATATTTGTATTTCAGTAATTGTATCTTAATTTTATCAACTTTTTGTGGGCCTTCATGATTGATCATGACGAAAATTTTTGGTCCTTTTATGCAAGAAATTTGTTCATAAATTAGTATTTAACAACACGAAATTATTAACTGCAGCATGGTAATTAAACTGGCAATATATAATAAGTGCATGTAATACTAATGTACATTACCTAAAAATATACTTGATTTACAAAATTTGCATGTGAAAATTCAAATGTCATTAAAGCCATTAGTTTGTTTTGTAGAAATGGAAGCAATATTGTCAGGAAACTAAAATCATGTATGATCATGATAACAATGAAACCCTTAAATTGCAACTAAAATTTTCTGAACCTGATCTCTGTTTTCAGTTTTCACCATTGAAGAGCAAAGTACTGGCATTGACAGTATTATATCTGTCGGCAAGAACAATATATCCTTGTTCCTCAAAATTGGTTGGCCATATCTTGAGATTTCATACCCTCTGTAGTGCTGCACTGTGTAGCGCAGGATGTGAACCGTTAGATCATCTCAGGATCTGTGCCGCCTCGATTCTTGAGATGATCTAACCGTTCACATCATGCGCTACACAGTGCAGCGCTACGGAGGATGAGCACTCATATCTTGATGATTAGCTTATAAAGTCATAACCATTATTCAATTTTGGTTGAACTTTTCACTTACTAACCACTTATTATTCAGTAATTCAGTATCTGACACTGAGATCCTGAATGATTCTGCTTAAGTTTTAATAAAAAGACATATATATGTTCTACCATGATCCAGCTGAGGCTGAATGAATGCATGAATGAATGAAAGATTGAACTTTGAAGCAATGCTGGACTTGTTTTTCTCTGGCTCTGTATTCAGTACTGTGAAGCGTTTGTTGAATATATTCTGACATTGTCTCAAAAACAAATATATTCTGACAATTTGCAGTGTCATTTCAAGCATTTCTGAGAAACAGATTTGACTTGCAAGGTGAAATTATTTAGGAGTAACACGTAGCGTCCATAGTTTACATTTCGAGATATATCTATTATATTTTGGGATGTATCTGTTACATTTCGTACATGTCTATATATGGATGTATGGACGATTTTTTTAATGGACGCAAGATGTTTATCTTATATTGGGTACAATTGGCCTGCAGTGGTGTGTGTCTTTCTGGCATTGGTTCTGAGATCTGAGACAAATTAGACAATTGGGCACTTCACTGAAAACCATGAAAATCAACAGAGAGGCATGTTATGTTATTTTTGTTGTCAAAAAATTAGTATATTCAATTGCTGAGGAATCAAACTTGCCCAGTTCTAATCATTGGAGATGTGAGTTGTCTCCTACTGTCAGTCTCCGTGTTTATATTAAAAAAAAAAAACAGTATATTTTTTGTTGAAGTAAAAAAAAAAAAAAGTATATTTTTTTGAAGTAAAAAAAAAAAACAGTATATTTTTTTAATAAAAAAAGATTATATATTTTTTTTGAAGTAAAAAAAAAAAAAAAAAACAATGTCATCGTATTATGATTCCATCAAATACGGACAATGTTACAAATTTACAATGGTTAATATTAATTGAGATTATATTTCTCAGGGTTTACTTCAAATTAAATGAATTGTATAATGAGTTATAGACCAAATTATAAATTCTTTTAGCTCTTAATTATAACAGAAATTCTTAATAATTATGTTGTTTTGTTAGAAATCCTCCATTAATATTCTTCACCAAATGATTCGACATAATTATTCAGGTATGTTGAAAGTTGAACCTGCATATTAAAATGGCAAACTACTTGATAAAGTTGTATAACAGAATCCATTGATGTTACATTACCTTACCAGTATCATATATATATGATCATAAAAGGATTTGAAGAATCTTATAAGAGCTTAAAATAATAAGTTAACGAGCTTAATATTCGTCAGTTGAATCGAAATAATTAATGGATCATCTAATATGTTCAAATTAAACCTTTTCTGATTTAATTAATAAAAAAGAAATATGTTTTTTTTTTCTTTTTTTACTTTAGAACAGAAATTAAGGAGCTATATTTTTGGGTGGTGTAAACAAATAAAGTATTCAAGATTCATCTTGAAAATGACTAAATTTAATGTCTAAAGGCACAAAAAAAAATTCATGGCACTATGGCCGTATTAATGCAAATTTAACTACTGTGTTTTTCTGGTAAATTACTTTTATAAGCTACTTTTTTTCTTTTTTACATTTCATAACGGGCATTAACTTATATTCTCAACCAATCATGTGATTTTTGTTTCATCCGAATTTAATATTTTTATTTTATTTTATATTCGGTGTCAGTGGTGTTCTGCAGCGATGATTGGCCATGAACTAATTACTAATACATTGTTAATTAATCATGAGCCAATTATTAGACAAACCGATAATTAACATAGAAATACCGTACGCGTGTCACCAGCTTATCTCGTACTCAAAACTATTATAAACCCCATCAAGCATATATTGTACTCTTCCATAATGATAAAAAAATAAAAATAAATAATTGTACTCTTTTACTGTTATTTAAAATGGCTAGTTCCAAAATATGCCACGTGAGCACGTCCTTAATTTAGTCCCCAAGCTACACCAAACATACAATTTTTTTTTTTATTTTTTTTTTGTTGGGTTGAGTGAATTTAAATCAGAAGGCAAGGAAACAAAATCCAAACCAGGAAAAAACAGAATGGTGGCAGAAAATTTAGTCTGGTTTCTTGTTGAAGGCAAAAGTAAATTGGACTATTGAGAGTTGAGAATATAATTCATTTGTTTCCTTTTTCTTTTTTTTTTTTTTGATAAAAATGAGATTGAGAAATTTAATCAATATAAAGTTCTCCTAAAATATATAAAAAATTATTTATAAAAATTTCATCCGAATATATATTGAATATGGAATCTTGGGATTATTTTTGCCTCCGATGTATTAAAAGTTGGTTCCCAAAATTTTTTCCCCTTTTCTTTGTAAAGGATTTATCAGATTCCGGAATACCCTTTAGCTGTTCGTAATTCAAATTTCCATCCCTCAAATTTACTAATTTTTTTAGCACCTTAGATGCAAAAACGAGCAATCACAATATTACCAAAATGCTGTAATCGTTGCTTTGTTAATGGGAGTTAATTTAGACTATAGTTTGATAACTAGCAAGGATCAAAAGTGTTTGCCATTATATTTTAACTGCAAAATCAGGTAATTTAAGTTCTTATAATCTTAGTGAGCAAATTGTGTCTTGAGGAATGTCAACTGTTAGTTGTTAAAATCTTGATGGGCAGAATGCAATTTAAACTAAATTTATTTATTTCTTAATCCCACCACAATAATTGTGAGGAATCTAATGATAAAACTTGACCCTAGCACAGTCAGAACTCAGAATCATGTATCAAGCTAACATCATTTAGAATTTAGTCCAAAATCCTGAAATGCAACCTTTTCATCTCAGTGTTAATATATGCACATCGGTTTGTTCAGTACCAGTGAGCGTCGTCGCATCTTCAGTCTCAGATTATATTAATCGAAATCGAAATCTTCAGGCCACAAATGAGGTTTTATGATCTTATTGACAACCGTTATCGCATCACAATATACAAATTCCTTGTCCAAATATCACAATGTGTGAATCAATAGTTTTGTAAACCGAATAACGGTCTATGCTTAGAGATGAGACAGCAAGCCAAGCCAGGTATAGTTAACAGTTACACTCATCAATGCATAACTCATCGGCGTAAGGCATGTCGCGCTGCTTGAATTGTGCTGGAACTTGCAAACTTGTTAGCATAACTGGTTAGACCCAACCTTAACTTCTCAAGATTTACTCCATCTTCCACCAGAACACCGGTCACCCCCATTTGTGAAGCCTACATTTTATCCAAAAAGAACAAAAAGTTGCAAAGGTTAAGAAGAAAGACAACTTGAATTAATTAGTCCTTTGGTAATGGACAAATCATCGTAGTGTTGGCAGGATGTTACCAGTAAATACCAGTAAAGATATATATGCTTTTTCAGAGTTGGGTTCATAACATTGGATCTCATTAAGTACTTACCTGACCATATAATTTTAGCATCTGATAAGTTATTATTGGTTATTGGTATTGAGAGCTTTTGTCAGTAACATTACAAAAACCATGTGAAAATAAATCAGAAAAATGAAATATCTAATTTAGCACTTATGGGAGTAGAATTGCACAAGATGAAAAGTTACCGCGTGAATGTTTCTGTAGTCATCGTCGAAGAAGAGCATTGCGTTGAAGGCAATCCCTGTTTTCTTTTTTATTCCTTTAAAATGCTCTGTTTTGGGGCTCCAGCTACAAAATATTTCCTGAGAGGACAGTATGTACAACAGGCAAACAATTATGCATCAAGTTTCAACAAAATTAAGGAACCCAGTGTTCTCACTACTCTAGCTATGTATAGTTGTTGAACTATGAACATTGCCATAAACTGAAGATCAACATGAAATTGGCAGCAAATTTTAGTCCCAATTAGAACATGATAGTTTGACATTTTGTTCAGTTATAGTAGTGCTTGCAATTTGAAACAATATGAACTGTGCAATGCAGCTAAGAGAAAACTAAATAATAGGAAATACATGACAATAAGGAAATTACTAAACTAAAATTGTCCAATGTTGGAGTACATAAATAGAAAAAGGACTTATAGATATTTACAAATTTACAAATAAACAGATTCATTCTATTAAAGGACAGAAGGAGATATCAGCAATCCACAATTGTACTAGACTATAAAAAGTCTCTTCTGACAAACAAATCACATCCTTTGAATTTTATGCAATTTGATGTTTTGATGACACCTTAAGGGCAGTAACTTAAAACAATATTATACTGACATAAAATAAATGAATAACGGACCTGTGCTATAAACAGTGACTGAATACCCATTATTTCCAAGAAAGAATTCGCAACATCTGGCGTGGGTGAGCGCGAAGCAATTGCTAAATCCACACCTTTATCTTTGAGTGCCCGTGCTATCCCCGTTGCATGAGGATACGGCAGATACGGCAATTTACCTTTCACATAATGGTCACTGGTACACAAAATATGTTCCAAGCATTACCATATGAAACCACAGTATTTGACTGGCAGGACAAGGAATTCATATCCCCTGCTGTACTGCATTATGCAGTTCACAGCGTCAGACATTAAATTGTCTCGAGATTCGTGCCAGCGCAGATATCGAGATGATCCAACAGCTGACGCTGTGAACTGCACGATGCAGTAAGTTAGGGGATGAGCACTCCAGGACAAGTGTGGTTGGTGCTGGTAAATAACCAATATACCAAACCTGGACCGCTTCGGTACCAGACCACAAGTCAATTTGATAAAATTAGGTTATGTGGCATATTTTATAGTACTTAAATAAGGTTTCAGGCTATGGATCGACAAAGCAACCTTTCATTTTGAATCGAATCGGTTCTTATCAAACGTGTTTCTTTAACTGTATCTGAAAGAATTATCGTGACCAGTCCAATTATAAAAAATGAAACGGCCTACATTCCAGATAAGGTTTTTGTATACTAAATTAGCTCCATCTGAGGTTCAGGACCAACATATATATATCATTTTCAAATATTCTGACTGCATAAACTTCATCATACCACTGTATCAGTATCATAGTCTGAAATGAAAGCACAAGTATACTGGTACTGAATTACTGATCAAGTGATCATTCTACAAATGATTTACCGGACCATATATGAAATGAAAGAAAACAAACATAATATGAAATTGTGAATTTGGATTTCAGAAGCATAGAACTGGAAAGTGAAAACGAACCAGTCGTAAGGCCAGACGGTGTAGTCGAGGTCAAACACCACCAGCCTGGGGAGAACTGGGAAGAGGGAGATAATCTCCGCTGCCTCCGCCCTCACCTTCTCTTCCTCCTCCATTCTCCTTCTCTTCTGTTCTTCCTCTGCCAGTCAGTCAATGCCTCAATGGTAAGTAACTTTATCAGAAAGGAAAGGAATGGAACCAATCAACTTTAAAGCTGAACAACGCTTTTTTTTTTTTTTTTTTTTGAGGAAGCTGAACGATGCTTCGGGTCACAGCAAATGTTTTGCTGGGAAACTCCCTTGGACAATTGGACGAGTCCAAGCCGTTGAACTGTTCTACATCTGCTGCCATAAAAAAAAAAAACAATGGCATTGGCAGGACTGTGCCATAATTAAAACGGGCCGTTGGATTAATCTAAACGGCCCAGATTTTAGAGATGTGCTGGAAGAGACTAATAGTCCCCGAACTAAATCCCCCACTAAAATCCTCCGAACTGACTTTCCATTTTCGGCTAAATGACAGTCCCAGCGCGAATCCCTAACTTGCCAAAAACGGAAACCGTTGCCAGCCTGTCAACTAGCTCTCTCAGCGACGCGTTGACAGGCTCATAGAAATACTCACAAGTTTTACCCCTAAAAGTGTTTATATATGTTTGAAAAGTGCTTATATAAGATTGAAAAGTGTTTATGTACAACTAAAGTCTATTTATAGGCATGCCCACTTGGCCCACAGAAAACAGTTACCATTATACCTGAAAAGTATTTATATGGCTTAAAAAAAGTGTTTAGATAAGATTGAAAAGTGTTTATGTACTATTGAAAAGTGTTTATATAGAATTGAAAAGTATTTATGTAGTTTTGAAAAGTGTTTATTAGTATTGAAAAGTGTTTATGTAGAATTGAAAAGTGTTTATGTAGTTTTGAAAATTGTTTATGTAGTATTGAAAACTGTTTATGTAGAATTGAAAACTGTTTATGTAGTATTGAAAAGTGT
This sequence comes from Cyperus esculentus, assembly GCA_030179965.1. Classification (NCBI taxonomy): domain Eukaryota; kingdom Viridiplantae; phylum Streptophyta; class Magnoliopsida; order Poales; family Cyperaceae; genus Cyperus; species Cyperus esculentus. Next base: position 2,487,309 of record JASGLE010000044.1, read on the forward strand.
TTATGTAGTATTGAAAACTGTTTATGTAGAATTGAAAACTGTTTATGTAGCTTCAAAAAGTGTTTATGTAGTATTGAAAAGTGTTTTATGTAAAATTGAAAAGTGTTTATGTAGTTTTGAAAAGTGTTTATGTAGTATTGAAAAGTGTTCAAACAACTATTAGAAGTGTTTATATGAAATGAAAGGAGATATAGTGAGTAGATTTATTCAAACTATTGCCTAAATGTACAATCTTTAACAACAAAAACACAAAACATACTACAAAAACAACAGAAAAACCATTAAAATGCTACAAATTACAACAAAAAATAATTGTGCAGTACGGATTAAGTACTAACACAGTACCCCATCTCCATCGGTACCGACGATCGCGATCGTCAGAAGGCGCGGGCAGGATCGCGATGGCCGGAAGGCGCGGGCGGGATCGCGATGGCCGGAAGGCGCGGGCGGGATCGCGATGGCCGGAAGGCGCGGGCGGGATCGCGATGGCCGGAAGGCCAGGGCGCGATCACGATGGCCAGAAGGCGAGGCGGAGATCGCGATCGTCGGAAGGCTAGACCGTGATCGCGATTGTTGAAACGAGCGAGGGATCGTCTAAGATGAGAGAAATTGTGATCGGAGAGAAAGATAAAAATAAAAGAGGAAAGTGGAAAGTGGAAGAGAGGAGGAATAACAGATTTTTATCCGCTGCCATAGTTGTGATGGCAGGTTCCTGCCATTCCATCTATGACAGTGGGGCCCACAAGAGAAAACCCTCTATTTGATAAAAATCTCAACCGTTCAAATAAATCTAACGGGCCGATATAACTATGGCAGCATCCTGCCATCACTTTTATGACAGCAGATGCACACCCGAGGAATAACAGTTAACAATTGAATTGGTTTAAAACCCTTGGGGATATTATGGGGATGAGATGTCGGGATACTACCATTTTCTCTTTTTTTTATGAACCCTCTCGATGGGATTTCTTTTTTGGGCCGAAAAAGGCCTATGCATTCATACGTCATACAACGCAAATTACGTCCGCTACGAGGATATTACTTTAGAATGATTTAACATTTATATTTGGAGATTATATTTCAGAAGATGAGGGATCAAATGAACACAAAAATTAGTGTCCCATCGGTAGCCACAAAATGAAATCTCAAATAACTATATTTTAAATACTTAAAAAAACAAAACTAATTGATGAAATATTTTGTATACATCATGTTTTATGAGGATACAAAAGATCATAACATTTTGATATTATTTACATGTGCATCAAGCATTAAAAAAAAAAAATCAACAGTTTAAATTTTATGATTTTTTTCTTTTTGCTCGATGGCAATCGAAATGACCATAAATTTTCATAATTTTTTGTGTATATGTTATTGAGATGATTTAGAATACATCTAACGGTTTAGATTTGTTAAATTATATATAGATAATCTTATGGTTATCTAGGACACCAATTTTTGTGGTTATTGGATCCCTTCTCATTTCGGAATTAGTAGTTTAGTACCAGTATTTAGGAAATTAACTGTAAAGAATAAAAAAAAAAGAAGCACACTAATATATTTGTTGCGGATGGATCTTTTTTCATCACATTTCAGGCAAATTTTATTCTCAAGTGCGGCTTGAGCAGTATAAAGCATATTTTGACACGTTTTCACTTGAGCCAAAATGGCTCAAAATGCAAATGTTTCCATATTAGTCTATCTCCAATTCTCCATGCATAATGCATAACCATGACAATATTTGTGATATTATCATCATAAATTGAAGTTTGAAATTATTTCAAGAATATAAATAAGAAGAACAATTTTGAATGCCTACATAGCAAGAAGCCAAGAACAATTAAATCAAATGATTTTTGTATAATAGATTTTCAATGTGTTTATTTGACACTACAAAAGATTGCCGTGTAGGGACCTAATCTAAATATAATTTCAGAAAAAGAAAAAGTCTACCCAAATAATTTTGTATGGAAGGCTCCTCTTGTCATAGTCTAACTTCTTTATGACCAACAATAAATTAATCTAACTCAACCCTTGTCTTTGAATAGCTGTTACTGCTTCATTACACCTTGCACACCTGTATGAGTTGACGGCTTCACTACGAGTTTTGATACAATAATAACAATACCTGAAGAATAAACAAATGGTAAGTACCGAAAAATGTAAAGAATAATCATGCTTTTTGAAGAGTATACATCAAAGGAATAGATCTTATGAAAAAGAAAGCAAATCAATCACCTATGCTGACATGGAAGAGCAACAAAAGGTATACTTGGGAGGGAATGACACACAGGACACTCAGCTTCATTGTCAGTGTTACCATTTGATTTATCTTTAGAAAAAGGCGAAAAGTATTTTTTGACAGATGCCGAATTTAGTAGAGGCAGAAGCACTAGAAGCATTTCCTGCAAAAAGAAGAAAAACAAAAACAAAAACAAAATACATTTCAGTTATTCGCTACTCGAAGAAAGGATGACAACAAAAGAGTTGAATTTGTTAAAAAAACAAAACTTCTTCAAGTCCAGTAAGAGTTTCTGTTACTGGAATTGATTATTTCTTGAGTAAATTTCTGCTCTAGCATGTTTTGAATTTTTAGGGACTAAAGTTGTATCCAAGATAATAAATGCAAAATAAATTTTAATAATTTATGTCAGTTGTAAAGACTTCACTACAAATCTTCCAAGTTGTCCAAGGAACCCATTTTTGAAATCTCAGGGAAACATGTTAAAAGTACTTAATTATTCTCTTAGAAACAAAAAATAATAATTATATCGGATAAAAGAATATCCTTACCGAGAATTCATTCCAGACCAACTGGCGGTTCATATACTCAAAGCTCACTGATCTATTCATATTTGGGCTCTCGTAAACTAGCCTGGCTTTTAAGAGCCTTTCAATTATACTTCTATACCTAAAAAACAGAATACGGATATCAGAACCAACAAATTGATCAAATCAGATTACCATTATGAATAGAGTGCATACACAACAAAATTGATTGATAGCTTTTAGTGAAACAATCCTCTTTTAGATATAATAAAACTACAAAAGGCATAATTCTATACTATGTTTTGTTTAAAAAATGGGATTGCCAAATGAAATATGTATGTGCTGTTACCTTCCCCCATAAAGAAATAGCAATAAATTGAGAAAACTAGCAGCTTTATATAAACCCTCGACGTGCTGTAGCATAGTCCATGCACGGCGTGCCAATGGTCTCTGCATGAAAAATAAGAAATTCCAATGAAATCATGCAATTGCACAAGTATGAAACATTTTACAATCTTCTCTCATAATTCCTCCACGTCATCAAAACATATGTTGATTAAACCTAATATTCCAATAGCAAAGATGAAATTGTTGGCTGGGTTTACAATTTCATATATCCACAAAGTTAGAAAGAGTATTAGTTAACTCTAGTTCACTTCTCTGTTTAAAGGCAAAAACTGACTGAACAGAAGTAGGGATAATTTTTGCTTATCATAATCCTAGTGTAAACACCTGGTACAGAAATTCTAGCAGACAATGTTGGGTTCAGTTACAAGACATGCAGTGCAAACCAGTTTACAAGAAGGAAATAAAAATGATAAAAGACAATAATAATATCATCTAGTACCTGCTCAGAATCGCCCCATCTACGAAAGGCTGAGAAACCCTGTAAGCGGGTCCATAGATACCGACCACCAACCGTACCAAGGCAATACCAGACTTTCTGATAAATTGAAAGCCCTGGTCCCTCAAGACCAGTTCTAACTGGTGATGTAAACAAAACAGTAAAGTAAGTATGAAGCTGAATTAAATTCACATATTGCAATAAGTAACTAACTAGGGTAAGGCAAACAAGGTCAACATTGTAATTTAATAAACCAAAGGAACAGTCCTGGCAACAGTGGGTTTCTTGAGGAAAGCAAAATCAAAACCAAATGGAAATTGGGTAAAATCCTAAACATAAATGTTGTGTGGCTGGTTGACATTACCTTCTTTTCCGGTAACAGGCACTTGATGTTCGTCACGGTACCGAAGATTCATCAATCCATTACCAGGAGTAGGCTTGTCAACCCAAATAGAGAATCTCCAAATGAGGAACTCTAGAAACGCATCTAGCTCTGGTTCATATTGAAACAAAAATCCTGGCTGAAGGGTAAAACAAAACAATGGCAATCAATAAAGTAGGTCTGGAGCTAAAACAAGTGGTATCAGGTAGAAAAAATTGGATTTTGTCAAAAGCCATTTGGACGGTCTCCGTCCAAAGATTTGGAGTGCCGTACGATATAATTGATGACAATTAATCAACGGTGATTTTGGTCATGTAAGTGCTAAAAATAAATATACATTGTATGCTGGCCATATTTACAGTGATGGGGCCACACACTATCACCGTTGATCAATGGTCACCAATTATATCGTAAAGCTCTCCGAATCCTCTGGATAGGAGACCGTCCAGATGACTTTGGACAAAATCCTATTCCCAGGTAGAAGATCCAACGAATTTGGTACTACCGTAAAATTGTTGACACCCACTACAAGGTAAACATCATAAAAAACAAAATTCTGGCATGATTTTCTCCCCATCCATCGGTTTGAACAATAAGCATGGTGCCATACAGTACCAGGATTACACTTCCTAAGAGATATACCAGTAAATACCTTCATGAGAGCGAACACTTTCACGAGCTGCTCCTTGAGCATGGCCGACATCTCGACATCCAGCCGCGCGGCATCGAACTGGTTCACTCTCGAGATCGACACAGGAAGGGCAACCTAACATACATACAACCATCATCATACTACATCACTTAAAACCCTAATCAGACAATTCAACGAACTACCAGAGAACAAAATCAAACAAACAGACCGTAGAGGAATCCCGCACGGATCTCCAGAGAGGCTGCAGCCTGCCGTACTCGACGAGCCACGCGTCCTTCGACGGGGCCCGAGGTAGGGTTTCGGCACTTCCCATACCGTTGGTCAATTAGCTCGCTAGCTGCGGAACCCTCGGTCAGTTAGGCTTGGAAAAGAAGTCAGCGAAGAAGGGAAGGGAGGGGTGATCGGATCGGATCGGATCGGATCGGACCCCGCGGCGAGAGGCGCCCCCACGTCGTTAGAGGAGGTAAGGGCGATAGATAGAGGAGGCGGGGAATGAGCCAATGACATGTGGGGCCGGTTCCGCAGGCCCTGTAGTTCTAATTTCTTTAACCTTTTTCTCTCATTTTTTTTATTTTTATTTTTGAAAGTTCACAAAAATATCTCAAGGAATGAGAAAAAAATTTTCATTTTGGACGTACGTTATAAGAAGTTTCCTTGCCTTTCCCTTGAAAATATTTTTAGGGATTTAATCGTGTGCTCAAGTTTTGTCACATCGTCCAAGTTCTTGCCTCTATCAAAGTTGAACACTTATTTTGGATATATCATTTACCTGAGTACTGAATATATAATTTTGAGATATTAATTGTGCCTGAAATATTTATCTCAGTGTAATGCGTTAATAGTTTAACATGAATTTATTTTTGTTTTAATTGTTGGGAAATTTTTCACAAAAATTCTCATTGTTTTAGATTTAGCCCACAATGTAAGATATTTGTAACATATCTCGGCCTGATTAGAAAATAAAAACTCGCTCCTCATTTGCTTAGCCCGCATCTTAAATCTCGGTATCAGTAGGAAATTACGGCCCAACAGGAGGCCCAATTTCACAAAACATTTCAATTTAGATTCCCAGGCAAAGTGGACCTGTATATAGATACATGGAGCTTCTGTGCCACCTACAAGAGAGGCACTGGTACCAACTGATACCAATGTACGATTTAAGGACAATATAATTTGAGGAGGGATCCAATAACTATGGTTATTGGTGTCCATGGTAACCATTTTATTATTTATACATAAATTGGTAAATCCAAACCGTTAGATGTATTCTAAATCATCTCAATAACATATACACAAAAAATGATAAAATTTTAACATCGTTTCGATAGTCATCAAGGGAGGAGAAAAAATCATAAAATTTGAATCGTTGATTTTTTTTAGAAGAATCGTTGATTTTTGTTAATGCTTGATACATATGTAAATAAAATCAAAATGATATAATTTTTTGTATATACATAAAATATGATATATACAATATATTCTATCAATTAGTTTTGATATTTAAGAATTTAAAATGTAGTTATTTAAGATTTAATTTCATGGTCACAGATCGGTCAGTAAAAATATGGTTATTTGATCCCTCCTCATATAATTTATGGTTTTACACACTAGGAACAAGCAAGTTCGAAGATCAATTCTTGAAAGGTAATTATTATAGGAATTAATTTAGGACTTCACATGGCTCTTTAATGTTCTACAATTCTAATTTCTAAATAAAGGTTTCAAATTTCATTATAAAAAAAATAAATAAATAAACAAAGGTTTCAAATTTTTCATAAAATAAATGAGATGTCAAGAAAGTTATATTAAGTTCTTACCGGACCTTGAAATTTTCAAATTATAGAATACCCTTTTATTTTATGATAAAACTTGTCTTTTCACAATACCAAGTTTTGTGGCTCGTATCAGACCTGGATTTTGAGAAAGATTTCGTTTTTAGTTAACAGAATGACATAAATCTGCCTCAACAGATAGTTATGCAGCGGTACCAATACTTCAATAGGTATCTGGTACTGATAGGTACGTACCAGAAGACAGAAACACAGTCTGCAGTAACGAGGCTTGGTTTTACATGTGATGTGATCAAGAGTTACTGGGTTAGACATGAAAGAACTGGACCTGACATAGTTCAGGCCCCATCTATATAATATCTCCCGCTCTTTAGAAGAACAGACACGATTGACTGAACTTCTGATATCTAAGAGAGGGAGATGCATATGCATGCTGATGATAATTATATTGATGTTGTCTATTATCAGAACCGGTTACATTTGATTTCTAATTCTTCTGTTTGAGCACCATTACTCCACATAACCAAATTCAATTGTTAGTAACTAAATATTAGAATGTGTTCATTACTATATCTCGTCCAGAATTTCAGTGATTACCCGAATCATACATGATACATGGGGAAACAATTTTATACAATTCCTGTCTAATTAATAAAACTGTTTACACATAGATGATAATTTTCTTTCAAATAATTAGGAGACATAATTATGATACTAAACTAATTATTCAGCAAGTTAACTATTGGCATAGGGATTAGCAGATCATGATATCGGATATCCTGTGTGCAGTGTCATGAATTTTTTTTTTTTTTTTTTTTGTCTATGCTTAAAAAGAAAAGAAATCTTAAGGGTATGCTTACTTTAATACAAATTACAGGACTATGCCTACTTTTCAAACGCCGGCGTTCACATAGTCAAACTAGACGCCACCGTTCAGCGGGAGAAATAATCCGGACTTGCACAGATTTTGGTCGGAAACCTGATCTGAACGCCGGCGTCCAGACACCGGCGTCCAGACTCAGTTTGTACGTCTGGATCATATGTTCCAGGTGCTTGGACTTTTTAGTATTTAGACTTAGTATTTGAACTTATTTTCATTTGGACTTTTAGCTTAACTGATCCGTAACTATTAGAACCACTTGTTATTTCTGATAATTGAACTTATTTGGACTTATTTTATTTTGTTTGACATTGTATTTCATTTGGACTTATTTCATTTTGTTTGGCGTGTGTAGATGCAAATAAACTGAGTCTCGACGCCGGCGTTCAGATCGGGTTTCCGACCAAAATCTGTGCAAGTCCGGATTATTTCTCCCACTGAACGGTGGCGTCCAGTTTGACTATGTGGACGCCGGCGTTTGAAAAGTAGGCATAGTCATATAGTTTGTATTAAAGCGGTTAATATTTCTTTTCTTTTTAGGCATAGACAAAAAAAAAAAATTCCAGTGTCATACACGTTGATACCATTATCAAAGCTGATAGCATTTGTCTGAAAAATTTGAAAGGGTCATATCTAGTGTCCTTAATATTAGTGTCAACATATTTACATTATTATAAAATTTGAGTTAAGAGTTATAAAATTTGAGATCAGAATTTCAAATTTTGTATATACGTGGACAGTTAAAAATGAGGACACATAAAAATTTCCAATTTGAAATACCAACAAGAACAATAGAGATTTTTATCAGAATATCAGGTGTATAACATTAGAATAAGTGAGAGGATATGCTCATCTAAGTCCGGATATTCTAAAGAACAGGCTCTGCAGATACCTTTCATTCAAGCATCTGGCATGTACAGGTGCTTAATTATAAAGCGCACCTTCATGTAATGAACCTAGTACAATTCTCAACTGTGACGTATGCATGATATTGATAAAGAGAAATATCTTGAGTCCATTGAAAACCTGTCCATATATACGTCTATAGACACATATAAAGAATGTAACATATACATCCAATTTTGTAACCTACGACGCTATGGACGGATATTGTATGGACGGTACGTAGGCATTACTCATGATAAAGAGCAACCCCCTTTTGAGGGTGAATTGATATATTGATATATCTATGGGAAACTTCATGCGTCCACATATGGACGGTCCATCACACTCACAGAGTGTAACACGTGGTGGGATCCACTGTAACACTTTGTGAGTGTGATGGACCGTCCATATGTGGACGCTAGGTGTTACTCATATATCTATCTATCATGAGAAAGCAACCCTTTTTGAGGGTGAATTGGATAAATTATTGGGATCTAAATTATTGTGAGATCCCCACCTGTATATCAGTTCTCTAGCTACCACGTTGCCCGACAAAAATTGAGCATATACTCGAGATATTGGACGTGCACATACTAGAGCAATTATTCTGTTCAGTTAATCCTCTGTACAATCATAACTTAAATAGTTTAGTTTAAGGTGTTTAGAATGTCTGATAATACATATTGAATGCTGAAAAGATTAACCTGTATAATTAATTAATTAGGTGGTATACCTGCATGCATGGCTGGATATATAAACCACAACATCGGATCAAAACGGTGTTAATTAATTAATTTGGTTTCTTAGCATGAAACGAGGGATCAAAATTTTCTAATACCGCTTAACAGTTGTAAATTTGTAATTTATAGGACCAGAAAATTTCTTAATCAGTACGTGTTTTTACATATCTTCAACTTTCATCTTATGCATGCGGCTGATTCATGATCTTAAAATTGATCTCTTTACAACAATATTATTATGGGTAAAGATTCTATCCCCTGCACACAAATCCCCGGTTTCTATCCCCGGACCAAGTCAACCCGTTCCATTTGTAAATTTCAAAATACTCTATTTGAAACATTCGCGATCTTATCGCTCCCGTCGAGTGCTATGTCAACACTGACAAAAGTTTCTACTCAATGGCACATAGCAAATCAAACGAAGTTTTGTCATGTTTTACCTTTTCATTGTAAATATAAGTAGTTGTATCATTTTCATATTTTTCTTTAAATCATGTCGTTAACAATTGAATGAGCAAACAAATAAATTCTATATATTAATGTTAATTAAGAACATCAAAATGTGTGTGAAGTAAAAATATTTCATGTTCTTTTTGTAAATATTATCATACAAAATATATTTACACTTTGTGATATAATAATTTATATTGGTAGTTATTTGGTCAAACTGGGGATTTGACTTGGAGATTTTTTGGGATGAAACATTTTTCTTAGATTCTTGATGCTAGGACAATTTTCAAAAGTTTCATTTATAGATATTTATAATTTGATTATTTAGTATTTGTACTTGTCTTTGTAGGTATTATTATCACTGTCGGTTTTTATATTTTTTTGAAAAGTAATTATATCTTCCCACAGCCTAATATCCCCTCCCCGCCCCAAATCCCCGGTCCCCTCCGACCCCACTTTCCTACATAACTACCTCTATAACCGTTTGACATTTCCAAATTTGAAAATTACGATCCGAAGATTCATTTCCTTACTGGACTCGCAATGCTCTTTCTTCGTTCTTCCCTCTTCGCTCTTCGTTCTTCGCTCCGCAATTTTAAATTTCAAATTTAAATCGCGTTTTCAGATTTTGCTCGCCATTTATAATCTTCGATCCTCATCTAGCGTTCTTCTCCAGTCTGTAAATCGCGATTCATCATACTGAATCGGAGATTGTGAATCAGTTGGAGAGGTTTGTGTTTGATTCGGCAGTTCAATTGGTTCAATTTCGCCATTGCTATCTGTTGAGCTTCTTTCTTCTCCAGTCGATATCTTCATTTTGGCTCGTTGATTTGGTACACAAAAGCTAGGTAATTTTTAAGAATTCTTTGTTCAAAATGGTAGAATTTGTATTGACTGCTATCAATTATTGTTTATTTACATTTTTTTCACAAATTATACTGAAATTTTGTGATATGTTGTTATTTGTTGTAGTCAATATCTTATGTACATATACATATTAATAATTTCTTTGTTTTATATTTGTGTTTTGGTAGAGTATGTATTTATACTGTTGAGTTTTCTTGATTTTGAATTATTTTGCAGTATTTGTACTTTTTAATTTTTTTGCTTTTATATATGTTATGTACAGTATGTTATTTTCAGTATTAATACTTTGTTTATTAATTATTTGTATCTATTTGTACTGTGTATTTGTACTGTCAGTTTTAGCTGATTGGAAATTATCCTGTTATATGTTGTTTATTCATCATTTTGCCTATTAACTATTAATACTTTGTTTTCACAAGTATTATTACTTTTGTAATTATATATGTTTAGTTCATTTAATATAATTATGTATTGTTGCTGTTAATGAAAATGGTACAATTTGTTATAGTAAATTGGTGCATCAGATTCTGGTAAGGAAGATGTTGTCAATAGTGATTGTATATCGGTTGCACCATGTGTTGGTATGGAATTTGATTCATACATTGAAGCATTAGAATTTTATCAAAGTTATATAATATGTCATTTTGTCAAAGCATTAGAATTTTATCAATTTTATTGGTGGAAAATGTCATTTAGTTAGGTAAATGTCTCACATTTATTTTTGAAGTATTTGTAAGTTCAATTGTATGTATTGTTTAATATTTTTTTTGTTCCTTTTTATGCAGTATGACATTTCAAAGGACGTGTTATTATTGCGTACAAGAACTTGACTGATAGGAGCAATCTAAAAATCAAAATGATAGCACCATGACTATTATAATTTGGATAATGTAGGTTTATTATTAGTAGTTCAGTACTTGGATATTAAGACTTTGGTTATATTTGTGATTGCTTTTAGTTTGATGGATGTATGTGTTGTAGTTTAAGTACTTGAATGTGAATTATGTTGCATGAATGTTACTTTGCTAAGTTGGTTTGTTCAATTCTGACAAATATTGTTTATCATGATTATTAACATGGTTGTCACTTTGTGAAATTTTTCGTTACTATTGTTCAGTTGTATTTTTTTAGTGAGATGATGCTAATTATTATCTTTATTGTACTGCATTTTTAGTTCCAAGTAAAATTATTTTTACTTATATATTATAAGTATTTATACTTCTTACAGTATTTTGTTATTTTATTTTGGGTGTGAATTAATTATTTATTTTTGTCATAAAGTAACATTTATTGTTATTAATATTTTGATATTTTTGATATTATTTGTTTTTTCAGTAAATATTAATATTTTCAGGATAATGTAGCGGAAATTATTTTAATTAAATAATTATTTTAGTAAAAATTTAAGTAATTATATATGTCATAATGAATATATATACCTACAGCATTAAGTATTATAGGTTATCTTGTTAAAATAATATTTTGTGTATTCTGATTTATGTATTATTACTTCAAATATTTAGCTTGTTGGAGTTATTTGATCGGGGATTTGACTTGGCTTTGTTCGGGAAATTATTTCAAAAGTTTATATTATATGTATTTTGTCTTTCTTTATTTACTATTTGTATTCTTATTGGAAAGTATTAATACATTGTCACTGTGAAATCGAGCGTCTGCTTTCTTTCGTGTTGTAGGTATTAATACTTATCCGCTGCCCTCATTGGATCTGGTCAAAGCGGGGATTTGACCTGGGGATTTAGCTTTGGGGATGGATATCATTTAATGGGGATGTGGGGATTTTAAGCGGGGATTTACCCTTGGGGATGAATATCTTCTCCCTATTATTATATATTCAAACTACTCAATTTGGACTTTTTTTTATGATTTAATCCATAATTAATATGATGCTTGATTCGTTATTCTTATTTCTTTTAAGATGAATATATATATATATATTTTTTTTTTTGAAGCTAGCTGAAATATCTATCTAAAAGTATCAATACATAATCAAACAAACTATGCACGTACAAACTGACATGTCACCGCTCTTAATACTTCCACAACATGAAACGCAATAATTAATTAGTGACTGCATGCAAAGTAACAGTACAGCCAATTGCTGTAGCCTGTACAATTTACTATTCAGAAAGTGCCAAAGACACGTCGCTTCATTTATATATCCCCATCATAATTCACATGTACGATTATATTATATATATATACATCTATCAAACTGGCTGTCCGGCTGTCCCCATCAACAATCAAATAATGCGCTAACACACTAATGACTCTATGACACTACTAACCTCCCTTCTCCACTTCGCCGCATATTCCCTTCTATAATTCTATACCTCTCAAGCCCAACAGCAGAGTCTATACCCCACCTTTGTTCTATTGTTCAGACTCTCCATCAGTGGCCATCTACACCGTCGACAAAGCAATCTAGCCATTGAATTGCATCACAACAAGTACAATAGCTCGAGTGCTTATATCCTCAGCTGCGCAGTATTGTACTGCACGACCAATCAATGATGTACGTGGATTATAAGGGTTTTTTTGAGATTGAGTTCCATGAATCTTAAAAGCGAATCCAACGGCCAGAGTGCTGCACAGTCATTCACTATGCAGTAGAGGATATGAATTGCAATAGCTCAATTGGATGATTATCGTCTGATCCGGGTCACATGCCTCATGACCCCTTGGATCTCCTCGGGATTCGGGTTTGCCCGAATACCGAAGGGATTCAACCGAATCCCGAGGAGATCCAACGGGTCACATGCCATGAGGCATGTGACCCGGGTCAGAGGATATGAATTCTAGCTGAATGCAGCTTACATGTATGATGTATATATGCATTATGCTGTATTGCAGTACATGTAGTTAATTATATGTAATATCGATTGATCATATCGAGAATCAAATATCTGAAGCACCCCCTAATAAAAAGAAAATAAGGACATTTCACCGGTGCATCCGCATGAAATTATGCGTATTGTTGACGACGCAACTGCGGCTCTGCAAAGCCGACTGCGCGGCACTTGATGTCAGATCGAGCTGGAGATATTTCCATCGATGCTGGTACAGGATTCGTTGTTCGTCTGTATGGACCGAGCCACTTGGCAATGAGAAACTGCCTTTTCCTCCATGGCGGCACACTCAAACCCCGACTCTTCAGTGATCGTTTCGCCTCGTCTGCCAAGATGCGCAACACCCGCTTCATCTGCTAAGCAAAAAGAAAAAAAGTTAAGTTCCGAGCTATGTCAAAGCAATTAAGAATATATGTTTTAATGTAATAGTTTTCTTGGTATATATCGATCATTTCCATTTGTGAAGTACAAAATAACCTCTATTATTTGGATTTGAGTGTAATTACAAAAGTTCCAAAATTTTGAGTGATACTAAAGGAAATGTAATTGCATTTGAGAAACATCTTGCGTCCATTGAAAAAACAGTTCATACATCCATAAACATGTACAAAATGTAACAAATACATTCCGAAATGTAACAGATACATCCCAAAATGTAACCTATGAATGTTATAGACGGTTTTTCTATGGACTCTAGGTATTACTCATCGCAATCACGTCAATTATTTATAAATAGAAGAAGAATTGAAGAACAGTTAATATATTCAGAAAGACTATATAGATATAATTAATTAAATCATTGAACTTTGATATATTTTATAATAAATCGTATAATACCTCTTCCTGTCGTATCACTGCCACTTCCGGCAGCGCAGACAGCATGGTTTGGTACTCATCCGTCGGCCCTGCTACCTCCGACTCGGCTGCAAAATATAGATCAACAATATATCGCTCTTTTTTCCCATCCGCTGACATCTGCACAACATCTATGTACTCGTAATTGCCCGGAGCGAGTCCTTTCGAACCCTCCCACCTTGCCTTGCAAATACCAGAATCATAACCTCGCTCTCTCAGACGAGTCATGATCGCACGGTTGAAGACCGATCGGTTCGCCTTGACCGGCGCGAGTTCTTCCATTGCATCCTCTACGTCGGAATGAAGTTGCAGGCGAAAAGGGTCGCGTTTTTTTCTTGGCTTCAGGAGCTTCCTTATCTCCTCTGCCGTTTCTTTTGCACGATCAGTCGAAACAGATTCCGTATCGGAGTCTGAATCGCCTCTGGAGGATGAAGGAAAAGCGGATTTCCTGTCCTCGTACTCGGTTTCGAAGAACTCGTGTACGAGGAAGGAAAGGGAATTACCGAGGGAATCATCGTGCTCGCTGCCGCTGGTGGAGTAGCTGCATGCGTGCGGCTCAATCGGGTAGCTGAAGCGGGCCATCACATCGGCACTTAAGGGCTTCATTGTGAATTGGAGGATTGAGATTGAATGAACTCCTATGAAGTGAGAGAGAAGATGAAAATGTTAGTCAGGGTTTGAAAGATTTATATAAGGGAATTATAAGCAGCTAATTTTTTTTTTTTTTTTTTTATATTCTTGGTACATGTCGACATGCTGAGATCATTATGTTACCAATAATTATAGGATGGAGTACTTATGAATGCATAGATCTTGACTCTTTTTGAGAAAAGATTTGTGTTTCCATATAGAGTTGAGCAGTACAAATTGTGCTGTACTATTGACTTATATCTCCAATTTGAAAATATTAATAGTCGATCCAAACTGGTCATTATGATCTTCATATACAATTTTACTTGTAAACCAAATTTTATATTTTTTAGAACTTTTTTACCATTTTTTAAGATATTTTGAAATATCACTTATTTGGATGACTCATAATGTTTTAAGAAAGTGATATTTACTGATTTACTGTGATTACTGTTACTGATTTACTGTCGCTCCTTGCTGCTAGCAAAATTGCTGTTGATGACCAAAAAGTGGAAAAAAAAAAATGGGTGTAGGAAACGCAGTGAAAGCACCAATCTATGCAAAAGCATATTATGAAATAATAATTCTTGTTTATTAAAAAGATGACTTTTGTGTCCATATTTCATATGAAGTAATATTTCTTATCATAATATCCACATTTGGAATATTGGATCAAGAACCGGGTCAGAGTCACTCAGTCAGTATACTATTAATTGGTAATTGATTTTTGGTATATATATGAACGGGCCGGACTGAGCCCTCAGGGAATGAGTACATATATTATTAAGTTGTTAACTGCATGTAATTCTATATATATTTGCTCTACAATTCTACATGCATGTTTAGTTCTCCTACTTTGTCGGCCCAATATGTCTTACAAATTAAACTATGTACCAACAGAACTTTAGTATTGACAGTGAGAACTGAGAATACTATATAATGATGGACTTGCATGCAACTGGAGTTCATTTTCCATCAAGAAACTATGTACAGATAATTAATTTTTGATGCCGTCTCTTTTGGTATATATATTACTTCTTCTTTTTCCCGTCCAAATTAATTCTTATTTGAACTAGAATTTTATCTATAATTTTCTCAAATTGGAAATATCTTATTTATGCATTCATTTCAGAAATATACTGCATGTATTATATTTAAGAATTTAGAAGCTACAAGAAGGAAGCAAAAAACAATATCGGACCATCATAATTTTTTAATTAGAAGCAGAAAAGGAATAAAATAGCATATATAAATATATACTTACTCCAAGTGATTCAATATTCAGCCACGAAAATATATGAAGCCAATGACATTCGACGGCTTAAATACAACTAAACTTCTCCGAAACGGTGAAGTCGAAAACCAATCAGGCCGGCGGAGGCATACCCGTCGAGCTCTTCTGGTTCTTGTTCGAGATGATTGCATGAGACAATTAATGGTGTGACCTTATGATCAAGCTAGGTTATAACTTATTATCATCAGATATGGAAGAAGTACGAGTTTGGAGAGGCTAGAAGCAGTTTTATAGAGAGACATTGACCTTGGTTCATGCGTCCAGATGCATGGTATATGTGCAAAAATATGTCCAGGTTCAGTGAACCATGCATCAAGGCAGAAACAGAAGCTGCACAGTGCACTGATTCATTGATTAGCAAATCCTGTTTGATATTAATTAAACATTAGTTATGTTAATATTAATAAAAAAATATTACATTAGTATGTTTTGGTCTTTAATTACAAAGAATAAACAGTTTAGATCTTCTAATTAAATTGTCTACGTGTAAATGTGTAATAGATAGAGTCCGTATCGGCTACGATCCAAATTGGATCGGAGGACCCTCCAATCGTGATCCGACGACTGTAACTTTTAGGGGGTTGGAATAATATCTGTCGTCCAATTGGGATTGGAGGGCCCTCCAATTTGAATCGTAGCTGATTTGATCGCGTAATAGATAACTTACGGTGAATTTTTTTATGGGAAAAAAATAAAACATAATACCTATAATCTATACGATAAGAAAATTTTGAAAAGGTAGAAAACTTATTTGAGAATGTGGCCCTCTTCATGGTGACGGTGGAGTTTTGGACTGCACACTTCAATGAGAGTGTGGTGCGGCCAGTGCAGTGACGTACCACACCATTCAAAGTGCAGTCTGTGATTAGAAAAACTTCCCTTTTTTATTTTTTTAATGTAAGTACACCATTTTCATAATGTTTCTATGGGTTAGATATAGATTAATATGAAAACGTTTACATTTTGGTATATAATATGATTGACTCAAATTATACTTTGTACAATAAAAAGTAAAACTACAATAAGCTT
This sequence comes from Cyperus esculentus, assembly GCA_030179965.1. Taxonomy (NCBI): domain Eukaryota; kingdom Viridiplantae; phylum Streptophyta; class Magnoliopsida; order Poales; family Cyperaceae; genus Cyperus; species Cyperus esculentus. Next base: position 2,504,243 of record JASGLE010000044.1, read on the forward strand.
AAGCTCACATAATCATTCCGTGAACATACCTCAAAAAAAAATTAAATAATAACCAAATTTTAATTAATATAACTCAATAAATTCTTTATATCAAAATCATATATGATACAAAAAATTTTAATTTTGAGAAACTTTAAATATTTGTTTGAGATTTTTGTAAAGTGACACATGAAATATTGCATAGTCACCTTTTAAAAAAATTAAAATTAATAAAAAAGGACCAATGACCAATTATTGGTTATTTCCACATTTTATATTTAAGAGCTCTAGTAATTAGGTCTTAGAACTATTTATATAGGAGCTCTGATTTGATAATATTCAATCAATAAAATCTATTGCTAAATTTTGAAAGTGCCTTCGAACTCTTTCACAATCTAATTAAGACCCTCCAATCCAAAATCTTATCTTAATCCACAATCTAATTAAGACCCTCTCCAATCTAAGATCCTCTCACCTTTGAGCTCTAATTTACTTTACTTCTCCTCGTTAATTTTTTTTGTGAATTTTGTTTAGTACACGAAGTTTCAATAAAAAAATATGTTTGCTTATATCTTCTCCATTTGATTATAAACCGACATCTCCAGTCTCCACTTATAAATTAGCTACAAGTTACCGCCAAAGCAAAGTTGCACTATAATAAATGAGGAGGGATCCATAATCCATTGACAATGCTTATCATGAAACGTCACTTAAATTGAATATAATAAAAAACGTAATAAATCTATAAGTTAAATAATACTTCTTAAATCAAAATATATATCGATCAGGTGTATATAAAACATTAGAATAAGTTAGAGGATATGCTCTAAGTCTGGATATTCTAAATAACAGGCTCTGATACCTTTCATTCAAGCATCTGCATATGTACAGGTGCCAATATATATATAAAGCGCACCTGATCATGTAATGAACCTGGCCAGTACAATTCTCAACTGTGATATACATCTATCAAACCAGCTTTCCCCATCAACAATCACATAATGCGCTAACACACACACACACACACTATGACACTAACACTACTAACTTAGCTCTCTTCTACACTTCGCCGCATATTCCCTTCTATAATTCTATGCCTCTGATTCTATGCATTATGCAGTATTGCAGTACATATACACATAGAGTGGTTATACTATGGATCGGCAAGTAACCTTTCATTTTGAATCGAGCGGTTCTTGTTAAATATGTTTCTTTGATTGTATTTAAAAGACATATTGTGACCATCTGATTATGCAAAATGAACGGCCCATATTTCATCCGATCCATTATATAGCAGAATTAGCCACATATATATGTAATTATTTAATACCGATCGATCAAGAATCAAAGAAAATGATGGCATTTCAGCGGTCCGTCTGCCATATATGCGTATTGTTGATGATGCAACTGTGACATGGCAAAGCCGACTGCGCGGCACTTGATGTCAGATCGAGCTGGAGATATTTCCATCGATGCTGGTACAGGATTCGTTGTTCGTCTGTATGGACCGAGCCACTTGGCAATGAGAAACTGCCTTTTCCTCCATGGCGGCACACTCAAACCCCGACTCTTCAGTGATCGTTTCGCCTCGTCTGCCAAGATGCGCAACACCCGCTTCATCTGCTAAGCAAAAAGAAAAAAAAAATTAAGTTCCGAGCTATGTCAAAGCAAGAATATTTCTTAATTAATGTAATAGTTTTCTTTGTATATATCATTAATTTCCATTTGTGAAGTAGAAAATAACCTCTATTGTTTGGATTTGAGTTTAATTACAAAAGTTCCAAAAATTTGAGTGATACTAAAGGAAATGTAATTGCATTTGAGAAACATCTTGCGTCAATTGAAAAAACAGTCCATACATCCATAAATATGTACAAAATGTAACAAATACATTCCAAAATGTAACAGATACATCCCAAAATGTAACCTATGGATGCTATGGACGGTTTTTCAATGGACTCTGGGTATTACTCATTGCAATCACGTCAATTGATTATAAATAGAAGAAGAATTGAAGAACAGTTAATTAATATATTCAGTAAAACTAGATATAATTAATTAAATCGTTGAATTCAAATATGTTTTATAATAAATCGTATAATACCTCTTCCTGTCGTATCACTGCCACTTCCGGCAGCGCAGACAGCACGGTTTGGTACTCATCCGTCGGTCCTGCTACTTCTGACTCGGCTGCAAAATATAGATCAACAATATATCGCTCTTTTTTCCCATCGACGCCTAACATCTGCACAACATCTATGTACTCGTAATTGCCCGGAGCGAGTCCTTTCGAACCCTCCCACCTTGCCTTGCAAATACCCGAATCATAACCTCGCTCTCTCAGTCGAGTCATGATCGCACGGTTGAAGACCGATCGGTTCGCCTTGACCGGCGCGAGTTCTTCCATTGCATCCTCTACGTCGGAACGAAGTTGCAGGCGAAACGGGTCACGTTTTTTTCTTGGCTTCAGGAGCTTCCTTATCTCCTCTGCTGCTTGTTTTGCACGATCAGGCGAAACGGATTCCGTATCGGAGTCCGAATCGCCTCTGGAGGACGAAGGAAAAGCGGATCTCCTGTCCTCGTACTTGGTTTCGAAGAACTCGTGTACGAGGAAGGAAAGGGAATTACCAAGGGAATCATCGTGCTCGCTGCCGCTGGTGGAGTAGCTGCATGCGTGCGGCTCGATCGGGTAGCTGAAGCGGGCCATCACATCGGCACTTAAGGGCTTCATTGTGATTTGTGAATTGGAGGATTGAATGAACTGCTAAGAAGTGAGAGAGAAGATGAAAATGTTAGTCAGGGTTTGAAAGATTTATAAGGGAATTATAAGCAGCTGATTTTCTTTTTTTTTTTTTTATATTCTTGGTACATGTCGACATGCTGAGATCATTATGTTACCACTAATTATCAGATGGAGTACTTATGAATGCATAGATCTGACTCTTTTTGAGAAAAGGTTTGTGTTTCCATATAGAGATGAGCAGTACAAATTGTGCTGTACTATTAGCTCATATCTCCAATTTGAAAATATTAATAGTCGATCCAAAACCGGTCATTATGATCTTCATATACAATTTTACTTGTAAACCAAATTTTATATATTTTAGAACTTTTTACTATTTTTTAAGATATTTTGAAATGTCACTTATTTAGATGACTCATAATGTTTTAAGAAAGTGACATTTACTGATTTACTGATTTACTGTGATTACTGTTACTGATTTACTGTCGCTCCTTGCTGCTAGCAAAATTGCTGTTGATGACCAAAAAGTGGAAAAAAATTTGGTGTTTTGGAACGCAGTGAAAGCACCAATAGGTGCAAAAGCATATTATGAAATAATAATTCTTGTTTATTAAATAGATTACTTATGCATGTGTCCATATTGCACATGAAATAATATTTCTTGTCATAATATCCACATTTGGAATATTGGATCAAGAACCGGGTCACAGTCAGTACTCTACTATTAATTGGTAATTAATTAATTTGGTATATATATCAACGGGCCGGACTGAACCCTCAGGGAATGAGTACATATATTATTAGGGTCCGTATCTGCTGAGATCCAAAACCGATCTCAGGACCCTGAGATCGGTGATCCGACGGTGTGAGGACGATCTGGGTCCCGAGTCCGAATCTCGAAGTCGGTAAGAACCGTCGGATCCCGATCTCAGGGTCCTGAGATCGGGTTTGGATCGCAGCGGAATCGAGCGCTATATTATTAAGTGTTAAGTTGTTAACTGCATGCATGTAATTCTATATATATTTGCTCTACATGCATGGTTAATTCTCCTACTTTGTCGGCCCAATATGTCTTAGAAATTAAACTATGTACCAACAGAACTTTAGTATTAATAGTGAGAACTGAGAATACTATATAGTGATGGACTTGCATGCAGCTGGACTTCATTTTCCATCAAGGAACTATGTACAGTTTAATTTTTGATGCCGTCTCTTTTGGTATATATGTTACTTCTTCTTTTTTCAGTCCAAATTAATTCTTATTTGATTTATCTATAATTTTCTCAAATTGGAAATATCTTATTTATGCATTCATTTCAGAAATATATATACTGCAAGTATATTATTTAATAATTTAGAAGCGACAAGAAGGAAGCAAAACACAATACGGACCATCATAAATTTAATTTTAGAAGCAAAAAAGGAATAAAATAGCATATATATATACACTTACTCCAAGTGATTTAATCAGCCACGAAAATATATGAAGCCGATGACATTGGACGGCTTAAATACAACTAAACTTCTCCGAAATGGTAAAATCGAAAACCGATCAGGCCGCGCCGGCGTATACGTAGCCGTCGTCCGTCGAGTTCTTCTTGTTTGAGATGATTGCATGAGACAATGGTGTAACCTTATGATCAAGCTAGGTTATAACTTATTATCATCAGATATGGAAGAAGTACGAGCTTGGAGAGGCTAGAAGCCGTTTTAAAGAGAGACAATGACATTGGTTCATGCGTCCAGATGCATGGTACATATGCAAAAATATGTCCAGGTTCAGTGAACCATCAAGGCAGAGGCAGAGGCAGAGGCAGAAACAGAAACTGCACTGATTCATTGATTAATTAGCATATCCTGTTTGATATTAATTAAACATTAGTTATGTTGATAAAATTTATTATAATTTTGGTCTTTAAATACAAAGAATAAACAGTCTTGATCTTCTAAATTGTCTACGTGCATGTAAATGTGTAATAGATAACTTACGGTGAATTTTTTAAGGGAAAAAAAAATAAAACATAATATCTATAATCTATAAAATTAGAAAATTTTGAAAAGGTAAAACCTTTTTTGAGAATGTGACTCTATTAATTCACGGTGGAGTTTTGGACTGCACACATTAATTAAAGTGCAGTGCAGCCTGTGATAAGAAAAACCTTTTTTTTTTTTTTTTTCTTTTATAATGTAAGTACATCATTCATAATATTTTTGTAGGTTAGATTAGTATACGAAAACATTTGCATTTTGATATGTAATGTGATTGACTCAAATTATACTTTGTACAATAAAAGTAAAATTAACTACAATGAGCTTAAGCTCACATAATTATTCCGTGAGCACACCTCAAAAAATAAATCAAATAATAACCAAATTTATTAATATAACTCAATAAATTCTTTATATCAAAATCATATATGATACAAAAAAATTTCATTTTTGAGAAACTTTAAACATTTGTTGAGATTTTTTTAAAGTGACACATAAAATATTTCATAGTCACCTTTTAAAAATTAAAAAAAAATTAAAAAAGGATCAATGGCCAATTGGTTTTTTCCACATTTTATATTTAAGAGCTCTAGTAATTAGGTCTTAGCACTATTTAGGAGCTCTGATTTGATCATATTCGATTAATAAAATAAATTGCTAAATTTTGGAAGTACCTTCGAACTTTTCCACAATCTAAGACCCTCCAATCCAAAATCTTATCTTAATCCACAATCTAAGACGCTCCAATCTAGGATCCTCTCACCTTTGAGCTCTAATTTACTTTACTTCTCCTCGTTCATTTTTTGTGTGAATTTTGTTTAGTACACGAAGTTTCAATAAAAAAATTATGTTTGCTTATATCTTCTCCATTTATTTATAAACCGACACCTCCCGTCTTCACTAAATTAGCTACAATTAAACAAATTAAAGATGCACTATAGTAAATGAGGAGGGATCATTGACAAATGCTTATTATCTTGACAATATTGACAATGACAATTTAAAAAAATTGAATAAAATTACAATAATTTTAAACTTGAAAAATGTTTATGGATTTACTATTTACTATTTACATGATAGATTGATAGTATTTCAAATTTCAATCAATTTGGACATTGTTTGATGGCTTATCAAAAGTTTTATACATTTTTTAACGGTTGTAATTTAAGGATATTAAAAGAGATATCAAATGTCTGTTTAATTGAATATAATTAGAAATATAATAAATCTATAAATTAAACAATACTTCCATAATTTTTTTTATTTTTGAGAATTTTTAATGACTTTTTTTTCAAACTTTTTAAAACTGTCATGTCAAGACAAGCATTGTCACTAGATCCCTCATTATAAATTATGCATACAGCCCATTAGGCCTTTAAAACAGTCCATTAATTAATATATTAGCCCGTAGCATTAAAAGTTTGAGACCGTGACGCCCAAATCCCTGGCAGATTAAGGGCCGGCCTTTTTCGGCCCAATTAATTCTCTCGTGTTTTTTCCGCATGCAATGCATCCTTCACCCCCCTTTACCCCGTTGACTTTCATCCTTGATCACCCCCAAAGATTCTCAGTACTCTCTCCGTCTCTCGCCGTCGTCGCCTCCTTTTTCTTCCCCCAATCTATCGAACTCTAATTCCACCTTTTTTTCCCTTTGCAATTACCTCCCTAATTAATCCATCTGGTTTGCAATTCTTTGCTCACATGGGGGACAGTGGAAAATTCAATGATTTGCTCCTTGGTGCTGGGTCCGCACTGTTGGCAGAGCTTGCCTCTTACTCGATCCGTTCATTTTGGCCTCGGCGCAAGGACGTCGAGACATGGAAGTATAAATTGTGGTTGAAATCTGAGATCCGCTTGGCCCGTGCCACCATAGAAGAGTTGCCCGAGGGACAAACAATAAAAAACGAGCATGTGAAAGCATGGATGTCGGATCTGATTGAAGCAGCCGATGAGGGCGATATAACACTGCAGTCATCCACAGCCGATGCTGAGGCGTTGAAGAACGCCTTTACTAAGCTCGGACTTTTGATGAAAGATGAAGAAAAGTACCAGACATTGCTCAAATCTGAAAAAAATAAAGCAGAACTCAGGGCTGCGATTGCTGCTCGTGCTGCTGCTCGTGCTGGTGCTGCTGCTCCTATTAATCCAGAGACGCTCATTGCACCCGGATGCACCAATTATCCGCGTCCTTTAGAACGGTTTGGTAACTCCAGATTAGGACTCTTTTCTGCTGGTGCTGCTGGCAATCCAGAGACGCTCATTGGAGGTACCATGTATTATTCACATCCTTTAGAACAGTTTGGTTTCCCCAAATTGGAGAAGAAAGAAACATTCAATTATTATGCTGCTGTTGTTGCTGCTACTGCTGCTGCTTCTGGTAATCCAGAGAGGCTCATTGCACCTGGAGGCACCATAAATTATCGGTATCCTTTAGAACCGTATGCGTTTCCCAAATTGGAAAATAAAGAACCACTCTATTATGCTGCTGGTGCTGGTGCTGGTGAGCCGGAGATATCCCTGTCCATTAACCCTTCTCGTCGTCCCTGTGTTAGCTCTGAAGATCATCACTATCTTAACAAGAAACGTATGTCCTCAGAATCTAGTTACGGGCCCACAATATTGGAAATGGTTAATCCAACAGCATCTAAAAAGCGGAGAGTGCTCGGAGACAGCCTTGGCGAGGAACTTGAAAAGAATTCCTCTTGGCTGTATGATATTGATAGCACTGGGCGGGCACTCACTTTTATTGGTGAACAATCCATCAATGATCGCATGAAGATGAAGGGGAAATGCCTGGAAGGTGAGTTGGATGAGGAAACTGGACATGGCAAGGCCAATACACCGGCCTTGTCGTGCTCTCCATCCAGCTCATACGGAGGAGCTGGTGACAATATTCCTCCATCCTGTGACGGCACACCAGAAGATAATGATGCATGACCATATTCCTCTCTAAAATCTTTTTATTGTATACTAGAAGAAACTTATGATATTTCCTTGGGATTGACTTCTATCTTGTAGCTTGAGTTTGGTGGAAATAAAAGTGTTTTCCAATTTATAAACCTTGTCAATCTCTTGAATCAATCTTCTCTTTTTTTCTTATTTTCTTTGTTTCATTTTAGCTCAGATTTGTTTTGAATCTGATCTAACAGCACGCATTTTCATTTTGCTAGTGTGGACACTAGGTATGACTCATACCTTATGAGAAACCTTATGTGTCAACACTATGGACATCCATAAATGACACATAGGGTGTGACAAATAGAACCCACAATGTAACAATTACAACCATATGTGTCTTCTATGGATGTCCATAGTGTGGACACTAGGTATCACTCATATCTTATGGCCATTATCAAAGGAAAATGAGTGATAGTCTCTTCTTCACATTTCAGAAATGATTTTTTTTAGATAAAGATGAGGGTCAAGCCACTCAAATTTAAATATCTATAAAAGTCCTCATCCGGGTTTCAAACTTGTGACCTCCCACACGGAGAGCGTTGCTTTTAGTCACTAGACCAAAGGCTGGTTCTTATTTCAGAAATGATTTTGGCTGAATCTAGTACAATTAAAACTTTAGGATGCCTTAAATATAGATATGAAATTCTTGCAATTGAGACTCGTTGGCACCACACAACACAAGTAACGAATTGTCCATATTTTTTTTGGCACTCATTATTTGGACTGATACTGATCATCTTAGTGCCTTGGTGAAATTTTCACCAGAACGAAAAATGGTGATCCATGACCAGATGTTTTTTTTTTTGCTTCCGCGCGTTTTAATTGCTCATCTATAAATATATATTTTTTTAATTATAGATTAGTTTATTGCTGCCTTTAAATGGATGAATTTCACATAGAACATCCGCATACATGATACATCATGCACTTCTTGAATTTTTTTTTTTTTTTTACTTCCCAAAAATTGAATTGGTAATAATTGTTTAAAGGAAGAAAAATTGCGAATATCATTGTTCCAAATCACAATCAAATCGGTACCGAGTATCTTCTTTCGTGCAATTCATTGAAACTTACAAAAAGAACAATCAAATCCTTACTAATAATAAAAGCATATTGGAAAAAATGACATGAAAGGGCTATCCTCACATCTGAGCCATTGATCATTTTCTTCGATAGATCAGAACCGTTGATGTACGTTAATGCCCGTTAACGTTCTCAGCCCATTAAAATTAAGGCCCATATAAATTATCTCAAATTAAGACCCATATAAATTATCTCAAATTAAGGCTCATTACATATTATCTTAAAAGTTTATTATAAGAAATAATAATTTCAGCCCAAAACAAGGAGTGGGCTTTTTACTAGTATCATAAAATAAAGGGAGAATTATAGAATTCGCACTTCAAAGTTGATGATTTAGAAATTTGGCATTACAAAAATATGGTTTAGAAATTTGCCACTATGAATCTAGTTTGTTTATAGAATTGCCACTCCATCTCACATTTTATAGGTACTTCTTAAAAGAAATCCATGTAAACACAATTTACTGGATATGTTTTTTTGTAAACCCGAAATGCCCCTTACCCTTATAACCCACCAAAATGGAAGCACATGTTCAATCCTGTCCATTAGAGGAGGGCAACAATAAATCTCCGTGCTGGCAACTAAGATCTTTTATCAGATGTCACCTTTGGAGTCGTGTTGTAGCCAGGAACTCATCGATGTCTTCTGATCGAGTTGAGTCACAGCGGACACTAGCGTCGTCACGGACAGTACTTGTACCAGTTTATTAGTTTGGTACCGAGTGGAGTTGTGCTGTGTACTGAAACAATATATTGATTAAGGTATTTGGACACTTACATGAGTTTTAACTTGGCAAGTGATCCGATTTTGAACCACTGAAATGAAGTCTGTATGAGCTTTGCAACGTAAAATTATAGTGGCAGTTTACGTACTGGTAAGACATTTCAATGTTTGCTCGAAACAGCCTTACAGGGTCAAGAAGGGGACTGGACAAGAGAAATATACATATTGGCTCTTTGTTTTCATTTTTTTTATATGACTTAATATTCTTCCAGTATGTTCGTTAATATCTCAAATCAAGATGCACAACATGTTCATTAATATTTTTCTCCACCAAAATCATTAATTACTGCCACCGGTATAAAATATGCATCCAGTTTCGAATTTGGTAACAAGCTAGTTGGTATATCGGTGTTGTGATCAGTACCAAGTATGCGATTTGGTACTGAGTATCATTACCACTAAACTTGTCTATGATCTTATTGTACGAAAGCAAAACATAACTTATAAATTGCTATTAGAGCATAGCAATGGTGGGATGCAAGATGGCTGGGCGCTGTGTTGAGTGAGTGGGTCAGGCAAGAGGGAAACTGGGGCGTTGTGCCGTGTGAGAGGGTGGGCAATGTGCCGATGTGCCGCGTGAGAGCTTCAGATGGCCAGCAGGATTCTTCTCTGGCAGCGATACAAGAGGGAGGGAATAGAATTGATGGGGGGCGGCAAAATGAAAATGGGAAGGTGAAACGCAAGCATTTAGACAGTAATTGGAGGAAGAGTATTTTCGTCACTTCCAAATTTTATTATTATAAAATCATTTTTAGACCATCTAAATGGCAATTCTATAAACACGCTAGATTCATAGTGGCAAATTTCTAAACCATGTTTTTGTAATGGCAAATTTCTAAACCATGTTTTTGTAATGGCAAATTTCTAAACACAATTATTTAGTAGTATGAATATGAACCATACATAATTGTATTAAAAAAAGTCATAATATATACCAATTTACAGCACTACAACCTCATTAGCCATCAGCTATTGGTGAAAAATACAAGTCTTTTTTCTGTCAATCGATCGAGACAGAATTTTTTTCTTATGTATATATTTTTGAAGTAGAGAGACACACAAGTTATTTTCCTTTGATAATCCCCACAAGATATTACAGCAGAAAAAAAGAAAAAAAGAAAAAAAAAAAATTACATAGTGTCAGATTCAAAACTAATCCTGAGCTAAAATGAAACAAAGAGAGCAAAATTCAAGAGATGTACCAGGTTTATTGTAAAACAATTTTATTTGTACGAGTTTTGAAGTACAAGTTCTTCTTCAAGGAAAAGCCACCATTTTCTTCTGATATACTGTCTAATGTTTATAGAAATGTCTTTTCTTTTTTTTTTCTTTTTTTTTTTTTGAAAAGCTTCACAGCGGGTGTCAATGTTTATAGAAATGTCTCCAACACATCCATCATGTTCTTCTGGTACGCCGTCAGAAGATGGAGAAAAACATGGTCACTCAACTCCTTTGAAAGAACTGGATGGAGAGCATGACAAGGTCGGCATACTGGTCTCGCGATATCTTGTTTGCTCATGATCAAGCTCACCTTCTGGGCATTTCCCCTTCGTTTTCGTGCAATCATCAATAGAGTGTTTGTGAGAGTTTTGCTTCAAGCCGAGACCTCTACGCTTTTTAGATATTTTACAGGTTCGCGTTTTGGAAATCTTGCTCGAGGGACAGAACTTCCCAGAAGGAGTCCTCACTGGGGACACAGGGTTCCGGTTTTCGGGTACCTTCTCAAGGGGATGACAAATTTCGGACCTGCTACTGGGAAGAGAAATATCAGTAGGCACAGAAACAACGAACAAAGGTGTCTCCAGATTACCATTACTACCACTAGCGGCGGCGGAATTGATTAATTCTATTACTTCCGATTTGATGGAATAGTCGATGTACGTGCTTGCATCCTTGGTCAAGGCTTCAAGATTCCGTAAGGCTTTCTCCAATGCCCTAGGGTTGGCCGCGGACGATCGCAGAGCAACATCACCCTCGTCGGCTGCAGCAATCAGATCCGTCCGCCACTTCTCCACGCCCCGGTTCTTGATCGCCTGTCTCGCCGGCAGCGCGTCTAAGATAGCGCGGGCCAGGCGGATCTTGTTGGCCAAACTTTCTTTATACTCCGCCGTGTTATTATCCTTCTCCTTACTGAAGATCGAACGGACCACGCGGGAGGCGAGCATAGCGGCCGCGGCACCGGCCAGAAACGCCATGAGACTCTACTTATGGATCGGTTAGGGAAAGGGGGAATCAGAGGAGCATCGATCGGCCGGCGGGGGAGAAAAGGGAGGCGGCGAGCGAGTGTTTTGATTTAGGGTTATCAAGGAGTAAAGTCAACGGGGTTGCAGGACGAAAGAAGAAGGAAAGAATGGATTTCAACCGATGAGCTCTCAGCTCTCCTGTTTTGTATTGAAGTTCCAATTAATTCCACTTTCACTTGGCCCAGATGAAATCCGAAGACGAACGGACAGACGTTCTTCTTCGGATTTACAGACTTTTGGGCCTTTTTGGACTCGAATTTCCTCCCTTTTGTTAATAAAAATACAGCTGATTTGTACATAATTTTTTTTTTTTTTATATCTCTCTTTTGAGATCCATTAATTTACAACCGCTAAAAAAAATAAAATTTTGGTAAGCCATCAAATAATATTCAAATTGATTGAAATTTAAAATATTATATCTATAAATATTTTTTTTCATTTTTAAGATATTTTATAATTTTATTCAAAATTTTAAAAATTGTCAATGTCAATAGATCTCTGTTCATTATGTAAAACACTTAAACTAGGATCGGGATCACATGCTTTTCTCAAAAGAAAAGCAGGCCCTGCTTTTCTTGATCCGACGGTTGAGAAACACCGAAGTTTATTGAGATCCGTACTGAAAAACACTGAAGTTAATGAAGTACTTTGAGATTGGTGCGACAACCGATCCCGACCTTCGGATTGGAAAAGCAGGGCCTGCTTTTCTGTTAAGAAAAGCAGCAGATTTTTATCCCTTAAACTACAACCATTGAGAAGTCCATAGAAATGTGTTGAGCTATCAAACAAAATTCAAATTCAAATTGATTGAAATTTAAAATATTATATTCATAAATATTTTTTTTTTCATTTTTAAGATATTTTATAATTTTATTCAAAATTTTAAAAATTGTCAATGTCAATAGATCTCTGTTCATTATGTAAAGAGGAGGGATCCATTGACAATGCTTATAATGACAATTTTGACAATAGAGATTTTAAAAAATTTATAATAATTCATAAAAATCTTAAAAATGAAAAAAATTTATGGATGCATTCTTTAACTTATAGATTAATAGTGTTTTAGATTTCAATCAATTTGAACATCGTTTGATGCTTTATCAAAATTTTATACATTTTTTAACGGTTGAAATTTAACGAGCTTTAAAGAGCTATCAAAAGTCACTTAAATTGAATATAATTTGAAACATAATCAATCTATAAGTTAAATAATATCTCTATAAACTTTTTTCTATTTTTTAGAATTTTTAACTATTTTTACAAATTTTTCAAAATCCCCATTGTCAAGATTGTCAAGATAAGCATTGTCAATGGATCCCTCCTCTTATGTAAAACACTTAAACTAGGATCGGGATCACCTACTTTTCTCAAAAGAAAAGCAGGCCCTGCTTTTCTTGATCCGACGGTTGAGAAACACCAAAGTTTTATTGAGATCCGTGTAGAAAAACACCGAAGTTAATAAAGTACTTTGAGATCGGTGTGACAACCGATCCCGACCTTCGGATTGGAAAAACAGGGCCTGCTTTTTTGTAAAGAAAAGCAGCAGATTTTTATCCCTTAAACTACAACCATTGAGAAGTCCATAGAAATGTGTTGAGCTATCAAAGGAAATTCAAATTCAAATTCAAATTGATTGAAATATACATTGTCAATTATAAATTAAAGAATCATTTTTATTTTTTTTTCCTATATCTAAGTGAGGAGAGATCTGTTTACAATGTTTATTTAACAATGGAGCTTTCAAAAAGTTGGAAAGAAATATTTAAGAAACCTTAAATATAGAAAAAAGTTTACACGTATTGTAAATTTTATGGATTGATTATGTTTTTAATTATATTCAACTTAAGTTTTATGTTATAGTCTATTAAACATTTATTAATTATACAAAATTATGACAAACTATCAAAATGATATCCAAATTAAAATTAACACTTTTTAACTTTTCAATCTGTAAAACTTTTATATAACTTTTCAATTTAAAAATTATATTATCAAGAATCAAGATAGTAAAAATAGACACTGCCAACCAAAGATTTTCGAGTGATCCCTCTTTTAATTCCCGAGTAAATAAAATTAAATTTGTCGTTATATAAATTTGCCTAATAAATAAAGTAGGAGGCCACATTAGAGGCCACGCAATGCTGAATTGAGAATACACAATCCGATCTCCCTTGCAGACTGCAGACTGCAGTGCAGAACGAATCAGGAATCAGGGGGAAAATTTCACAAATGCCCTTAGATCCGAACTTATCTCTACCACTGTCTAAATCACTAACTTAATTTTACGGATGCCCAAAACATTGGGCGTGACTTCAACTTGCGCCTTAGAGAACTTTATTGAACTACCCATGCCGTGCCCGTTGCCCATGCCTTAGAGAACATTGGGCAGCACAATGTTTTGGGCATTCGTGAAATTAAGTTAGTGGTTTAAGCAGTGGTAGAGATAAGTTCGGATCTAAGGGCATTTGTGAAATTTTTCCGAATCGGGACTCAGGAACTCACTAGCCGATCGCACCCCGAGACGAGACGCGAGACGAGACGAGGTCCCAGTCCAAATCTCGTCGCAACGCAACGCAACGCAAAACAAATCATCCCACCACCGAGTCTCCCTTCTCCGACCATCGGGCCGGCCAACCAAAGCGATCCGCACCTCAATCTTCCTAAATCCACAACTGCCGTAGATCAGATCAGAGAGCATTCACTTACTCCCTTGTTCTTTCTTGCCCGTGCGCTGCCGGAAGGGACGAGTGGGACAGAGGCGAGCGGGGGGAGGGACGGAGCTACGGAGGAAGGAAGGAGAAGAAAAGGTTAGTTCCCATCTCCTCCGATCTTCTGATGTTCTTATGTCATCAGTTGTTAATGTTACGACATTCCATTGTGTTGCAAGGGTTGTTGATTTCATTTCTCAATTTAGATACTAAATTGAAGCTGTACTGTATTGTTTCAATTCTCAAAAACCCTCCCTTCTCAAAAATCTTAAAAATTGATGTCTAAATTGGGGGGTTTCAGTTGTGATCTCTGTGTCAGAAACCTTGCATTGCGTTGCATTCCATGGAGAGATTGATCTGACTTTATTACAGCATTGATCATGGCAGATCTCCGCAGTTCCTGACTATGGAGGGATGATCTGATGTATGTATGATTGGATTCCGTAACCATGAAGCGGTTCGTGTACATAAACGATGATTCGTACCAGGGTGTGTACTGCGATAACAGGATCTCCAACACCAAATATACCCTACTGAATTTCCTTCCCAAGAACTTATGGGAGCAATTCAGGTTTGTGTCCCTTTCTTCAACTACAGACCAATTGAAATGCTTTAGGTTAAAAATAAGCAAACAAAAGAAGCAGCTGGGTTTTTGTTAAATTGTAGTAATGTACCAAAAATGTTACTAAGATATGGATGTTAGCTGTTAGATATGAATGCTAGTGTGTAGCTTGATGATTGAAGAATACTCTCATAAAGCTGAAACATTTTAGGAAAAATTGGTTACCTTTGCTATTAATTGATTTATTGTTCACTAATTTTATCTTTTTGTTCAAAAATATTAGGCAGGATTACATATTATTTTATTTTTCCACCTGTACTATTAAGAGGTACTCAAGTGCACCTAAAATCATGTAGTGTCACAGTAGGACATTTACTATGGTATGTTCTTGCTGCTCTGTCATTGAAAGAAGATCACAACAATACTTAACAAGTGCCGTAACTTAATTTAGAAGCCAATCTAGAATATATGATACAAAAGCTAAAAGCATTTGACACATAGTGCCTAAATTGTAACCATTATTGAAAAATATTGGGGGTTAAGCTTATTATTTTGTATTTTTAAATATAGACGGTTCATGAATCAATATTTCCTGCTGATTGCTTGCTTACAACTCTGGTCCCTCATTACGCCAGTCAACCCAGCTAGTACGTGGGGCCCACTTATCTTCATATTTGCTGTATCTGCCACAAAGGAGGCATGGGATGACTACAACCGCTATGTCTCTGACCGACAAGCAAACTGCAAGGATGTGTGGGTGGTGAAAGATGGTATTCGAAGAAATGTATGACTTCTATTCTTTCTATGATATGTAATGGGGACTTGTTTAAACATTCTCTCGTATTTATTAAGATAGATCAAATTCAGTTTACTACTGCAAAGTTTATATTGATGCGCCTTAGCAGTATTTTACCGTGGATGTCTTATAGCTGAAGAATTCTTCTGTGGTCCTTTTCTCTTTGGAATTTTATTGCCCTTTTCTAAGTTGCAGACTATGTGCAGAGATGAAATGTGTAGAGGGATCTGTTACTCACATTAGAGATCAGAATTTGAACCTTAATTATTTTTTGTCTTAGTCTGAGTATGGCCAGTCATTTGTCATCCCAATTCTTGACATGTGACGTTATTAGGTGATAAGCATGATATTTAATAGAGAACAGAAGTGCAATGGTCTAATTGAAATTGGTAGTTCATGGGATTGTCATTGGTGACATAATATCACACTAAAAGAAACACTGCAATTTTGTACTCCTTCAGATCTTTATGTATATGGAAATGGTTTGAGTTGGAATCCTGAGCTTGGTTTGGTGCAGCTTATGTCAGTGTATGATGTCAAATAGAGATATATGTCTACACTTTTGAATGTGAAATTAAATGTTTGGCTTCTTATGCAGATTCAAGCCCAAGAAATACACGTTGGTAATATAGTATGGCTTAGAGAAAATGAAGAGGTCCCTTGTGATCTTGTTGTAATTGGGACTTCTGATCCACAAGGCATTTGCTATGTTGAGGTAAAGCAATTTGAAAAAAAAATTAGTAGCATTTTTTTTAATTAAGTCAGTCCTTTCACTTATAATCATCATAACTTTGTGTAACATATTGGTGATAGCAATTTATAATTTCGAACATCAAAGTTCATCTGTTATTGGTCAGCACTATGCTTTTTCGTGCCATGCTACATTCTTCTGGTGCTAGTGTTGTTGTCCATAACTTTGATACTTTGTATACAACTAACTTAAAATAACGGTCAATGTACCGGTCGACAACATTGTATTTTAGCATTTTACATTGTAGGAATTGTGATGTTCATGATCTAATCTATTTTTGCTTATTTTGTTAGACAACTGCTTTAGATGGAGAGACAGATCTCAAGACAAGATTAGTCCCACCAAGTTGTGCTGGCCTCGACTCTGAGCAACTTTGCAAGATCAAGGTAGCTAAATGACAGAACTGCAACCAATATTTCCTTTTTTTGTAAATTTCAGTTAGGTCTTGCTTTGCTTTAGCTCCTTACTTTTCTCATGTCAACAATGGCAAAGGGAGTTATTGAGTGCCCAAATCCAGATAAAGATATAAGAAGATTTGATGCAAATATGCGGCTTTTCCCTCCCTTCACCGACAATGATGTATGCCCACTGAGCATAAACAACACTCTCTTACAATCCTGCTACTTGAGAAACACTGAATGGGCTTGTGGGGTGGCTGTTTACACTGGTTAGTTACTTTACATTGTCAAACATAATGTTGTGTTCTTTTTTGTGCTGAAAGCTACTTCATTATTGTGCTAATTAGTACACTTTGTGTGTGTTTGGATGAATTATTGGGTTAGTAAGAATAGCCGCTAACCCAAAGATTTGGTATAGTAGCTAAACCAGCTATTGGTTGGGTTAGTAGATATTCTACTAACCCAATGTTTTTGAAAAGTTATTTACACATTCAAACATGAAATAGCATATCTACTAACCCAATGTTTTTGAAAAGTTATTTACACATTCAAACATGAAATAGCAACCAAGAATAGCCACTAATCCAAGTTAGCAATATTTTTCACGCCATCCGAACTCCCTTTGTGTTTTATTATAAAAGAAACCTTATTGATTTACTTTTCATTGTCTTCGTTTATAGATGTCTGTTTGAGATTATGAAAATATTTTCAATTGCATAATGCCTTGCTATAATCGTAAAATGAAACATAACTCACATTGTCAAATAACTCCCTGTTTTTCAATATTATCAGTTATGCCAGTCTATCAATCGTATTAAGTCATAAGTCATAACCATACATTCAAATAAAAATCTGGCATTCGAATTTCAATGTTTATTTTCAAACTTGCATTTAAGTCGATGCTATTTCATTTTCGACCTTGAAATTGATGGTTTTTGTGTTGTCTGCATTAGGCCCTTAGAATTTGGGTCTGTCAAAGAACTTGGGTTGCACTTGTTCTCTTCAGGGAATTTTATGTATTTAATTAAATATTGAGGAAATTATGAATATTTTTTTCCAGGGAATGAAACAAAGTTGGGAATGAGTAGGGGCATACCAGAGCCGAAACTTACAGCTGTAGATGCAATGATCGACAAATTGACGGGTGCAATTTTCTTGTTTCAAATATCCGTTGTTGTTGTTCTAGGATTTGCTGGAAATATATGGAAGGATACTGAATCTCGTAAGGTATCTTTTTTTTATTATTTTACAATATGCAGTTCAATCGTTCTCAATGTCGGACTGACAAAACAAAAATAATTTAGACTATGTAATCCATAGGGCAAAAAACATGAATGTAATTTTTTTTAATTAATTGAACCTTTCTTATTATGATTTTTTGAAAATATTTTGTAGTATTGTCAATATACTTGTCAAGAGGTACCAAGTCTCAATCCTTAAAAAGTGTGTTGGCATTTTAGAACTTATTTAAGCGAAGCATCTATCCAGCATTAATTGTACTGCAACCATCAGCTGCTGTGCTTGATTTATTGTTCTCTAATATATAATTTTGTCTACTAATTGTACTATTGTCTTGTAGCAATGGTATATCGCATATGCTGATGAAGATCCATGGTATGAGTTCATTATAATACCATTACGATTCGAGTTGTTATGCTCCATTATGATCCCTATTTCTATAAAGGTATCTACTTCCCTTTTAGTGATTTAAACCTTGCAATTTACCTTGCGCCCGTAAACGAAGTAATTTAAAGCAAAGGAAATGTTAAATCATTTTTGATGCAGTGGTGGTGGTGAAGTAATTTAAATATTGAATACATAAAGAGGCTACATTTGCTAATACACTATGTTAGCAAGTGAAATAGTGAGGATAAAAGATGAGTTAAGGAGTTTGGTGAGTCCTTAAAACATCTTCCACTTAGTACGTTAAAGCGCCTTAAAGTACCCAAATCACTACTACTACACACCAAACAGAATTTTAGATATTGAAAGGAATAATGAGCTTCTTATTCCTACAAGCCCAGTGCTTGTAGAAAGATTCCCTGCTCTGTCTTATGTGTTTTCAGGGCAATTATAAATTATTCCCTGAATGGATACCTTTCATTGTAGGTTTCACTTGACTTTGTGAAAAGCCTGTACGCAAAGTTCATTGACTGGGACGAAGAAATGTTTGACCAAAAAACTAATACTCCTTCTCATGCTGCTAAGTAAGCTGCTGTACTCATTATCACTATTTTTTTAACAGTTTTGATAGTCTATTGGCCAATTGCGAACTTACTTTCATAAATATGGTTGAAAATATAATGATGATCTGATGTGTGGATTAAGTGCTGTTCCCTATAGGAGATAAGCGATTATACTACTTACAGCCGTGGTCTAGTATAATCAACACCAATTTGCAGGACATGTATGATTTTATTGAATTTCATTTTTTATTTGGTTCTGCAGCACAGCAATAAGTGAAGACTTGGGGCAAGTTGAATACATCTTAACAGACAAAACAGGGACTCTGACTGAGAATAAAATGATCTTTAGGAGATGTTGCATCAATGGAACTTATTACGGGAATGAGAGTGGTGATGCTTTGAAAGGTTGTGCTCTACCTGTATACAGTTTACACACTCTGTACTTCCGCTAGAATTTATGATCTGACTCGGTGTTCTCTATCTGCTCTTTCTTTTTCCTTTTCCAATCAGATACCCAACTGCCAGATGCTGTTAATAGCAATGAGAGTCATGTCATCAGATTTCTCTTAATCATGACACTCTGCAACACTGTTATTCCTGTTGAAAGGTAAACATTTGATGCATTTTTCTTGTATGGATGAAATAATTGTTGTGATCTGATAGTTTAACTCTGTTGATTGATTAGACTGAATCAAATATATTCGGCAGTTCCCATTGAGTACCAGGCCAATACCAGTCTGCATGATTTTTTTTATTTGCATTATTTTTCTCATTTTCTATAGCGTCTTCAGTGCTTTTCTGGGTTTATTTGTTGAATTAATGCTAAGTTAAGCAATAACATTATGCTATTGAAGAAACTATATGGGGTATAAATCCACTAGGCCACGTATGTACAAGTTAAGTCTCAGTAGTGCTTGTGTAGCTTGGTTCATGTGATCTTATAATGCTTGATACTATTTTGATGTTTCTGGTCTAACTCTATTCTAATCATTGGGTGTAAAGACCTATACATATTTAAGTTAGATTCTGCTTTTGATATGGTGAATAATCACTCTTAATGGTTCCTTTGCTAAAAAAATGCACTTTGTTTGTCTGGATTCTAGCAAAACTGGAGAAATTACGTACAAATCACAGTCACAAGATGAAGATGCTCTTGTCAATGCTGCCGCTTGCTTGCACATGGTATTGGTTAGCAAAAAGGGTAGCATCGTTGGTAGGTAATTCCTTTTAAGAAGTTATCATGTGGGTAGTAAACTGCATAAATATAGCTTGGTGGTGCCAACCTTTATAAGATTTGGTTTTGAAAATTTGAAGGTCTTACTAAAATCCAAACTCTCAAATTTTGTATCAGTTGGTTTCATCAATATCTTCTGCCAAAAAAAAAATAATAATAATAAATAAATGCATCAACATTACTGGAGATTAGAATTGAATATATAGCATTGTGCTTTCACTTTTCTTCTATGATGGCATGAATGTTTATAAAAATTCAAAAAAATTTCGGTCCGTAGCTCTAGGAGTTGGGATATGGGGTGTACCCCGACTGAAAAAAAATAAGGTACATATTAGGAACAAATGAAGATAACTATGTAGTCAGACTAAAATGGAAAAATCATAGAATTTGGGACTAAAACCAGAGTATTACCATAGTGGGAATTTTCTGAAATTTCAAAGCATTGTTTATGTGAAAATGTATTGGTTGGAACTTGGAAGTATGTAATCCATATCAAAATGATGATGTGGATTCAAACAATGGTCTCCATCCAAGACATATGTTGTAGGCATTGTATAGTTTAAATGCCTAACAGGATTTTTTAAGCCTGATGCACTGAATATGGAAGCAGCTGATACCTTTTATTTTATTCCTCCTTTTATCTTTCATGGTATTCTATTTTTATATATCAAGTTTTCAAAATCAGACTACTTAGCCTTACCGACCTTTGTATGGTTTGTGGTGAAGCTTTGTTCTGAAATACTGTGTTGCTATGACTCTTTTTTCCTATCAGTTTACCTTAAGGCGCTGATGAGATTGTTCTAATTGTAAAAGAGGCATGTGCTTTGGCAGAAAACTCTTTTTTCTTTCCTGTGTTGATCTTTCTTCTTTGCAGGAATGAATTTCAATGGTCAGCGCATGTTGTATGAGATACTTGACATACTAGAGTTCACTTCTGATCGAAAAAGAATGTCAGTTGTGGTAAAAGACTGTCAGACTGGCAAAATTCTTCTGTTAACCAAAGGTGCTGACGAGTCTATTTTCCCTTGCTGTTATCGAGGTAATGTGTCACTACTGAGTTTATTTTTTTTTTATCGTATAACTTGTAGGGCTATCTTACGGTCTTGGCTAAATGATATGTATTATCTTCGCAATTATGAACCCCTTAACCAAGAATTGTTTTATTTATAATATGCGGTGCGATCATTCTTTTGCAATGTCTAAAAGTTGTTCTCCTTACATTTTTTTTGATGGGTCTTCAAAGTCCAAACAATTTTAAATTGCCAGAGCACTCTATTATAACCTATTTTATGATCTAGAGTGCCCATTTTTTTGTTTTCGATTGTCTTGCTTTCAACAATAAATAATTGAGTGCCTGTCAATTTGGTTTTGTCAACTACAGTATAGTGATTAAAAAAAAAAAGCCAGGGCGAGGAACACCATAGTAAAGGAACAAAGAAAATGCCTAATGGATTCTTTTTGAGCAAGGACACAGACACATAGTAATTGTGACGTTTCTTGTCACATCTATCCATCTCTGTATTTCATATAAATTCATAATAATGGATGTTTTCTGAGGATTTAATGAGAACATTTGTTTGTAATATGTAGCAGTTTATAATTTGAAAAATTAAGTTCTGAATTTTCTCATCTGATGTTTGAATTTCAGGTCAACAAATCAGAGTTTATGTTGATGCTGTGGAACATTATGCACAATTGGGATTGCGAACTCTTTGCTTGGGATGGCGGGAATTAAGAGAAGATGAATATTTAAAATGGTCAAAGTTATTTAAAGAAGCTAGTAGCTCACTAATTGATCGAGAGGTAAAAGATCACTTGGGTAGTCTAGTTTGGAAAACTATTTTCGAGATACACACTCTCTTAAATTGTGCTATGAGGATGTAGTGAAAACATACAATATTGATATTATGAGAAAATGGATCTTTTCCCTTCATATTTTCTTACTTCTATAGAACTGTAAGTAGCCATAAGTTTCACACTGGCACACAAGTCCTGAATATTAGTGCTTTTTTACAAGTAATTGGAGAAACTGTGCCATTCTCTAGAGTACCTTAGATTTTTTTTTTTTTTTGGAAATTTGGATACAAAGTTCATTGTTTGCTTATAGTCTCCTGTTTATAATGTAGTGGAAAGTTGCTGACATTTGTCAGAGATTGGAGCATGACCTCGAAATTCTTGGAGTCACTGCAATAGAGGATCGTCTTCAGGTACGATATAAATATAAATATTTGTTATCAGAAGCAGAGTTCATAAGAATTTTTTTCAAGCTTTGATGTAGGTATGGATATAGTGTAGCTGTAAGTTTGTAAGAATTCCTCGTCAATGTAGTATAGATAGGAAACATTAGAACCATTTCTTGAAATGAAAATTTTGATAACCATATTTAGGGATCTTGTATAGTTGTGTGGCATTTGCATTACTGTTTTTTTAATTTTACTTTTTTGGGTAGAGTGGTGTGCCAGAGACAATTGAAATACTGAGGCGCTCTGGAATAAACTTTTGGATGTTAACTGGTGATAAGCAAAGCACTGCTATCCAAATTGCACTTCTCTGCAATTTCATCTCTTCAGGTGTTCTAAACTGGAACTTGTGTTAGGTAGTTATTTAATTCTGCCTTCCATTAATTCCCTGAAATCATATTACAGAACCGAGAGGCCAACTTTTGCATATAAATGGAAATACTGAGGATGAAGTAGGGAGAAGCTTAGAGAGAGTCCTACTTACAATGAAGGTTACATCATCAGAACCAAAGGTGAATTTACTTATATTGTGCCAGTTTTAGAGTTTTACTGAAATTTGCAAATTGTGACACTGAGCTGAACTCCACAGAAGCCCCCAAACATCCTCCACCAGCAACAGACAGAACCTCTGTTCTATACCAGAATAATATTTCTTAAAGATATATCAAGTGTTGAAGCTTTATTTATATTTTATGAATACAGGATTTGGCATTTGTCGTGGATGGGTGGGCTCTTGAGATTATTCTCAAGCACTACAAAGAAGCTTTCACAGAGTTGGCTGTTGTAACCCGCACCGCAATCTGCTGCCGTGTAACTCCTTCCCAGAAAGCACAGGTAATTCTCGTGCACCTGTAAGTTGTTATCAATTGGTCTTTTCTTCTCCAAACTATGTTACCGGCTGTATTTTCATTCTTGATGTTCCTATTTGGATAGTACAAAGAACACATGCCGACAAGTTAAAACAGGGTATTAGGCTATTAGCATGGCTACTGTTAACTACTTGACAAAATAGGTCAGATTCAGTTTGGTGGTTGACTATTATGTATCTACTGCAGCTAGTGCAACTTCTGAAATCATGTGATTACCGAACTCTAGCGATTGGTGATGGTGGAAATGATGTGCGGATGATCCAGCAGGCTGATATAGGTGTAGGAATTAGTGGCAGAGAAGGGCTCCAAGCTGCAAGAGCTGCTGACTATAGTATAGGAAGTATGTTATTGTTATCTACCTTTAGGATCAATTATATCATTTGTCGACAAGTTGATAAATTTTAACCAAACTTTATCCTTTGGAATTTGTAGAGTTCAGGTTTTTAAAGAGGTTGATACTTGTTCATGGTCGATACTCATATAACCGAACAGCATTTCTCTCACAATATTCATTCTACAAGTCTCTTTTGATTTGCTTTATTCAGATCCTGTAAGATACTTTTTTTTCTTTCTTTCTTTTTTTTTTTTTTTGACTTTTGAACTATTTAATTCCTTATCTTTCTATATAACCCATGGCTCCATGCTGATGAATCTGATCACTTTTTGGCAGATTTTCTTTTCTTTCTGGAATTGCTGGGACTAGTTTATTCAACTCAGTAAGCCTGATGGCGTACAATGTGTTCTATACCAGCATACCTGTCTTGACAACGGTGCTTGATAAAGATCTTTCTGAAAAGACGGTCATGCAAAACCCACAGATTCTTATTTATTGTCAGGCAGGAAGGTAATGATCAAAATTCATAAACACTCTTAAATATACAATGCCTACTTATAGCTCATAGTTTTTTTGGGGGGCATACGTCCAATACATAAGTTAGCACTAACCACTAAGAAAAAAATTACCTTGTTTGGCTATCTTTTCAGAGTCAAATCCTAGGCTCTTTGTAATTTATCTTCAGTTCTGATTTTTCTTTTTCCTCTTGGCCTGTGTCATGTTTCCCAGCTCCTATTTGATATTAATTAGAGAAGAAATTTGAATGTTTGGAATGGTGCTGCTTGGGATTAATAAAGAAGTTTGTACTAAGTTGGCAGAAAAATCATCAACTGTTTGTGGTGCATTGTCATCCTCAAAGTCAAATCCAGAAAAATCATCAACTGTTTTTTTTGCTTCATTATAGTTGGCACCATTCGGTAGTAATAACTGTAGGACCTTCAAACTCAAGGATGCATCTGATCAAGTCAAATTCATGTAGAAAACAATTATCAGAATCGGACCATTTTCCTGTATGTTTTTATTCTGTATATCTGTAATTTTCAGTAAACAAAGATCATTCTATTTTCAGGCTCCTAAACCCAAGCACCTTCGCTGGATGGTTTGGCAGATCATTGTATCATGTATGCATCATTTTTTCTTTTAATGTAAGTTGCTTCTTTTACTCCCCATTTGACACATGCATTGTTGTATTGGTTGAACTGCAGGCACTGGTAGTGTTCTTAATAACAATTCATGCATATGCTAACGAGAAAAGTGAATTGGAAGAGCTTTCTCTGGTTGCTCTCTCAGGTGCTATCTGGCTACAAGCTTTTGTTGTTACTCTGGAGATGAAGTAAGTTCATCGATTTCATGCATAATCCCTGTCAAACTCAAATTTCACTATTTGCATCATAAGTATTAGCTCTATATTTATTTGTGTTTTTTTTTTTTTTTTCATTTTACAGTTCTTTTACTTTCATGCAAGTTCTTGCAATATGGGGGAACTTCTTGGCCTTCTACGCAATAAATTTTGTAGTTAGTACAATACCATCAGCCGGCATGTACACCATCATGTTTCGTCTTAGCAGAGATCCAGCTTACTGGATCACTATGATTGTGAGTATTCTTAAGTGCACTTACTCCTTGCTCACTGATGCTAATTTTAAATTAGCTCATCTAATGATTTGCCTATTTACTCAGATATGTTTCACCCTCCTTAACTCCAACCTCTCTAATTTACTTGTTTTAGATACTGTTGTACCTTCCGTTAAGTCTTATAGCTTCTTTGTCAATGTCAGCAATTTTTTCACCCCTAACATTTCCTTGTTTCTAATTTCAGCTAATTACTGGGGTGGGGATGGGTCCTATTCTAGCCCTGAAGTATTTCAGATATACATATCATCCTAGTGCAATAAACATGTTGCAAAAGGTTGAAAGATCACGTGGGCCCATATATTCACTAGCCAACCTCGAGTCTCAACTAAGGTCAGTTGAGAAGGATGCCACACAATTGGTCTCAAACACACCGAAAATACGAAACCCAGTGTATGAGCCATTACTATCTGATTCGCCTACTGCTGCAAGGAGATCCAGCTTACCTTCAGCTTTTGATATTTTCCAGTCTGCACAATCCAGGCTGTCAGTGTCACATCCCAGGAATATCAAAGATAATTGAGTTGATTCATGATACAGTGACAATACACCATTGTTGTTATATTTTTGTTTCTAATTAATTAGGAACATTGAAAGTATAGCGATAGAAATTTAACTAACTGTATTCTGTATTTCAGCCTATATACAGAGTAAAGGAAAAAAAAGAAAGGAATTGAGGTTAGATTAGATGCTATGCTACACCGTTAACCATTCTGTACACGGTAAAGTTGGCATCTTTTATCATTTTTTTTTTTCTTACACCCGAATTCTAACTGATAGTGTCCAAGGTTTAGGAACATTGCAAACAGAACAATAGATTTTTTTTGACTCGTATACAATGCATTTTGTAGAAGTAAAATAGGTTAGATTATAGTACCTGCAGTCCTACACCATAATATGATCGGTAATAAAAAAAAAAATAGAGTAAAATAGGTTGAATTACGACGTCCGGTCCACTGGGATTAGAGGTGGCATGTTTTTTTTTTTATCATTATCATTAATATTGATTTTTTGTTTTATCGTATGTTGATTTGAGTTGGATTGCATGTTATTTAATTTTGGGTTGAGTTGGATTCAGGTCATCTTGATTTTCATAAAATGCCGGGTCGGGTTGGATTTTGCCACCTCTAACTGGGATCCATCTATGATTTAAGCGAGAAGAGTGCCTACCTAACTGATCATAGCAGTGACCAGGCAGCAAATCTCTTACACAAATCAACGCCGCATTGCCTGGCCCTCAACTATTTTGATTTATGTAATAACAATGATTGCATAATGCCTTGTCAGTTGTCACTGAACTTACCCTTTTTGCAACAATAGTTTATTTCTTTAGATATGAAAAAGTACAAAAATATATACCTAACGGCTAACGGACCTAAGCTATATGGCTATAATTAATGAGAACAAATAAAAAGAAAGAAAGTATGTTTGGAATGTGAATGTATCCACGCAGTATACTACTTTCGGCTGTGGGGTCATGTATATAGCCTAGAACTAGAATTATATATACGTCGAAGTCCCGAGCATGATTTTATGTATCTTTCGGATTGAAGGCTGAACAAAGCAATACCCAATAATCATGTCCATTAAAATTTATTTCAACTAGAGCTGTAATTCGGGCTTCGCCCCGAAAAGTAGTATCAAATAAATAACTTAGAATTTTATAAAATTTTAAATGTTTATATTAAACAAAACTTGAACAAAAATTTTAAATTTTTAATGTAATTAAATAATAATAATAATAATAATAATAATGCAATAATTTATAAATAATAATATATATGAATGTTGGATCATTTTAAGGGCTAAAATTTGTTTTAGACATTTTTTTTTTGAGGAAGTGTTTTAGACATATTACATTCATCTTAATGAGGAGAGAAAAAAAATATTAGCCATTGGATCAAAGTAGATGAAGAGCTTCAAACAAAATCAATGGTCAATAAGAGTGATGATGTGGCATGATTGAGGTGCTTGGAAATCTACCCTCTTTATGGAGTATAGATTGTTTGGATTGGTACTTCATTGAAAGAAAAACGGATATCGGTCGAATAATTAATTTAATAAGCTTGTATATAGGTACTAAAAACTATATAAATGAGAACCCAATATTCCGTTTTAGCATTATTTTATTTGCAGTTTGTAAATTTAAGAAGAGGATATGGATATCCACTTCCAACTTTTTTTTTGTATTAATGTCGTAAAATTATTTTGTTACAAATTTCAATGATAGATTGATATCATCCATAAAATATAGAAGCAATAGGGAGAGCCGGAGGGGATCCCCTATCCCATGACAATGGATAAAATTGACAACATCCTTCAATTACAAATTTACAATCACATCATGATGAGAATATTGGTGATCGAGGAGCTGAAATCTAAAGTATTAAATCTTACGTTTAAAAATTCATCCAGTTCCTGGTATTGCTAATCATGACTAAAAACAAAATTCACGAATCAAAATTAGTTGTTACTTGATAGAAACTCAGAATTAGAATTTCGGAATATTAGTTAAAAAAAAAAACTAAACGAACTTGCGACACGTCATATATATGTAATATGAGGAGGGTTCCAATGTCTCAATTTTTTGTGCCTCAATCATGCCTTCACTTTTTAATTTTCAAATAACTCAAAATTTAAAACTCATTTTTCAAAACAAAACCGTTAGATTTGATCAATATGATATTTTCTATATGAACATAACAAATGTTTTCGCTTTTTTGTTTTATTTTATATAAATCAATGAGTTATAAAAATCAACTTCTAGAAATTGCTCAAATTAGTACATTTTTTGAAGCCCTTGATGTCAAACAAAATAATATTCAAATTTGATGTTTTTTACATATACATAAATAAAAGGATATAGATTAAATCTAACGGTTTTGTTTTGAAAAATGAGTTTTAAATTTTGAGTTATTTGAAATTTAAAAAGTGGAGGCACAAAAAATTGAAGCATTGGAACCCTCTTTATGTAATATATGTAGAACCAAATTTTGGTACATTATTTCTTCTTTTTTTTTTCCTGTGTAGATTAGATCCAATTGTTTGACTTATAATTAATTCTGTGCTCATAAATTTTAATAAAAAGTAAAATAATCTCTATGCTTGACTTCTAGCTTCATCTAATTTTTTTTTAATGATCCTTAATTAATTGTTGAAGGACAATGCAATTAAGCGCATTGGCCATGTTGTCCTTCTTAGGGCCTCTCAATCTCTATAAACTCTTAAATTAAGGGATTACACATGATAATCAGTATAAAAAAATGTCCGTTTGTTTCTGGACACGCATGCATGCATAGTTGCATACCTTTTCTTTTGTGTTATTTTATTTTCAGAGAAAAAGAAAGACAATCTCGTAGGACCTGGCACGTATTAATTAGGGGTGCCTTATATCTAAAAGCATATTGAAAAAAATAACATGATATGGCTGTCTTTCCCAAATAAGAAACCTGAGTCGTTAATCATTTTTTTGGATAGATCAAAACTGTTGATTTATGTTAATGCCCGTTGACGTTAATGTCTCAGCCCATTAAAATATAAGGCCTATATCAATTTCCTCAATATAAGACCCATTACATATTATCTTAAAAATTTATTATAAGAAATATTAATTCCAGCTCAAAGTAATGCGTTGGCTCTTTACTAGTATATGTATAAATATTTTCTTTTCTTTTCTTTTTTTTTGAGTGAAAGGGTGCTTATATAAGCTGTATTATATAACAACTTTGACTTGGAATGGCATCGTTGCATGTGCATGAGAGGCCAGGAGCTTACCAAAACCTAAATTTGCTGCTCACTAAAGTAAGCAAAATTGGACTACTATGTCCTAATCTTCTGGCTTGATTTTATGTGCCCTGAATTATAAGAGACTTTAAATAGTTTATTACTAAAGTAACAACTAATTAGTAATTAGCATTAACTATCAAGTATCAACTTATGAAGCCAGGACTAGAAAGCAAACATGAAAGTTAAGATACTTCGTAAGAATACGTGAGATAAATTTAGAGAACTAAAGCAGATAATGTTAAGAAGTAATTTTCCATTGTGACATATATATTTTTCTTTCTGGAATTTCATGGAAAATAGGGGGAGACACAGAGCCTTACCTTCTTTCTAAATAAAAAAAATGATGATTACAATTTCAGAGCCCAAAAATAAGTTATAATAATTACGATAATATGAAACATAAATATTATAGCCCTCACAAAAAAAAAAAAATGAATATATTATATATGATCTTTACCTTTCTATTA
The DNA here is from genome assembly GCA_030179965.1 of Cyperus esculentus. Taxonomy (NCBI): domain Eukaryota; kingdom Viridiplantae; phylum Streptophyta; class Magnoliopsida; order Poales; family Cyperaceae; genus Cyperus; species Cyperus esculentus. The sequence continues at coordinate 2,533,984 of JASGLE010000044.1, forward strand.
TTCCTCTTAGAAAATTAAAAAACCCAAATAATGAAAGTTGTATTGCTTGCCTAAGACATTTGATCTTCACATCTTGCTTTAATTAGTAATAATCTGTGGTTTTTGTTGTTGATGAGACTTAATTAGAATTTTTTTTAGATTTAAGTGAATATTTTTCAACATCTCCCATTTCTTTTTAAGAGATATTTGTGTCCATGGAGGATTGAACCCATGACCTCTTAGAAGTCATCCTAGTTAGGTACCACTTGACTTACTAGACCATCTGCGACTTAATTAGAAATTAGAAGTGAGAACTGAGAACTGAGAAGTGAATAACAGAATAAGTGATAGGCTCAGAACTGGCCTGCTCTGTTAGACGGTTACTGCCTCTTACAGACCTCATGGACTACTAAATAGTACAACCTCTGTCCATGGATAAATGAATTTTTAGGAAAAGTCAAAGGAATTAGTGGAAAAGTGAAATTACTTTTATACCCTCAATTTGTAATCATTGCATAATAAATGTTCCAATTAAATAATATAGATAAAAGGGTAATCATAACATTGGAGAAACAAGAGACGAATAGATTAATAATATCAAATCGGTAAAGTTCATTTAATTGGGGACAAGTTGTAAAGGGTATAAATTCATTTAATTGTGGACGGAGGTTGTAAATACCTTTAGTTTAGTTTTGTTTTATTAAAAAAAAATCATGATTTTTTTAGAAAAAATACGAATAACTAAAAATGTTTTTTTTTTCCTCCTTACTGTTTGACTGGAGGTTAATGCTAGCGTGAGTGGGGGACCCTGCAATCCTTGACATTATATCAGATTCAGCTGTCTTCCTTAAGAAATAAGCAACTGCAAAAACTTATAAAATTTTAAAATGAGAGACAAGTTCAAATGATAATTTCTTTGGCACATGCAGACCCACCTTTTCTCTATTTTAGTTTTTTCTTTGTCAAAGTTCCAACAGAGTGTACTGAAGAAATCCGCATTAATTTCAAAAAGATCAAAAAGAAAGAAATCTCTATCCACATAATATCATTTTTTTTTTATTTCCACATAATATCATTCCAATTATCCAATATGAGGTGTATATATATTCCTTAATATCCAATTGCCTAAAGTTTCGGACCATTGAGCCCCCCAAAACAGAAATTTTATTCCTGAATAGCTATTCGTCTGAAAAGGTGTAGCAAGCCACTGACATGTAGGTCCAGGCAATCCCAAAAGAACGCGCGTGCTTATCCTCTACTGCGCAGTAACTTACTGCGCAGAAGATCTAAGCCGTTAAATGAATGAATGGTTCTGATTAGCTCTAGCAATCTAACACGTGGTGTGCCTTTTCCACTTCCAGAGTTCCAGTCAGGCCTACCCACACTCAGTCTTGTTTTAAAGTGCTATTTTCGTTTTTTTATTTATATTTATTATTATTATTATTATTATTATTATTATTATTATTATTTTTCTTTCTTCTCCTCTTCTATGTAACTTTTTTTAAGAGAGAATTTAATCCCAGTTAAGCAACTTCCACTTTGACATGGAACTGGTCGTTTGATAAGAGGTTTTCATTACACAAAAGCATGTGCAGAGCCAGGGGATGAGGGGAAGAAGGGGGCACCAAGGGTTGGATTGGGTTGTGTTCTTTTTTCAACGGGAAGAGCTCGAGATTCTTGCATCATGGCTCAAGGTAGAGGAACCTCGTCGAGTTATTACCGAGTATCGACCACGTGCCTGTTATTCTCGCGAGAGAGAAAGGATAGAAGCAGGGAGCAGGTTTTGGTGTGGACTCAAAATGGTTTGGGTGAGGTACGAACTTACAAGAGCGAGTAGGCAGTGCGCTCCATGACACCAATTTTAGCAATAGCCTTTGAAGAGAGGAGGGATTTAATGGAGAAAATGCAAGGTCTGAGTCTGGATTCTGGAATTGAATGTGACGGAGAAAGGAAGGGACAAATACGAAAAAGGAGAGGGCACGTGAAGAGAACGTGATAAAATTTGCAAAGAATAATATCAACCGTTCATATAATGGAGGGTCAGATTTGCTGCGCCGTAAAATGCTGCGCAGTAGACGATAACAATCCAAAGAGCGCTCTCTCATTTCTGAATGAGTAATAACCAGTGTCTATAGAAAAACTGTTCATAACGTATATAGGTTACATTCTGAGATATATCTATTATATTCTGTACACATCCAGGGACGAAGTGAGGGGGGATTTTGGGGGGGCAGTTGACCCCCCTTACTTTCTGCAAAGTACTCAGCATATAGGTGCATGACAATGTTAATTTAGATGCAGCAACATTTTTTGCCCCCCCCCCCCCCCCCCCCCCCCCCATAAAAAATACTGACTTGTCTCTAATATTAATTATTGTTGATTTTTAAGTATGGAAAGCTGTATTGCAACTTACAAGTCAATTTAATTTGCTTCTTAATTGGAGCCATAGGAATTAAAACAACCAACGTTATTACCTTTTCATCCATAATTGTAACTTTATTATGCTTCGATTTCAAAAAAAAAAAAAAAAATACTAGCTAGTGTATCTCATACATAATTGGATAGTTAAAACAATTATCACTTACCAAAATAATTAAGAATAAAAATTTAGCAAACAAATAGAACGGATTAATTAGATGCACAGACAATTTTGTCATTTTCCTTCATCCTCAATATCACTAATACAACCCGGATGGAGAATCTTTATAGACATTTAAATTTGAGTGGCTTAATCCTCATCTTTATCTCAAAAAAAATAAAAAATAAAACTTACACAAGTTTTGCCGGTTGCCACAACAACAATGGAAAGTGTATTTTCTTTTATGAATTATAACCAAAAGTTGCAAAGATAAAATTGGAGATCAGTTCCTTAATGATGCATTAGGTGATTTATATTGAGAGAAAAACTGACCAATGTGCAAATAAATAGAGTACTACCAAAATATAGTTGCAAATTAAATGGAAGCCAACTTTTATATCTTAATTTTTTTTTTTGTGATTTAAAATTGAAATGAAGATTGTGGAGTAAATTTTGGCTTGTACTGCTTAATATCAGCTTATTTTTTTATTCATATATATTGTCAATTTATAGTTAACTTTTGCCCCCCATTAAATGTTTTCTGGCTTCGTGACTGTACACATCTATAGATATATAGACGAGTTTTTAATAGACGCGATGTTATCCTAAGACATGATTTTTCAAGCCAAAAGACCCATAAAATTTCTTCTCTCACTTGGCAAAAAAAAAAAAATTTTTCTTCTCTCGGCTCTTGAACACATGCCAATATGGCAGGATTTTTATCTGCTGCCCTAGTTTTGATGGCACGACGTGCCATAGTTTCTATAACAATGGGACCCACAAAAAACAGTCCTTTACAATCTACAAAATCTCAGCCGTCCACTTTGATATGAACCGTCTAGATTAAAATTATGGCAGCACATCTCACCCCAATATGCCATACCATTGGTTGGACACCAAAATGCTCTAATAAATCCGAGCGGTCTCATCATGTGGTGTCCGCAATAAATACGCAAACCAAACCATACCAAACCAAACCCTGCTGCAGCCTACCAGTGCCATGCATGATATTGATATATTGATATTGATAATGATGCCAGCCCCGGGACCCGTCTCTATCGGTTTGCTTTGCTTTTGCTGGTTTGCATCCTGCCTTGCCTGCCTGCCTGCGCCCATCATTCATTCCTAACCTGGCTGGCTAAGTGGTGGCTATCTCCAACTCAACATGCGCATTCTGCCAACAACACAGCTCAACTCACCCAAATTCCAATCACCCCTTATTCCTCCCCAATTCTCTCTTTTATTTTGTTTCTTTGTTTGTAATGCAACTACAAGTGAATTGGTGATAATACAGAATAATGAATCGAAGAAATTAAAAAAAAAAACAGTATTTTGGTTTTATAGTTTAGAAAGTATTATTTTATTATTTATTCCGGTATATCGTTTTCTATGCTTTAAGTTTGTTATCTCATACAAGTATTAGTAATTGTTTCCAGTTGGACCTACCTTGTTATCTTTAATCATAGTAAATTAAGGAATTCAGGAAATGTTTGTATTATTACTTCAAATATTTAGCTTGTTGGAGTTATTTGATCGGGGATTTGACTTGGCTTTGTTCGGGAAATTATTTCAAAAGTTTATATTATATGTATTTTGTCTTTCTTTATTTACTATTTGTATTCTTATTGGAAAGTATTAATACATTGTCACTGTGAAATCGAGCGTCTGCTTTCTTTCGTGTTGTAGGTATTAATACTTATCCGCTGCCCTCATTGGATCTGGTCAAAGCGGGGATTTGACCTGGGGATTTAGCTTTGGGGATGGATATCATTTAATGGGGATGTGGGGATTTTAAGCGGGGATTTACCCTTGGGGATGAATATCTTCTCCCTATTATTATATATTCAAACTACTCAATTTGGACTTTTTTTTATGATTTAATCCATAATTAATATGATGCTTGATTCGTTATTCTTATTTCTTTTAAGATGAATATATATATATATATTTTTTTTTTTGAAGCTAGCTGAAATATCTATCTAAAAGTATCAATACATAATCAAACAAACTATGCACGTACAAACTGACATGTCACCGCTCTTAATACTTCCACAACATGAAACGCAATAATTAATTAGTGACTGCATGCAAAGTAACAGTACAGCCAATTGCTGTAGCCTGTACAATTTACTATTCAGAAAGTGCCAAAGACACGTCGCTTCATTTATATATCCCCATCATAATTCACATGTACGATTATATTATATATATATACATCTATCAAACTGGCTGTCCGGCTGTCCCCATCAACAATCAAATAATGCGCTAACACACTAATGACTCTATGACACTACTAACCTCCCTTCTCCACTTCGCCGCATATTCCCTTCTATAATTCTATACCTCTCAAGCCCAACAGCAGAGTCTATACCCCACCTTTGTTCTATTGTTCAGACTCTCCATCAGTGGCCATCTACACCGTCGACAAAGCAATCTAGCCATTGAATTGCATCACAACAAGTACAATAGCTCGAGTGCTTATATCCTCAGCTGCGCAGTATTGTACTGCACGACCAATCAATGATGTACGTGGATTATAAGGGTTTTTTTGAGATTGAGTTCCATGAATCTTAAAAGCGAATCCAACGGCCAGAGTGCTGCACAGTCATTCACTATGCAGTAGAGGATATGAATTGCAATAGCTCAATTGGATGATTATCGTCTGATCCGGGTCACATGCCTCATGACCCCTTGGATCTCCTCGGGATTCGGGTTTGCCCGAATACCGAAGGGATTCAACCGAATCCCGAGGAGATCCAACGGGTCACATGCCATGAGGCATGTGACCCGGGTCAGAGGATATGAATTCTAGCTGAATGCAGCTTACATGTATGATGTATATATGCATTATGCTGTATTGCAGTACATGTAGTTAATTATATGTAATATCGATTGATCATATCGAGAATCAAATATCTGAAGCACCCCCTAATAAAAAGAAAATAAGGACATTTCACCGGTGCATCCGCATGAAATTATGCGTATTGTTGACGACGCAACTGCGGCTCTGCAAAGCCGACTGCGCGGCACTTGATGTCAGATCGAGCTGGAGATATTTCCATCGATGCTGGTACAGGATTCGTTGTTCGTCTGTATGGACCGAGCCACTTGGCAATGAGAAACTGCCTTTTCCTCCATGGCGGCACACTCAAACCCCGACTCTTCAGTGATCGTTTCGCCTCGTCTGCCAAGATGCGCAACACCCGCTTCATCTGCTAAGCAAAAAGAAAAAAAGTTAAGTTCCGAGCTATGTCAAAGCAATTAAGAATATATGTTTTAATGTAATAGTTTTCTTGGTATATATCGATCATTTCCATTTGTGAAGTACAAAATAACCTCTATTATTTGGATTTGAGTGTAATTACAAAAGTTCCAAAATTTTGAGTGATACTAAAGGAAATGTAATTGCATTTGAGAAACATCTTGCGTCCATTGAAAAAACAGTTCATACATCCATAAACATGTACAAAATGTAACAAATACATTCCGAAATGTAACAGATACATCCCAAAATGTAACCTATGAATGTTATAGACGGTTTTTCTATGGACTCTAGGTATTACTCATCGCAATCACGTCAATTATTTATAAATAGAAGAAGAATTGAAGAACAGTTAATATATTCAGAAAGACTATATAGATATAATTAATTAAATCATTGAACTTTGATATATTTTATAATAAATCGTATAATACCTCTTCCTGTCGTATCACTGCCACTTCCGGCAGCGCAGACAGCATGGTTTGGTACTCATCCGTCGGCCCTGCTACCTCCGACTCGGCTGCAAAATATAGATCAACAATATATCGCTCTTTTTTCCCATCCGCTGACATCTGCACAACATCTATGTACTCGTAATTGCCCGGAGCGAGTCCTTTCGAACCCTCCCACCTTGCCTTGCAAATACCAGAATCATAACCTCGCTCTCTCAGACGAGTCATGATCGCACGGTTGAAGACCGATCGGTTCGCCTTGACCGGCGCGAGTTCTTCCATTGCATCCTCTACGTCGGAATGAAGTTGCAGGCGAAAAGGGTCGCGTTTTTTTCTTGGCTTCAGGAGCTTCCTTATCTCCTCTGCCGTTTCTTTTGCACGATCAGTCGAAACAGATTCCGTATCGGAGTCTGAATCGCCTCTGGAGGATGAAGGAAAAGCGGATTTCCTGTCCTCGTACTCGGTTTCGAAGAACTCGTGTACGAGGAAGGAAAGGGAATTACCGAGGGAATCATCGTGCTCGCTGCCGCTGGTGGAGTAGCTGCATGCGTGCGGCTCAATCGGGTAGCTGAAGCGGGCCATCACATCGGCACTTAAGGGCTTCATTGTGAATTGGAGGATTGAGATTGAATGAACTCCTATGAAGTGAGAGAGAAGATGAAAATGTTAGTCAGGGTTTGAAAGATTTATATAAGGGAATTATAAGCAGCTAATTTTTTTTTTTTTTTTTTTATATTCTTGGTACATGTCGACATGCTGAGATCATTATGTTACCAATAATTATAGGATGGAGTACTTATGAATGCATAGATCTTGACTCTTTTTGAGAAAAGATTTGTGTTTCCATATAGAGTTGAGCAGTACAAATTGTGCTGTACTATTGACTTATATCTCCAATTTGAAAATATTAATAGTCGATCCAAACTGGTCATTATGATCTTCATATACAATTTTACTTGTAAACCAAATTTTATATTTTTTAGAACTTTTTTACCATTTTTTAAGATATTTTGAAATATCACTTATTTGGATGACTCATAATGTTTTAAGAAAGTGATATTTACTGATTTACTGTGATTACTGTTACTGATTTACTGTCGCTCCTTGCTGCTAGCAAAATTGCTGTTGATGACCAAAAAGTGGAAAAAAAAAATGGGTGTAGGAAACGCAGTGAAAGCACCAATCTATGCAAAAGCATATTATGAAATAATAATTCTTGTTTATTAAAAAGATGACTTTTGTGTCCATATTTCATATGAAGTAATATTTCTTATCATAATATCCACATTTGGAATATTGGATCAAGAACCGGGTCAGAGTCACTCAGTCAGTATACTATTAATTGGTAATTGATTTTTGGTATATATATGAACGGGCCGGACTGAGCCCTCAGGGAATGAGTACATATATTATTAAGTTGTTAACTGCATGTAATTCTATATATATTTGCTCTACAATTCTACATGCATGTTTAGTTCTCCTACTTTGTCGGCCCAATATGTCTTACAAATTAAACTATGTACCAACAGAACTTTAGTATTGACAGTGAGAACTGAGAATACTATATAATGATGGACTTGCATGCAACTGGAGTTCATTTTCCATCAAGAAACTATGTACAGATAATTAATTTTTGATGCCGTCTCTTTTGGTATATATATTACTTCTTCTTTTTCCCGTCCAAATTAATTCTTATTTGAACTAGAATTTTATCTATAATTTTCTCAAATTGGAAATATCTTATTTATGCATTCATTTCAGAAATATACTGCATGTATTATATTTAAGAATTTAGAAGCTACAAGAAGGAAGCAAAAAACAATATCGGACCATCATAATTTTTTAATTAGAAGCAGAAAAGGAATAAAATAGCATATATAAATATATACTTACTCCAAGTGATTCAATATTCAGCCACGAAAATATATGAAGCCAATGACATTCGACGGCTTAAATACAACTAAACTTCTCCGAAACGGTGAAGTCGAAAACCAATCAGGCCGGCGGAGGCATACCCGTCGAGCTCTTCTGGTTCTTGTTCGAGATGATTGCATGAGACAATTAATGGTGTGACCTTATGATCAAGCTAGGTTATAACTTATTATCATCAGATATGGAAGAAGTACGAGTTTGGAGAGGCTAGAAGCAGTTTTATAGAGAGACATTGACCTTGGTTCATGCGTCCAGATGCATGGTATATGTGCAAAAATATGTCCAGGTTCAGTGAACCATGCATCAAGGCAGAAACAGAAGCTGCACAGTGCACTGATTCATTGATTAGCAAATCCTGTTTGATATTAATTAAACATTAGTTATGTTAATATTAATAAAAAAATATTACATTAGTATGTTTTGGTCTTTAATTACAAAGAATAAACAGTTTAGATCTTCTAATTAAATTGTCTACGTGTAAATGTGTAATAGATAGAGTCCGTATCGGCTACAATCCAAATTGGATCGGAGGACCCTCCAATCGTGATCCGACGACTGTAACTTTTAGGGGGTTGGAATAATATCTGTCGTCCAATTGGGATTGGAGGGCCCTCCAATTTGAATCGTAGCTGATTTGATCGCGTAATAGATAACTTACGGTGAATTTTTTTATGGGAAAAAAATAAAACATAATACCTATAATCTATACGATAAGAAAATTTTGAAAAGGTAGAAAACTTATTTGAGAATGTGGCCCTCTTCATGGTGACGGTGGAGTTTTGGACTGCACACTTCAATGAGAGTGTGGTGCGGCCAGTGCAGTGACGTACCACACCATTCAAAGTGCAGTCTGTGATTAGAAAAACTTCCCTTTTTTATTTTTTTAATGTAAGTACACCATTTTCATAATGTTTCTATGGGTTAGATATAGATTAATATGAAAACGTTTACATTTTGGTATATAATATGATTGACTCAAATTATACTTTGTACAATAAAAAGTAAAACTACAATAAGCTTAAGCTCACATAATCATTCCGTGAACATACCTCAAAAAAAAATTAAATAATAACCAAATTTTAATTAATATAACTCAATAAATTCTTTATATCAAAATCATATATGATACAAAAAATTTTAATTTTGAGAAACTTTAAATATTTGTTTGAGATTTTTGTAAAGTGACACATGAAATATTGCATAGTCACCTTTTAAAAAAATTAAAATTAATAAAAAAGGACCAATGACCAATTATTGGTTATTTCCACATTTTATATTTAAGAGCTCTAGTAATTAGGTCTTAGAACTATTTATATAGGAGCTCTGATTTGATAATATTCAATCAATAAAATCTATTGCTAAATTTTGAAAGTGCCTTCGAACTCTTTCACAATCTAATTAAGACCCTCCAATCCAAAATCTTATCTTAATCCACAATCTAATTAAGACCCTCTCCAATCTAAGATCCTCTCACCTTTGAGCTCTAATTTACTTTACTTCTCCTCGTTAATTTTTTTTGTGAATTTTGTTTAGTACACGAAGTTTCAATAAAAAAATATGTTTGCTTATATCTTCTCCATTTGATTATAAACCGACATCTCCAGTCTCCACTTATAAATTAGCTACAAGTTACCGCCAAAGCAAAGTTGCACTATAATAAATGAGGAGGGATCCATAATCCATTGACAATGCTTATCATGAAACGTCACTTAAATTGAATATAATAAAAAACGTAATAAATCTATAAGTTAAATAATACTTCTTAAATCAAAATATATATCGATCAGGTGTATATAAAACATTAGAATAAGTTAGAGGATATGCTCTAAGTCTGGATATTCTAAATAACAGGCTCTGATACCTTTCATTCAAGCATCTGCATATGTACAGGTGCCAATATATATATAAAGCGCACCTGATCATGTAATGAACCTGGCCAGTACAATTCTCAACTGTGATATACATCTATCAAACCAGCTTTCCCCATCAACAATCACATAATGCGCTAACACACACACACACACACTATGACACTAACACTACTAACTTAGCTCTCTTCTACACTTCGCCGCATATTCCCTTCTATAATTCTATGCCTCTGATTCTATGCATTATGCAGTATTGCAGTACATATACACATAGAGTGGTTATACTATGGATCGGCAAGTAACCTTTCATTTTGAATCGAGCGGTTCTTGTTAAATATGTTTCTTTGATTGTATTTAAAAGACATATTGTGACCATCTGATTATGCAAAATGAACGGCCCATATTTCATCCGATCCATTATATAGCAGAATTAGCCACATATATATGTAATTATTTAATACCGATCGATCAAGAATCAAAGAAAATGATGGCATTTCAGCGGTCCGTCTGCCATATATGCGTATTGTTGATGATGCAACTGTGACATGGCAAAGCCGACTGCGCGGCACTTGATGTCAGATCGAGCTGGAGATATTTCCATCGATGCTGGTACAGGATTCGTTGTTCGTCTGTATGGACCGAGCCACTTGGCAATGAGAAACTGCCTTTTCCTCCATGGCGGCACACTCAAACCCCGACTCTTCAGTGATCGTTTCGCCTCGTCTGCCAAGATGCGCAACACCCGCTTCATCTGCTAAGCAAAAAGAAAAAAAAAATTAAGTTCCGAGCTATGTCAAAGCAAGAATATTTCTTAATTAATGTAATAGTTTTCTTTGTATATATCATTAATTTCCATTTGTGAAGTAGAAAATAACCTCTATTGTTTGGATTTGAGTTTAATTACAAAAGTTCCAAAAATTTGAGTGATACTAAAGGAAATGTAATTGCATTTGAGAAACATCTTGCGTCAATTGAAAAAACAGTCCATACATCCATAAATATGTACAAAATGTAACAAATACATTCCAAAATGTAACAGATACATCCCAAAATGTAACCTATGGATGCTATGGACGGTTTTTCAATGGACTCTGGGTATTACTCATTGCAATCACGTCAATTGATTATAAATAGAAGAAGAATTGAAGAACAGTTAATTAATATATTCAGTAAAACTAGATATAATTAATTAAATCGTTGAATTCAAATATGTTTTATAATAAATCGTATAATACCTCTTCCTGTCGTATCACTGCCACTTCCGGCAGCGCAGACAGCACGGTTTGGTACTCATCCGTCGGTCCTGCTACTTCTGACTCGGCTGCAAAATATAGATCAACAATATATCGCTCTTTTTTCCCATCGACGCCTAACATCTGCACAACATCTATGTACTCGTAATTGCCCGGAGCGAGTCCTTTCGAACCCTCCCACCTTGCCTTGCAAATACCCGAATCATAACCTCGCTCTCTCAGTCGAGTCATGATCGCACGGTTGAAGACCGATCGGTTCGCCTTGACCGGCGCGAGTTCTTCCATTGCATCCTCTACGTCGGAACGAAGTTGCAGGCGAAACGGGTCACGTTTTTTTCTTGGCTTCAGGAGCTTCCTTATCTCCTCTGCTGCTTGTTTTGCACGATCAGGCGAAACGGATTCCGTATCGGAGTCCGAATCGCCTCTGGAGGACGAAGGAAAAGCGGATCTCCTGTCCTCGTACTTGGTTTCGAAGAACTCGTGTACGAGGAAGGAAAGGGAATTACCAAGGGAATCATCGTGCTCGCTGCCGCTGGTGGAGTAGCTGCATGCGTGCGGCTCGATCGGGTAGCTGAAGCGGGCCATCACATCGGCACTTAAGGGCTTCATTGTGATTTGTGAATTGGAGGATTGAATGAACTGCTAAGAAGTGAGAGAGAAGATGAAAATGTTAGTCAGGGTTTGAAAGATTTATAAGGGAATTATAAGCAGCTGATTTTCTTTTTTTTTTTTTATATTCTTGGTACATGTCGACATGCTGAGATCATTATGTTACCACTAATTATCAGATGGAGTACTTATGAATGCATAGATCTGACTCTTTTTGAGAAAAGGTTTGTGTTTCCATATAGAGATGAGCAGTACAAATTGTGCTGTACTATTAGCTCATATCTCCAATTTGAAAATATTAATAGTCGATCCAAAACCGGTCATTATGATCTTCATATACAATTTTACTTGTAAACCAAATTTTATATATTTTAGAACTTTTTACTATTTTTTAAGATATTTTGAAATGTCACTTATTTAGATGACTCATAATGTTTTAAGAAAGTGACATTTACTGATTTACTGATTTACTGTGATTACTGTTACTGATTTACTGTCGCTCCTTGCTGCTAGCAAAATTGCTGTTGATGACCAAAAAGTGGAAAAAAATTTGGTGTTTTGGAACGCAGTGAAAGCACCAATAGGTGCAAAAGCATATTATGAAATAATAATTCTTGTTTATTAAATAGATTACTTATGCATGTGTCCATATTGCACATGAAATAATATTTCTTGTCATAATATCCACATTTGGAATATTGGATCAAGAACCGGGTCACAGTCAGTACTCTACTATTAATTGGTAATTAATTAATTTGGTATATATATCAACGGGCCGGACTGAACCCTCAGGGAATGAGTACATATATTATTAGGGTCCGTATCTGCTGAGATCCAAAACCGATCTCAGGACCCTGAGATCGGTGATCCGACGGTGTGAGGACGATCTGGGTCCCGAGTCCGAATCTCGAAGTCGGTAAGAACCGTCGGATCCCGATCTCAGGGTCCTGAGATCGGGTTTGGATCGCAGCGGAATCGAGCGCTATATTATTAAGTGTTAAGTTGTTAACTGCATGCATGTAATTCTATATATATTTGCTCTACATGCATGGTTAATTCTCCTACTTTGTCGGCCCAATATGTCTTAGAAATTAAACTATGTACCAACAGAACTTTAGTATTAATAGTGAGAACTGAGAATACTATATAGTGATGGACTTGCATGCAGCTGGACTTCATTTTCCATCAAGGAACTATGTACAGTTTAATTTTTGATGCCGTCTCTTTTGGTATATATGTTACTTCTTCTTTTTTCAGTCCAAATTAATTCTTATTTGATTTATCTATAATTTTCTCAAATTGGAAATATCTTATTTATGCATTCATTTCAGAAATATATATACTGCAAGTATATTATTTAATAATTTAGAAGCGACAAGAAGGAAGCAAAACACAATACGGACCATCATAAATTTAATTTTAGAAGCAAAAAAGGAATAAAATAGCATATATATATACACTTACTCCAAGTGATTTAATCAGCCACGAAAATATATGAAGCCGATGACATTGGACGGCTTAAATACAACTAAACTTCTCCGAAATGGTAAAATCGAAAACCGATCAGGCCGCGCCGGCGTATACGTAGCCGTCGTCCGTCGAGTTCTTCTTGTTTGAGATGATTGCATGAGACAATGGTGTAACCTTATGATCAAGCTAGGTTATAACTTATTATCATCAGATATGGAAGAAGTACGAGCTTGGAGAGGCTAGAAGCCGTTTTAAAGAGAGACAATGACATTGGTTCATGCGTCCAGATGCATGGTACATATGCAAAAATATGTCCAGGTTCAGTGAACCATCAAGGCAGAGGCAGAGGCAGAGGCAGAAACAGAAACTGCACTGATTCATTGATTAATTAGCATATCCTGTTTGATATTAATTAAACATTAGTTATGTTGATAAAATTTATTATAATTTTGGTCTTTAAATACAAAGAATAAACAGTCTTGATCTTCTAAATTGTCTACGTGCATGTAAATGTGTAATAGATAACTTACGGTGAATTTTTTAAGGGAAAAAAAAATAAAACATAATATCTATAATCTATAAAATTAGAAAATTTTGAAAAGGTAAAACCTTTTTTGAGAATGTGACTCTATTAATTCACGGTGGAGTTTTGGACTGCACACATTAATTAAAGTGCAGTGCAGCCTGTGATAAGAAAAACCTTTTTTTTTTTTTTTTTCTTTTATAATGTAAGTACATCATTCATAATATTTTTGTAGGTTAGATTAGTATACGAAAACATTTGCATTTTGATATGTAATGTGATTGACTCAAATTATACTTTGTACAATAAAAGTAAAATTAACTACAATGAGCTTAAGCTCACATAATTATTCCGTGAGCACACCTCAAAAAATAAATCAAATAATAACCAAATTTATTAATATAACTCAATAAATTCTTTATATCAAAATCATATATGATACAAAAAAATTTCATTTTTGAGAAACTTTAAACATTTGTTGAGATTTTTTTAAAGTGACACATAAAATATTTCATAGTCACCTTTTAAAAATTAAAAAAAAATTAAAAAAGGATCAATGGCCAATTGGTTTTTTCCACATTTTATATTTAAGAGCTCTAGTAATTAGGTCTTAGCACTATTTAGGAGCTCTGATTTGATCATATTCGATTAATAAAATAAATTGCTAAATTTTGGAAGTACCTTCGAACTTTTCCACAATCTAAGACCCTCCAATCCAAAATCTTATCTTAATCCACAATCTAAGACGCTCCAATCTAGGATCCTCTCACCTTTGAGCTCTAATTTACTTTACTTCTCCTCGTTCATTTTTTGTGTGAATTTTGTTTAGTACACGAAGTTTCAATAAAAAAATTATGTTTGCTTATATCTTCTCCATTTATTTATAAACCGACACCTCCCGTCTTCACTAAATTAGCTACAATTAAACAAATTAAAGATGCACTATAGTAAATGAGGAGGGATCATTGACAAATGCTTATTATCTTGACAATATTGACAATGACAATTTAAAAAAATTGAATAAAATTACAATAATTTTAAACTTGAAAAATGTTTATGGATTTACTATTTACTATTTACATGATAGATTGATAGTATTTCAAATTTCAATCAATTTGGACATTGTTTGATGGCTTATCAAAAGTTTTATACATTTTTTAACGGTTGTAATTTAAGGATATTAAAAGAGATATCAAATGTCTGTTTAATTGAATATAATTAGAAATATAATAAATCTATAAATTAAACAATACTTCCATAATTTTTTTTATTTTTGAGAATTTTTAATGACTTTTTTTTCAAACTTTTTAAAACTGTCATGTCAAGACAAGCATTGTCACTAGATCCCTCATTATAAATTATGCATACAGCCCATTAGGCCTTTAAAACAGTCCATTAATTAATATATTAGCCCGTAGCATTAAAAGTTTGAGACCGTGACGCCCAAATCCCTGGCAGATTAAGGGCCGGCCTTTTTCGGCCCAATTAATTCTCTCGTGTTTTTTCCGCATGCAATGCATCCTTCACCCCCCTTTACCCCGTTGACTTTCATCCTTGATCACCCCCAAAGATTCTCAGTACTCTCTCCGTCTCTCGCCGTCGTCGCCTCCTTTTTCTTCCCCCAATCTATCGAACTCTAATTCCACCTTTTTTTCCCTTTGCAATTACCTCCCTAATTAATCCATCTGGTTTGCAATTCTTTGCTCACATGGGGGACAGTGGAAAATTCAATGATTTGCTCCTTGGTGCTGGGTCCGCACTGTTGGCAGAGCTTGCCTCTTACTCGATCCGTTCATTTTGGCCTCGGCGCAAGGACGTCGAGACATGGAAGTATAAATTGTGGTTGAAATCTGAGATCCGCTTGGCCCGTGCCACCATAGAAGAGTTGCCCGAGGGACAAACAATAAAAAACGAGCATGTGAAAGCATGGATGTCGGATCTGATTGAAGCAGCCGATGAGGGCGATATAACACTGCAGTCATCCACAGCCGATGCTGAGGCGTTGAAGAACGCCTTTACTAAGCTCGGACTTTTGATGAAAGATGAAGAAAAGTACCAGACATTGCTCAAATCTGAAAAAAATAAAGCAGAACTCAGGGCTGCGATTGCTGCTCGTGCTGCTGCTCGTGCTGGTGCTGCTGCTCCTATTAATCCAGAGACGCTCATTGCACCCGGATGCACCAATTATCCGCGTCCTTTAGAACGGTTTGGTAACTCCAGATTAGGACTCTTTTCTGCTGGTGCTGCTGGCAATCCAGAGACGCTCATTGGAGGTACCATGTATTATTCACATCCTTTAGAACAGTTTGGTTTCCCCAAATTGGAGAAGAAAGAAACATTCAATTATTATGCTGCTGTTGTTGCTGCTACTGCTGCTGCTTCTGGTAATCCAGAGAGGCTCATTGCACCTGGAGGCACCATAAATTATCGGTATCCTTTAGAACCGTATGCGTTTCCCAAATTGGAAAATAAAGAACCACTCTATTATGCTGCTGGTGCTGGTGCTGGTGAGCCGGAGATATCCCTGTCCATTAACCCTTCTCGTCGTCCCTGTGTTAGCTCTGAAGATCATCACTATCTTAACAAGAAACGTATGTCCTCAGAATCTAGTTACGGGCCCACAATATTGGAAATGGTTAATCCAACAGCATCTAAAAAGCGGAGAGTGCTCGGAGACAGCCTTGGCGAGGAACTTGAAAAGAATTCCTCTTGGCTGTATGATATTGATAGCACTGGGCGGGCACTCACTTTTATTGGTGAACAATCCATCAATGATCGCATGAAGATGAAGGGGAAATGCCTGGAAGGTGAGTTGGATGAGGAAACTGGACATGGCAAGGCCAATACACCGGCCTTGTCGTGCTCTCCATCCAGCTCATACGGAGGAGCTGGTGACAATATTCCTCCATCCTGTGACGGCACACCAGAAGATAATGATGCATGACCATATTCCTCTCTAAAATCTTTTTATTGTATACTAGAAGAAACTTATGATATTTCCTTGGGATTGACTTCTATCTTGTAGCTTGAGTTTGGTGGAAATAAAAGTGTTTTCCAATTTATAAACCTTGTCAATCTCTTGAATCAATCTTCTCTTTTTTTCTTATTTTCTTTGTTTCATTTTAGCTCAGATTTGTTTTGAATCTGATCTAACAGCACGCATTTTCATTTTGCTAGTGTGGACACTAGGTATGACTCATACCTTATGAGAAACCTTATGTGTCAACACTATGGACATCCATAAATGACACATAGGGTGTGACAAATAGAACCCACAATGTAACAATTACAACCATATGTGTCTTCTATGGATGTCCATAGTGTGGACACTAGGTATCACTCATATCTTATGGCCATTATCAAAGGAAAATGAGTGATAGTCTCTTCTTCACATTTCAGAAATGATTTTTTTTAGATAAAGATGAGGGTCAAGCCACTCAAATTTAAATATCTATAAAAGTCCTCATCCGGGTTTCAAACTTGTGACCTCCCACACGGAGAGCGTTGCTTTTAGTCACTAGACCAAAGGCTGGTTCTTATTTCAGAAATGATTTTGGCTGAATCTAGTACAATTAAAACTTTAGGATGCCTTAAATATAGATATGAAATTCTTGCAATTGAGACTCGTTGGCACCACACAACACAAGTAACGAATTGTCCATATTTTTTTTGGCACTCATTATTTGGACTGATACTGATCATCTTAGTGCCTTGGTGAAATTTTCACCAGAACGAAAAATGGTGATCCATGACCAGATGTTTTTTTTTTTGCTTCCGCGCGTTTTAATTGCTCATCTATAAATATATATTTTTTTAATTATAGATTAGTTTATTGCTGCCTTTAAATGGATGAATTTCACATAGAACATCCGCATACATGATACATCATGCACTTCTTGAATTTTTTTTTTTTTTTTACTTCCCAAAAATTGAATTGGTAATAATTGTTTAAAGGAAGAAAAATTGCGAATATCATTGTTCCAAATCACAATCAAATCGGTACCGAGTATCTTCTTTCGTGCAATTCATTGAAACTTACAAAAAGAACAATCAAATCCTTACTAATAATAAAAGCATATTGGAAAAAATGACATGAAAGGGCTATCCTCACATCTGAGCCATTGATCATTTTCTTCGATAGATCAGAACCGTTGATGTACGTTAATGCCCGTTAACGTTCTCAGCCCATTAAAATTAAGGCCCATATAAATTATCTCAAATTAAGACCCATATAAATTATCTCAAATTAAGGCTCATTACATATTATCTTAAAAGTTTATTATAAGAAATAATAATTTCAGCCCAAAACAAGGAGTGGGCTTTTTACTAGTATCATAAAATAAAGGGAGAATTATAGAATTCGCACTTCAAAGTTGATGATTTAGAAATTTGGCATTACAAAAATATGGTTTAGAAATTTGCCACTATGAATCTAGTTTGTTTATAGAATTGCCACTCCATCTCACATTTTATAGGTACTTCTTAAAAGAAATCCATGTAAACACAATTTACTGGATATGTTTTTTTGTAAACCCGAAATGCCCCTTACCCTTATAACCCACCAAAATGGAAGCACATGTTCAATCCTGTCCATTAGAGGAGGGCAACAATAAATCTCCGTGCTGGCAACTAAGATCTTTTATCAGATGTCACCTTTGGAGTCGTGTTGTAGCCAGGAACTCATCGATGTCTTCTGATCGAGTTGAGTCACAGCGGACACTAGCGTCGTCACGGACAGTACTTGTACCAGTTTATTAGTTTGGTACCGAGTGGAGTTGTGCTGTGTACTGAAACAATATATTGATTAAGGTATTTGGACACTTACATGAGTTTTAACTTGGCAAGTGATCCGATTTTGAACCACTGAAATGAAGTCTGTATGAGCTTTGCAACGTAAAATTATAGTGGCAGTTTACGTACTGGTAAGACATTTCAATGTTTGCTCGAAACAGCCTTACAGGGTCAAGAAGGGGACTGGACAAGAGAAATATACATATTGGCTCTTTGTTTTCATTTTTTTTATATGACTTAATATTCTTCCAGTATGTTCGTTAATATCTCAAATCAAGATGCACAACATGTTCATTAATATTTTTCTCCACCAAAATCATTAATTACTGCCACCGGTATAAAATATGCATCCAGTTTCGAATTTGGTAACAAGCTAGTTGGTATATCGGTGTTGTGATCAGTACCAAGTATGCGATTTGGTACTGAGTATCATTACCACTAAACTTGTCTATGATCTTATTGTACGAAAGCAAAACATAACTTATAAATTGCTATTAGAGCATAGCAATGGTGGGATGCAAGATGGCTGGGCGCTGTGTTGAGTGAGTGGGTCAGGCAAGAGGGAAACTGGGGCGTTGTGCCGTGTGAGAGGGTGGGCAATGTGCCGATGTGCCGCGTGAGAGCTTCAGATGGCCAGCAGGATTCTTCTCTGGCAGCGATACAAGAGGGAGGGAATAGAATTGATGGGGGGCGGCAAAATGAAAATGGGAAGGTGAAACGCAAGCATTTAGACAGTAATTGGAGGAAGAGTATTTTCGTCACTTCCAAATTTTATTATTATAAAATCATTTTTAGACCATCTAAATGGCAATTCTATAAACACGCTAGATTCATAGTGGCAAATTTCTAAACCATGTTTTTGTAATGGCAAATTTCTAAACCATGTTTTTGTAATGGCAAATTTCTAAACACAATTATTTAGTAGTATGAATATGAACCATACATAATTGTATTAAAAAAAGTCATAATATATACCAATTTACAGCACTACAACCTCATTAGCCATCAGCTATTGGTGAAAAATACAAGTCTTTTTTCTGTCAATCGATCGAGACAGAATTTTTTTCTTATGTATATATTTTTGAAGTAGAGAGACACACAAGTTATTTTCCTTTGATAATCCCCACAAGATATTACAGCAGAAAAAAAGAAAAAAAGAAAAAAAAAAAATTACATAGTGTCAGATTCAAAACTAATCCTGAGCTAAAATGAAACAAAGAGAGCAAAATTCAAGAGATGTACCAGGTTTATTGTAAAACAATTTTATTTGTACGAGTTTTGAAGTACAAGTTCTTCTTCAAGGAAAAGCCACCATTTTCTTCTGATATACTGTCTAATGTTTATAGAAATGTCTTTTCTTTTTTTTTTCTTTTTTTTTTTTTGAAAAGCTTCACAGCGGGTGTCAATGTTTATAGAAATGTCTCCAACACATCCATCATGTTCTTCTGGTACGCCGTCAGAAGATGGAGAAAAACATGGTCACTCAACTCCTTTGAAAGAACTGGATGGAGAGCATGACAAGGTCGGCATACTGGTCTCGCGATATCTTGTTTGCTCATGATCAAGCTCACCTTCTGGGCATTTCCCCTTCGTTTTCGTGCAATCATCAATAGAGTGTTTGTGAGAGTTTTGCTTCAAGCCGAGACCTCTACGCTTTTTAGATATTTTACAGGTTCGCGTTTTGGAAATCTTGCTCGAGGGACAGAACTTCCCAGAAGGAGTCCTCACTGGGGACACAGGGTTCCGGTTTTCGGGTACCTTCTCAAGGGGATGACAAATTTCGGACCTGCTACTGGGAAGAGAAATATCAGTAGGCACAGAAACAACGAACAAAGGTGTCTCCAGATTACCATTACTACCACTAGCGGCGGCGGAATTGATTAATTCTATTACTTCCGATTTGATGGAATAGTCGATGTACGTGCTTGCATCCTTGGTCAAGGCTTCAAGATTCCGTAAGGCTTTCTCCAATGCCCTAGGGTTGGCCGCGGACGATCGCAGAGCAACATCACCCTCGTCGGCTGCAGCAATCAGATCCGTCCGCCACTTCTCCACGCCCCGGTTCTTGATCGCCTGTCTCGCCGGCAGCGCGTCTAAGATAGCGCGGGCCAGGCGGATCTTGTTGGCCAAACTTTCTTTATACTCCGCCGTGTTATTATCCTTCTCCTTACTGAAGATCGAACGGACCACGCGGGAGGCGAGCATAGCGGCCGCGGCACCGGCCAGAAACGCCATGAGACTCTACTTATGGATCGGTTAGGGAAAGGGGGAATCAGAGGAGCATCGATCGGCCGGCGGGGGAGAAAAGGGAGGCGGCGAGCGAGTGTTTTGATTTAGGGTTATCAAGGAGTAAAGTCAACGGGGTTGCAGGACGAAAGAAGAAGGAAAGAATGGATTTCAACCGATGAGCTCTCAGCTCTCCTGTTTTGTATTGAAGTTCCAATTAATTCCACTTTCACTTGGCCCAGATGAAATCCGAAGACGAACGGACAGACGTTCTTCTTCGGATTTACAGACTTTTGGGCCTTTTTGGACTCGAATTTCCTCCCTTTTGTTAATAAAAATACAGCTGATTTGTACATAATTTTTTTTTTTTTTATATCTCTCTTTTGAGATCCATTAATTTACAACCGCTAAAAAAAATAAAATTTTGGTAAGCCATCAAATAATATTCAAATTGATTGAAATTTAAAATATTATATCTATAAATATTTTTTTTCATTTTTAAGATATTTTATAATTTTATTCAAAATTTTAAAAATTGTCAATGTCAATAGATCTCTGTTCATTATGTAAAACACTTAAACTAGGATCGGGATCACATGCTTTTCTCAAAAGAAAAGCAGGCCCTGCTTTTCTTGATCCGACGGTTGAGAAACACCGAAGTTTATTGAGATCCGTACTGAAAAACACTGAAGTTAATGAAGTACTTTGAGATTGGTGCGACAACCGATCCCGACCTTCGGATTGGAAAAGCAGGGCCTGCTTTTCTGTTAAGAAAAGCAGCAGATTTTTATCCCTTAAACTACAACCATTGAGAAGTCCATAGAAATGTGTTGAGCTATCAAACAAAATTCAAATTCAAATTGATTGAAATTTAAAATATTATATTCATAAATATTTTTTTTTTCATTTTTAAGATATTTTATAATTTTATTCAAAATTTTAAAAATTGTCAATGTCAATAGATCTCTGTTCATTATGTAAAGAGGAGGGATCCATTGACAATGCTTATAATGACAATTTTGACAATAGAGATTTTAAAAAATTTATAATAATTCATAAAAATCTTAAAAATGAAAAAAATTTATGGATGCATTCTTTAACTTATAGATTAATAGTGTTTTAGATTTCAATCAATTTGAACATCGTTTGATGCTTTATCAAAATTTTATACATTTTTTAACGGTTGAAATTTAACGAGCTTTAAAGAGCTATCAAAAGTCACTTAAATTGAATATAATTTGAAACATAATCAATCTATAAGTTAAATAATATCTCTATAAACTTTTTTCTATTTTTTAGAATTTTTAACTATTTTTACAAATTTTTCAAAATCCCCATTGTCAAGATTGTCAAGATAAGCATTGTCAATGGATCCCTCCTCTTATGTAAAACACTTAAACTAGGATCGGGATCACCTACTTTTCTCAAAAGAAAAGCAGGCCCTGCTTTTCTTGATCCGACGGTTGAGAAACACCAAAGTTTTATTGAGATCCGTGTAGAAAAACACCGAAGTTAATAAAGTACTTTGAGATCGGTGTGACAACCGATCCCGACCTTCGGATTGGAAAAACAGGGCCTGCTTTTTTGTAAAGAAAAGCAGCAGATTTTTATCCCTTAAACTACAACCATTGAGAAGTCCATAGAAATGTGTTGAGCTATCAAAGGAAATTCAAATTCAAATTCAAATTGATTGAAATATACATTGTCAATTATAAATTAAAGAATCATTTTTATTTTTTTTTCCTATATCTAAGTGAGGAGAGATCTGTTTACAATGTTTATTTAACAATGGAGCTTTCAAAAAGTTGGAAAGAAATATTTAAGAAACCTTAAATATAGAAAAAAGTTTACACGTATTGTAAATTTTATGGATTGATTATGTTTTTAATTATATTCAACTTAAGTTTTATGTTATAGTCTATTAAACATTTATTAATTATACAAAATTATGACAAACTATCAAAATGATATCCAAATTAAAATTAACACTTTTTAACTTTTCAATCTGTAAAACTTTTATATAACTTTTCAATTTAAAAATTATATTATCAAGAATCAAGATAGTAAAAATAGACACTGCCAACCAAAGATTTTCGAGTGATCCCTCTTTTAATTCCCGAGTAAATAAAATTAAATTTGTCGTTATATAAATTTGCCTAATAAATAAAGTAGGAGGCCACATTAGAGGCCACGCAATGCTGAATTGAGAATACACAATCCGATCTCCCTTGCAGACTGCAGACTGCAGTGCAGAACGAATCAGGAATCAGGGGGAAAATTTCACAAATGCCCTTAGATCCGAACTTATCTCTACCACTGTCTAAATCACTAACTTAATTTTACGGATGCCCAAAACATTGGGCGTGACTTCAACTTGCGCCTTAGAGAACTTTATTGAACTACCCATGCCGTGCCCGTTGCCCATGCCTTAGAGAACATTGGGCAGCACAATGTTTTGGGCATTCGTGAAATTAAGTTAGTGGTTTAAGCAGTGGTAGAGATAAGTTCGGATCTAAGGGCATTTGTGAAATTTTTCCGAATCGGGACTCAGGAACTCACTAGCCGATCGCACCCCGAGACGAGACGCGAGACGAGACGAGGTCCCAGTCCAAATCTCGTCGCAACGCAACGCAACGCAAAACAAATCATCCCACCACCGAGTCTCCCTTCTCCGACCATCGGGCCGGCCAACCAAAGCGATCCGCACCTCAATCTTCCTAAATCCACAACTGCCGTAGATCAGATCAGAGAGCATTCACTTACTCCCTTGTTCTTTCTTGCCCGTGCGCTGCCGGAAGGGACGAGTGGGACAGAGGCGAGCGGGGGGAGGGACGGAGCTACGGAGGAAGGAAGGAGAAGAAAAGGTTAGTTCCCATCTCCTCCGATCTTCTGATGTTCTTATGTCATCAGTTGTTAATGTTACGACATTCCATTGTGTTGCAAGGGTTGTTGATTTCATTTCTCAATTTAGATACTAAATTGAAGCTGTACTGTATTGTTTCAATTCTCAAAAACCCTCCCTTCTCAAAAATCTTAAAAATTGATGTCTAAATTGGGGGGTTTCAGTTGTGATCTCTGTGTCAGAAACCTTGCATTGCGTTGCATTCCATGGAGAGATTGATCTGACTTTATTACAGCATTGATCATGGCAGATCTCCGCAGTTCCTGACTATGGAGGGATGATCTGATGTATGTATGATTGGATTCCGTAACCATGAAGCGGTTCGTGTACATAAACGATGATTCGTACCAGGGTGTGTACTGCGATAACAGGATCTCCAACACCAAATATACCCTACTGAATTTCCTTCCCAAGAACTTATGGGAGCAATTCAGGTTTGTGTCCCTTTCTTCAACTACAGACCAATTGAAATGCTTTAGGTTAAAAATAAGCAAACAAAAGAAGCAGCTGGGTTTTTGTTAAATTGTAGTAATGTACCAAAAATGTTACTAAGATATGGATGTTAGCTGTTAGATATGAATGCTAGTGTGTAGCTTGATGATTGAAGAATACTCTCATAAAGCTGAAACATTTTAGGAAAAATTGGTTACCTTTGCTATTAATTGATTTATTGTTCACTAATTTTATCTTTTTGTTCAAAAATATTAGGCAGGATTACATATTATTTTATTTTTCCACCTGTACTATTAAGAGGTACTCAAGTGCACCTAAAATCATGTAGTGTCACAGTAGGACATTTACTATGGTATGTTCTTGCTGCTCTGTCATTGAAAGAAGATCACAACAATACTTAACAAGTGCCGTAACTTAATTTAGAAGCCAATCTAGAATATATGATACAAAAGCTAAAAGCATTTGACACATAGTGCCTAAATTGTAACCATTATTGAAAAATATTGGGGGTTAAGCTTATTATTTTGTATTTTTAAATATAGACGGTTCATGAATCAATATTTCCTGCTGATTGCTTGCTTACAACTCTGGTCCCTCATTACGCCAGTCAACCCAGCTAGTACGTGGGGCCCACTTATCTTCATATTTGCTGTATCTGCCACAAAGGAGGCATGGGATGACTACAACCGCTATGTCTCTGACCGACAAGCAAACTGCAAGGATGTGTGGGTGGTGAAAGATGGTATTCGAAGAAATGTATGACTTCTATTCTTTCTATGATATGTAATGGGGACTTGTTTAAACATTCTCTCGTATTTATTAAGATAGATCAAATTCAGTTTACTACTGCAAAGTTTATATTGATGCGCCTTAGCAGTATTTTACCGTGGATGTCTTATAGCTGAAGAATTCTTCTGTGGTCCTTTTCTCTTTGGAATTTTATTGCCCTTTTCTAAGTTGCAGACTATGTGCAGAGATGAAATGTGTAGAGGGATCTGTTACTCACATTAGAGATCAGAATTTGAACCTTAATTATTTTTTGTCTTAGTCTGAGTATGGCCAGTCATTTGTCATCCCAATTCTTGACATGTGACGTTATTAGGTGATAAGCATGATATTTAATAGAGAACAGAAGTGCAATGGTCTAATTGAAATTGGTAGTTCATGGGATTGTCATTGGTGACATAATATCACACTAAAAGAAACACTGCAATTTTGTACTCCTTCAGATCTTTATGTATATGGAAATGGTTTGAGTTGGAATCCTGAGCTTGGTTTGGTGCAGCTTATGTCAGTGTATGATGTCAAATAGAGATATATGTCTACACTTTTGAATGTGAAATTAAATGTTTGGCTTCTTATGCAGATTCAAGCCCAAGAAATACACGTTGGTAATATAGTATGGCTTAGAGAAAATGAAGAGGTCCCTTGTGATCTTGTTGTAATTGGGACTTCTGATCCACAAGGCATTTGCTATGTTGAGGTAAAGCAATTTGAAAAAAAAATTAGTAGCATTTTTTTTAATTAAGTCAGTCCTTTCACTTATAATCATCATAACTTTGTGTAACATATTGGTGATAGCAATTTATAATTTCGAACATCAAAGTTCATCTGTTATTGGTCAGCACTATGCTTTTTCGTGCCATGCTACATTCTTCTGGTGCTAGTGTTGTTGTCCATAACTTTGATACTTTGTATACAACTAACTTAAAATAACGGTCAATGTACCGGTCGACAACATTGTATTTTAGCATTTTACATTGTAGGAATTGTGATGTTCATGATCTAATCTATTTTTGCTTATTTTGTTAGACAACTGCTTTAGATGGAGAGACAGATCTCAAGACAAGATTAGTCCCACCAAGTTGTGCTGGCCTCGACTCTGAGCAACTTTGCAAGATCAAGGTAGCTAAATGACAGAACTGCAACCAATATTTCCTTTTTTTGTAAATTTCAGTTAGGTCTTGCTTTGCTTTAGCTCCTTACTTTTCTCATGTCAACAATGGCAAAGGGAGTTATTGAGTGCCCAAATCCAGATAAAGATATAAGAAGATTTGATGCAAATATGCGGCTTTTCCCTCCCTTCACCGACAATGATGTATGCCCACTGAGCATAAACAACACTCTCTTACAATCCTGCTACTTGAGAAACACTGAATGGGCTTGTGGGGTGGCTGTTTACACTGGTTAGTTACTTTACATTGTCAAACATAATGTTGTGTTCTTTTTTGTGCTGAAAGCTACTTCATTATTGTGCTAATTAGTACACTTTGTGTGTGTTTGGATGAATTATTGGGTTAGTAAGAATAGCCGCTAACCCAAAGATTTGGTATAGTAGCTAAACCAGCTATTGGTTGGGTTAGTAGATATTCTACTAACCCAATGTTTTTGAAAAGTTATTTACACATTCAAACATGAAATAGCATATCTACTAACCCAATGTTTTTGAAAAGTTATTTACACATTCAAACATGAAATAGCAACCAAGAATAGCCACTAATCCAAGTTAGCAATATTTTTCACGCCATCCGAACTCCCTTTGTGTTTTATTATAAAAGAAACCTTATTGATTTACTTTTCATTGTCTTCGTTTATAGATGTCTGTTTGAGATTATGAAAATATTTTCAATTGCATAATGCCTTGCTATAATCGTAAAATGAAACATAACTCACATTGTCAAATAACTCCCTGTTTTTCAATATTATCAGTTATGCCAGTCTATCAATCGTATTAAGTCATAAGTCATAACCATACATTCAAATAAAAATCTGGCATTCGAATTTCAATGTTTATTTTCAAACTTGCATTTAAGTCGATGCTATTTCATTTTCGACCTTGAAATTGATGGTTTTTGTGTTGTCTGCATTAGGCCCTTAGAATTTGGGTCTGTCAAAGAACTTGGGTTGCACTTGTTCTCTTCAGGGAATTTTATGTATTTAATTAAATATTGAGGAAATTATGAATATTTTTTTCCAGGGAATGAAACAAAGTTGGGAATGAGTAGGGGCATACCAGAGCCGAAACTTACAGCTGTAGATGCAATGATCGACAAATTGACGGGTGCAATTTTCTTGTTTCAAATATCCGTTGTTGTTGTTCTAGGATTTGCTGGAAATATATGGAAGGATACTGAATCTCGTAAGGTATCTTTTTTTTATTATTTTACAATATGCAGTTCAATCGTTCTCAATGTCGGACTGACAAAACAAAAATAATTTAGACTATGTAATCCATAGGGCAAAAAACATGAATGTAATTTTTTTTAATTAATTGAACCTTTCTTATTATGATTTTTTGAAAATATTTTGTAGTATTGTCAATATACTTGTCAAGAGGTACCAAGTCTCAATCCTTAAAAAGTGTGTTGGCATTTTAGAACTTATTTAAGCGAAGCATCTATCCAGCATTAATTGTACTGCAACCATCAGCTGCTGTGCTTGATTTATTGTTCTCTAATATATAATTTTGTCTACTAATTGTACTATTGTCTTGTAGCAATGGTATATCGCATATGCTGATGAAGATCCATGGTATGAGTTCATTATAATACCATTACGATTCGAGTTGTTATGCTCCATTATGATCCCTATTTCTATAAAGGTATCTACTTCCCTTTTAGTGATTTAAACCTTGCAATTTACCTTGCGCCCGTAAACGAAGTAATTTAAAGCAAAGGAAATGTTAAATCATTTTTGATGCAGTGGTGGTGGTGAAGTAATTTAAATATTGAATACATAAAGAGGCTACATTTGCTAATACACTATGTTAGCAAGTGAAATAGTGAGGATAAAAGATGAGTTAAGGAGTTTGGTGAGTCCTTAAAACATCTTCCACTTAGTACGTTAAAGCGCCTTAAAGTACCCAAATCACTACTACTACACACCAAACAGAATTTTAGATATTGAAAGGAATAATGAGCTTCTTATTCCTACAAGCCCAGTGCTTGTAGAAAGATTCCCTGCTCTGTCTTATGTGTTTTCAGGGCAATTATAAATTATTCCCTGAATGGATACCTTTCATTGTAGGTTTCACTTGACTTTGTGAAAAGCCTGTACGCAAAGTTCATTGACTGGGACGAAGAAATGTTTGACCAAGAAACTAATACTCCTTCTCATGCTGCTAAGTAAGCTGCTGTACTCATTATCACTATTTTTTTAACAGTTTTGATAGTCTATTGGCCAATTGCGAACTTACTTTCATAAATATGGTTGAAAATATAATGATGATCTGATGTGTGGATTAAGTGCTGTTCCCTATAGGAGATAAGCGATTATACTACTTACAGCCGTGGTCTAGTATAATCAACACCAATTTGCAGGACATGTATGATTTTATTGAATTTCATTTTTTATTTGGTTCTGCAGCACAGCAATAAGTGAAGACTTGGGGCAAGTTGAATACATCTTAACAGACAAAACAGGGACTCTGACTGAGAATAAAATGATCTTTAGGAGATGTTGCATCAATGGAACTTATTACGGGAATGAGAGTGGTGATGCTTTGAAAGGTTGTGCTCTACCTGTATACAGTTTACACACTCTGTACTTCCGCTAGAATTTATGATCTGACTCGGTGTTCTCTATCTGCTCTTTCTTTTTCCTTTTCCAATCAGATACCCAACTGCCAGATGCTGTTAATAGCAATGAGAGTCATGTCATCAGATTTCTCTTAATCATGACACTCTGCAACACTGTTATTCCTGTTGAAAGGTAAACATTTGATGCATTTTTCTTGTATGGATGAAATAATTGTTGTGATCTGATAGTTTAACTCTGTTGATTGATTAGACTGAATCAAATATATTCGGCAGTTCCCATTGAGTACCAGGCCAATACCAGTCTGCATGATTTTTTTTATTTGCATTATTTTTCTCATTTTCTATAGCGTCTTCAGTGCTTTTCTGGGTTTATTTGTTGAATTAATGCTAAGTTAAGCAATAACATTATGCTATTGAAGAAACTATATGGGGTATAAATCCACTAGGCCACGTATGTACAAGTTAAGTCTCAGTAGTGCTTGTGTAGCTTGGTTCATGTGATCTTATAATGCTTGATACTATTTTGATGTTTCTGGTCTAACTCTATTCTAATCATTGGGTGTAAAGACCTATACATATTTAAGTTAGATTCTGCTTTTGATATGGTGAATAATCACTCTTAATGGTTCCTTTGCTAAAAAAATGCACTTTGTTTGTCTGGATTCTAGCAAAACTGGAGAAATTACGTACAAATCACAGTCACAAGATGAAGATGCTCTTGTCAATGCTGCCGCTTGCTTGCACATGGTATTGGTTAGCAAAAAGGGTAGCATCGTTGGTAGGTAATTCCTTTTAAGAAGTTATCATGTGGGTAGTAAACTGCATAAATATAGCTTGGTGGTGCCAACCTTTATAAGATTTGGTTTTGAAAATTTGAAGGTCTTACTAAAATCCAAACTCTCAAATTTTGTATCAGTTGGTTTCATCAATATCTTCTGCCAAAAAAAAAATAATAATAATAAATAAATGCATCAACATTACTGGAGATTAGAATTGAATATATAGCATTGTGCTTTCACTTTTCTTCTATGATGGCATGAATGTTTATAAAAATTCAAAAAAATTTCGGTCCGTAGCTCTAGGAGTTGGGATATGGGGTGTACCCCGACTGAAAAAAAATAAGGTACATATTAGGAACAAATGAAGATAACTATGTAGTCAGACTAAAATGGAAAAATCATAGAATTTGGGACTAAAACCAGAGTATTACCATAGTGGGAATTTTCTGAAATTTCAAAGCATTGTTTATGTGAAAATGTATTGGTTGGAACTTGGAAGTATGTAATCCATATCAAAATGATGATGTGGATTCAAACAATGGTCTCCATCCAAGACATATGTTGTAGGCATTGTATAGTTTAAATGCCTAACAGGATTTTTTAAGCCTGATGCACTGAATATGGAAGCAGCTGATACCTTTTATTTTATTCCTCCTTTTATCTTTCATGGTATTCTATTTTTATATATCAAGTTTTCAAAATCAGACTACTTAGCCTTACCGACCTTTGTATGGTTTGTGGTGAAGCTTTGTTCTGAAATACTGTGTTGCTATGACTCTTTTTTCCTATCAGTTTACCTTAAGGCGCTGATGAGATTGTTCTAATTGTAAAAGAGGCATGTGCTTTGGCAGAAAACTCTTTTTTCTTTCCTGTGTTGATCTTTCTTCTTTGCAGGAATGAATTTCAATGGTCAGCGCATGTTGTATGAGATACTTGACATACTAGAGTTCACTTCTGATCGAAAAAGAATGTCAGTTGTGGTAAAAGACTGTCAGACTGGCAAAATTCTTCTGTTAACCAAAGGTGCTGACGAGTCTATTTTCCCTTGCTGTTATCGAGGTAATGTGTCACTACTGAGTTTATTTTTTTTTTATCGTATAACTTGTAGGGCTATCTTACGGTCTTGGCTAAATGATATGTATTATCTTCGCAATTATGAACCCCTTAACCAAGAATTGTTTTATTTATAATATGCGGTGCGATCATTCTTTTGCAATGTCTAAAAGTTGTTCTCCTTACATTTTTTTTGATGGGTCTTCAAAGTCCAAACAATTTTAAATTGCCAGAGCACTCTATTATAACCTATTTTATGATCTAGAGTGCCCATTTTTTTGTTTTCGATTGTCTTGCTTTCAACAATAAATAATTGAGTGCCTGTCAATTTGGTTTTGTCAACTACAGTATAGTGATTAAAAAAAAAAAGCCAGGGCGAGGAACACCATAGTAAAGGAACAAAGAAAATGCCTAATGGATTCTTTTTGAGCAAGGACACAGACACATAGTAATTGTGACGTTTCTTGTCACATCTATCCATCTCTGTATTTCATATAAATTCATAATAATGGATGTTTTCTGAGGATTTAATGAGAACATTTGTTTGTAATATGTAGCAGTTTATAATTTGAAAAATTAAGTTCTGAATTTTCTCATCTGATGTTTGAATTTCAGGTCAACAAATCAGAGTTTATGTTGATGCTGTGGAACATTATGCACAATTGGGATTGCGAACTCTTTGCTTGGGATGGCGGGAATTAAGAGAAGATGAATATTTAAAATGGTCAAAGTTATTTAAAGAAGCTAGTAGCTCACTAATTGATCGAGAGGTAAAAGATCACTTGGGTAGTCTAGTTTGGAAAACTATTTTCGAGATACACACTCTCTTAAATTGTGCTATGAGGATGTAGTGAAAACATACAATATTGATATTATGAGAAAATGGATCTTTTCCCTTCATATTTTCTTACTTCTATAGAACTGTAAGTAGCCATAAGTTTCACACTGGCACACAAGTCCTGAATATTAGTGCTTTTTTACAAGTAATTGGAGAAACTGTGCCATTCTCTAGAGTACCTTAGATTTTTTTTTTTTTTTGGAAATTTGGATACAAAGTTCATTGTTTGCTTATAGTCTCCTGTTTATAATGTAGTGGAAAGTTGCTGACATTTGTCAGAGATTGGAGCATGACCTCGAAATTCTTGGAGTCACTGCAATAGAGGATCGTCTTCAGGTACGATATAAATATAAATATTTGTTATCAGAAGCAGAGTTCATAAGAATTTTTTTCAAGCTTTGATGTAGGTATGGATATAGTGTAGCTGTAAGTTTGTAAGAATTCCTCGTCAATGTAGTATAGATAGGAAACATTAGAACCATTTCTTGAAATGAAAATTTTGATAACCATATTTAGGGATCTTGTATAGTTGTGTGGCATTTGCATTACTGTTTTTTTAATTTTACTTTTTTGGGTAGAGTGGTGTGCCAGAGACAATTGAAATACTGAGGCGCTCTGGAATAAACTTTTGGATGTTAACTGGTGATAAGCAAAGCACTGCTATCCAAATTGCACTTCTCTGCAATTTCATCTCTTCAGGTGTTCTAAACTGGAACTTGTGTTAGGTAGTTATTTAATTCTGCCTTCCATTAATTCCCTGAAATCATATTACAGAACCGAGAGGCCAACTTTTGCATATAAATGGAAATACTGAGGATGAAGTAGGGAGAAGCTTAGAGAGAGTCCTACTTACAATGAAGGTTACATCATCAGAACCAAAGGTGAATTTACTTATATTGTGCCAGTTTTAGAGTTTTACTGAAATTTGCAAATTGTGACACTGAGCTGAACTCCACAGAAGCCCCCAAACATCCTCCACCAGCAACAGACAGAACCTCTGTTCTATACCAGAATAATATTTCTTAAAGATATATCAAGTGTTGAAGCTTTATTTATATTTTATGAATACAGGATTTGGCATTTGTCGTGGATGGGTGGGCTCTTGAGATTATTCTCAAGCACTACAAAGAAGCTTTCACAGAGTTGGCTGTTGTAACCCGCACCGCAATCTGCTGCCGTGTAACTCCTTCCCAGAAAGCACAGGTAATTCTCGTGCACCTGTAAGTTGTTATCAATTGGTCTTTTCTTCTCCAAACTATGTTACCGGCTGTATTTTCATTCTTGATGTTCCTATTTGGATAGTACAAAGAACACATGCCGACAAGTTAAAACAGGGTATTAGGCTATTAGCATGGCTACTGTTAACTACTTGACAAAATAGGTCAGATTCAGTTTGGTGGTTGACTATTATGTATCTACTGCAGCTAGTGCAACTTCTGAAATCATGTGATTACCGAACTCTAGCGATTGGTGATGGTGGAAATGATGTGCGGATGATCCAGCAGGCTGATATAGGTGTAGGAATTAGTGGCAGAGAAGGGCTCCAAGCTGCAAGAGCTGCTGACTATAGTATAGGAAGTATGTTATTGTTATCTACCTTTAGGATCAATTATATCATTTGTCGACAAGTTGATAAATTTTAACCAAACTTTATCCTTTGGAATTTGTAGAGTTCAGGTTTTTAAAGAGGTTGATACTTGTTCATGGTCGATACTCATATAACCGAACAGCATTTCTCTCACAATATTCATTCTACAAGTCTCTTTTGATTTGCTTTATTCAGATCCTGTAAGATACTTTTTTTTCTTTCTTTCTTTTTTTTTTTTTTTGACTTTTGAACTATTTAATTCCTTATCTTTCTATATAACCCATGGCTCCATGCTGATGAATCTGATCACTTTTTGGCAGATTTTCTTTTCTTTCTGGAATTGCTGGGACTAGTTTATTCAACTCAGTAAGCCTGATGGCGTACAATGTGTTCTATACCAGCATACCTGTCTTGACAACGGTGCTTGATAAAGATCTTTCTGAAAAGACGGTCATGCAAAACCCACAGATTCTTATTTATTGTCAGGCAGGAAGGTAATGATCAAAATTCATAAACACTCTTAAATATACAATGCCTACTTATAGCTCATAGTTTTTTTGGGGGGCATACGTCCAATACATAAGTTAGCACTAACCACTAAGAAAAAAATTACCTTGTTTGGCTATCTTTTCAGAGTCAAATCCTAGGCTCTTTGTAATTTATCTTCAGTTCTGATTTTTCTTTTTCCTCTTGGCCTGTGTCATGTTTCCCAGCTCCTATTTGATATTAATTAGAGAAGAAATTTGAATGTTTGGAATGGTGCTGCTTGGGATTAATAAAGAAGTTTGTACTAAGTTGGCAGAAAAATCATCAACTGTTTGTGGTGCATTGTCATCCTCAAAGTCAAATCCAGAAAAATCATCAACTGTTTTTTTTGCTTCATTATAGTTGGCACCATTCGGTAGTAATAACTGTAGGACCTTCAAACTCAAGGATGCATCTGATCAAGTCAAATTCATGTAGAAAACAATTATCAGAATCGGACCATTTTCCTGTATGTTTTTATTCTGTATATCTGTAATTTTCAGTAAACAAAGATCATTCTATTTTCAGGCTCCTAAACCCAAGCACCTTCGCTGGATGGTTTGGCAGATCATTGTATCATGTATGCATCATTTTTTCTTTTAATGTAAGTTGCTTCTTTTACTCCCCATTTGACACATGCATTGTTGTATTGGTTGAACTGCAGGCACTGGTAGTGTTCTTAATAACAATTCATGCATATGCTAACGAGAAAAGTGAATTGGAAGAGCTTTCTCTGGTTGCTCTCTCAGGTGCTATCTGGCTACAAGCTTTTGTTGTTACTCTGGAGATGAAGTAAGTTCATCGATTTCATGCATAATCCCTGTCAAACTCAAATTTCACTATTTGCATCATAAGTATTAGCTCTATATTTATTTGTGTTTTTTTTTTTTTTTTCATTTTACAGTTCTTTTACTTTCATGCAAGTTCTTGCAATATGGGGGAACTTCTTGGCCTTCTACGCAATAAATTTTGTAGTTAGTACAATACCATCAGCCGGCATGTACACCATCATGTTTCGTCTTAGCAGAGATCCAGCTTACTGGATCACTATGATTGTGAGTATTCTTAAGTGCACTTACTCCTTGCTCACTGATGCTAATTTTAAATTAGCTCATCTAATGATTTGCCTATTTACTCAGATATGTTTCACCCTCCTTAACTCCAACCTCTCTAATTTACTTGTTTTAGATACTGTTGTACCTTCCGTTAAGTCTTATAGCTTCTTTGTCAATGTCAGCAATTTTTTCACCCCTAACATTTCCTTGTTTCTAATTTCAGCTAATTACTGGGGTGGGGATGGGTCCTATTCTAGCCCTGAAGTATTTCAGATATACATATCATCCTAGTGCAATAAACATGTTGCAAAAGGTTGAAAGATCACGTGGGCCCATATATTCACTAGCCAACCTCGAGTCTCAACTAAGGTCAGTTGAGAAGGATGCCACACAATTGGTCTCAAACACACCGAAAATACGAAACCCAGTGTATGAGCCATTACTATCTGATTCGCCTACTGCTGCAAGGAGATCCAGCTTACCTTCAGCTTTTGATATTTTCCAGTCTGCACAATCCAGGCTGTCAGTGTCACATCCCAGGAATATCAAAGATAATTGAGTTGATTCATGATACAGTGACAATACACCATTGTTGTTATATTTTTGTTTCTAATTAATTAGGAACATTGAAAGTATAGCGATAGAAATTTAACTAACTGTATTCTGTATTTCAGCCTATATACAGAGTAAAGGAAAAAAAAGAAAGGAATTGAGGTTAGATTAGATGCTATGCTACACCGTTAACCATTCTGTACACGGTAAAGTTGGCATCTTTTATCATTTTTTTTTTTCTTACACCCGAATTCTAACTGATAGTGTCCAAGGTTTAGGAACATTGCAAACAGAACAATAGATTTTTTTTGACTCGTATACAATGCATTTTGTAGAAGTAAAATAGGTTAGATTATAGTACCTGCAGTCCTACACCATAATATGATCGGTAATAAAAAAAAAAATAGAGTAAAATAGGTTGAATTACGACGTCCGGTCCACTGGGATTAGAGGTGGCATGTTTTTTTTTTTATCATTATCATTAATATTGATTTTTTGTTTTATCGTATGTTGATTTGAGTTGGATTGCATGTTATTTAATTTTGGGTTGAGTTGGATTCAGGTCATCTTGATTTTCATAAAATGCCGGGTCGGGTTGGATTTTGCCACCTCTAACTGGGATCCATCTATGATTTAAGCGAGAAGAGTGCCTACCTAACTGATCATAGCAGTGACCAGGCAGCAAATCTCTTACACAAATCAACGCCGCATTGCCTGGCCCTCAACTATTTTGATTTATGTAATAACAATGATTGCATAATGCCTTGTCAGTTGTCACTGAACTTACCCTTTTTGCAACAATAGTTTATTTCTTTAGATATGAAAAAGTACAAAAATATATACCTAACGGCTAACGGACCTAAGCTATATGGCTATAATTAATGAGAACAAATAAAAAGAAAGAAAGTATGTTTGGAATGTGAATGTATCCACGCAGTATACTACTTTCGGCTGTGGGGTCATGTATATAGCCTAGAACTAGAATTATATATACGTCGAAGTCCCGAGCATGATTTTATGTATCTTTCGGATTGAAGGCTGAACAAAGCAATACCCAATAATCATGTCCATTAAAATTTATTTCAACTAGAGCTGTAATTCGGGCTTCGCCCCGAAAAGTAGTATCAAATAAATAACTTAGAATTTTATAAAATTTTAAATGTTTATATTAAACAAAACTTGAACAAAAATTTTAAATTTTTAATGTAATTAAATAATAATAATAATAATAATAATAATGCAATAATTTATAAATAATAATATATATGAATGTTGGATCATTTTAAGGGCTAAAATTTGTTTTAGACATTTTTTTTTTGAGGAAGTGTTTTAGACATATTACATTCATCTTAATGAGGAGAGAAAAAAAATATTAGCCATTGGATCAAAGTAGATGAAGAGCTTCAAACAAAATCAATGGTCAATAAGAGTGATGATGTGGCATGATTGAGGTGCTTGGAAATCTACCCTCTTTATGGAGTATAGATTGTTTGGATTGGTACTTCATTGAAAGAAAAACGGATATCGGTCGAATAATTAATTTAATAAGCTTGTATATAGGTACTAAAAACTATATAAATGAGAACCCAATATTCCGTTTTAGCATTATTTTATTTGCAGTTTGTAAATTTAAGAAGAGGATATGGATATCCACTTCCAACTTTTTTTTTGTATTAATGTCGTAAAATTATTTTGTTACAAATTTCAATGATAGATTGATATCATCCATAAAATATAGAAGCAATAGGGAGAGCCGGAGGGGATCCCCTATCCCATGACAATGGATAAAATTGACAACATCCTTCAATTACAAATTTACAATCACATCATGATGAGAATATTGGTGATCGAGGAGCTGAAATCTAAAGTATTAAATCTTACGTTTAAAAATTCATCCAGTTCCTGGTATTGCTAATCATGACTAAAAACAAAATTCACGAATCAAAATTAGTTGTTACTTGATAGAAACTCAGAATTAGAATTTCGGAATATTAGTTAAAAAAAAAAACTAAACGAACTTGCGACACGTCATATATATGTAATATGAGGAGGGTTCCAATGTCTCAATTTTTTGTGCCTCAATCATGCCTTCACTTTTTAATTTTCAAATAACTCAAAATTTAAAACTCATTTTTCAAAACAAAACCGTTAGATTTGATCAATATGATATTTTCTATATGAACATAACAAATGTTTTCGCTTTTTTGTTTTATTTTATATAAATCAATGAGTTATAAAAATCAACTTCTAGAAATTGCTCAAATTAGTACATTTTTTGAAGCCCTTGATGTCAAACAAAATAATATTCAAATTTGATGTTTTTTACATATACATAAATAAAAGGATATAGATTAAATCTAACGGTTTTGTTTTGAAAAATGAGTTTTAAATTTTGAGTTATTTGAAATTTAAAAAGTGGAGGCACAAAAAATTGAAGCATTGGAACCCTCTTTATGTAATATATGTAGAACCAAATTTTGGTACATTATTTCTTCTTTTTTTTTTCCTGTGTAGATTAGATCCAATTGTTTGACTTATAATTAATTCTGTGCTCATAAATTTTAATAAAAAGTAAAATAATCTCTATGCTTGACTTCTAGCTTCATCTAATTTTTTTTTAATGATCCTTAATTAATTGTTGAAGGACAATGCAATTAAGCGCATTGGCCATGTTGTCCTTCTTAGGGCCTCTCAATCTCTATAAACTCTTAAATTAAGGGATTACACATGATAATCAGTATAAAAAAATGTCCGTTTGTTTCTGGACACGCATGCATGCATAGTTGCATACCTTTTCTTTTGTGTTATTTTATTTTCAGAGAAAAAGAAAGACAATCTCGTAGGACCTGGCACGTATTAATTAGGGGTGCCTTATATCTAAAAGCATATTGAAAAAAATAACATGATATGGCTGTCTTTCCCAAATAAGAAACCTGAGTCGTTAATCATTTTTTTGGATAGATCAAAACTGTTGATTTATGTTAATGCCCGTTGACGTTAATGTCTCAGCCCATTAAAATATAAGGCCTATATCAATTTCCTCAATATAAGACCCATTACATATTATCTTAAAAATTTATTATAAGAAATATTAATTCCAGCTCAAAGTAATGCGTTGGCTCTTTACTAGTATATGTATAAATATTTTCTTTTCTTTTCTTTTTTTTTGAGTGAAAGGGTGCTTATATAAGCTGTATTATATAACAACTTTGACTTGGAATGGCATCGTTGCATGTGCATGAGAGGCCAGGAGCTTACCAAAACCTAAATTTGCTGCTCACTAAAGTAAGCAAAATTGGACTACTATGTCCTAATCTTCTGGCTTGATTTTATGTGCCCTGAATTATAAGAGACTTTAAATAGTTTATTACTAAAGTAACAACTAATTAGTAATTAGCATTAACTATCAAGTATCAACTTATGAAGCCAGGACTAGAAAGCAAACATGAAAGTTAAGATACTTCGTAAGAATACGTGAGATAAATTTAGAGAACTAAAGCAGATAATGTTAAGAAGTAATTTTCCATTGTGACATATATATTTTTCTTTCTGGAATTTCATGGAAAATAGGGGGAGACACAGAGCCTTACCTTCTTTCTAAATAAAAAAAATGATGATTACAATTTCAGAGCCCAAAAATAAGTTATAATAATTACGATAATATGAAACATAAATATTATAGCCCTCACAAAAAAAAAAAAATGAATATATTATATATGATCTTTACCTTTCTATTATTCCTCTTAGAAAATTAAAAAACCCAAATAATGAAAGTTGTATTGCTTGCCTAAGACATTTGATCTTCACATCTTGCTTTAATTAGTAATAATCTGTGGTTTTTGTTGTTGATGAGACTTAATTAGAATTTTTTTTAGATTTAAGTGAATATTTTTCAACATCTCCCATTTCTTTTTAAGAGATATTTGTGTCCATGGAGGATTGAACCCATGACCTCTTAGAAGTCATCCTAGTTAGGTACCACTTGACTTACTAGACCATCTGCGACTTAATTAGAAATTAGAAGTGAGAACTGAGAACTGAGAAGTGAATAACAGAATAAGTGAT
Organism: Cyperus esculentus; assembly: GCA_030179965.1. Classification (NCBI taxonomy): domain Eukaryota; kingdom Viridiplantae; phylum Streptophyta; class Magnoliopsida; order Poales; family Cyperaceae; genus Cyperus; species Cyperus esculentus. The sequence continues at coordinate 2,573,275 of JASGLE010000044.1, forward strand.
AGGCTCAGAACTGGCCTGCTCTGTTAGACGGTTACTGCCTCTTACAGACCTCATGGACTACTAAATAGTACAACCTCTGTCCATGGATAAATGAATTTTTAGGAAAAGTCAAAGGAATTAGTGGAAAAGTGAAATTACTTTTATACCCTCAATTTGTAATCATTGCATAATAAATGTTCCAATTAAATAATATAGATAAAAGGGTAATCATAACATTGGAGAAACAAGAGACGAATAGATTAATAATATCAAATCGGTAAAGTTCATTTAATTGGGGACAAGTTGTAAAGGGTATAAATTCATTTAATTGTGGACGGAGGTTGTAAATACCTTTAGTTTAGTTTTGTTTTATTAAAAAAAAATCATGATTTTTTTAGAAAAAATACGAATAACTAAAAATGTTTTTTTTTTCCTCCTTACTGTTTGACTGGAGGTTAATGCTAGCGTGAGTGGGGGACCCTGCAATCCTTGACATTATATCAGATTCAGCTGTCTTCCTTAAGAAATAAGCAACTGCAAAAACTTATAAAATTTTAAAATGAGAGACAAGTTCAAATGATAATTTCTTTGGCACATGCAGACCCACCTTTTCTCTATTTTAGTTTTTTCTTTGTCAAAGTTCCAACAGAGTGTACTGAAGAAATCCGCATTAATTTCAAAAAGATCAAAAAGAAAGAAATCTCTATCCACATAATATCATTTTTTTTTTATTTCCACATAATATCATTCCAATTATCCAATATGAGGTGTATATATATTCCTTAATATCCAATTGCCTAAAGTTTCGGACCATTGAGCCCCCCAAAACAGAAATTTTATTCCTGAATAGCTATTCGTCTGAAAAGGTGTAGCAAGCCACTGACATGTAGGTCCAGGCAATCCCAAAAGAACGCGCGTGCTTATCCTCTACTGCGCAGTAACTTACTGCGCAGAAGATCTAAGCCGTTAAATGAATGAATGGTTCTGATTAGCTCTAGCAATCTAACACGTGGTGTGCCTTTTCCACTTCCAGAGTTCCAGTCAGGCCTACCCACACTCAGTCTTGTTTTAAAGTGCTATTTTCGTTTTTTTATTTATATTTATTATTATTATTATTATTATTATTATTATTATTATTTTTCTTTCTTCTCCTCTTCTATGTAACTTTTTTTAAGAGAGAATTTAATCCCAGTTAAGCAACTTCCACTTTGACATGGAACTGGTCGTTTGATAAGAGGTTTTCATTACACAAAAGCATGTGCAGAGCCAGGGGATGAGGGGAAGAAGGGGGCACCAAGGGTTGGATTGGGTTGTGTTCTTTTTTCAACGGGAAGAGCTCGAGATTCTTGCATCATGGCTCAAGGTAGAGGAACCTCGTCGAGTTATTACCGAGTATCGACCACGTGCCTGTTATTCTCGCGAGAGAGAAAGGATAGAAGCAGGGAGCAGGTTTTGGTGTGGACTCAAAATGGTTTGGGTGAGGTACGAACTTACAAGAGCGAGTAGGCAGTGCGCTCCATGACACCAATTTTAGCAATAGCCTTTGAAGAGAGGAGGGATTTAATGGAGAAAATGCAAGGTCTGAGTCTGGATTCTGGAATTGAATGTGACGGAGAAAGGAAGGGACAAATACGAAAAAGGAGAGGGCACGTGAAGAGAACGTGATAAAATTTGCAAAGAATAATATCAACCGTTCATATAATGGAGGGTCAGATTTGCTGCGCCGTAAAATGCTGCGCAGTAGACGATAACAATCCAAAGAGCGCTCTCTCATTTCTGAATGAGTAATAACCAGTGTCTATAGAAAAACTGTTCATAACGTATATAGGTTACATTCTGAGATATATCTATTATATTCTGTACACATCCAGGGACGAAGTGAGGGGGGATTTTGGGGGGGCAGTTGACCCCCCTTACTTTCTGCAAAGTACTCAGCATATAGGTGCATGACAATGTTAATTTAGATGCAGCAACATTTTTTGCCCCCCCCCCCCCCCCCCCCCCCCCATAAAAAATACTGACTTGTCTCTAATATTAATTATTGTTGATTTTTAAGTATGGAAAGCTGTATTGCAACTTACAAGTCAATTTAATTTGCTTCTTAATTGGAGCCATAGGAATTAAAACAACCAACGTTATTACCTTTTCATCCATAATTGTAACTTTATTATGCTTCGATTTCAAAAAAAAAAAAAAAAATACTAGCTAGTGTATCTCATACATAATTGGATAGTTAAAACAATTATCACTTACCAAAATAATTAAGAATAAAAATTTAGCAAACAAATAGAACGGATTAATTAGATGCACAGACAATTTTGTCATTTTCCTTCATCCTCAATATCACTAATACAACCCGGATGGAGAATCTTTATAGACATTTAAATTTGAGTGGCTTAATCCTCATCTTTATCTCAAAAAAAATAAAAAATAAAACTTACACAAGTTTTGCCGGTTGCCACAACAACAATGGAAAGTGTATTTTCTTTTATGAATTATAACCAAAAGTTGCAAAGATAAAATTGGAGATCAGTTCCTTAATGATGCATTAGGTGATTTATATTGAGAGAAAAACTGACCAATGTGCAAATAAATAGAGTACTACCAAAATATAGTTGCAAATTAAATGGAAGCCAACTTTTATATCTTAATTTTTTTTTTTGTGATTTAAAATTGAAATGAAGATTGTGGAGTAAATTTTGGCTTGTACTGCTTAATATCAGCTTATTTTTTTATTCATATATATTGTCAATTTATAGTTAACTTTTGCCCCCCATTAAATGTTTTCTGGCTTCGTGACTGTACACATCTATAGATATATAGACGAGTTTTTAATAGACGCGATGTTATCCTAAGACATGATTTTTCAAGCCAAAAGACCCATAAAATTTCTTCTCTCACTTGGCAAAAAAAAAAAAAATTTTTCTTCTCTCGGCTCTTGAACACATGCCAATATGGCAGGATTTTTATCTGCTGCCCTAGTTTTGATGGCACGACGTGCCATAGTTTCTATAACAATGGGACCCACAAAAAACAGTCCTTTACAATCTACAAAATCTCAGCCGTCCACTTTGATATGAACCGTCTAGATTAAAATTATGGCAGCACATCTCACCCCAATATGCCATACCATTGGTTGGACACCAAAATGCTCTAATAAATCCGAGCGGTCTCATCATGTGGTGTCCGCAATAAATACGCAAACCAAACCATACCAAACCAAACCCTGCTGCAGCCTACCAGTGCCATGCATGATATTGATATATTGATATTGATAATGATGCCAGCCCCGGGACCCGTCTCTATCGGTTTGCTTTGCTTTTGCTGGTTTGCATCCTGCCTTGCCTGCCTGCCTGCGCCCATCATTCATTCCTAACCTGGCTGGCTAAGTGGTGGCTATCTCCAACTCAACATGCGCATTCTGCCAACAACACAGCTCAACTCACCCAAATTCCAATCACCCCTTATTCCTCCCCAATTCTCTCTTTTATTTTGTTTCTTTGTTTGTAATGCAACTACAAGTGAATTGGTGATAATACAGAATAATGAATCGAAGAAATTAAAAAAAAAAACAGTATTTTGGTTTTATAGTTTAGAAAGTATTATTTTATTATTTATTCCGGTATATCGTTTTCTATGCTTTAAGTTTGTTATCTCATACAAGTATTAGTAATTGTTTCCAGTTGGACCTACCTTGTTATCTTTAATCATAGTAAATTAAGGAATTCAGGAAATGTTTGGATTTATATTGGGTTGACATCAGTTAATGTAATCAACTAATTGAATGAGAAATTGAGAATATTTAATTGGAGTTTAAACTCTAGGAATAGTGAAATACCTAGTATTTTCCTCTTCCTCTTCTAGGTACAAAACGGGGAGGCACAAGAAATTTCTCATGTCAGACAGACAGACCCCATACCATAACATAACGGCCCCCTTACTCAAAAAGGCATGAGTGGAAAGGAATAAATAAATCTCCAAACTAAAACCGGTCTAGGGTTAATCCTGACTCTACAGTCTACAACTCTCAAAGGTGACGAGCTCACTGACTCTCTACTCCCGGCTCACTCTGTACTGGCAACTCCACCGCTAATCGCAAGTGGAAAGCGCGTGTGAGTGAGTGTGACCTTCACCTTTTAGGTTCCATAGTCTCTGCTTTACAGTTTTCAGTTTTCATTTCACTAATGCAGCACTCATTAAGCACATGCCAGTATGCCACCCTAGCTATCCTAATCCCCAAGTTCCCAACCATCACCTATGTAAATGAAATCTTTCAACTTAATTAATTCAATTCTACCATTTTAGCAAATAACAAAATCTGGAATTTGTGACGATGAACAGGATCACATTGGTTTATTTTATGTTCAAATACCAATATATCTGAGAAAAGCAAATTACAAGTTCGCAACCAAAAAGGCCAAGCCGAGCCAAACTAACCGACCCAGACCCACCCACCCAAAAGTCCCAAGCAACAAACAAACCATGTGGACTCTCCTATCCGGCGAGCGCTTATCCTCTGCTGCGCGGTATTTTACCGCGCAGCGAATCAACAATGAGGATTGTAAGGATATTTCCTGAGATTGGGTGGCACGAATCTCAAAGCAGATCCAGCAGTTGAAACGCTGCGCAGTATAACTTACTGCGCAGCAGAGGAGGATATGAATTCATCCGGATACGGACTACTATGTAATGTATGTAATGTAACGGCCATTCTCCTTACGAGCAGCAGCGTCCGTCGAGCGAGCTCCAAGTCCAAACAATACCACCACCCTCTAACCCAACACGCTTTCTTTGCCAACCCAGAGAGACTCCAGGCCCTCTCTCGGGGCCGCTCTCATCGCCCTCTCTTTCCCTCCCCTCCCTTCCCCTCCGTCCACCGCCCGCCCTGCGACCTCCAGAATGGGCAAGAAAGGTACCAAACTCCCACCCCATTCCCCTCTCTTCACCCCCATTGTCATTACCCTCCTTTTCACCCTCGTTCCCCTTGCGTTCTCCAAATCCGACGACTCGGCCGCGATGTCCGACCTCGCGAAGTCGTTAACCAATCTGCCGACGGACTGGAACCCTAGCTCCGACCCCTGCAAATGGACCGGAGTCCGCTGTGACTCCGACCGCGTGGTGGATATCAACCTCGCGCGCGCCGGGGTCTCGGGGTCCCTCCCGGCGTCGATATCGAGTCTGTCGTCGCTGAAGTCACTCCAGCTGCAGTCGAACTCCATCACCGGGGCCGTGCCCTCGCTGGCGGGGCTCGGATCTCTCCAGAGGCTAACTCTCGATTCCAACTCCTTCACCTCGCTCCCGGCCGATTTCCTGGCCGGGATGACGAGCTTAGAGACGGTGTCGATTGATGACAATCCGTTCGAGCCGTGGACCCTCCCGGCGACTCTTGACCCCGCGCCGTCCGCTCTCAGCTCGTTCTCGGCCTCGAATGCCTCGATCTCAGGTACATTCCCGGAGGTTTTCATCACCCTGCCAACTCTGCAGAACTTGCGGCTGTCGTATAATAATTTATCCGGTGTGTTGCCGGCCTCGCTTAACGGGAGCACCATCCAGTCTCTCCAGCTTAACAACCAGAAATCAGTGGGTAAAATGAGCGGCGGTTTGGATGTGCTAGCTTCCATGCAGCAGCTGACCCTAATCTGGCTTCAGTCGAACGAGTTCAGTGGTCCAATACCCGATCTGTCGAGCCTCAGCTCCCTCCAGTCGTTCAATGTGCGTGACAACCAGCTTACAGGGCCGGTGCCGAGTTCTCTCACCTCCCTCGCTAGTTTACAGAATGTTTCGCTCTCCAATAACAAGCTCCAAGGGCCCTTCCCCGCTTTCTCCTCGAGTGTGGTTGCGGACGTCGACAGTGGTAACGATTTCTGCAATAAGGTTGCTGGGCCGTGCGATTCGCGGGTGACTCTCCTCCTGGCTGTTGCTGCGGGTTTTGGGTACCCTTCTAGCTTTGCGGATTCGTGGACGGGCAATGACCCGTGTGCAAGCAATGCGTGGCTTGGGGTCACATGTGATGCCAGTGGGAAAAACATAACGGTTTTAAATTTTGCGAATCAGAAGTTAACGGGCTTCATCTCACCTGATTTCGCAAACATCACTTCCTTGACAAAGCTGGTGTTGAGTAACAATAATTTGGTTGGTACCATCCCCGATGCATTGACCACCTTACCTAACTTGCAATATTTGGATGTGAGCAACAATAACCTTACCGGAGATGTACCTAAATTTCCAACAACTGTTACATTGAAGGTGACAGGTAACAGGTTTGGGGAGTCGGGATCTGGATCCGGTTCAGATGGGAGTTCTTCTGGCTCGTCCTCTGGGGGTTCGTCTGACTCGGATGGTAGTTCTTCTGGTGGGTCTAATTCCTCATCCAAAAAAGGTTTGATAATTGGACTAGTATTTGCTATTCTAGTAGTGGCAGCATTGATTGTAGCCGGTGTTTTGTATGGACGACGCAAGAAAAAGAATGTGAAGAAATTTAGGCCAGTTCACAGTAGCGTCCATAATGACACAGGCATGGTCAAGATTCAGATGCCTAGTACCAGTACCAGTACAAATGTAAAAAGCAATAATGGTGGAATTCAAGATCTTTATAGTCAAGGGAGTAGCAACACCCCAATCCTAAGTGGGCACAGCATGTTTGATCAGGGGATGCACATGTCAATCGATTCCCTCCGCAAAGCGACTGACAATTTCAGTGATGCCAATGAACTAGGGCGTGGCGGATTTGGTGTAGTATACAAAGGGAACCATAATGGAACGTGGGTGGCTGTTAAACGGAGTGAATGCGACCCAATAGGCAAGAAAGGTCTACAAGAGTTTAGAGCTGAGATTGATGTGCTAACTAAGGTTAGGCACCGGAATCTGGTCGCACTATTAGGCTATTGTGAGGATGGTTCTGAAAGGCTTCTGGTGTATGAATATATGTCAGGTGGTACACTAGGTCAACATTTATTTGACCGGCATACTAATAGTGGTCGTGAACCATTGACTTGGATGCAAAGACTGATAATTGCGCTTGATGTGGCAAGAGGGATCGAGTATTTACATAGCTTGGCACAAGAGACATTTATTCATCGGGACTTGAAGCCTTCAAATATTTTATTGGATGGAGAGATGAGAGCGAAAGTTTCTGATTTTGGGTTGGTTAAGCTCGCAGCAGATAGAGAGAAGTCGGTGATGACACGACTTGCTGGAACTTTTGGGTATCTTGCTCCAGAGTATGCAAGTAAGTATATTTCTCTATTATTAATGCTGTAGAAATTATAATGTCAATTCTCTAGTTTAACTTTAGGCCTGTGTTGCTATTGGCGAATAGAAATGGGGAAGCCAAACGGTGTCCCAAAATATATGCTCTAATAGTTAGCAAGTATCAACCCTTACGCCGGACAACGCGGACAACGTGTTAATATTTTCTAGTGCATCTTGTCCTCCTACCTGTACTCATTAGGTAAAGCTTTTGGATGAATCTGCACCTGTAATCCATAAATTATTGATATAATGCTGCTTAGCTTCTTTCTTCCACAATTATTTTCCACCAACTACTTATCTAGTGGCATGTGCCTATAGCCCTTTCCTTTAATCAAGGATTTGAGCATTGTAACCTAATTATATCTGTCAGCAACCAATGCTGCAAAAAGCACTGAATCTTCACCTAATTTGTCAAATCATGAAGTAGGAGAGAACAGGTCGAAAATTCTGCAAGATAGGTCCAAACTTTGCATTTTAGAACTTAATTCTCTTTATGAGGCTCATCAGCTATGGGTTCTCTAAAGTTTTCTAAGACTATAAAAGATAGTTTTGTTCTTGGTTAATTCAATGTTCTCACTTTCTATACTGTGTCTGTCTGCAAGAGTGAATTCTTTTTCCAGAATTACCACATTCTTGCAAAGCAAGAGCAAGTTTAACTCGAAGCCTGTGGGAACTTGATAATATTAATATAAAAAAATAGAAAATATATATTAAAAATAAACAAATTGGCATACCTCAGGATAGTTTTTCAAAGTTTAACAGGATAGGAAGAAGCCTATCCAGATGTATTTGGGTGATATGCTTGACTGAAAAAGTACACGAGGGGAATGTTTGAATGACTAGAGTAATAATTACTTTTGGATGTATCTGTAATTGGAAGTTTTCTAACATAATCCTTGTTTGTTATTGTTTTACAAATAAACAGTTACGGGTAAGATAAGCACGAAGGTGGATGTCTATGCATTCGGTGTGATTTTGATGGAGCTAATAACTGGCCGCAAGGTGCTCGATGATACCCTCCCTGATGATGAGAGCCACCTTGTTACTTGCTTCCGACGAAACCTTCTAGATCGAGAACGTTTTATGAAGTCTGTAGACCCATTACTGGATCTATCTGGCAATGAGGCTCGAGATGCCATTCTTGAGATGGCTGACCTTGCTCGACATTGCACAGCGCGTGAGCCCTTCCAACGACCCGACATGAGCCATTGTGTGAACAGATTGGCCCCACTGGTAGACCAATGGAAACCCACGAGTTATGTCGAGGAGGACGAAGACGATGTGGAGTCGGGGCTTGCACTCAGTGAAAAAGTGCAAAAATGGAAATCAAATGGGTTTACTTCTACCTCTGATTTTAGTACATTTGGGTGATGGCTGGGTTTGAGGTATCCGGTGGGGGGCAAATCTGGGCAGAGATGGGGTGGCCGTGGCTTGTTTATTAAATTTGTAATTATTTATATTCTAGAGGGCTGTTTACACCGTAGAGGGGTTTCTAATACTGGATCAATTGTGGTGGTTGATTTTTCATTCATTATTTTGTTCAATATTTTTGCACCATGGCTTGTCATTGCCTACAGTTTATTTTTGCACCCTTGCAGATAGATTAGCTTGCGTCTCGTTGCCATGGTCGTTGCATCGTCTCGTTTATGACGATGTGAATTAGATTATTAGAAGTTTTCTATGAACAAAATTCAGTTCTAAACAAAGTCTATGTTGAAATCAGAGGGCTTGAAGTCGAGGCACGTTATCACAAAATTAAAAGTATCAATAACGAATTAATCATAATTGTGCTACATCATAATACAGGTGTTGCTGGAATGGGAAAAATAACAATTTTAAAGAATATCTAGTTTCCTGTCAATTTTAAGTCTTGTCAAGCAAATGAAATATTTTATATTAATGTTCGTTTTTTTTAATAGCACGTAAACTTTATCTTAATTTATTTTATTAACGCACCTTTTTTTTACAATAATCTTTTCTTCAACGAATATAGTTCTAACTTCTAATTAAAGTTGATAATGGTATGATAGTCAAATATAAATTAAGCATTTGTTCTCCCTTTTAGTTAACATTAAGAACAGTACTTTTTAGTTTTATACAAAATCTTTTTTAATAAAATGATTATAATGTTTGCCATCATTAAGAAAGCTCATCTTAAAATAAGATGCATTTGACTATTTTAAAGGAATCAAACTTCTAATTTTAGGATTCCTATTTTCACAAAGCTGATTTTAATCCTGTTTAAACAGAGGTTTGTATCGATATTGTCCGATTAAATATTACCAAATTTCGTGAAATACTCTTCTCCTTCCATCGGTATTTTGGAAGAAATTCTAACCTTCTTCCTCTAGCATCATCAGAATTTAAGTATTTCTCAGGTTAGTTCATGAAAGCCTGATAAATTTCATTTCTTTTATTGGTTTTTCTCTTCTTTTGTGATAAATTTTGTTTTGGGTTGCCATAAGTTGATCGGTGAAAGAAATTATGACCTTGCAATTCCCAATAATATTGATCAAACAAACTTGATTTTGATTTTAGTTTTTCCAATATGTTGCTGTCATGATTCTCCAAAATTCATTGCTAATGGAAGAATGAAAATTGACAATAGATTATTGGGTTATAATGGATGCTTTTTATTGTATTTTATCTACTCTGGTTTAGATTTTTATACTTCATCATTAATTTTTTGTTCCTCTATTCTCTCAAAAATTGTTAGATGAGTGAATTTATTTTTTCTGATATCTGAAAAGTTAATCCATTCCATACTGTAAAGCCTCCAGCTTTATGACATATTTTATTCTGTTTATCTTGTCAGTATATGTTTTAGAAGTTCTTCTTAATACCATAGCAAATTCACTATAATACTAGATGCAGCTTTGAATTTATGCACAAATCAATTTAATCTTACAAGTAATATGTCAATGGGGGATTATGTGAGAGGTTTACTGGTATTTAAAAGAGAATTTTCTTCATGTTTTTTCAGGGTTTGATCAAGTGAGTCTGTTTTGATCATGAATGAAACGACAGACATGGATCGGAGGCGATTTCGCATAACAGATGACGGGTCCGAACCCGGTGCAGCAGAGAAAGATCAGACAATCTCTTCTGAAAATGACCCAGTACCGGTACAATTTCCGTCTGATGTGCTTTTCTTGATCCTTCTCAAGCTACCAAGCAAGTCCTTGGCACGCTTCAAATGCGTGTCGAGGGAGTTCAAGGCGATCATCGCAGACCCGTCCTTCATCGCGCTCCGCAGACCGCCGCTCGTGATCCAAACAATGTCCCGGCACATCAGCATGTCAAGTCCTATATTCAAGTACTACAAGGTAAGTTTCCCGAGGGTCGAAGAAATCAGCTTGGAGTTGCCGAAAGCTATGACCTCGGACCCGTACCTGATCGGCTCTTGTCACGGGTTATTGTGTTTCAAGTATCTAGAAAAGAGTACCGTTCACTACGTGTACAATTCCCTGACGAGGATGTGGATTTCCGCACCGCCAGTCGACGCGTGCGGGAAAAGATTTTGCGTTCTTTATCATAGAAGTTCAAGCGATACGTACCATCTCTTGGCTTATGTTCGCGACACTACTAATGCCTTTCGAGGGTACATGGCTCACGAATTGGGGAGCGAATCTTGGATGCCAGTATCAGACGCAGATTTTCCGTATGTTCCTCTAAATTGCGGGCTGAGCACTCCGGTCGCCATCTTTGGCTGCGTATATTGGATTTGTACCTCTTTTGAAGAAAAAGAAGAAGAAAAAAGAGAACGTGCGATTCTAGTTTTCGATGTTGAGAAAGAGGAATTTAGCACCATCAAGGAGCCTCCTGTTGGAGTACTTCCTGACATCAGTACCGAAGCCTTGACATTGATCGAGACCGATGCCGGTTTGGGTTATCCCGCATTCACCACACAGACAATTGACATATGGGTCAGGAAAGACCGTCACGAGTCCTGGGAAAAAACCTATGTCATAGATCTCAATCCTCTTCATGATAAATTGATAATTAGTCGGAAATTTCCCGAGTTCACCGTGCTGTTAAGCACTGCAGGGGAGATATGGTTCTTGGATCATTACAACGATCACCGTTACAGGTTAACAAAATACGACAGCAACTCGCGCACGTTCCGAATTTTGGATCTTCAGAGTTTGATCCCGGAGTGCTACACTGGACAGTTCAACCACACCCCTTGTCACTGGGAAAGCGCAGTCTCGTTAAACGCATTTTGAAATGGGAACACCGGCTTCGGCAATTTTGTGGCGGGGATGAAGGATTTAGGACACCTTAGTTGGTTTAAAAGTTCAATTTTTCTTTTTTTTTTTTTTTTTTTCATTTTGGGCAAACAGTTGAGAATTGTTTTCAGTAAAATTGTCAGAAAATACTGATAACTGAGAATTTCTTTGACAAATGTACTAAGAATTTGTGTCTGTTTTTTACAAGTACCATTGTTCTTACTTATCTCCTTGGCAAATGTACTAAGAATTTCTTTGATGCTGCTTTGCTAACTGAGACAACAATAGTAATGCTTGTATTCTGGATTCTGAAAAATGTGAATCTTTTAGAGTATAGCGTCCATAGAATATTTCTCCATAGCGTCCATAAGTTACAAAATCGGATGTATCTCTTACAAGATCAGATGTATCTGTTACATTCTGGGTATGTTTATGGACACATGGACATATTTTCAATGGACGCATGATGTTTCTAAATCTTTTATTAGACAATATATGTACGTTAGGAGTATGTAGCAATGGATAATAGTATCTGGAGTTTCTTGCATTCTTCTTCTTTCTTATTTCATTTTGCATCAGTAAATGTTAAAATTTTCTGTGAGTTCCAAAATATACGTAACAGAACAAAACAAAAAACCAAACATAATACGCTCTGATTGAATTATGCCCATTTTACCTAGTTTTTAGAATCAGTTAAAAAAAAAAAAAAAGCAAGGAACAAAGGATAAACCGGTAGGATCAAGTACGGTAGCAAGGTCTCTTCGATTCAAGTTCTTCCTAGAGGATGACTTCTCTAGCAAAGAAAATCAACAAACCGTGCCCAGTTTATGTTTATCGCTTACTGTAAATTAGGCCCAGAATGGTGTTTACTTGTAGGCCTGGTGAGATTTTTAGTTTCTCTCTGTTAAAGACTGCAATTTGGGCCCATTTTGGGGTCAAGTCCGTTTGTTAGAAAAACTTCTCTTGAAAAATGTCAAGTTTCGCATTATCCGATAAAAGATTGGAAAGGAAAATCTATTTTTAGTCCCTAAACTATTGTGTTTGGTTCAAATGAGTCCCTAAACTATTTTGCGTTTCAAATTGCCCCCTCAACTCTTCAATCGGGTTCAAATCACTCCCTACCGTCAATTATTGTTAAATTTTCCGTTTGGCTCTGCTTCCTTCATCCCAAAAGATCCTTATCTTCCTCTTTTTAAGTTTTAACCCATCATATTTCCTATCTAACTTTAAAAGATATCATATTAATATAGTATAAGCAGAGAGTCATATCATACCGAAAAATCGAAATGCCTAGTGATCAAAATTATTAACTTTCTAAGAGAATAGCATTGATTTTGGTCAATACCAACAATTAAGAAAGTGTCAAAGCAGTTGATCAAAATCACGACACTGATATTCTACCGATCTGATCGTTTTCTTGATTGGCCACACGCACCGGCGAGATCGTTGTCTTCATGTGATGCAGAGCAGTTGATCTCATTCGTACAAAAGACTGTTGAGCAACCAGGATTGCACATCAACAAGATTGCAAGGCAGTCACTTCGACGGGATCGGCAGGATGCAGGATCGTGTGTTGATGAGTTTTTCGGGCTGTCGGGTAATTAAGTTGATGAGATTGACGGGCTGCTACGATCTTACCTCAACGATGCTCGAGCGTCGATGAGATAACCAAGCTTGTGTGTTAATGAGATCACCTAGCAGCTCATGTGATGTAGAGCGTCGACAATGAACTCTCGTATCTTGCTGCCAGAAGGTCAAATCAAACTTGAAAGAAGAAAAGAAGGATGAAGAGAAAAAAAGATGCGCAATGATATATGAGCACAACATTGGGGGAAGAATCATTTTTATTTATCAATTTCTTTTGGAAACAAAGTTGGGCAGAATCAAATCTATAAACTAGAAAGAGGGGTAACTCTCCAAGCACCTCAATTATGCCACATCATTAATATTATTAACCATTGATTTTGTTTAAATCTCTTTATCTACTTTGATCCAATGATTTATATTTATTAATTCTCCCTTTTTAATAAGATGATATGACATGTCTAAGACAAAATTTAATTCTTAAAGTGGTCCAACATTTATGTTCTATTATTTATAAATTACACATTATCATTATCATCATCATCATTATTCACATAAAAAAATTTTAAAATTATGTTTAATTTTTTAAAAATAAATAATTTTATTTTATAAGCTTTATTTTTTTTTTATCATATTTTGGAGCGAAGCCCGAGTTACAGCTCTAGTTTGAGGACTGCTGCTTAAGTCAGAGACGCGAACAGAGTAGTAACAGCGGATTGAAATGAACAGAGTAGGAACAAGACGGAAGAGGAGAGGTTGAAACTTAACAGATTAAATTAAAAGAAGGGGCCATTTGAATCCAATTGAAGAGTTGAGGGGGCGATTTGAACCCGATTAAAGAGTTGAGGGGACAATTTGAACGAAACATAGTTTAGGGACTCATTTGAACTAAACACAATAGTTTAGGGACTAAAAATGGACTTTCCTCGAATAATAATGATTCAAATTATATCTTATCATGTCCAAAATAAAAAAAAAATTGTCTATCCCTAAAAAAACAAAACTTAAAACTATCCCTTTTTTCAAACAATTTTGTATGTTTATTTTAAAATAGTGTGAAAACTTTTAGAATGGAAGGAAGAAGAGATGGTTCATAATGTTTTAATCGAGTGACATTTTAAAATATCTAAAAAAAATAGTAAACAAATTCTAAAAAATATAAAATTTGGTTCATAAGTAAAATTGCATATGAAGATCATAATGAATGGTTTGGATCGACTCTTAATTTTGTGAAATTTAAGATATGAGCCAATAGTACGAGATAATTTTTACTATTAATAGTACAATATCAACACTCTTTAATTTTTATACATTTAGATCAAAAGATAGAAATAATTGTAATGATGTTCAACTTTCTAACATGAATACATATACTAAAAAAAAAAATATATAATTATAGTATTAAGAGTAAATTGCTACTTAAGTAGCAAATTATTTGATTAGTGTATCATTGTTTGTCCTGTTTATGTCTTGATGCCAAAAAATGAAGTAAAACATCAAATTAACAAAATTTCATAATGAGAGTAATAGAAAATCGGAGGTTCATAAATTTTACCAGCGGTTAAGAGTGACGGAATGTTAATTGCCCTGTTATTAGAGATATTAAAGGTTCAACATGCTGATACGCGTGGAGTGTATAGGCTTTTACCCTAAATATAACAGTCTATCGCAAGCGTACGATTTATGTAATATAGTCGGAATCGTATCCACAGGGACGGTACTAAATTTAGACAGATCTTTGTTCACAATTCTAATCCTAAAAGTAACCGATTCGTAACCAATTTGGGGGGGGGGGGGGGGGGTTTGTTTGAAGTTGGTTGGTTCCTAAATTATTAAAAAGCAGTAAAAGACTCTAAAACAATTATGAGACAAGCGTTCCCAAGGTTTCGAAATCAGTTTGATGTAATGGACTAGTTGATTGCGTTTCATACCCTCTCAGGATTATGGTTCTTTGTCTGTTCCTTGCTTGGTACGGATCGCACCTGTCACCAATGCTATCCGCAGGGAACAGAACAGAGGCAGTTCAAGTTCAGATACAATTGTCGATCAAAGTTACCGATCCCCAACTAACCCAAAGCAATTACAAGTCCCTCAACTCTCGTTTGTTGGCACTTTTAAAGACTTTTAGATCAATTCGAAATCTTTAGATTATCTCTAACCTAAACCCAATTCGCTTTCGATCACAGGTACGGTTTAACTCTTGTTTTAACCACAACTTCTCCTCTCGGATACAATTGGACAACAAGTTATCTACCCAAGTTATGCAAGTATTGAATCCCAATCAATTGACGTTAAGTTTTCCAACTATACTATGCCCAATCCACATGTTTATCAAAATAGGGGGAACTACTACAAGTGCACTCTCATGCAATTAGCAATTCTGGCCTAAGAAGATATAAATCTACCAATGATGTATCGTATTTTTATCTATTTATTTTAGGATTTTTACCTTTATTTTAGTTAGGAATTTTAGATTTAGTAGTAGATTAGTTAGTAGATGTTTAAAATTAAGTTAGTTAAGTTTTTGGGACCTAATTCGGAGAAGATGAACAAAAATAGGTGAAGAAGCGCACAGATTACACATAGTGCGGACCGCAATCTCGAGTGTGCGGTTCGCACTCAGATAAAAAACTGGAGCAGCTAAATCTGGGCTGAGCACAACCGCCGACACTCCAATTTTAGGGCAACCGACTCCCTGTTCCTTGCGGAGTACGGTTCGCACCCAAGGAAGCCAGATCGCAGGAAGACCAAAATCAGACGGGACCTCTATTTTCTGGAGCAGTTTCAATTTAAGGTATCTAATTTTGTCCTTTGCTCCAGAAATTAGGGGTCGGTTCCAGAAGAAGGAAGGCTAAAACTGGGAGCATTCAAGCCTATATAATCACCATCCTTTGAAGAAGTTAGGTATCAAGTATCAAGTTAAGTCAAGTTTGAGAGTAGAGTTTGTGTTGAGAGTTAGTTAGTAGAGAGTCCTTTACTTTTGAGAGTTTAGTTTAGAGAGTCGATAAGAAGAGGGAGATTACTCGGAGAAGAAGGATTCAAGCACCTACGAGTCTCAAACGTCATCAAAATATTCGGTGCTTTCTTCTTTAAGTTATTTACCTTTTCTTTAATCATGTTGTCTTTTGTTATGTTTGAGTAGTTGTCTTAGTTCTTAGGGTCTAAGATGATGTTTGTCTGTTTGAATTAATTGAATATCATGTTTTAATTGCCTATGATCTGAAGTTATTTTCAATATTGCTTTGAGCTTAATTATAATTGCATTTGAATTGCTTCTTGATTATTTGATAAGAACCTATAGATTAGGGCCCAATCTAGTTGGTTAGAATAACGTCAATTGAATTGAGAACTGATTCTTGTGCTAATTGGGTAGTTATCCAAAAGTAACCGAAAGGAGAAATTGTGGTTATAACGAGAGTTAAACCTTACCCTTGAACAAAAGTAAATTGAATTTAGAATTAGAAATAATCCTAAAGATTTCTAATTAATCTAAAAGTGTTAAAAGTGCCAACAAACGAGAGTTGAGGGACTTGTAACTGCTTAGGATTAGTTGGGGATCGGTAACTTTAGTCAACATATCTGATCTGAAATAAAACTGTTCTCTGTTTGTTCCTTGCGGACCGTAGTGTGATAGACTGCGGATCGCACTACAAAGTAACTGACAGGAAATCTATCTCTCGGACAGTTGTTTGCGAACTGCAGTTAACCACTGCGGATCATTAATCTGTAACTGAAGGAGAGGCGAAATTGTATACCCTGCGGACCGTACCTGGAAAGTGCGGACCGCAGGCAGTTGATCCAAACAGCAAACTGATTCTGAAAACCCTGGGAACGCTTGTTTAGCATCTGTTTAAAGTCTTTTAATTACTGTTAATTACTTTATTGCACCTGAAACCAATCTTGAAACAAAACCCCCCCACTTTTATATAAAAACACCAAAAATATTCTAAATAGGATTAGGAAAGAATTTAAAGAATAGTTTAGAAGTAATTCCGTCCCTGTGGATTCGATCCCGACTTTATTGCAATAGATCGTACGCTTGCGATTGAGGACATTATTTAGGGTAATTAAAAGCCTATATACTTTACAGAGGTCAAGCTTTTTGGCGCCGTTGCCAGGGACGGCAACACTATTTCTAGACTTTTCTTTAATCTCTTTTCTAGTTCTAACCCCCTCTCCCTCCTTTTCTTGCTCTCTTGTTTCATGTTACAGAAACTGGACCAACTACCGCCGATTGGTGACTACAAGCTGAGAAGTGGTGTTCGATATCCGAAACTACAACAGAGGACACCCCGACCTCAGCCCCATCTGACCTGACCACAAATTTCCAGCGGTTGTCGATCAAAGATTCCTCCTGCGGACCGCACCTCACTACTCACGATCCGCAGGACATGGCAGACGAAGCAGCAAGACTCGCGTTGGAAGAGGCGGAAACCGCGAAGCAGCAGCTTCAAGCAGAAGTCGAGCAACTAAGGCAAGTGATAGAAGAAGAACAGCGCAGAAGAGAAGCCGAGGCTGAAGCTCGACGTCATGAACCACGAACTCTCAGAGATTTCCACATCCCCAAAACTGATGATGCACAAGGACCGATCATACTTCCTGACATCGTTGGAGATCCTCCCAACTTTGGCTCAGGGGTAGTCAACCTCATCCAACAGAGTTGCTTTCACGGATTGGAGTCGGAAAACCCACACGAACACATCAACAACTTTCTCCAATGTTGCCGAACCGTGAAGAACATCATGGCAAGTCCAGACTACGTCCGACTGGCTCTGTTTCCGTTCTCCCTACGAGATAGAGCACGAACATGGTTTAATTCTCTTCCCACAGGCTCAATTGGTACCTGGTCCGAATTATCTACTCAATTTCTTGAAAAATACTACCCTGTTAGGCGAACTGCTAAAGTTAGAGCACAAATTTCAACTTTTAAACAAGGGTATGATGAACCATTGAGTGAGGCTTGGGATAGATTTAACCACTTGAGACAGTCTTGTCCTCACCATAACTTTTCTGATTGGATGTTAGTTGATGCATTTTATAATGGTCTGAACTCACAAAGTCGTGTTTTGGTTGATTATGGTGCAGGTGGATCTGTTATTGATCGAGAGCCACAAGCGATCTTGGAAATATTTGGCAAGTTGGCACAACAGCAACAATGGGCCAGCGGTGAGTCTAGCAGAGGCATGAAAGGGCGTTATGAAGTCGATCAGCTCGCTTTGATGCAAGCCAAAATAGAAGCCCTTCAGTTACAAGTTGACAAGCAGAAGACTACCTCCAAAGCAGTGCAAGCTCAATCTTGTGCTCTTTGTGGAGAGGAATCACATGACTACGATCATTGCCCACTACGTCAACCTGAGGAAGATGAGCACGTAAACTCCATTAACAATGAGCCCTCATTCTTCCCAAAGCCTTCTTACTCACGGTCATACTCTAATGATCAAATTGAACGCCAAAACTGGAGAAACCAACCTGACCGTCCTAACTATGGGTTCAACAACAACAACCCTCCTCAGAGGTATCAAAACCAAGGAACCCAGTATCAACCAGGGCAAGTAAATGGTGGCCGTAACTTATACAACAACGCCCACTTCCAAAACCAAAACCAAAACCAGAATCGAAACACCCCGCCGAACAACGCATACCGCCCACCTTACGTCCCTCCACACCAAGAATTGAAACCATCAGTTGTCAACAACTTCAGACAAGATGAATCATATGATCTTTGAACAAATGCAAGCCTTGAATGAGAAGTTGGCAAGGCTAACAGGAGGAGATGCAGGTGCGGGGTCAAGTTCGAAAGACATGGGCAAGCTTCCGAGTCAACCTATAGAGCCCAACGGCGAGGTGAAGGCCATCCATACCCTCAGGAGCGGCACTCAGTACTCTGACCCTCCTATGCCAAAAGAGCCAGACCCGAGCATCATCAATCCAGCAAACGCCGAAACAGCTTCAGGTACAACTAACTGCCATCCGCAGCGCACAGAGTACGAACCGCAAATAATTCAGCAAACCGACCCTGAAGCGGTTAAAGGCCAACCGACATCTCAACCAGCGCAGACAGCCAAGCCCAACACGACCTGCGAACCGCAATCACGGCAGTGCGATCCGCAGTATGAAGAAACAGAAGGCAAAACTGACCAGAATACCAATCCTGTTTCATGTACCACGACAGCAAATGACAAGGGCAAATCACCAGAGACAGAGCAACCTTACAGACCACCTGTCCCGTTCCCACAGAGGCTCGCCAAACACTGTCTAGACGAGCAATTCACAAAATTTATGGGGGTACTTAAACAACTCACCATCTCGATTCCATTCACCGATGCTCTCACACAAATGCCATCCTATGCCAAGTTCTTGAAAGACATCTTGTCCAACAAGCGAAGCCTCAATGATTGTAAGAGCATACAACTGAACTTTGAATGTAGTGCAGTTCTAAACCGTGAGCTACCTCCTAAGCTTGGGGATCCGGGTAAATTCACCATTCCCTGTAACATTGGTAAAGCCGCCATCAAGAGAGCCTTATGCGATTTGGGCGCAAGCGTGAGTCTCATGCCTCACACTGTCTTCCAAAGAATTGGTGTGGGAGAGCTCAAGCCCACACGTATGACCTTGCAATTAGCGGATGCCTCTACACGCTTACCATTGGGGATAGTTGAAGATGTGCCAGTACAGGTTGGGAAGTTCTTTGTACCTGGTGACTTTGTTGTGATGGATATGGAAGAAGACAAGAACGTGCTGATCATCCTTGGACGACCTTTCCTTAGGACAGCTCGAACCGTATTCGATACCTACGAAGGCACTCTTACCATGAATGTTGGGGGTGAAAAACTCAAATTTCAAATAGAGAAGGCAATGAAGTACCCCGATATGTCCGAGGATTGTTTTCGGGCAGACATAATCGATCAATTAGTCCTTGAGACGTAAGAAGACATGCTAGAGGAGCAATATAACCAACTCAAGCGCCAGTTTGACTATCTATCTTCTTTAGATGATGAGTTGAGTTCAGGCGAATCAGATTGCTCGACCGACGACGAGGAATGGGCCTCAGCCACTTCTGACTGCGAACTAAACCTTTCTCTCTGCGATCCGCAGAGTTCTGAAGATCCTCAGTTTTACAGCGCACGATCAGTCTTCGCTCTGGCGCAGACAGAACCCGAAGTATCCTGTGATCCGCAGCCACGTTACTGCGGTCCGCAGGACGTGCAACCCGAGGCTAAAAATGACAAATCACCGCCGCTCGATGCTCCAAGTAAGATGGATCTGAAGCCACTACCTGACAACCTTCGGTATGAATTCCTTGATCCTGAGAAGGCTTTTCCAGTCATAGTTGGTGCTCAGTTGAGCCTTGACGAGACAACCAAGCTTTTGGAGAAGTTGAGACTTTATAAAGGTGCCCTAGGGTACTCAATCCATGACATCAAGGGATTAAGTCCGGCCATTTGCGCACATCGTATACATCTTGAAGAGGACCACAAACCTTCAGTTCAACATCAAAGGAGACTCAACCCTACGCTTCAAGAGGTAGTAAAAAAGGAAATCCTTAAATTACTAGAAGCTAAAATTATTTTTCCTATTTCAGATAGCAAGTGGGTGAGTCCCGTGCATGTGGTTCCAAAGAAAGGTGGACATACCGTTGTTGAGAACGAAAAGGGCGAGAAGGTCCAAATGCGACCCACAACCGGGTGGAGGATGTGCATCGACTACCGGAAGCTGAACACGGCTACTCGCAAAGACCACTTCCCGCTTCCTTTTGTTGATCAGATGTTAGAGCGCCTAGCAAAACATTCACACTTTTGCTATCTAGATGGATATTCGGGCTTCTTTCAGGTACCCATCCTCCCTCAGGATATGGAGAAGACGACTTTCACATGTCCTTATGGTACCTTCGCTTACCGAAGAATGCCATTTGGTTTGTGTAATGCGCCGGCTACATTCCAAAGGGCGATGATGGCAATCTTTTCTCCTTACATTGAAAAAGAAGTTGAAATTTTTATGGACGATTTTTCTGTTGTTGGTAATTTTTTTGATAATTGTCTAGCTAATTTGTGTAAGATTCTGCAGAGATGCGAGGAAACAAATCTTGTTCTCAATTGGGAGAAATGTCACTTTATGGTGCAAGAAGGCATAGTGCTAGGACATAAAGTAACAAGCAAGGGTATTGAGGTAGACAAAGCCAAGGTAGAAGTGATTGAGCAGATGTGTACACCAACCTCCGTCAAAGACGTTCGTAGTTTCCTCGGGCATTGTGGATTCTATCGTCGCTTCATCAAGGATTTTGCAAAGATCACTAAGCCCTTGACAAATCTTCTGGTAAAAGACTCTGAATTTAATTTTTCTAATGAGTGTGTTGAATCTTTTGACAGGTTGAAAGAAGCACTTGTGTCAGCACCGATCTTACAACCTCCCGATTGGTCTCAACCTTTTGAGATCATGTGCGACGCTAGCGATTATGCCGTAGGAGCCGTTCTAGGACAAGGGAAGGACAAGAAACCGGTAGCCATTTGCTATGCAAGCAAGGTCCTCGATCCCGCTCAGATCAACTACACCACAACCGAGAAGGAGTTACTAGCCGTGGTGTACGCCTTGGAGAAGTTTCGTTCCTATTTGGTCGGCTCTCAGATCATCATCTACACCGACCACGCTGCACTGAAATATCTTCTCTCTAAGAAGGACGCGAAACCTAGACTCATCCGTTGGATTCTTCTTTTACAAGAATTTGATATCGAGATCAAGGACAAGAAAGGAACAGAGAATTTGGTAGCAGATCATTTGTCTCGATTGCATTGGGAAGGAGAAGAGCAGAACAGCATTCCTATTGACGATTCTATCCCTGGAGAGCAGCTTTATTCCCTTGACGCACAGTTACAATTCTGCCCTCCACCTTTTCCCGAGCAAAACAGCAACCAGATAGCTGCCTGCAGACCAGCAGGCACGAAAGTGCGGTCCGCAGTCAGTTCATACCGGTCCGCAGACAGCTCAGCGCAGAATCCTTGGTACGCAGACTATGCCAATTTCCTCGTCGCGAACATCCTACCAGCAGGCATGACGTATCAACAAAGGAAGAAGTTCAAATCTGATGTTAAGTCCTATATTTGGGAGGAGCCCTACCTTTTCAAAGTTGGAGTTGATGGAATTTTTAGGCGTTGCGTTCCACAAGATGAGGTCAATTCTATACTTTCTCATTGTCATTCATCCGCTTATGGAGGACATGCTTCCGCTTCCAAGACCGTTGCCAAGGTCTTTCAATCTGGATTCTTTTGGCCCACAGTTTTCAAAGATGCACATGCCCTTGTAAAATCATGCGATCAATGCCAAATGACCGGTAACATCTCGAAACGCAATGAAATGCTACAACAACCTATTCAAGAAGTAGAAATCTTTGATGTTTGGGGCATAGACTTCATGGGACCGTTCCCTTCCTCCAAAGGATTCTCTTACATCCTTGTGGCCGTAGACTATGTTTCTAAATGGGTGGAGGCGCTAGCTTGTACCAACGCCGATGCAAATGCCGTCAAGCGTCTTTTCAATGATGTTATATTTCCGCGCTTTGGAATTCCCCGTGCTGTAATAAGTGATGGAGGAAAGCACTTTATCAACCGACAATTCGAGTACCTTTTAAGCAAACATGGAGTAACTCACAAAGTAGCCACATCCTATCATCCCCAAACCAATGGACAAGTTGAGGTATCAAACCGAGAAATCAAAGCCATTCTTGAGAAGACCGTAGCAAGAACGAGGAAAGATTGGGCTTCCAAACTCAATGACGCATTATGGGCATACCGCACAGCTTTCAAAACCCCTATTGGGATGAGCCCCTTCAAACTAGTTTATGGAAAACCTTGCCATTTACTGGTTGAGATCGAACATAAAGCATTTTGGGCGACACGAGCCATCAACTTAGACTTACAAGCAGCCGGAGAAAAACGCATCCTAAACCTACATGAATTGCGACTTCAAGCATACGACAACGCAAAGATGTACAAGGAACGCACTAAAAGAGTTCATGACACCCGAATCATGTGCCGAGACTTCAATGAAGGTGATCTTGTTCTTCTTTTCAATTCTCGCTTAAGACATTTTCCTGGCAAGCTTAAATCAAGGTGGTCGGGACCTTTTGTTGTCAAGAAAGTATACCCGTTCGGAGCAGTTGATGTAGCAGGTAGAGATGGTGTCATATTCAAGGTGAACGGTCAACGACTCAAGGTATATGTTGCCGATCAAAATCGAGAGGAACGCTTAACCTTACACCTCTCTAAGTAAGTTAGAACGCATTACGGTCAAGCCCGGGACCTTAAACAAGCGCTTCTTCGGAGGCAACCCAAGGTTTAGGTTTAGATAAAAAAAAATAAATAAAAAATAAATAATAAATAAATAATAAATAAATAAAAAGAAAAAAAAATTAGGAGTAGTTTGTATCTTTTTCAATTTTAGGAGTCATAAGGCGAAGGAACAACAGAATCTGGATTGCAAACTAACAAGCATTGGAGATCTAACAACAAGGACGAGAAACGAATTTCTGGAAACTTTGGTGCGGACAGCAGCCTGGACAATGCGATCCGCAGTCAATTCAGTACAGGGAGACGTTCAGTTCTGAGTTCTAATTACCAAGGAGGAAGGATCATAACAGAGTGCGGTCCGCACTCCCGTGAGTGCGGTCCGCGCTTCGTACTAACCGAGCACGAATCATGATGAAATCTGAGCCGTTCAACCCAGGTTTTAACCCTAACTTTCTCTATAAAAACCCCCTAAACCCTACCCCTTCTCTCCACCCGAACCAGCCGCCCCTCCTCTTTTCCTTCTCCACTTTCTTCCTTTTTTCCCTTCTCCCTTCCTCCACCAATCAGCACACTACCAACCAGCACCAATCCCCAACCTCCTTCACACTGCGCACCACCAGTCCGCACACCGCCACCTCCACAGCAGCACTGCGTTCCGCAGTGCGCCACCGCCGCCATCCTCACCGCAGCACCAGCAGGACTACCAGTCCGAGCCACTCCACTGATCGCACCACAGCGCAGCGAGTCACTCCACCGATCGCACCACAGCGCAGCGAGTCACTCCACCGAGCGCACCACCACCACAACACTGCGTACCGCAGTGTGCTGCTGCCACCACCCGCACCGCAGCACGCCGCTACGTCGTACCAGCA
Source organism: Cyperus esculentus (assembly GCA_030179965.1). NCBI lineage: Eukaryota > Viridiplantae > Streptophyta > Magnoliopsida > Poales > Cyperaceae > Cyperus > Cyperus esculentus. The sequence goes on from JASGLE010000044.1 coordinate 2,597,470, forward strand.
CAGACCACCTCCGCCGTCCGCACCACCGACAGCGCCACCACCAATAACAACAGATCCGCCCCGATCCATTGCGCCAAATCACGATCCAACGGAATTAAGGTTCAAATTTCACTGATCTAAATTTAATTTCGAATTTCATCTTGATTGATTGGTGAATTGCAAAACGGATCTCGTAACCTTAACTTACCAGAAACAGTACCCACGGATCAGTGACCCGTTATACAGAAAACCCTGACCCGTTTCACACTGGTTCAACCCGTTACGCCAAAACCAACTCGGTTCAGAGTCAGTAACAGTGCCTGCGGACCGTACCATCGTAAGTGCGGTACGCACTTAGTACAAAAACCGAACAATCCGAAACTGGTACGAGTTAAACCGAGACCACATACTGCGGTCCGTGCTCCCTAGAGTACGGTCCGTATTGTGCCTATCCCGAACACGGTAGAACCTAACCCAAAGGTAGCCGAAACCACCCTAGCACGACCCGTGCTCTCTGACTGCCATCCGCACGCAGTCAGCCCAAACCAGCAACCATGTTTAAACGAACCCGAAGCAAAACTCAAGGAGCATCATCATCCGCTGCCCCACCACCAACCCCACCTCAGCTCACAGATGAGGAGCTCAAGTTCAACGGAAACATCCGATTTCTCAACACAAAAACCATTATCTCCACACCACGCATCGATTTTGATTTCTTGGAGGAAATCGGAATTCTCGAGGAGTTCAACCGTCTCACCGCTCGGGTCGGAATAACAAGGAAATTCTTTGAGATCTCAGACCGACATGTGGCGTATGTAGAGCCCACGAGGGAGTTTTTGGCCTCCCTAACCTTGATACACAGGGTGAACAAAGGCCCAAAGATCCGATTCAGACTCAATGGAGAGTATCACGAGAGATCCTTGAGACAAATTGCTAAATGGTTTCATATCGCACAAGGAGGATCTGACCATCTCGGGTATGTTCCCGAAGACCAAGTCAACCACGAGGACCCGATCCATCCCTCTGTCCACCGAGCACATTTTTGGCCACTCCTCACCGGTCAGCACCTCCCTGCCGTAAACCCCGATCCGAGAATCACACAGATTATTCATCCGGCCTTACGGTTTCTATGTCGTGCTTTGGGGAGTTCCGTTTTTGCACGTGGAGAGACCTCTCTTAGACCGAGACATGATGAGCTCTCCCTCCTCCTTACTATGCTCCGCCCCGACGAGCAAATGCAGCGGCCCGATCTGATGCTGCACATGGTAAAATTCTGGTTAGATATTACCAATACCGGCCGAGAGGGAGGTGTTATATCCATGGGTACCTATGTCACTCATATAGCCTTTTGCATGGGGATAAATTTTCGGGAGTCTGATTATGAGATATGTGCAAATGTCCCGGTGTTGAACAAACCAATGTTTAGTAGCTGGCAATGGATCACAACAAAGAAGAAAGGGTCACAGCCTCCTGTTTACACATGGAAAGCTAATCAAGATATTTATCGAATGCCTATTCAATGCCCTCCGATTGATTTTACGGACCATCGGACATGGAGGCTACAGCATGTTCCAGCACAGCCAGCACATGAGGAGCAGGACGCTCCTATGGAGGATGCATTCCCTCATGATTATGTGCCCGATCAGCACGTTCCACCCGCTGCCCCACATCAGCAGGTTCCACCATACTCACAGCAGCAGTGGGCAGAGGTATATGAGCGAGTTACACTCATGCATGAGACTATGGGTCGGTCTGAAGAGAGGCACAACGAGTACATCTCCCGATTTGATCAGCTCGAGGCTTGGCGAGTGGCTGATAGAGCCCGATTAGATGATATTTATTCGAGGCAGACGAATTTAGATGCACGACAACTTGAGATGTACGACCGTCAGACTCGACATGGTGAGCGCATTGATGCTATGTATGAGCGTCAAACCGAGATGTACGATATTCTCAAAGCCATGAGGTCCACTCACATAGGTCCGGGACCCAGCGGAGGACATGGAGATGATGACGCGCCTCAGTGACATTACCATGACTAGCTTGGGGAGGCCGTCGCATATCTCGGTTATATTCTTTTTTTTCTCTCGTTTTATTTTTCATGCACTAGGGGCCGTGCAAGGATTAACTTGGGGAGGAAGGAGAATATTAACCGAGATTCTTGTTTTAATTGTAGTAAAAAAAAAAAAAAACAGAAAAAAAAAACAGAAAAAAAAAATAGAAAAAAAAAATGTATCTTATTTTTCAGTTCAATATTTTTGTTTTCTTTGCGGTGCATTTAGTTAGTAGAAGTAGTTTTAGGATTAGTTTTGCTTGAGGACAAGCAAGTGTTTAAGCTTGGGGAGATTTGATGCATCGTATTTTTATCTATTTATTTTAGGATTTTTACCTTTATTTTAGTTAGGAATTTTAGATTTAGTAGCAGATTAGTTAGTAGATGTTTAAAATTAAGTTAGTTAAGTTTTTGGGACCTAATTCGGAGAAGATGAACAAAAATAGGTGAAGAAGCGCACATATTACACATAGTGCGGACCGCAATCTCGAGTGTGCGGTTCGCACTCAGATAAAAAACTGGAGCAGCTAAATCTGGGCTGAGCACAACCGCCGACACTCCAATTTTAGGGCAACCGACTCCCTGTTCCTTGGGGAGTACGGTTCGCACCTAAGGAAGCCAGATCGCAGGAAGACCAAAATCAGACGGGACCTCTATTTTCTGGAGCAGTTTCAATTTAAGGTATCTAATTTTGTCCTTTGCTCCAGAAATTAGGGGTCGGTTCCAGAAGAAGGAAGGCTAAAACTGGGAGCATTCAAGCCTATATAATCACCATCCTTTGAAGAAGTTAGGTATCAAGTATCAAGTTAAGTTAAGTCAAGTTTGAGAGTAGAGTTTGTGTTGAGAGTTAGTTAGTAGAGAGTCCTTTACTTTTGAGAGTTTAGTTTAGAGAGTCGATAAGAAGAGGGAGATTACTCGGAGAAGAAGGATTCAAGCACCTACGAGTCTCAAACGTCATCAAAATATTCGGTGCTTTCTTCTTTAAGTTATTTACCTTTTCTTTAATCATGTTGTCTTTTGTTATGTTTGAGTAGTTGTCTTAGTTCTTAGGGTCTAAGATGATGTTTGTCTGTTTGAATTAATTGAATATCATGTTTTAATTGCCTATGATCTGAAGTTATTTTCAATATTGCTTTGAGCTTAATTATAATTGCATTTGAATTGCTTCTTGATTATTTGATAAGAACCTATAGATTAGGGCCCAATCTAGTTGGTTAGAATAACGTCAATTGAATTGAGAACTGATTCTTGTGCTAATTGGGTAGTTATCCAAAAGTAACCGAAAGGAGAAATTGTGGTTATAACGAGAGTTAAACCTTACCCTTGAACAAAAGTAAATTGAATTTAGAATTAGAAATAATCCTAAAGATTTCTAATTAATCTAAAAGTGTTAAAAGTGCCAACAAACGAGAGTTGAGGGACTTGTAACTGCTTAGGATTAGTTGAGGATCGGTAACTTTAGTCAACATATCTGATCTGAAATAAAACTGTTCTCTGTTTGTTCCTTGCGGACCGTAGTGTGATAGACTGCGGATCGCACTACAAAGTAACTGACAGGAAATCTATCTCTCGGACAGTTGTTTGCGAACTGCAGTTAACCACTGCGGATCATTAATCTGTAACTGAAGGAGAGGCAAAATTGTATACCCTGCGGACCGTACCTGGAAAGTGCGGACCGCAGGCAGTTGATCCAAACAGCAAACTGATTCTGAAAACCCTGGGAACGCTTGTTTAGCATCTGTTTAAAGTCTTTTAATTACTGTTAATTACTTTATTGCACCTGAAACCAATCTTGAAACAAAACCCCCCCACTTTTATATAAAAACACCAAAAATATTCTAAATAGGATTAGGAAAGAATTTAAAGAATAGTTTAGAAGTAATTCCGTCCCTGTGGATTCGATCCCGACTTTATTGCAATAGATCGTACGCTTGCGATTGAGGACATTATTTAGGGTAATTAAAAGCCTATATACTTTACAGAGGTCAACCAACTAGATACGAACATACATCCACAAGATCATATCAAAGAACAAGAAAACAATTCAAGCACAATTATGAATAAGCTCTAAGCAAATATGAGAATAACTTCAATGCATAAACGATAAAAGCGAGTATTCAATTAATCCATACATACAAAAAACATCCTAACCCCAAGAACTAAGGCGACTACTCACGCCTTGACATGACTAAACAACAAAATAAAATAAGGGAAAAGAAAGAACCGATCGAGTTTAGGAGAAGATGAGAAACCAACTCCTTCACCTTGGCGGCGTCTAGCTCCACCCTCAACACGACTATGAACTATGCTATGTACTCTAACTCTATGCTAACTAGGGGTGTACAACGGGCGGGTTAACGCTTTTTTATCAAAATTTGAACCCAACCCGGTTATACCGGGTTATAAAATATTGTTGCTCAACCCACCCGTAACCCAACCCAACCCGACTACTTTTTTATGTACGGGTTTTTGCGGGTTGTACGGGTTACGCGGGTTAAACGGGTTATAATTTTCGTTAAATTATTAATTATATAATGTTTACTTTTTATATAATATTGAACATGTTAATGGTGATTTATAACTTGATGATAATATATTTTGAATAACTTAAGTAATATAAAGATAATTTAACGTTAAACATAAATTAGGATAACTTAAGTATTCATTATATATTTATTCGCTAAATTTCATATTAGAAACATAGAACGAGCATATAAAGTTGCAAAAAAAAAATAGTTAGACATAATAAGCATTAACCCAAAAACATCATAAAAATTTTATATTAAACTTAATTCTTAAATTATTGTTTCATTATTTATCTTTTTAATAAATTGTATATGTAAGTTTGTATAAAATTATAATTTATAACTAGTTGCGGGCGGGTCCGGGTTAGACGGGTTTCTAAATGCTCAATCCGTAACCTAACCCGGCATAACGGGTTAGTCAAAATTACAACCTGACCCAACCCGGTAATATCTCTAACCCGGTAAAAAACGGTTTGGGTCGGGTGGGTCGGCCGGGTCGGCCGGGTTGACGGGTTTTTTGTACACCCCTAATGCTAACATACTCAACACATGAGACCTAACACCTAACACAAGATGGTAAGATGAAGATAATGGATGATGATATGAGAGCACCCCAAGGGGTCTCTTATATAGGAGAAGATGTCTCAGTTTTAGGTGTTCAATCTTTTGGTTTCTTGGGGCGAAATTCAGGGAAAATCCCAAAAGGAGACCACCAAAATTAGCACGCGGGAAAATAGGTGTTCTGATTAGTTTTAGCCTTCCTGCGTTCCACAATTAGCAAAGTACGGTCCGCAGTTAGTCAGCCAAAAATAGCACTCCCTGGAAATAGAAGTTCTGTTCTGTTTTGAACTGACTGCGATCTGCAGTTATAGGAGTGCGGTCCGCATTTAGTAGTCCAAAGAGAGCTTGGCCTCGAAATAGCCTGTATGTCGCTTAAATTGGCTCTCTGCGCGTTTCCTTGATTTAGATATGGCGGTTGTGCACCGAGATAGGCGGTTTTGATCTTGTAATTAGATGCTCCTTTGCCTATATTTGCTCTTTTGCTCCAAATTTAGTCCAAATTGCTCCAAAAGCTCCGTTTACCTGAAAATAGGACCAAAACATAGAAGTAACTTGATTCTAGACAATCTTCTATTAAAATGCAAATGAACTTAGGATTTTAGGTGCAAATATAGGTGCAAGTCTGGTTAATGTGCATATATGAAATAGGTGCATCACATGCCTATACACTGTAGATCTACAGTGTCAAAAGAATATTGTTTTTTTTTTGTTTGGTTTATTCTTTTTTTTTTGGGGGGTTAGATTTTTGCTAATTTTTTTTTGGGGGTTTATTATTATTATTTTTTGGGTTTGGTTTTCACTATTTTTTATTTTGACACTGTAGATCTACAGTGTCAAAAGAATAGTATTTTTTTTTTTTGGTTTGGTTTATTCTTTTTTTTTTTTGGGGTTGGGTTTTTACTAATTTTTTTTTTGGGGTTTATTATTATTATTTTTTGGGTTTGGTTTTCACTATTTTTTATTTTGGTTTGGTTTATTCATTTTTTTTTTTGGTTTTCACTAATTACAATAAAATTTTAATGCTAGTGTTAATATTCTTATTGTTAAGTTTTCGATTCTTAAAAAAATGCAATGGTTGCAATCTTTCTATTTTATAGTGCTTTAAGTATTTTTGTTTTAAGTTTTAATATATTTACAACTAAGCTCATAAGTGGTGTTACTCCATGTATTTAGGAAATGACGTAAAGCTATCATGAGTTAGGCTCAATAATTTTTTTATATAAAAAATTTACCGAAAATTTTCTATTTTTTTTATTTTTAGTATTTTTTGTGTTTTATAAGAGTTAAACGTCAAATAATGATTATGTTATTATATTGTATAGTCCCTTCTAAGAAAATCTCAAACAAATACTGAAAAATTCTCAAAAATAGAAATTTTGTATATATCCTATAAGTTTGAACTTTTGATATAAGAAACTTATTAAGCCATATAAATAAAAAAATAAAGGTGATTTATATGTTTTCAAAGTTACGTCCGCATAAGGACTATATGAGTTTAAGCTCATGATAATCTTACTCTTGCAATTACAACACATATTAATATCAATGTTTTTATATTCATCGCGCGGAGCGCGGTCACGTGTCTAGTATATATCAAATCTCTTAGGATACAACAATTTTTTTAATTTAATTAGGAGCTTTTTTAAGTGTTTATTTGAATTTTTTTTAAGCTTACTTCAAAATAATGATAAAATAATCAATGTTTATATATAAATTATGTCATTTTAAAAAATTCAAAACAAATATTTACAAAATTGTAGAAACGAAAAATTTTTGTATTTAAAAAGATTTTGATATAAAAAATTAATTGAGCACAATAAATCGTGATCTGAAGATGATTAAGTATATTTGTGAGTTATGAGCACGGAATGCTTCCGCCCTCCTAAAAACAGCATAGATTTACTCTTTTAATGTGGTATAGATATAGATTTGTTTGACAGACATAACTCCTTTAATAATCAATAATTAAGTTTCCTTTTGGAATTTAGTACTTGGCGCCGTTCCAAGTACGATGGATGTTTGCATGGTCTTTAATCATCCTCGTGGATTCTTAATCATAATGCATAAATTAAATATTCGGATTTTATACTATGATGATGATGCCCCCGTGGCATTATCAACGTAACCATACAGCTAGCGCCCCCCCCCCCCCCCCCCCCACAACATCGTTGTAATTATTATGTTAGTTTTATTTATATACAGAAGAATTACGTTTACCAATTCATATATATCGAAGTGAAAATTTAAGTGCGATGCATAGCAATTATGAAGATGCATGATACAAGGCTAACATCTTAGAATCCATTCACCTGTTATCCTAATTTTTTAATAAGAGGACCCTATTATCCTAACTGTGACTGTTGGATCAAAATAAACGGATCAGATTTATTTAGAAAAATCTTTCCTCCCTTCAAAAACTGTACTTCGATGTCAATCTGAACCGTTCATTTTGATCTGACTGTCCAGATTGGGACCTGTTATCCCTAAGAATAACAGCAGATACGGACTCAGCGTACTCCACTAGTAGTCTAGTACTGAGGGTGCTCCGTCCGTCCCTATCGCGACAGCAAGAAACACGCAGGAAATTAGTCCGACCCCTTTTTTTCATCTTCTACGATGATAACAGAACTAAATGTACGGTACCGGGACTGCGTAATACCAAACTAAATCACATGCAGCTAGCAGGCATTATTGCTTGGATAATTGTTATGCGTAACAACAAATTAACAGTAGTACATGTTTCTCATGCTGTCATGCATGCTTTAATTTATTGAAAATTATTTAGCATGAAATGTAAAATTGTTTGGGGCGGATTTAGAGGGGCTTTCTTTATCTTAAAGTTGTACATCTAACTTGCAATATATATAATTACTAATTGTCATGTGAAATTATATAGTATAATTTTAGAAATTACCAACAATTGTTAATTAACAGATTTCTTAGATAAACATGCATTTCAAAGGCATATATATATATTAGCATTGCAATTCATTTGCAGGTGGTATGACTATTTCATAATTACAATTCAATACTTAAATTCTTACTAAGAAACTATCATGACAACAGAAAAAATTACACCAAAACATATAAATTCAGAAAAAAACTCAAAAATAAAAAATCTTTTACAAACATATTCATTTACTTATAGATTGATTATATGTCAAATTTCATTCAATTTGAGTGTCATTTAATTTAGACTGTTTTAATTATCACACAAACTTAATGGTCATTGATAGAATATCAAATGACACTCAAATTGAATGAAACTTGAAACACAATCATGAATTTTTTAATTTAGACTGTTCTAGTTTTAAGATTTTTTTTTTTTTGAATTTATAAGATTTTGTGTAATTTTTATGTCAAATTTTTGTTGCGTGAGGAGATCCCTCATGAAACTAATGTCCAAGAAATAATAAATTGATGTTGTGGAAATAAAATTGCAGGGATGTAGATTAACTCCTTCATAAAATAATTTTTCGTATATTAATTTCAATAAAAATAGAAAAGGAAAATTTTGACGAATTTAGGTTTTATTGGGTATTTTGGGACAATTCACGATTTTTTTTTCAACTTGGGTACACTGAATGGACCACAATATCGGACTATTTATTGAAGTAGGTTAAAACTTAAAAAGAGTTCCCATTTTTACAGTTCCTGGTCCTATTTATTGGGAAGCAAAGCTCCAGACTAATCTATGTCAATTGAAATACAAGAGCATCAAAAAACAACAATGAGAAAAGAAACACGTATCCTCTGTCTTCTTATTCTCTTCATAACCTATGCAGTTACTACTTCAAAGGCTCATTCTCAAGTAGGCAACAATGCAACTGAGTACCGTGGTCAGGGACTCGAGTTGATGGAAGATCAGCAGCTTCGTATGAACTTGGACATACACAGCCACAGGAGAATTTTAGCAGGGTACATAAATTACAATTCTCTAGATGCGAGCCGACCGGCGGGTGGAGGAAGTCCTGGTCAGAGTTACACTGGTCGTTCATGTTCATCATACTATAAATGCGGATAATAAAGCAGGTGTTTTTATTGATGTCTCTGTTCTTCAAATACTTCAATTTTCCCGCTAGTCATAAGAAAAGAAAATGAGCTTGGTCGATCAATTGCTAGACTTTGTTTCGTGTACCAGTTAGCAAGAATGGTCATTTCTTGTTAATTTGCTTTGTTTTGATGTTTACTGTTGTTCATTGCTGCATGACATAAAAGGTCATGAATTAGTGTACGTACACCTCGACAGCTCCTGTCGATGTATTGTAGTGCGCCTGTTAAGCACTATTATTGTCAATGTATTGTAGTGCGCCTGTTAAGTAAATTGCTTGCCGTTGATATATTGGGTGTGTTTGATTTGGGGGCTTATTACCCATTTTTTCTAGTTTATATTTTAATTTGAACATATTAATTATCATGCAATGTTAATAACGTAGCTAGCAACACTAATTACTTAACTAGAGCTGTAACTCGGGCTTCGCTCCAAAAAGTAGTATCAAATAAATAACTAAGAATTTTATAAAATTTTAAATATTTATATTATACAAATTTTTAATGTAATTAAATAATAATAACAATAATAACAATAACAATAATAATAATAACAATAATAATAATAATAATAATAATAATAATAATAATAATAATAATAATAATTCAATAATTTATAAATAATAATGTATATGAATGTTGGATCATTTTATATTAAGGGTTAAAATTTGTTTTAGACATATCTCATTCATCTTATTTAATGAGGAGAGAAAAAAAAAAACATTAGCCACTAGATCAAAGTAGATGAAGAGTTTCAAACAAAGTCAATAGTTAATAAGAGTGATGATGTGACATAGTTGAGGTACTTAGAAATCTACCCTCGTTATGGAGTATAGATTATGAATTGTGACTATATAGACAATGTAAAATCTAATGCATATATCATTTACCAGTCTCTAGCAGTTTGTTTACATTTATTTTTCACCAATCAATATTAATGTAAGCTCTTGATCTGACAGGATCCGTACACTAATTGAACTAGTTGATATATGAGTCATACCTACCATTTATACATAGAAAATCTATAGAAGTCACAAAGTTATATGACAAATAGGAGTGGGACCCATGTAGACCCCAATGTAACAATCTGTATCATACGTGTGACTCTATGGACAGTCTATGTATGGCCGCAAGATGTTTTCCTTGATATATAGATTCGCTCTCTCAATTTGGAAGTAGTACCTATTACCCGGCAATTGTCAGTGTCCCCTTCTTCTACTCCGATCTAGTTGCATCTCCATCCTGATCTGTCACGCCTCCAGACGTCCTCCCACTGCGATGCACGTCATCGCTTTGATCAACTGCATCCTCATTCCTCACTTTAGTATGAACTTAATTTATCGATCGTGTTGTGGTGACTAACAAGCTGAAGTCTTTGCCGTCTCTCCACTGATCAGATGGATTCATGAGCCGCTAACCATACGTCCCGCACGCATTGTGTCCCGTTCCTGCATAGTTATGTACCCGAGCCACCTCCCTCTTCAGCTCCTGCCTGATCTGACAAGAGCACCCCTCGTACTCTTCATCTCGTTACAAACATATATCTCTCACAAAACACATCTACTCATACTCCCAAACCCGACTCATTAATCTTCAAAACCTCCAATGCCTGGCACACTAGATGGAGAACATGCGACGCACGTTGATCAGCAAGTTATGGCGAGTGCGGATCGATGAAGCCATATATAAACTGCCGCCTCACATTGCGGTGTTAATATATGTACGTTAGGAGTATACAGCAAAATATGATAATATCCGAGTTTCTTGCATTCTTCTTCTTTCTTATTTCATTTTGCATCAGTAAATGTTAAAATTTTCTGTGAGTTCCAAAATATACGTAAGAGAACAAAACAAAAAACCAAACATAATACGTTCTGATTGAATTATGCCCATTTTACCTAGTTTTTAGAATCAGTTCAAAAAAAAAGAAAAAAGAAAAAAAGAAAAAAGCAAGGAACAAAGCATAAACTGGTAGGATCAAGTACGGTAGCAAGGTCTCTTCGATTCAAGTTCTTCCTAGAGGATGACTTCTCTAGCAAAGAAAATCAACAAACCGTGCCCAGTTTATGTTTATCGCTTACGGTAAATTAGGCCCAGAATGGTGTTTACTTGTAGGCCTAGTGAGATTTTTAGTTTCTCTATGTTAAAGACTGCAATTTGGGCCCATTTTGGGGTCAAGTCCGTTTGTTAAAAAAACTTCTCTTGAAAAATGTCAAGTTTCGCATTATCCGATAAAAACCTCGTTCCAATCGGAAGATTCCTCACCTCATTGTGCAAAAGTTCGTATTTCACACTAAATAATAATGATTCAAATTATATTTTGACATGTCCAAAATAAAAAAAAAATTTCTATCCCTAAAAAAACAAAACTTAAAACTATCCCTATTTTCAAACAATTTTGTATGTTTATTTTAAAATAGTGTGAAAAATTTTAGAATGGAAGGAAGAAGAGATGGTTCATAATGTTTTAATCGAGTGACATTTTAAAATATCTAAAAAAATAGTAAACAAATTCTAAAAAATATAAATTTGGTTCATAAGTAAAATTGCATATGAAGATCATAATGAATGGTTCGGATCGACTCTTAATTTTGTGAAATTTAAGATATAAGCCAATAGTATAGGATAATTTGTACTATTAACAGTACAATATCAGCACTCTTTAATTTTTATATATTTAGATCAAAAGATAGAAATAATTGTAATGATGTTCAACTTTCTAACATGAATACATATACTAAAATAAAATATAATTATAGTATTAAGAGTAAATTGCTACTTAAGTAGCAAATTATTTGATTAGTGTATCATTGTTTGTCCTGTTTATGTCTTGATGCCAAAAAATGAAGTAAAACATCAAATTAACAAACTTCATAATGAGAGTAATAGAAAATCGGAGGTTCATAAATTTTACCAGCGGTTAAGAACGACGGAATGTTAATTGCCCTGTTATTAGAGATATTAAAGGTTCAACATGCCTATACACTGTAGATCTACAGTGTCAAAAGAATAGTATTTTTTTTTTTTTTTTGGTTTGGTTTATTCTTTTTTTTTTTCGGGGTTGGATTTTTGCTAATTTTTTTTTTGGGTTTGGTTTTCACTATTTTTTATTTTGACACTGTAGATATACAGTGTCAAAAGAATAGTATTTTTTTTTTTGGTTTGGTTTATTCTTTTTTTTTTTCGGGGTTGGGTTTTTACTAATTTTTTTGGGGTTTATTATTATTATTTTTGGGTTTGGTTTTCACTATTTTTTTATTTTGGTTTGGTTTATTATTATTTTTTTTTTTGGTTTTCACTAATTACAATAAAATTTCAATGCTAGTGTTAATATTCTTATTGTTAAGTTTTCGATTCTTAAAAAAATGTAATGGTTGCAATCTTTCTATTTTATAGTGCTTTAAGTATTTTTGTTTTAAGTTTTAATATATTTACAACTAAGCTCATAAGTGGTGTTACTCCATGTATTTAGGAAAGGACGTAAAGCTATCATGAGTTAGGCTCAATAATTTTTTTATATAAAAAATTTACCGAAAATTTTCTATTTTTTTAATTTTTAGTAATTTTTATGTTTTGTAAAAGTTATACATAAAATAATGATTATGTTATTATATTGTATAGTCCCTTCTATGAAAATCTCAAACAAATACTGAAAAATTCTCAAAAATAGAAATTTTGTATATATCCTATAAGTTTGAACTTTTGATATAAGAAACTTATTAAGCCATATAAATAAAAAATTAAAGGTGATTTATATGTTTTCAAAGTTACGTCCGCATAAGGACTATATGAGTTTAAGCTCATGATAATCTTACTCTTGCAATTACAACACAAATCAATATCGATGTTTTTATATTCATCGCGCGGAGCGCGGTCACGTGTCTAGTATATATCAAATCTCTTAGGATACAACAATTTTTTTAATTTAATTAGGAGCTTTTTTAAGTGTTTATTTGAATTTTTTTTAAGCTTACTTCAAAATAATGATAAAATAATCAATGTTTATATATAAATTATGTCATTTTAAAAAATTCAAAACAAATATTTACAAAATTGTAGAAACGAAAAATTTTTGTATTTAAAAAGATTTTGATATAAAAAATTAATTGAGCACAATAAATCGTGATCTGAAGATGATTAAGTATATTTGTGAGTTATGAGCACGGAATGTCACCGCCCTCCTAAAAACAGCATAGATTTACTCTTTTAATGTGGTATAGATATAGATTTGTTTGACAGACATAACTCCTTTAATAATCAATAATTAAGTTTCCTTTTGAAATTTAGTACTTGGCGCCGTTCCAAGTACGATGGATGTTTGCATGGTCTTTAATCATCCTCGTGGATTTTTAATCATAATGCATAAAATATTCGGATTTTATACTATGATGAAGCCCCCGTGGCATTATATATCAACGTAACCATACAGCTAGCCCCATCCTTGTTCCTTGTAATTAATTATTATGTTAGTTTTATTTATATACAGAAGAATTACGTACGTTTACCAATTCATATCGAAGTGAAAATTTAAGTGCGATGCATGGCAATTATGAAGATGCATGATACAAGGGTCCGCATCTACTGCCATAAAAAAACTATAGCACGATCTTGCCATAGTTAAAAAAGTCTGTCGGATCATTTTGAACGGCCCAGATGTTTAGAAATAGAGGGTATCTTTTATCTATGGGTCCCACTTGTATAGAGACAAAAAAAAACTATGGCGCCGGATGTCATTCCCATGATACAAGGCTATCATCTGGAATCCATTCACCTGTATCCTAATTTTGAATAACAGGACTCTATCATCCTAACTGTGACTGTTGGATCAAAATAAACGGATCAGATTTATTTAGAAAAATCTTTCCTCCCTTCAAAATAAACCGTTATTTTGATCTGACGGTCCAGATTGGGATAACAGGACCTGTTATCCCTAAGAATAACAGCAGATACGGACTCAGCGTACTCCACTAGTAGTCTAGTACTGAGGGTGCTCCGTCCGTCCCTATCGCGACAGCAAGAAACACGCAGGAAATTAGTCCGTCTGACCCCTTTTTTTCATCTTCTACGATGATAACAGAACTAAATGTACGGTACCGGGACTGCGTAATACCAAACTAAATCACATGCAGCAGGCATTATTGCTTGGATAATTGTTATGCGTAACAACAAACAGTAGTACATGTTTCTCATGCTGTCATGCATGCTTTAATTTATTGAAAATTATTTAGCATGAAATGTAAAATTGTTTGGGGCGGATTTAGAGGGGGCTTTCTTAATTTCTTTTTCTTTATCTTAAAGTTGTACATCTAACTTGCAATATATATAATTACTAATTGTCATGTGAAATTATATAGTATAATTTTAGAAATTACCAACAATTGTTAATTAACAGACTTCTTAGATAAACATGCATTTCAATGGCATATATATATATTAGCATTGCAATTCATTTGCAGGTGGTATGACTATTTCATAATTATAATTGAATACTTAAATTCTTACTAAGAAACTATCACGACAACAGAAAAAATTACACCAAAACATATAAATTCAGAAAAAAACTCAAAAATAAAAAATCTTTTACAAACATATTCATTTACTTATAGATTGATTATATTTCAAATTTCATTCAATTTGAGTGTCATTTAATTTAGACTGTTTTAATTATCACACAAACTTAATGGTCATTGATAGAATATCAAATGACACTCAAATTGAATGAAACTTGAAACACAATCATGAATTTTTTAATTTAGACCGTTCTAGTTTTAAGATTTTTTTTTTTTTTTGAATTTATAAGATTTTGTGTAACTTTTATGTCAAATTTTTGTTGCGTGAGGAGATCCCTCATGAAACTAATGTCCAAGAAATAATAAATTGATGTTGTGGAAATAAAATTGCAGGGATGTAGATTAACTCCTTCATAAAATAATTTTTCGTATATTAATTTCAATAAAAATAGAAAATGAAAATTTTGACGAATTTAGGTTTTATTGGGTATTTTGGGACAATTCACGATTTTTTTTTCAACTTGGGTACACTGAATGGACCACAATATCGGACTATTTATTGAAGTAGGTTAAAACTTAAAAAGAGTTCCCATTTTTACAGTTCCTGGGCCTATTTATTGGGAAGCAAAGCTCCAGACTAATCTATGTCAATTGAAATACAAGAGCATCAAAAAAACAACAATGAGAAAAGAAACACGTATCCTCTGTCTTCTTATTCTCTTCATAACCTATGCAGTTACTACTTCAAAGGCTCATTCTCAAGTAGGCAACAATGCAACTGAGTACCGTGGTCAGGGACTCGAGTTGATGGAAGATCAGCAGCTTCGTATGAACTTGGACATACACAGCCACAGGAGAATTTTAGCAGGGTACATAAATTACAATTCTCTAGATGCGAGCCGGCCGGCGGGTGGAGGAAGTCCTGGTCAGAGTTACACTGGTCGTTCATGTTCATCACACTATAAATGCGGATAATAAAGCAGGTGTTTTTATTGATGTCTCTGTTCTTCAAATACTTCAATTTTCCCGCTAGTAATAAGAAAAGAAAATGAGCTTGGTCGATCAATTGCTTGACTTTGTTTCGTGTACCAGTTAGCATGAATGGTCATTTCTTGTTGATTTGCTTTGTTTTGATGTTTACTGTTGTTCATTGCTGCATGACATGAAGGTCATGATGTAACGATGTTCTACTATTATTAGCGTACACCTCGGCAGCTGCTGTCAAGATTTTGTTTTGTGTTTTTTCGGTGACAATAAGTGGGATTGGGTTGCATTGCTTTATTTTGAGACATTATTATTGTCAATGTATTGTAGTGTGTCTGTCAAGTAAATTGCTTGCTGTATTAGGCAACTTTTTAAGTACTTTCTTGTTTTGTAAAAGCTTCATTGTCTTAGGTTGTTGAGATAATTCGGTGTCAACCAATTCCTCTACATTATTTTATAGAGGAAATATGTTTATACCCCGGAGTTTGTACCCCGCCATCGTATCCCGTGTCCGCATAGAAGAGGTGCAGACCTGCAGTACTCATATCAACTCCGGATCTGCTCCATTATACAAAAACTGGAGACTACAGTTCCGTCGGCAAAAAAAAAAAAAAAAAAAGAACGAGAAATAATACAAATTACAAAACCTCCGACTTCCATATATATATATACGAGTATAAATTATATTTTTATTTGATCCCTTCCACTTGTTTCCATGATTCCATCGTATATTCATATGGTTAACACTATAAACATCTTTCTTTGAGTATTTCCATAAATCCTAAAAGAACAACGCAATAATGAAAAAATTTACATTTAATTATTTAATTATGCAAGTTCATGCTAAAATTTGTGCTTTTTAATGATTTGAATAAATTGAAAGCAATAAAAATAACTACCCAGTATAAATATGTGAACGAATTAGGTAAAATATAAACACTTAGGATAAAAATAAATATTGTTGAGATACCCCCAAATAGTATTTTATCATGCTTCAAAAAATATAAACATCGGTCATAAAAATATAAACACCTAAAGTAAAAATATAAAGACCAGTTATAACAATACATTTATCTAATGTAAAAAATATAAGCACCGGTAAAAAACAATACAAACACCTAATATACAAATATTAAGACCAGTTATAACAATATAAACACCTAGTATTATTAATATATAAGCACCGTTTAAAACAATAGAAACACCTACTATACAAATATTAAAACTGGTTATAACAATATGAACACCTAGTGTAAAATATATAAACACCTAGTATAAAAAATATAAACACTAGTTATAACAATATAAACACCTCGTATATTAAAACCGGTTTTAATAATATAAACACCTAGTTTTAATATATAAACATCTAGTATAAAAATATAAACACCTAAAGTAAAATTATAAACGCCTAGTGTAAATGTATAAATACATAGTTATAACAATATAAACACTTTATATAAAAATATAAAGTAAATTATAAATAACTAATATCGAAATGTAAAAAAATAAATAAATAAAGTTGTATGATATATAACAAAAAATCTGGTACTTACATTTCTAGTATAGATGTTTGTATGTCGTGGTTATATTATTTAATGTTTATAATCTGGATTTAGCCCCAAAAGAATCAGCACTCTTGGTGCATGAGAGAAGGTAAACCTGGTGTGTGGAGACTAGCTAATTAATGTGTGAGATACTCATGCTAATCCTTCTTTCTATTTTGGGTATGCGGAATCACGGTGAATAACATGAATTAATTGGGATACAGGAGCGGGGTACGGAAGGCAGGGTACTCTTAGCAATACTCAAATATTAATTAGATGGGGAGTCGCTACAGAAAAGTATTACATATATACATGAGGACAGGGGCGGAGTCAGAGTTGTGACATAGGGGTGCTTAGCAGTATAAAACAATACATCAATCAGTCGGGGGGCCAAACTGAAATTACAGATCAAATTGCACTGAGAAATGATATCTCTTCCATTAATTGGCAAAATCATGGGGGGTGCTTAGCACCCCCGCGTCCACCCCTCCTTCCCTCCGCCCTTGCATGAGGAGGGATCAAATGACACAATAATATTTTGACATAAGTGTTACACTAAATTATATAAATTTATAAAAAAATCTTAAAAATGGAAAATCTTTTATAAACATATTCATTTACTTATAGATCGACTGTTTTTCAAATTTTATTCAATTTTAGTGTCATTTGGTACTCTATCAAGAATTATTAAATTTAGACCGTTCTAATTACTATATAAACTTGGTAGTCGTTGATGGAGTATCGAATGACACTCAAATTAAATAAAATTTGAAACACAATCGATCTATAAGTAAAAGAACATGTTTGTAAAAGATTTTCTATTTTTAAGATTTTTTTATAAATTTATATCATTTTGTGTAACATTTGTGTCGAATTGTGTGTCATTGGATCCCTCCTCTACATACATAATACTGTCTTTATTAATTAAAATTATGTTAATTCGGTTGAGTGATAAAACTTGTTAATCTATCATCTTGTAAAAGAAATCCATATTTTAAACATTGAAATTTAGGCACCCACATTAAAACCGAGGTTGCTGTACCGCCTATTATTTTCGTCTGCATTGTTTAAAGAACTGGGTATACACCCGCGCTTCTTCACTGCATGCGTGAATGCGATCTTTAACGATGCTATCCAATTATTTTTTTAAAATGTTTGGTACTTGAGTATATCTTGTGAGCAATGATGTATTATCAAATGACGTTCAAATTGTTCGAAATTTGAAACACAATCAATTTATGATAACTTTTATCATATGTTTGTACAAAATTTTCTAGTGAAAATGACTCCACACCCCTCAAACTTTTCTCTTGTGACAAGTTGTAAACCCAAACTTTTTTTTGTGACAAACACCCCCAAACTATCTGATTGTGACAAACACACCCCCAACATCCAATTAACCATCAAATACTCAATTATGGAGGGCGAGAAGACCAAAATACCCTTACATGTATATGTCATAATATTTAAAGTATTAGTGTTTCATAAATTTATTATAAAAAAATATTGTTGCATGATATATAACCGAAATAAATTTGCTATTTAAATATAAATAGACAAACTAATGAAATTATGAACTTTTAATTTTTTATATCTGAAATTAAAAAAACATTTTTTAATTTATATATTATCATGCAATATATTCTATAAACATAGAATAACATTTTATAATAAAGATATTTAATTAATTATAAATATTTATAGCGATAATTATTTTTTTTAAATTAGATTTTATAAAACACTAATACTTTAAGTTGGTATTTTGGTCTTTTCAGACTCCATAATTGAGTATTAGATGGTTAATTGGATGTTGGGGTGTGTTTGTCACAATTAGATAGTTTGGGAGGGTGTTTGTCACAAAAAAAAAAGTTTGGAGGATAACTTGTCACAACGGTGCGAGTCTAAGAAATTAAGAATGACAAATTGGATATATACTAAACTTTTGGATAAAAATAATAATTCACTAGAGTTTGTACTATCCTGTGATCACTTCTGTTCCAAAAAGCGTAACAAGAAACCAAAATCAAACCTATTATTCAGTGTCCTATCCGACTCCTTGCATGGAATGATCACATGCGAGGTTAGGCCAATCTCCATCAAAGATTCAAAGTTATTGAGTAATACCTAGCGTCCATAGAAAAACTGTTCATAGCATCCATAGGTTACACTTCGGAATATATTTGTTATACTTCTGGATATATTTGTTACATATATTCCGTATACGTATATGGACGTATGACGGTTTTTCAATGGACGAAACATGTTTCTCAAAGTTATCTCAATCCAATTTATACCCCCAGAAGACTTTCTATCTTGCATGCATGCTTCATCGATCACAATCAACCATGGCAACGACCTAAGTGACAAGAAGATCTGTTGGCGTATGGATAATGTCTAGACTTCTAGTTCTGGCTAGTTTCTTCGTTACTGCACGCGCAGATATCGGTTACAACGGTCTCGGGGCATCCCAAGCGGTATGCGGAAGAAGTTGTCCGGCCGGCACGTGGCGGCTCCTACACCAGCCGTGGTTGCTATTATAAAAATCAATGTGGAAATTAATTGAGTATTACAATTTCTGATTTATGGAATTTCATGTCTTGAGATCAATTCTTTTTCTTTTTTTCTTTTTCTTCTTTCAGTTTGTTATTTTTATTTATTTTTTTTAAATGGTAGGTAACAGTTTGTAATTTTCAGTTCAGTTCGAAGTCGTAACAATTGTGGAAACAATAAGATTTTCTCTGTTGTTCTGGTTGGGTTAAAAACTTAAAATGTGATTGGGCCTATCATGTGGATAAGTAATGAATTTGCAATTACAGAATATATAATTGATCATGTCATATAATAAAGAAATTTTCAAATTTACAATGCAAGATTTTTCTTTTTCTCTTTCTTTTTTTTTTTGGGGGGGGGGGGGGGGGGGGGGGGGGGGACGATTGGCAAATTTCCAACCAATAATTTTCAAAATTTTAAATTTAAAAAGTATCTTTTTTATATACAAGTATAACTACATATATGAAGGAAAGACAATTAACATCCATAATTTGATCCGTTAATTAAGTCAACCATCGACTAACACACTTTGGTGATGAGACTTGGGGCAAGTAGAAGAGGTGGAGATGGTACTTGTCGAGGCGACAAATAAGGTGGCTGTTGAAAGAAGCAAAAAAAAATGTACTCCCCTCTCTCGTGACATGTGGCGCTGTGGTGCAACGTCGCAACATCGCAATGTGAGGCGGCAGTTTATATATGGCCTCATCGATTGGGGCTTGTCATAACTTGCTAAACGTCGTGTGTCTTCCATCTAGTGTGCCAGAATTGGGTTTGGGATCGTACTATGAGTATGTGTTTTGTGAGAGATGTCTGTCATGAGATGAAAAGTACGAGGGGTGCTCAGATCACGCAGGAGCTCATGAAAAGGGAGGTGGCTTGGGCACATAAATATGCAGGTATGGGACGCAAGGCAAGACGTATGGCCAGCGGCTCATGAATCGATCTGATCAGTGGAGAGACGGCAAAGATTTCAGCTTGTTAGTCGTCACCACAACAACACGATCGATAAATTAAGTTCATACTACACTACAAGAGATTGGGCATTTACCAACATATACCCTGCTAGAGATATCGCTTGGTCTTGCTAAATGCCTATTCAGCAACACGGTTGTTCCACACAAGCTCCAGTCTAGCTGAGTTTTGTACTTGACTCTTTTTTTCGTAATTAAAAATATTTTTTTCTTTATATCTGTTCCTTTGCAACACCAGCTAGCAAAACGACGGTCCAAAGGTGAATGATACATGTAAATCAACACTCGATGGAAAAAAAATAAAAAAAAAAGATGATGTATGGTGGGTCCCACTAGGCAGCGAGAAAGTGCAGGGGAATAGCGGTCTGATTGTGGGACCCTGTCCGAAGAGAGACCACAGCCCCACACTAAATTCTTGCGTAGCAAAATATTACTGAAAATTGAGAATACTGGGATTCGAACCAAAATCACCAGGCAAGTACGCCTTATGCTGTCCACAATAACCGCAAGGCCACCATTCGACTTCAATACTTGTACATAATCTGTCATATATATATCAAAATTTATTTGCAAATAAAATGCAAACAAAATGTAAATTCACTTTAAAATTCATGAGAAATAGAATAAGAATGTAAATAAGTTTATAAAAAAATAATTAATCTAAGGAGTTGATTTTGTACTCAATGACATAGATTTGTTCAGCTTTATGAGCATTTATGGATACATCAAGACCTTTTAATTTATGGCCCTTTATTTTTTGTAAAAAACATTTTATGTGATGAATAGTCAGACAAATTCAAAATCTGACAAAATTTTGTTATTAGATAATCTATGTAGTGTTCTTCAATCTTAACGGTTTGGATGGATCATTTGCTATTTCTTATATATCAAGAAGCACTTCTGCCAACAAACTAGATTCATGTTTCATATCCTAATATCATAACTACATGTCAAAGTACTTATGAATACTTATGAAAATAACTTATCATCGATCCAAACCGTTAATCTTAAAAAAGTTCATTGAGATTGTCTAAAAACAAAATTTTATTGAATAAGAAGTTTTCTTAACCTCCCATCGCTTTAAATCTTTTTTGAAATAATAAAGGGTACAAATTTGAACTTATGATTGATGCAATTTATAAATTCAGATATCTGATCGGACTATATAGATATGTTGATCTAGCTGCATAGTACTAATAGATTTAAAATTGTCTAATTTTATGATAATTTTACCGTTCATCACTCAAGTTTTTATTCTAACCGTTATCTCAAAAACGAAGGTATTATCTTGCAACATAAAAAAATTTTAATCCTCTCCATATATAGTTGTACACACACTATATGTAAGTTTGTAACAGCCGTAGATAATCTCTAGTAAAATTGTTTCATCATTTATCATACGATCAGGGCAAACAAAATTTCATCTCATCCTAAATCTATTGTATCTAATCAAGAAACACTAGTAAGCTCTCTCTTTCGACTTTCCTTCCAAAATTTACCAAGTCCATTAGTTTCCCAAAAATCAAAATATTTTCATCTGCCGCCCAGCCGCCGCCTCCCATCTTCCATCCTGACCAAAAACCCTAGGTTAGTTCTTGGTTCTCCTCTCATCATGCACTACTCCCGCTGCTATTTCGCTCCGCTCCCTCTGCCATCTTTGAGTTCTCACCTTTCCTTGCTATCTACCAGTAGCCACTTGACCTGTCCTCTTCTCTCCGACTGTCGCGCGCGTACGAGCCCCTTGTCGACGCTGTGGAGTTGCTGCTCCGCTTCCGCGTACGAGCCCCTTGTCGACGTTGTGGAGTTGCTACTCCGCTTCGCCTAGAGTCCAGGTTTGGAATTAGTAACTCAGATTTGTTCCTGTTGAGTCAGTTTGGCGCGAGGTAATCAAGTAGCAGCTCAAATTAGGTAATCAGGTCGCCTGGAGCCCCTTTCCTCGAATTGGAATCATTTTGTTCAGGTAATCAAGTAGCAGTAAAAATTGTGACTTGCTTGCTCATTTGGTTATTAAATTATGTAATAGCAAAACCAAGGTTGAAGATAGTGCCAGCATTGCTTGGATTTTGTAGGCTACAGAATAGTTGTGATATTATAAGAACTCTATTTGTGCCTTGTGCTGAGAAACGGCCGGATCGTGCTTGGTTAGTGTTGTGCTCAGAATTGTGGCTTATGGTTGTTTGTAATTGTTCCATCTAATCGGCTGAGCCGTGCTTAATGTCAAGATGCTCGGTTTTGTTATTGTGGGTTTGATGTCATGACAAGGGTTGTGAATTGCTTTGACTTGCCGACTGAGTCAAGTTTAGATGTGTGTTGTTATCGCTATTCCTTGGTTGTGTCTCTGCTTTGCTTTGATCAGCTGAGCTAGGTTTGAAACAGTTGCGCTTGAATTTGGGATTCTGTCAATTTTGCTTGTTTTGCTAGCTGCAGAAATCAGTTAGGTTATGGTGTGATTAGTTTTGCTTGCTTTCTAGTTCTTGTTTCAGTTGGTTATACTAAGTTTAAATTCAGCTTTGTTTTACTATGTGCTTGTTATTTGAACCAGCTTGATTTGTGAATTTTTGTGAATTTTTGTGAATTTGTCATTATTTGTGCTTCTTAATTTTATGTTTTAGGGTTGTATATTGAAATGGGATGAGACCGCGTAGTTTAATTCAAGTCATCTGGGTACTTTTGGTTGTTAATTTTTTCTCTTCTATACTACCAAGAATTACAATCTGCCAAGAATTTCAATAAATACAATCTTCCAAGAATTTCAATAAATATGTTTAAAATAGGCAATTCAGCTTTTACTTATTAGAAACTTAATTTATGGTTTGTTTATGTAGACTTCAAATAGTTCTGGAAATGGCTCCCCCAACGGAAGTCTCAGCCCCTCATCGCATGCATTGACTCATAATGAACAATGTTAGTGAGCTCAATACTAAGTAGTATACAATTTAATTCTTTTACTTGGCAATAATACCTTGATTACAGTATTAAGTCTGATTATTATTCCTGTTGTAGGTGGTGGCTCGTGAGCTTGTTGAACTCCAATGGTGCTAATTAGGAAATTCCTGATTATTAATATATTTATATTAATATTAAGTCTAATTATTACATGGGTCTGAAAAATTATAAATGCTTTTGTAGAGAGCATGCAAAGGCAGTTAAGAGAAAACATCGCACTCGCCGACTAACTGTGAATGAAATTGAGCCCATCCAAAATAGAGAATTTCATGATTGGTTTCGAGATAAGGTAAAGTATTACATTTCGATGTATTTTTTTTACGCAATTAGTGCAATATGGTGTCTTGAATGTAATGTATTAATGACTATAAGAAACTTGATTATCTAGTAGTTAGCTTCCAAATCTTTATGACTAACAAAAAAGGTGAAATTGGTACTAATAGATAATAATAAAGAACTTAGTCATGTCTTTCATTTAACTTGCATGTGTACCTTCAAAATTGATCTTTCAGTCTAAAGGTTGCTACTTAGATATTTATCCTTATCTCATGTATACCTTCTGATAATAGGTTCTAAAGATGGAATTAGATGGTACCCTTGGGGATATAAGTGAGGATCTTGTCTGCCTTGCAAAAGGACCGCACGATAAAATTAGATTATATGGGCAGCTTTGGTGTTGTATTATTCAAGTATGGTTGGGTTGATGTCACACTCGGTAGAGGTATTAAAAAAGATGAATATGGTTTTATGTTAGTTAATTTCTCACATCTGATAAACTTCGGGGAAAAATTAGAGCATGAATCGTTTATATTTGATTCACAAGCTGAGCAAGTATACTGCGATAGGAGTGAAGCCTCGTGATGCTTATGGTACAGGTGATGAGGAAGTGCCGGAAGATATTGAATATCAATTGTACCATGCGACCGCTTTATTAGGAGAGTTGGCAGAAAGTTCAAGTCGAAATTGGGTGCAATCCGATACTGAAGGTGCTCTTGTAGATGATGCTCTTATGGGTGATGTTCAGCCTAATACTCTTCATAGGAGTAATAGTTGGGGATGAAAATATAAATGCTGTGTAAGACTTGTGAGATATGTTTACAGCTTTCATTTTAGTTAATTGCGTTTTGGAGTATTTTGTTGTAAAACAGATGATTAGCTTTAATCTAATTTGAAATTTGAAGCTTTCATTTAATATAATTGTATGCAAACGTGTCAATGTGAATTATATATGTTTGTGGGGATTACATGAATTTAAGTGTTGCTGTATTGGTCTTTTGGTCTTGCAAAAAGATGACATAAATAATGTGAAATGACCATTTTGCCATTAGATATACAACCTGGAAAGTAAGACTAGCAAGACCACTTGTTTTTGCTGTTGGTCAAGATATATAGTGTGGCTACCTTGCAAGACCACTTTCTCTACCTTCACCCTCACCACAATTTACTTTTGCTATACACCCTTGCTAGAGTGCATTCACCCAGACCTGGGTTCGTGTTGCAGGATTTCCCAGCAACATGTATATGAGCTTTGTACAAAAGTTGAAGGTTTTGCTAAAGGCCCATTCTCTTGTAGTGCTATAGTGAGGAATGAGGATGCAGTTGACCAAAGTTGGAGGGCGTCTGGAGGCGTGACGATCAGGGTGGAGATGCAAACTAGATCGGAGTAGAAGAAGGGGACACTGACAATTGCCAGGTAATAGGTACTACTTCCAGATTGAGAGAGCGAACCTATATATCAACTAGTTCAATTAGTGTACGGATCCTGTCAGATCAAGAGCTGTCTGTCATCCTTGATCATATCGCATGAACTGAAAGTAATATTCATTAGTGAAAAATAAATGAAATTAAACTGCCAGAGACTCTTAAATGATATATGCATTAGATTTTGGATTGTCTATATATATAATCACAATTCATAGTTAAGTAGTGTTGCTACGTTATTTAACATTACATGAAATAAGTTCAAATTAAAATATAAACTAGAAAAAATGGGTAATAAGCCCCCAAATCAAACACACCCAATGTATCAACAGCAAGCAATTTACTTAACAGGCACACTACAATACATTGACAATAATAATGTCTCAAAATAAAGCATTACAACTAGGAGTGGCAAAAAAAACTCGTAGCTCGTGGCTCGCTCCTTAATTATTGGTTCGGGATCGACTCGTTATTGGCTCGCTCGTTTGCAGCTCGAGCCACTAACAAGTTGGCTCGTTAGCTCATTTAATTAAACGAACGAGCTCACACATATATAGGCCAGCTCGGTCCTATGGGGCTCGCTAGCTCGTTTAATAAACGACCCAATCTGGATCTTCCATCAAGTTATCTGATTTACATCCGTCTGTTGATCATCTAACTATATATAGTTAGAGCGCCTAACCCTAAACCCATTTCACTTCCCCCTTCTGACTTTCCAGCGATCCTTCCTCTCTTCTCACTTCCCAGGCGGTCAAGCAGAAGATCTTTTAAAGGTCACAAGAACTTTATTCTTTTGATTCCTGCACGTCGATCTGCCCGGTTGCGCCGCGCGTCGATCTGCACTTCGATCCTGCACGCCGATCCGCACGTCGCGCCGTGCCCCTCGTCGGCGTCGTCCGTCCACGTCGGCGCCGATCTGCAGATCCGTCGCGCCGCACCCCTCACGGCCACACCGTCCGTCCACGCCGCCTGGCCTCCCGCCTCGCCTCCCGGCCGCAGATCCGTCGCGCCGTCTGTCCATCGTGCCTCAGCCACTCGCCGCCCATCCACGGCTGCCGCAGTCCTGCAGATCCATCTCGCCTTGATTTTTGACAAGCTAAACGAGCGGTCTTAAGCATGGTTACTCAGCTCAGAGCTCGTTTGTTAAACGAGCTGGCTCGGCTCGCTCTCTTAACGAACGAGTTCGCACATACCCCGGACCGAGCCAGCTTGGCTCGTTTACACCCCTAATTGCAACCCAATCCCACTTATTGTCACCGAAAAAACACAAAACAAAATCTTGACAGCAGCTGCCGAGGTGTACGCTAATAATAGTAGAACATCGTTACATCATGACCTTCATGTCATGCAGCAATGAACAACAGTAAACATCAAAACAAAGCAAATTAACAAGAAATGAAATCAATAAAGGAAAGTCCATCTCCTATATAGGTGCACCATTAATTCTTGGCTAGCTTCTTGCTATCTCTGTACCATTTAGCATAAAAAGAGTCAAGCAATTGAGCAATTTAGGTAGTAGAAAATTGAGAAACATGTTGCGTCCATTAAAAAATTGTCTATAAACATATAAATAATGTAATAGATACATCTAAAATATAACAAATACATCGTAAAATGTAACTTATAGACGCTAGAAAATTCAAGTATTTGAAGAACAGAGACATCAATAAAAACACCTGCTTCGATGTGGGCATTGATAGTATGATGAACATGAACGACCAGTGTAACTCTGACCAGGACCTCCTCCACCCGCCGGTTGGTTCGCAATTCCATAATTGTAATTTATTTACCCTGCTAAAATTCTCCTGTGGCTGTGTATGTCCAAGTTCATATGAAGCTCTCCCATCAAGGCATCAACTCGAATCCCTGACCGCGGTACTCAGTTGCATTATTGCCTACTTGAGAATGAGCCTTTGAAGTAGTAACTGCATAGTTTATGAAGAGAATAAGAAGACAGAGGATACGTGTTTCTTTTCTCATTGTTGTTTTTTGATGCTCTTGTATTTCAATTGACATAGATTAGTCTGGAGCTTTGCTTCCCAATAAATAGGCCCAGGAACTGTAAAAATGGGAACTCTTTATTGAACTATGTTTTCACAATTTCTTAGTTTGCCTATTTTGCAAAATCACTTAATTGTGATTCTAACATATCTTGTGAGATTGTCAATGTAGGAAATATAGGTTGCAAGTTTGAAAGAGCCAATAAGAAGAACTTTATATTGGTTGAAAGTATGTGCTATCATATCCATGTTATAGAGCTCGTTTCAAGCTTTCCAACGAGCCTTGAATCGTCCAATTTAGAGTTAAAATGAGAAAGTTATGGCCAAAACAGTAACATGGATAGAGGATACCGTTTTGCAGCGGTTCAGTGAACCGTTCCAACGGTTTAGTGAAGCGTTGAACGGTTCATTGTGCAGTAAGCTTTGAAAAATCTGTCACGAACAGTTCCAACACTTCAGTGAAGCGTTCCAACGCTTCAATGCGCAGAATTTGAAATCTAGTTGTTTTTGGACCGTTTTTGGACTGATATAAACAGGATCCCTTCTTAGCTCTCACTAAGCTTGCTCTATACTTTCAAAACTCTAGAGCCGTCATTAGAGAAGAAAAATAAGCAAAATCCTTTGACTCTAAAGTGATTGATTCTCAAGCCAAACAAGAGAGATTTAGCTCTCACCCCTTAGATCTAGTTCCTGATTTATTGGATCTCTTTTCTCTCTCACCCGTTGTGGTGATTTTTCACCCTTGTGTGGTGGTTTTCTTGACCCGTGTGTGGTTTTCTTTTACTCTTTCTTCTTTCCTAGTCTCCATCTCTTTGTGTGTAAGGAGACTAGAGTATTGTAAGAACTTGGTGTCTAGTGAATCGGCGTGACCCGCTTGGTGGTGGTCACGAGTCCCGGAGAGTAGGCTTTGCTAGCCGAACTCCGTTAAATTGCGGGAGTCTTTATTTCTCTTCTCTACTTACTTTTAGTTGCTTAATTATTGTTTGAGTAGATCTTGTTTCTTGTTGTGTGCCTAAAACAATTTGAATTGCAAAGTTTGTCCAAACAGTCTTTGAATTGCAAAATTTAGTATTCTCTTGGTCTTGGACAAACAAAAAAGTGGTATCAGAGCAATGTTAATTTTATATCCTTAGATGGCACCAACAAGATTTGTGAAAGAGCTCGACTCGTTATTGGCTCGCTCGTTAAGCTAATGAGCCGAGCTTGAGCTTGGCATGGCTCGGCTCGTTAAACTCGTTTGGCTCGCTAAAATATTACTAATTGCAATTTGTACTGCTCTTATCGTAAATTATTAATATATTATACAACATATGGTCAAATATATATGAAATTGTTGTGTAAAATGTGTATGAACATATATTTATTAGTCCTTTTATATTAATTTTTATATAAATTTTGATATAACATACTTAAAATTTTATTATTAAAAAATAAACGAGTTTAACAAGCCAAGCTCGAGCTTGTGTTTTTTGCTCGTTAATTAAATGAGTCGAGCTTGAGCTTAGCCTAGCCCGGCTCGGTTCGGCTCTTTTACACTCCTAGTAATCCTTTTTATAGTATATATAAGCTTGGATGGGTTTGTACAGTACCAGGAACAGTAGAATCTACAGTGATTATTTTTATTTTAGTGAGATATGAGATTGGTGCACAATAGGTCAAAGTATGGAGTAACCATGAGATAAGTAAATAGTTTGTACCATTTGCACATTGCTATTTACCATTTCTTTTCTTCATTTTCTTATATTGAATCTTTCTTTTCTTTATTAATTATTTTTATATTTGACGATTGATAGTCTAATTTTAGATCTTCATATGACTTTAAAGACATTGATTTTATTTTTGAGTGCTCAAAAGTTGATCATAACTCATAAGTAATATAGATATATCAACAATGATTGATTTTATAATTAAATTTAATTTGTAATGAATTTAAAAATATAACAGTTTATAGAAATATTGACTTCATTCAAATTCAAATCTTATATAGAGACTATTTAGTTTAATATTAACACATCACAACAAACTAAATTATATAAATATTATTTAATTTACGCTACAAAGGATCGGTTTTCTTGAGAACTTTTATTTTAACAATCTACAAACATATATATATTTTTTATTTTTACACTATTTATATTTCAAATTTCATTGAAATTTGATAGTTTTTAATGGAAACACAAATTGCTCCTTTGAATTTCACTAGAAACTCAAATTGCTTAGAAAAAATAAATGATATAGCTCAATATTTATTGCCGAAGCAAAGCGAGATGCTTTTTTTAGTATAGACAGTTTCTCAATCAAGATAATCTAGAAATTTTCTACCTAGCCCACAAGTAAATATGGGCCTATGAAAATTTGAACTTGGCACGAGAGTTGCTCTCTTGTACTGAACAGGCCGGGCCAGTACACTTTTACTGAAGACCTTGAACGGTACACCTTGTTTCGTCAATCTGTTCATTTTAAGGCCTCATTGTGGTTGTGGACCTTAAGTAGCTATAGCCCGTGGGGCCGTGACCATATTTTCTCTGTCGGGAAGCCGCCCCACACTCCGAATTCATATCCCGTGCTGTACTGCATTATGCAGTTAATTCACAGTGACAGCCGTTATTGGATTGTCTCAAGATCATGCCAGCGCGGATCTCAAGATGATCCAACGGCTGACGCTCTGCACTATGCAGTAAGTCAGGGGATTATTATATAATAATAATTGTCCTTTAATTTGTTACTTTGTTTGCAGACATTCAATATAAAAGACCACCCTAGACCTAGTTCTCTATCCACATCTAATACTTCGATATAATACCATACATAATTGATTGAGTTGCTACTACTTGCTCATACATAATGAGGTTGAGGTTGAGGTTGAGGTACCAAACTGTCACAGCCATTTTACTTGTAGTGGTGTTCATCACAGTTTGCGGTCTCCCATATTCAAACGGAGACGTGGTGGTCGGCTACAAAGAGCCCTACGCCGAAGAAATGACGAGCCGATTGAGGGTCGAGCACGACGCGTTCCGGTTCGAATCCGAGATTGAGCAGAAGCAGGTTGTTCTAGGTGGTTCGTTGAAAGTAGATCCCGGAATTCCAAACAGGCAAGTATGTTTACCACAAGGATGTTCAACCAAGGCAGCTGCATATAGTCGAACGTGCAATAAGAAGTTTTACTGTACTCCTTGATAATATTAATTGTTATTCCATGTTGCATTTACAATATTTTCAGTGCACCGACGTTACTGTTTCATGATGTGTTTGCATAAAATAATTAATGTGTTGACGCGGCAGCTTAATTACTTACGAAAATATTTCCTCTGTTTATTTCATGTGTTTATTTAGAGGCTGTAGATATAGTGATACTATTATTGGTGATATACCATATAGTTAAATAATATATTATTAATATAATTATTCAACTTAATATATATTATTCTTAAAATGGATAAAACAACTAATTGTTGAACTTAACATAGGAAATTCTGACCTGATAGGCAATCATTTCAAAATATCAATTATATATCAATCCGTAATTGCAAATTCATTACCATCGACATGATAGGCCCAATCACATTTTAACCCAACCAGAGCAACAGAGAAAATCTTATTGTTTCCACAATTATTAATTACGACTTCGAAAACTGAAAATTACAAACTGTTTACGCGTACCTACCAGTTAAAAAAAATAAATAATAACAAACTGAAAGAAAAAAAGAAAAAAAAAATAATTGATCTCAAGACAATTCCATAAATCAGAAATGACAAAACTCAATTAATTTCCACATTGATTTTTATAGTAGCAACCACGACCGGTGTAGGAGCCGCCGCGTGCCGGACAACTGCTCCCGCATACCGCTTGGGATGCACCGAGACCGTTGTAACCGATATCTGCGCGTGCAGCAACGAAGAAACTAGCTAGAACTAGAAGTGTGGACATTATCCATAGGCCAACAGATCTTCTTGCCAATTTGTTATCTGCCATGGTTGATTGTGATCGATGAAGCATACAAGATGGAAGTCTTCTGGGGGTATAAATTGGATTGAAATAGAATAACTTTGAGGAACATCTCGCGTCTATTGAAAAACCGTCCATACGTCCATAGACGTATACGGTATGTAACATATATGTTCCAAATGTAACAAATACATTCTGAAATGTAACCTGTGAGCGCTATGGATAGTTTTTCTATGAATATTACTTTATAACTTTGATGGAGATTGGAGGCCTAACCTTGCATGTGATCATTCCATACAATACAAGGAGACGGACAGAACACTCAATATATAATTGGTTTGATTTTGGTTTCTTGTGACGCTTTTTGGGACAGAAAGTGATCACAGGATAGTACAAATTCCAGTGAATTATTGTTTTTATCTAAAAATTTATTATCCAATTTGTCATTCTTACTTTTTTAGACTGGCACGCCATACCGTTCCGTCTAATCGTGTTGGAATCAGCTACGATCCGATCGATCGATCAAGCTTGAACGGTTGAGATTATTCAAAAAACCTCCATAAAAACTAATTTTTCAAATCGACAGCAGTTCTGTTAAGGAGGCTTAATCCAGCAGGAGAGACTCTTTAAGGAGCAGTACCAGTACATATTTACGAAAGACCTTGGACGTACACCTCTATCAAGAGTAGTTCAGATGACTCAATTAATCTGTACCCGAGAGTTAAGTAGGTTTAATCTAGAGGGAGAGGCTCCTTGAGGAGCTGGACATAGATTAAGTCTCAGACAAGAGGAGGTCTAAGGAGGAGTCTTTAATCTGCGTTAAGGAACTCGTGTTCAAAAAAATTAAAATACTGAAAAAGTTTGATGAGGCTTAAGGAGACTTAATCCTTACTTGCCGAACACCCTCGTTTGGATCGTAGCAGATACTATTCTGCTGAATGATGCAGTACCCGGCCTCGACGAATTCATATCCCCTGTTGTACTGCATTGTGCAGTTCACAACGTCAGCCATTAAATCGTCATGCCAGTGCAGATCTCAAGACGATCTAACGGTTTACGTTGTGAACTGCACAACGCAGTAGGTCAGGAGATGAGCACTCGGCCTCAACGTGTCATTCTTGTGGGCGTCATAACTCATAAATTCACATAGGAATACTTCTACGAAACATTATATGGGACTACCTAGCCCACAAGTAAAATTTGGGCCTACGAAAAATTGAACTTGGCACGAGAGTTGTTTCTCTTGTAAAGGGGCCGGGGCCAGTACACTTTTACTGTAGACCTTGAACGTTGTCAATCTGTTCATTTTTTGGGCCTATTTTAGAGGATTAAACGATGGATATGTAATATAAACATTTCGGTCCAAGAAATTATTCATTTATAAATAGGCCCAATTAGGAAACACCCTAAGCCTTGAAAGTTTTATAAAAGAGTATTAAACAGGGTCAGTTGTGCATCATCAACACCCCCCCCCCCCCCCCCCCCCCCCCAACTATATGTTTAGTAAATACTAAATAGTAATGCTTGTACCTAACGGAGCATTTCCAAAAAAAAAAAAAAAAAAACCAAAATATTGAATCCAATTGGGACTCTCATGATAGAACTTTTGATTATTTGTGTAGGCCTTCCCTCACCCCATTAATCCTTCCATTTGCGCATTCTGCACCACTATACAATTGGGTTCACACTTTGCACTATTAGCTAGGCACTAGCTAAATATTTGGGTCACTCTTGCTAAAAAAAAAACTAATTCATCTCTAATTATATCTATGAATCTATATAGGGGAAATGTGATAATTAAATTTCAGTTGAAATGAACAGTACATTATTTTCTATCTGCCATCAGTACTGGTTTTCAGAAATGGGTAATTAAATTGACAACCAAATTAACAGATTTCGTTTATCTTTATCTTTTACAGTCTTAATGGAAGATGGGTTGAAATTATTACATGTCTGTATTATATCTATATATATACATTGCATATAATTTATGGGCTGAATTAAGATTGGATTATAGAGCAAAACATATTTCTCATATAGTCATATGTCACCTTTGCCATTGCTACCTTTGCTTTGGCCTTTGAGGGGTGTTGGTGGGGGGTACCACCTATATATAGATGGACGCTGATACTGTGCCGCTGGATTTGCCCCCCCCCCCCCCACCCAACTGTATGATGCGCTGGCACCATGGTTGGGGGGGTCATTTTGTAAAATTTGTGGGCGGAGGTATGTTTTTGTAAAATTGTCAAGGTCATTTTTTCTGAAAAGAGGGATGTTTCTGTAAAATTTTCTGAAAAGAGGGATGTTATCGTAATCTTTCCCAAGTAAAAGATGTTTCTGTAAAATTTTCTGAAAAGAGAGATGTTATCGTAAAATTTCCCAAGTGTATTGGGGTGTTTGGGGGGCAATGTTGGTGGCAACTTATATTTTTCCTATATAGATATAGACATTTTGACACCCATCTTATATATTGAACTGGGTGATTATTTTTTTAATCTTCTACTTACATTTATTAAGATTGCATCAATGTGAGATCATTGCTTCGTCACTTTTTTTTTTTTTTTTTTTGTGGCCTGAGAGCTCATATCTATACTCCATAAAGAGGGATAGATTTCCAAGCACCTCAACTATGCCACATCATCACTATTATTAACCATTGATTTTGTTTTAAACTTTTCATCTACTTTGATCCAATGGTTTATATTTTTTTCTCTCCTCATTAAATAAGATGAATATGACATGTCTAAAACAAATTTTAACCCATAAAATGGTCCAACATTTATATATGTTCTTATTTATAAACTATTGTATTATTATTGTTATTATTGTTTGTTTACATAAAAAAATATTTTTTTAATTTTTATTTAATATAATATTTAAAATTTTTATTAAATTTTTAGTTATTTATTTGATACTACTTTTCGGGGCGAAGCCTAAGTTACAGCTCTAGTAGATATAGATTGCAAATACAATAGGGTACAAATAGTTGTCCTACAGTCAGCCATTAATTTCAAGTTCACCTGCCATTAATAACAGCAAAAATATATTGAAAGGGTGTTGATAAGAAAGTGTTTTTAAAAAAAAGTGGTAAATTTGTTTATAAATTTAGATCTTCTAACCAAGTTCGTGATTCAATTTGTTAATCCAACGGATGGAGTCCTCTGATCAAATTAATTAACAAGCATCTCAGTTCAGTTCTGATTAGAACGTCCCCTCTGCATTCTAAGATCGCAGCATCAGAACTTCGGATTTTTTGATATATTTATTTGGCTAATTCTTCCATGGATAGGATGAAATATGGGCTATTCATTTTTCATAATCAGATGGTTAAGATATATATTTTAGATATAATTATATAGACATGTTTAATAAGAACCACTCAATTCATAATGAAAGGTTGCTTAACCAATTCATAGCAGAATCACTCATATAATTTATATATATGCATTAAATTGCTTACCTATTCATGCCACATTACAATTTGAAACCTCCGATCATAAAATCATACCCATTAATTGGCCAATAAAACAGGGTCTAAACATATATATTATACATATAGCTTTCCATTTCACGGTCCCCTTTCAATTGGCAAACGCACCAACACAACAGTTCCACCCACAAAATACATGGGCTCACACTAGATCAAGAAGCCGTCTGATAATTCCCCTATAAATATCGTCCTCTTCTTGTATAAGCTTAACAACAAGCCTTGCTAATTCCAAGCAAAATACACACACAAACATATATATAGCAAGAATTAATACACCAAATATGAGATATCCAAGCAAAAGGATCAGTACTGCATTATTAACAACCATCTTCCTCATCATCAGCTGTGCTCACTACTCCAAGGCCTACGTTTACGAAGACAAATACGTCGATGTGTGGAAGCGGGTAGGATCAGATCAGCTGGCGGATGAGTTCCAGATGGACTCTTTCATACACCACCGGATTCTTGAAAGTAAATATCAGGGTATAACAGAATCAGCAATATATAATGCAGATAGACCAGCTCCTTGTGATGATAAATGTCCTCGAGGAGAACCGTATGGGCGGCCATGCAGAAACGGGTACTATTGTAATCCAACAGATACTCACCATTGATTTACTCTGTTCACTGCTGCAACTGTGGCAAATATATGTGAATTTGTATCTGTTTTGGTGTGCTTGCTTGTTGCTTCAGCTTCAATCATTATTTATGTCAGCAGGATCTCTGTTTTGAGCTGGAGTTTTTATCTTGTTATCAAATGTTAAAATGTTTCTAAGAAGGATGCATAATAATTTCTACGGGTATTTAAAAATTGGGTGTCTTGATTCTTGATTCTTCATCTTTATTTTATTTTTAAAAAATGCATAAAATTAATAACATAACAATACAATAATCAATCCCTGATACTCAATTAAGACATGCCATATAGTTCATTTTTATGGCGGCTATCTAATTAGCTTTGCTGTTCGTATCGCCATCTAAGGTCGAAAGAATACTATGTTAAATTTTTGTGTTCACAGTACTGGCGGTCGATTGACTTATTGTAGATTGTTTACTTTGACACCCACAGTTTAAAAAAAAATAAGAACTAACAAATCAATAATTATACAATTTATACAATTCTCTTCCCTCAAAAAAAAATTTATACAATGAATTGAAATTTGCTGTTATCCAACTTTGGATGACAGGATCGTGTTATCCAAATAGAGCCATTGAATCAAAATCAACGGATGAGATTAATTATATAAAACCCCTATAATTTTTATTGGACCGATCGGGTCCGTCCAATTTGATATAACGGTCTATGTTAGACAAATAGGGTCCTGTTATTCTGCTGAGATAACAGCAGATTCGGACTCTTATACAATACTCAATTAGTGAACAACTAATTGAATGAATGTCCATTACAAAAGTTTGTGCATTCTCCCTGCATACAAGTACTTACCCTAGACATATACACGTCATATTGATACAGGGCCTGCTTAATTAATTAACAAACAAACTTCCCAATTTATATTCTCTGAAGTTACTAACTTATAGCCTGATAACTGATAAGTCATTTTAAATCGGCCTACAAATTAAGCAGTATGTAATTAAGCTTAGGTGACAATTTCTTATATTCTCAGCCCACCAAAAAAAAAAGCCTAAGTGGCTTCAAATTTAACTCAATGGATCCACACTCGACAAGCCATGTTTCAAATTCTTGTGCAGCCCACCAGAGACAATACTGGAGAAGTTTCCGGCCCAAATTACCTAAATTTAAGGTTGGATTTAGCACTGATATAGATCTCTATCAAATGTCTCATTTTTTTTTTGTAAAAAAAGAACCACCCAAAAATGTCTCAATTACCCCGAAAGAATAACTAATTAAGAGAGCCTTACTAGCTAGTATTTCATTCTTTTTTGGTGAGGTAAGAATGCAACAGCATTTATTTTTTATTTTTTATTTTTTTTGAAGCAACACCTATTAAGCTGGAAGAAAAAAAAAAAAAAAAAAGAATTTTTTTTTTTTATTTTTTACGTTTGCGGGAACGGCCTAATATAACAGCTTAATTATTAATTTCAGGATTTCACGTATGCTGCATATATTGCCATTTAATTACCTCTAAGTCACGGAACGGAACTACATCAAATACAAATAGTACGCGTGGGGTTGGGGAGTAAGGGGTCCAGTACTCGAAATAATTAAAGAAAAAACACGTAGAGTCCATCTATAAAGTAGAACACATATCCACCCTCTCTCACAATCTGACACACCTACATACACCCATGTGCTTGTTACAGTTGTATAAATATTTGGATATGGTTTGATACGTTTTTGGTGTTAAGCTCATGGGAGGCCCCCGTGAGCTTAAGAGCATGGTAGTTTTACTCATATATATATATGGCTCAATAAATTCTTTATATCAAAATCATGCGGCATGCAAAATTTTTCCATTTTTAGAGATTTTTAAGTATTTATTTTGAATTTTTTAAAAGTTACGTATAAAACATTGATTGTTTTATTAATATTGTATAGTTGTTCTTAAAAAATCTGAAATAAATACTTAAAAATCTCCAAAAATAAAAAAAATTGCATGCTATGAGATTTTGATATAAAGAATTTATTGAGCCATATAAATCAAAATTTGGATATGATTTGACTTGTTTTTGATGTTAAGCTCACGGGAGGCCCCCGTGAGCTTAAGAGCACCGTAGTTTTACTATATATATATATATATATATATATATATATAGAATTTTGCTAAAATGAGTCATGACTCAAGAGCTACTCCGTGAGTCAGGATCCAAAAATATATCAAATCACCTCCAAATTTCGATTTATATGGCTCAATAAATTTTTCATATTAAAATCTTATAGCATGCAAAAAATTTTCATTTTTGGAGATTTTTAAGTATTTATTCTAGATTTTTTAAAATGATACATAAAACATTGATTATTTTATTAATATTGTATAGTCACATTTAAAAAATCTCAACAAATACTTAAAAATCTCCAAAAATGAAAAAATTTTGCGTGCTATAAGATTTTGATATGAAGAATTTATTGAGCCATATAAATTGAAATTTGGAGGTGATTTGATATGTTTTTAAATCCTGACTCACGGATCAGCATGTGAGTCATGACTCATTTTAGCAAAACTATCTCTCTCTCTCTTTCTCTCTCTCTCTATATATATATATATGTAGACACTAAATGTTTAATGTCTTCCAATTAAAACTTTACTTTTCCGTCTTAATTAACCACGTGATTCTGTCGGCACTACGTACCTGACATATTTCATATATACGTATAGAATTAAGCTAATTACAGGAGGCATTAATTCGCCTATATATATAGAGTGAGGCTATTATGCTTCATGAAGCACGGTGAGGCAGTGCGCTTCGGCCCCATATCGCAAAACCGTAACTCAAATGGTCAATCCAAGTTGCTCAACACAATCTACATATTGAAATCTTGTAGATTACCAAAATTTTCCATTTTTAGAGTTTTCTAACTATTTTTTTGGATTTTTGAAAATTGTATAGAAAATGTACAAAATTTTATACATAAAATGGGTCATTTTTCAAAAATTCATAAAAATAGTTAGAAAACTCTAAAAATAGAAAATTTTGGTATGCAACTAAGTTTCAATATCAAGATCGTGGTGAGCAACTTGGATTAGTCATTCGAGCTACGGTTGATAAGATATGAGACCGAAACGCACTAGCCACTGCGTTTTATG
Source organism: Cyperus esculentus (assembly GCA_030179965.1). NCBI lineage: Eukaryota > Viridiplantae > Streptophyta > Magnoliopsida > Poales > Cyperaceae > Cyperus > Cyperus esculentus. The sequence continues at coordinate 2,636,008 of JASGLE010000044.1, forward strand.
AAGCACAATAGCCTCACTCTATATATATATATATATAAGCCCTCTCATCAATAATACATCAATATAACTATATATATCATCTTCATCTTCTTAGCATATAATTAAGCTCGGTAGAGGAAGCTGCAGGTCAGACCGACAAACCAACACAAATGAGATACCCAGCAGCTTCTTCTGGTTCTGGCTGCAGTGTACTCCTGATCATCATCTACATACTCGTAATTCTCCTCATGATCATCGCTGAAGCAAAAGCCAGGAACCCATTAATCGCGGACAGACCATCAACCATTAATGGCGCAACGTCGAAACGCGGAGCACCGTACACGCCGCATCCTTGCAACGCTATTTACCACTGTGTGCGTGGTTAAGTAATTAAGGAAGTAATTGTGATCTGCTCTGATCGATTAAGTCGTAATATGGTCGTGCTTCCCTCCAGGCTGCATCAGACTAGCTGCAGTATCCTGCGCTATATATAATATAAATGTATGTGTGTATGTTCATTGTTTCGTTAGCTTTCTGTAATTTAATTAACCAATTTCTGCACTTGCCGTAATTAATATGCATGCCTAGCTTCATGGCATGCAGATTTAATTTGAATGTTCAATATCGCTTCATTTGTACGTCATGAGTATTTGTTTCCATCATATATATATGTAACAAAATATTTATAGATTGATTGAATAAAAATAAAAAGAAATTTAGGTTTATAATACATGAGTTTCAGGTAGAAAGTTGAAATCTGTACGAATAAGAATCGGAACTCAATAAGAATGGGCTGTGTTTACCTTTTTTAACCACTGAAACAGGTCGTTAAGTAATAAAACAACAATGCCAGCGAAAGATTGTCAAAATGTCAGCTTTATTTTTGCGAAAGCATTTAAGAGTCAAAATGAGACTATCACTAATTCATTGTTATTATAAGATAAATTGACTGCAAACTAAATTATCCCCTGCGCAGCCTTTGCAAAACGAAATCCATTCCCAGAGTCTATTATGAACAGAGTGCATGCAGGACTGTCCAAACAAGCTAAATCTAAGATCAATAATTTAATATTAATTATTGTAAGGGATCCTTATTAATTAATCAAATTTCTCATGTTATAGTACTGGTTGTTGATATATATTATATCATATTTAAAGATTGGAAATGTGCTCCCACATTATATTAGTCCAAAACTCCAAATTGTAGTATGGACACATACAATACAAGAGAATCAGTAATTGAAGGTAAAATACTCGATTAGTCAACTTACATATATAACTACATTGGAAAGTATATCAGGAATTCGATCGAGATATATATATCTTTAGTATTGATCTTATGAGTTATGACAAACAAATCACTCTTGGGCTCAGAAACATATATATATATATATAGCATAGGAAAACATCTTGCGTCCATACATAGACTGTCCATAAAGTCACATGTGTGACACAAGTTGTTACATTGGGGTCTATATGGGTCCCGTTTGTCATACAACTTTGTGACTTCTATGGATTTTCAATGTATGGACGGTAGGTATGACTCTATAGCACAATGGGCCCGCTGGCGATTTATGATTTAAATGGAAAATAGGAACCAGCCTTTGGTCTAGCAGCTAAGGATAACGCTCTCCGTGTAAGAGGTTGCGGGTTCGAAACCCAAATGAGGGGTCTTTTATAAACATTTAAATTTGAGTGGCTTGACCCTCATCTTTATCTAAAAAATATTGATTTAAATGGAAAACATAATAGGTCTTCACTCTTCAAGTATATGGATTTACTGATTTAGCTATTAGATGGTAGAGGAGGGATCCAATAATCATGGGTATTGGTGTCCATGGTGACCATTTTTTTATTTATGCATGAATTGGAAAATATAAACCGTTAGATGTATTCTACATTATCTTAATAACATATACATAAAAAATGGTAAAGTTAATTTTAACATTGTTTCGGTAGTCATCAAGAGAGAATAAAAAAATTAAAACCTAAACCGTTGATTTTTGTTAATGCTTAATGCACATACAAATAAAATTAAAATGATATAATTTTTTGTATACACATAAAATATGATATATACAGCATATTCTATCAGTTTGTTTTGTTATTTAACAAATTTAAAATATAGTTATTTAAGATTTAATTTCATGGTCACTAATCGGTTACTAAAAACATAGTTATTTGATCCCTCCTCTTCTTATATTCCCAGCCCAAAAAAAAAAGCCTAATTAAGTTGAATCGAATTTGACACTCGACTAGCCATGTTCAAATCCTTATGCAGCCCACCAGAGACAATACTGGAAAAGGGTGATTAGTCCTTGTGCAGCCCAAAAATAAAGCCATTTCTGAGTCTATGGGCAGAGTGCAGGACTGGAGAAGTTTCCGGCCCAAATAACCTAAATATAAGGTTGGATTTAGCAATGGAATAGATCTCTATCAAATGTTTCAATTACCTGAGAATAGCTGATAAGGAGAGGCCTTTTCACTTCATTATCAGAAGTCAAAATGTTCAATTCAAACAGAGATCCCTGGTTAAAATTATATATGGTGGGAATTTAACAAAGATATATGGAATAGAAGCATCCCTGATTGGCTTGGAACTTGGAAGAAACATTTTTTTTTTTTCCTTCTGCTTTCCAGGGAAGGGCAAAAAGTAATCATTAGGAATAAGGAAATTATCTTAATTAGTTATTTTGGACCAGAATTTAATTTGATGCAGGTCCCAAATTGATCCAGGCCTCAGCTAAATCTGAACAGTCCTAAAAGCAGCAGAAAATTTTCCAACAAAATTAGGCAAAAAGAAATAAGGCCTTTCGTTTTCAAATTGGGTGACTCTTATCATAAGAAAATTAAAAATATATATATTTCTCTTCATATTCAGCCTATGCTTCAGCTTTCAGAGTAGTACACTTGCATTACTGTATTGCAAAATTTGTGCTGCCTTGCTAGGTCTTATGTGCTATTTTTTTCTAGTCACACTACTAAGTATAAAGGGTCCGTTCGGCAACAACTGGAATAGTATGAGAAAAGCGGATTAGTGGAATTGAGAATTGACTACTAATCTGAACTAATCCAGTCATGTTCAGCATGTACAAGTTATGGAATAGCCAACCAAGATTTTATTAAATATTATAAAAGTGTGGTTGACTTTAGAAAACCATACACACTTCTAACCAGTTTTTAAACAAATAACGATGAGATATAAGTTAGACAGCTGATAATGAACTGAAGAATCGTCAGAGCTATGCCAATATGGATCTTGTTCGAAAGAGCAAAATGTGCTTGTTAATTTGATATATTTTGATTTGCAAGTCCTTCAACAGATTTGCCATAAAAATCATCCGAAGAGAAACACCATATTTTTTGGGGATGTGTGCAAGAGATGGGTAACATACAAAATAACAAATACTTTTGAAGCCACATCAGCGGAGGAGAATGCAAAAAAATATTAAACTAATGGTTCTCTCTCCTCTATTCTCAATTCCAACTATCTGATGGAATTGGAAAGCAAGGAAAAGTTGTCCTCTTCCAACTCTCAATTCAATACTAATCATATCTTGTTCGTTGGGAATAGAGGCTCTTTTTCTGTCTATTCCACTAATCCACCCTTGCCGAACAGGGCCAAGGTTAATTTCTTAAAGAATTGAATACAGGACCATTTTAAATTATTAATAAAGTTTGGTAGTGTAATGCAGTCTCTCAGAGATTTAAAATTAATTAGTCACCGTTATTTAAGTTTAATTTAGAAGTATTTTTATCGTGCAGAATTGCAGATAGTACATCAAACATTGGTATAACTACAAATTATATTTTTCATTCTGTTAATTTTAAAAATAACATAAATAAATACGTACATAGCAATATGTACATAAATATATAATAGGAGTGTTCGTTTGAATCGTTTATAATTATAACTTGCTCGTTAATTTGGTGTCGGTTGCTAGCTGCAGGAAAAATGTATGGAAGAAGACGGCAAAAGAGCCACGCGAACGACCAACATGATAGGCTTACTTTTGAACGGGAATCAATCCTTTTCGTGAATTCACAAGAATAAAAAAAGGAATAAATTGATTAATTTATTCCCACCTTATAAATTAATTAATAAGAGAAACATCTTGCATCTATTGAGAATGCATCCATACGTCCATAGCACATTCAGAATGTAACAAATACATTCGATTTTGTAATCTATGAACGCTAGGTATTACTCAATTCCGTACTTCAATTAATTTGTATGTATACACTCTTTTGCATTCATATATGTAGGAAATGCATCTACATAGAGAAACATCTTGCGTCCATACGTCTATAGAGTATAGACGTACAAAAAATATAACTGATACATTTTTATAACCTATGGAGGTTATGGGGCGGCTTTTCTATGAACGCTAGATATTATTTCTATATATAGAGCTAGACTATTATACTAACATTAGCATTTCGGATCGAAATGCTAACACCTCAAATTTTATGTTATCGTGTCTGAAATCACAATTCATGGTACTCAATAAATTCTTTATATGAAAATATTGAGGAATATAAAAATTTTCCATTTTTAGAGTTTTCTAAGTATTTGTTTTGCATTTTTGAAAGTAGCATGTACAAACATCAATATTTTATTAATATTTATGAGCTTTTTTTCTAAAATTCAAAACAAATACTTAGAAAACTCTAAAAATAAAAAAATTTTGTATTCCGCAATATTTTTATATAAAGAATTTATTGAGCACCATAAATCGTGATTTCGGATACAATAACATAAAATTTGAGGCGTTAGCATTTCGATCCGAAATGATAACGTTAGTATAATAGTATGACTCTATATATATATATATATATATATACACGTATTTAATTTGTCTATGATATGCGATTTGATTTATGTCTCTTTTTAACATTCAAGTCAGAGGAAATATCAAATATATTTTGAGATGGATTTTTGTTAATTTGGATTATATTATTATTTAGAAACTCATTCAATACGTACGATAAGTGAGAATTGAGAAAATGCATTGCAATTCTTTTAAAAGTACCTATATAATATACCAACTATATATATATAGAGTGAGGCTATTGCGCTTCGCAAAGCGCGGTGGCTAGTGCGCTTCGACCTCATATCTCATTAACCGTAGCTCGAATGACCAATCCAAGTTCCTCACCATAATCTTGATATTGAAACCTAGTTGCATACCAAAATTTTCTATTTTTAGAGTTTTCTAACTATTTTTATGAATTTTTGAAAAATGACTCATTTTATGTACAAAATTTTGTGCATTTTCTATACAATTTTCAAAAATCCAAAAAAAATAGTTAGAAAACTATAAAAATGGAAAATTTCGGTAATCTACAAGATTTCAATATGTAAATTGTGTTGAGCAACTTGGATTGGCCATTTGAACTACGGTTTTGCGATACGGGGCCGAAGCGCACTACCTCACTGCGCTTTGTGAAGTGCAGTAGCCTCCAATCTTATCTGATCACTTTGAAATGAATAAATTATATGATATATAATTAACTCCAACAATTGCCACCTTTAACAAAGAGTTGCTTTTATAACAAAGTGCAAAGTTATACATACATTCTAACTAATAATCACTTACTTGATAATGATCAGCCACCAAACGCATATTCTACTTTGAAAACTTTAATTGTGCACAAGTTTTTTCCTTTAACTCTTTGTGCAGCAATTAAGTAGATCCCTTGAGTAGTTGATTGTTAACTACACTTAAAAAAAATTGATAACTCGGAAATGTTTACTCTAATTAATATCGTTTTTTTTTTTTTTTTTATAGGCAGGTGATCTAGTTGATCGATCGAGCTAATTTTATTTGCTACAATTAATTGCAATCATATTTATTTGAGGAGAAGTTGATATATATATATATATATATATATATATATATATATATGAGGATCGGTATCTTAAATTAATCCTTCTATTGGTTTAATTAACACTTAGTTATTTGAAATTTAGTTGATTAATTACCATACGTATATAATATTACACTATTAAATATACCCAAAAAAAATACATTTTTTTAGACAAGAAAGATAAAAAAAAAAAATTACCATTCGACAGTAATAAATATACTGTGTGTATATATAATTGCTATAATCCATGCATAAAATACATAATAGATTTTTTACTGTTGAGCTACAGTATCTGTCCCATCGGATCTACAGTATTTTTTTTTTTACAGATTTAAAAAAAATTTTATTTTTTTTTTATGCTCTAATCCTATGCCGTTTCACTATTGCACTACAGTATCCGTCACATCGGATCTACTTTTTTTTTTTTTTTACAGATTTTAAAAAAAAAAATTTTACGTTTTTCTTTTTCCTAAAACAGTTTTTTTTTTTTTTTTACAAGTTTTTTTAAAAAAAATTTTTCGTTTTTCTTTTAAAAAATTCTGATTCGATTTTCTTTATTTTTTATTTTTTTAGATTTTTTTACTTTTTTTCCCTTTTTTTACTTTAATTTGTTTAAGTTGTTTTATTTTTTGTTTTTTATTTTTACATTTTTTTTAGTTTTACAATTTCTTTTATTTTGTTCTTATTTTTTTTTTACATATTTTTCCTTTCATTTTTTTCCCTTTATTTTTTTAATGTTTTTTTCTTCTTTTGTTTATTTATTTTTTAAACTTATTTTAATTAATTCGGGAATTATTTCGTTACAGTCATTGTCAAACTGCCGGTATGCGTGCTCCGCCGCGCTTAATTGAATATCTTTTGTCATTACTGGTCTATTAATATTGGCTCATATGGAAATATTGATTGGGATATATAATGTTAAAAATTTAGATTTGTTGTCTATATCCTTATGTTTAGGATATTAAGACCACCCAATGTATTAGGTTATGACATCAAGACTGCCCAATTTAAATGAGTAAGACACAAAATTAGACAACTCGAGAAGATTTTTTTTAATGATGAAATTTTTTAAAAATTTTGATTTGTAGTTTATATCCTTATGTTTAGAATATTAAGACCACCCAATGTAGTAGGTTATGACATCAAGACTACCCAATTTAAATGAGTAAGACACAAAATTAGACAACTCGAGAAGATTTTTTTTAATTATGAAACTTTTTAAAGAAAAAGACGATAACCATTTTTCTGAAAAAAAAGGAAAAAAAATTAATGCAGATGATTTGGTCTGTATAAAAAAAAAAGGAAAAAAAGGATTGCAAAAAAAAATTTTTGCAAAAAAGAAATATTTTGGTAAAAAAATATATTTACAAAAAAATATATATATCCTTATGTTTGGAATATCAAGACCATCCAATTTATTACAGCATGACATCAAAAAAAGAAAAAAAATCTGAGAAAGATTGTAAAAAAAAAGCCAATAACCATTTTTTCAAAAAAAGGGAAACAAATTTACTGTAGCTGATTTGACAGTTACTGTACAAAAAATAAAAAAAGAGTTTTAAAAAAACTTCTTAAAAAAAATTTTTTGTAACAAAATAAAAGTTCTAAAAAAAATATTTTGTTGAAAGAAAAAATAAATTTGGAAAAAAAAAACGTAAAAAAGAAAGAAACAAAAAGGTAAAAAAAATATATTTAAAAAAAATTTGGGGAAAAGAAAGTTTGTAAAAAAGAAAGGAAAAAACAATTATCGGGGAAAACTAAAAAAAGGAAAAAACATTGTAACAAACGAAAAAAAAATGTATAAAAAAATAAAAAAAGAATTAAAAATTTTTTTAAAAAAACTTTTTGCCAAAAAAAAACTTTGTTAGGAAAAAGAAAATTTTGGAAAAAAAATTGTAAAAAAAGGGGAAGAAATGAAACGTGGAAAAAAAACGTAAAATGAAATAAAAAATTTTAAAAAATAAAAAAATTTAAGAAATTTTAAATTTTAAAAATAAAAAATTTTAAAAATCAAAAGAAATTGGAAAAAAAGGGAAAAAAATTTTAATCCAAAAAAAAAAATCCAAAAAAAAAAATGTATATCTGACAAGACGGATCCTATAGCGCATTAGTGGCAACGGCATAGGATTACAGCAATTGTGGATTAGATAAAGTATTTTTTTATTGAGTATTTTTTTTTTCTTAATTTGCTGATTCAAGAAAAAAAAATATTATTGGGTTGTGTCTGACTTTTTGGGCCTTGCTCATTTATATTTTATAATCTTTATGTCATGAGCTAATACATTAGGTGGTCTTGATATTCTAAACGCAAGGATATTTACTACAAATCTAACTTTTTCGTGTTATATATTCAGATCAATATTTTCATATGAGTTAATATTAATAAACTAGCAGTGACCAAAAATATTCAGTTAAGCGCGGCGGAGTGCGCACTTTTGCTAGTTAATTCAACTACATAAAAGTATAAAAAAACAGTTGCTTCTGATTTGTAATTGGAAATGAGCACCTCTAATGTAGAGTATCCCACAAAGGATCCAAAATGCCTCATCAAAGTCATTCCTCTCCCGTTTCCTATTTAAAGAGCAAACCTACCCACCGAGGGAGTGACCATATATACAAGCGCTTGTTAATTAATTTGGCATTTTCAAAATCTCATGTAGAACAAAAAAAAAAAAAAAAAAAAAAAAAAAATTGGGTTCCAAAATTATGAACAATCCTCAGCTTGCCTGTCTTCTGCTCCTTGTGGCAGCACCTCTTCTTTCATCATGGTTCGCCACCACTGCGACCGCGTATTCTATGATCAGCTCATCCACTGCGTGCATCAAGGGCGACATTGCTTGTCAGCTCAGTGCGCAATTGCCGGACGAAGACCAGCTGCCGTTCGACCTTGAGCTGCACAGGAGGATCCTGGCGGGCAACTCGATCAAGTACCCGTCGGTACTGAACGGAAATAGACCTGCGTGCAACCCGAGGTGCAGTAATCCGGGCAGGCCGTATACCCCCCACCCTTGCACCAACATTTACCGTTGTCCCCATTGAAGCTATATTTTGCTACTACCAGCAAATTCAGCAATTCTTTTGAAAGAAGCAGATATAAAGGGGATCTGTTTGATGAATATTGTATAAACAAATTAAAAAGAGATGTATTGTTCTTTTTTTTTTTTTTTTTTTTGTTGGTGCTCTTGTTCATGAAACAAAGAGGCTCTGTTTGTTTTCTACTTTCTTGTTTCATTCAAATAATTTGAGAAACAATTTCTCTATTACTAGCTAATTAAGTATATAAACTTGTATAACAGGGAGGTATTAAGAAGTTTAATTAAGTCTTTAATTTGCTGAGTTGATGTTAAACAAATGTTACATATCTCTGAACCATATTGGCATCAATGTTTTATTTCCATTAATTACTGATAATTTTAGTTCTGGGTGATCTTAATAATTGTATATACACCCTCTAGTATTAAACAACAACCACAACAATAATAACTGCAAATTTGTATACACCTTCTAGTTTATTAAGTGTAATTGTTAATCTGTTAATTAAAAATATAAACCTGCTAACTAATAAGCTCTGTGATTTTTTTATGTACATATTATATATAAATGTGCATTAGAACTTCACTAATTAACAATTATATATCTTTATGCGTAAATCTATCGGTGTTCTTAAGCTTACGGAGGCCTTTCGTGAGCTTAACACCAAAAACATATCAAACTATATCCAAATTTTGATTTATATGGCTCAATAAATTCTTTATATCAAAATCATATGGCACGCAAAAAAATTTCATTTTTAAAGATTTTTAAGTATTTATTTCGGATTTTTTTAAAAGTTACATATGAAACATTGATTATTTTATTAATATTTTATAGTTGCTATTAAAAAATCCGAAATAGATACTTAAAAATCTCTCAAAAATGAAAAACTTTTGCATGCTATATGATTTTGATAAAAAGAACTTATTGAGCCATATAAATAAAAATTTGGATATGGTTTCATATGTTTTTCGTGTTAAGCTCACGGAAGACCCCGTGAGCTTAAGAACACTGTATATTTACTCCTTTATTTATTATATATACTTAGTTAATTGATGTGTATTTTCTTGTAACTTTTAGTTGCCCTAAAATACGCTAAAATCATGTTGCAAGCGCATAACAATTATAGTATAGTGTAGAGTGTCGAACCACAGGGACATATAATTAGTAGATTTAATTCTAATAAACTAATTAAAGAAACAAATGCTTCAAGTAAACTAATCCTAATTAAGAAGTTGAAACTAATTAAAAGAACGAAGATGATTTAAGTTCGAGAAATTAGGCCCTAGGGATTCACTTAACCACTTGATTAATCAATTTATTGTCTTGTTACAATTTAAATATAAGTCCAAACCATTGTTGAGGGTTTCTAAATCCTTTGATAGTAGACTTCCACTCTCCCTACTTCATCTACCCTAACTTAACCAAATCGGATACTAACTCTCGTCACCTATCCTAATGATCTTGTTGCTTGAAGTTTTGTGATTTAGCCTTAATCTAACTAACTAATTAGACTTCCACTCTCGCTACTTCATGCAAAATCTAGGTTTACTTTATGATTTTATATCTAAGCAATTCAATTATATCCCAAGCATAATTAAAAAGATATATTCCAGACTATCTAATCAATTATGACATAATCAATTCATGAAAGCAAAGACTAAGATATAGCAATTAAATCACACAAAGCAAATCAACAACGCAAATGATGCAACAAAATAAATAAATATCATAAAATTAATCAAGGGTACAAGTTCATCCCTAGGAAGGGGGAGTCTAACCTAGAAACATAATGAAATAAAGCATAAAAAGAGAGATAAGAGTTACCGTCCTTTTACACGCTTCACGATCGTCTCGACCTATGCTAGCTCTTCTAACTCCAAGCACTCAATGTTAAGCATCAAGACTTGGTACCCTTTTATAACCTAAAACTATGACTAATTATGTCTTAAAAGGCAATACAAGAAGTCTAAAATTGATTGGAGTCCTGAAAATAACCGCAACCGTAATTAGAACGACAAAAATAGCAAAAACTGCCAAAATTGGCTCTCTGCAACAATCTCTGTGGCCTCAGAGGGGGTCGTGGGAGGTCGTGAGGGTTATTTTGGGCCCCTGCGGCCTCAACTGTGGGCTGCTGAGGTCTCAGAGGAGGTTGCAGAGGTGCCCAAAAATATGTTTTTGGCCCGTTTTGCGTTCCGTCGATTCCGCTCGTTGGCAATCATCTCTGATATGCTCCAATTTGTTTTAGAATCTCCTGAAATGCCAAAAATAAAGAAACAAAAGTTAAAGTATCAAAGTCCTACGATAGCCAAGTTAATTCACATGTAATTGATAATTTTCTAAGTAAATCCCTATCCTAATATGCAATTAAATTGGACTTATCATTAACACATAATTAATTGTAATTGATAATTTTGATAATTTTTGATTGAGTATCAAACTACATTCAAATTTATTGAAATTTGAAGCACAATTAATTTATGAGTATATAAACATGTATAAGAGCTAGACTATTGTGCAAACGTTAGCATTTCGATTAACACCTCAACAATTGTGTTATCGTATTCGAAATCGTGATTTATGGTGTTCAATAAATTCTTATGTAAAAATACTGAGGAATACAAAATTTTTCCATTTTTGGAGATTTTTAGCTATTTTGTTTTGAATTTTTGAAAAAAAAAACTCATAAATAATAATAAAATATTGATGTTTGTTCATGCTTTTTTCAAATACAAAACAAATACTAAGAAAACTTTAAAAATAGAAATTTTTTGTTTACCCTTATATTTTATATGAAGAATTTATCAAGCAAAACATAAATCACGATTTTAAATACAATAACATAATTTTTGAAGCGTTAGATTTCGGATGAAATGTTTACGTTAGCATAATAGTCTAACTCCATGTATAAACCTTATGGGTCCGTTTGGATTGTGCAAGGATTAGTGAAAGAATAGTAGATGAGATTAGTAAAAAAATAGTGATTTTTGGATTAGCTAAAGAATAGTAGAAATATGGTGTTATTCGGGATTAGAAAAAATGTTGTTTGGATTGTTTGTTTAGAATAGCAATCGATGGTTAAAAAGAATAGTAGTTAATACATATATGAGAGTATGGGACTACCTCGGTCACAAGTAATATATGGGCCTATGAAAAATTGAACTTGGCACGAGAGTTCATTTCTCTTGTACATAACGGGCCGGGACAGTACACTTTTACTGAAGACCTTGAACGGTACACCTTGTTTTGTCAATCTGTTCAATTTAAGGGCCCTTTCAGAGGATTGAGCGATGGATATTTAATGTAATATAAACATTTCGGTCTAAGAAATTAATTATTCATCAACTAATAGGCCCAATCATATTATAGGTTTAGTAAATACTAAATAGTAATGCTTGTCCCTAACGGAGCATTTCCTACAAAAAACGAAAATATTGAATCCTATTGTGACTGTCATGATAGAACTTTTGATCATGTTTGTTTTGTAGGCCTTCCCTCTCACCATTAATCCATCCATTTGCGCATGCACCACTATACAATTTAGTTCACACTTGTCACACTTCACACTACTAGCTAGGCGAGTCCGTATCGGCTACGATCCAAATCGGATCGGAGGAGCCTCCAATCCCCGATCCGATGGTTGTAGATTTTAGGGGAGGTTTTTTAATTTAATCTCAGCCATCCATCTAGGATTGGACAGTCCTCCGATCCGATTTGGATCGTAACTGATTTCAGCGCCTAGCTAGGCACTAGTATAGTGGCTCACTCTTGCTAAAAAAAAACTCATCCATCTCTAATTATATCTATGAATCTATATAAGGGAAATGTGATAGTCAATTAATTAAATTTCAGTTGAAAATGAATAGTATACTATTTTCTAACAGCCATCAGTACTGGTTTTCAGAAATGGGTAAATTGACAACCAAATTAACAGATTTCGATTATCGTCATTAATTTACAGTGTTGATGGAAGATGGGTTGAAATTATTGCATGTCTGTATTGGATCTATACATATACATATTGCATATAATTTATGGGCTGAATTAAGATTGGATTATAGAGCAAAACATATTTCTCATATTGCATTATATGTCACCTTTGCCATTGCTCTTTCAATAGTGCTCAACCTTTGCTTTGAGGGGTGTTGGTGGGGGACTGGGGGTTACCATCCTATATATAGATATAGACATTTTGACACCCATCATATATACTGAAATGCATATATGTGTGATTAATTTTTTTTAATCTTCTACTTACTATTCATTAAGATTGCAACAATGTGAGATCATTGCTTCGTCACTTTTCTTTTTGTTTTATTTTATTTTTTTCACCTAGAGCTCATTTATAAATTGCAAATACAAGGGGGTATAAATAGTTGCCCTGTAGTCGGCCATTAATTTTAAGAGGAGGGATCAATTGACAATGCCTATTTTGACAATTTTGACAATAAAGATTTTCAAAAATTTTAATAAAATCTTATAAGTTCTTAAAAATGAATAAAGTTGATGGATTACTATTTATCTCATAGATTTATAGTGTTTCAAATTTCAATCAATTTGGACATTGTTTGATAAATTATCAAAATTTTATACATTTTTTAACGGTTGTAATTTAACGGATCTTTGAAGAGCTATCAAAGGTTACTTTTAGAAACATAATCAATCTATAACTTAAACAATAGTTCCGTAAACTTTTTTTTATTTTTGAGAACTTTTAACGATTTTTTTCATATTTTTAAAAATTGTCATTGTCAAGATAGGCATTCTATTATGGATACCTCCTCTAATTGTAAATTCACCTGCCATTAATAACTGCAAACATAATTTGAATGGGTGATGATGAGATTTTTTTTTTTTTTAACGAGTGGTTAATTGGCTAATTCATTATTCATAATCGGATGGTGACGATATATATCTTTTAGATACAATTAAAGAAACATATATTTAATAAGAACCGCTCGATTCAAAATATAAAAGTTGCTTAATTAATTACTTGATCCATAGCAGAGCCACTCTCTGGATATTGGCATCTATTACTTGCCCATTCATGCCTCATTTACAATTTGAAACCTACGATCATAAAATCATACCCATTAATAATTCATTGGACATTGAACAGAGTCTAAACATATATATTATACATATAGCTTTCCATTTCACGGTCCCCTTTCAATTTGCAAACGCACCAACACAATAGTTCCACCCACAAATTATAAGGGCTCACACAAGATCAAGAAGCCGTCTGATAATTCCCCTATAAATACCGTGCTCTTCTTGTAGAAGTTTGACATCAAGCCTAATTCCAAGCAAAATACACACACATATACATAGCAAGAATCAATACACCAAATATGAGATATCCAAGCAAAAGGATCAGTACTGCCTTATTAACAACCTTCTTCCTCATCATCAGCTGTGCTCACTACACCAAGGCCTACGTTTACGAAGACAAATACGTCGATGTGTGGAAGCGGGTAGGATCGGATCAGCTGGCGGATGAGTTCCAGATGGACTCTTTCATACACCACCGGATTCTTGAAAGTAAATATCAGGGTATAACAAAATCAGCAATATATAATGCAGATAGACCAGCTCCTTGTGATGATAAATGTCCTCGAGGAGAACCGTACACACAGGACTGTGCAAACAAGTATCGCTGTACTTCAACAACTACTGGCCCCTGATTTACTCTGTTCACTGCAACTGTGGCAAACATACGTGAATTTGTATCTGTTTTGGTGTGCTTGCTTGTTGCTTCAGCTTCAATCATTATTTATGTCAGCTGGATCTCTGTTTTGAGCTGGAGTTTTATCTTGTTATCAAATGTTAAAATGTTTCTAAGAAGGATGCAAAAAAGTTTCTACGGTTATATATGTAAAATTGGGTGTCTTGATTCTTGATTCTTCATCTTTATTTTATTTTAAAAAAGTGCATAAAATTAATAACATAACATAACAATACAATAATCAATCCCTGGTACTTGGGGTATGCTCCAGAAGGGGGAGAGGAGGGAGGGCTGATCAAGTTTGGAGTTACCTGTCTAAGACCATATTAATTGCTCCATAATTATAATTTGTGTCTTGTTACCCTCCTCTTTTCTTTAGTAATTGTAGTTGTGGAGCTAGTAACATAACCTTAAGTAGGTAATTTGGTAACTCCTCCCCTCCCCTGCCCTCCCCTCCTCTCCCCCTTCTGGACAAGAGCCTTGAAGACATGCCATATATATAGTTCATTTTTATGGCGGCTATCTAATTGGCTTTGCTGTTCGTATCGCCATATAAAATGTGTGGGTATGTGACAACCCCCACATAGTCATAGATTGTTTACTTTGACACCCACGAGTCCGAATCTGCTGTTATTCTTTGAGAATAACATGCCTGTTTGTCCAATAATAATGGCTAATTCTGTTATGATCAAATGAAATAGGCCATTCATTTTGTATAATTGAATGGTTACGATATGTCTTTTAGATACAATTAAAGAGCAATGTTTGATAATAATCGCTTGATTCAAAATAAAAGGTTGCTTAGCCGATCTATACCAGAACAGCTCATCAATAATTTTTTTATACAATTTATACAATACTCAATTAGTGAACAACTAATTGAATGAATACCCATTACAAAAGTTTGTGCATTCTCCCTGCATACAAGTACTTACCCTAGACATATACACGCTGTAATATATGATATAGGGCCTACTTAATTAATCAACAAACTTCCTTTATAGCCTGATAAGTCATAATACATTTCGGCCTACAAATTAAGCAGTATATATGTAAGCTTAGGTGACAATTTCTTTCTTATGTTCCCAGCCCATAAGAAAAGCCTATGTATGTAGAGACGAATTTAACTCTTATCTCACTCTCAGTACTCTCAGACCATGGATCCACACTCCGCAAGCCATGTTCAAATTCTTGTGCAGCCCACCAGAGACAATACTGGAAGTGGAAAAGGTTGGTTAGTCATTGTGCGTCCAGAACAAAAATAAAGCCATTTCTGAGTCTATGAGCAGAGTGCGGGCTTCTGAAGATATATACTTCGGCCCCAAAAAGCCTAATTTAAAGTTCGGATTTAGCATTGATATAGATGTCTATCTTGAGGAGGAAAGATTTAAATTTATAAAAAATATTAAAAATGTAAAATATTTTACGAACATATATTCATTTACTTATAGATCGACTGTGTTTCAAATTTTATTCAATTTGAGTTTCGTTTGTTAATGCATCAAGAATCATTAAAATTAGATCATTCTAATTACCATATAAACTTGATGGTCATTGATGAAGTATCAAATGACATTCAAATTGAAACACAATCCATCAATAAATAAATGAAACTGTTTATAAAAGATTTTTCATATTAAGATTTTTAATAAATTTACATGATTTAGTATAATAGTTGTGTCAAAATTTTATTGTCATTGGATCCCTCCTCTATCAAATATCTCATTTTTTTTTAAAAAAAAAAAAAGAACCACCCAAAAATGTCTCAATTACCTGAAAGAATAACTAATTAAGAGAGCCCTACTAGCTAGTAGTTAATTCATTATAAGAAATCAAAATGCTCGAACAGATATCCCTGTTTACGTTGAGGTAAGAATGAAACAGCCTTTTTTTTTTTTTTAAGCAACACCTATTAAGCTGGAAGAAAGAAAGATCTTTATAATTTTCTATGAACGGCCTAATATAACAGCTTAATTATTAATTTCACGATTTCACGTATGCTGCGTATATTGCCATTTAATTAAGAGAAACATCTTGCGTCCATTAAAAAACTATCCATACATCCATAGACGTGTTCGGAATGTAACAGATACACCCCGAAATGTAACGATTACATCTCGCAATGTAACCCATGAACGTTATGGACAGTTTTTCTATTGACACTTGGTATATCGAAATAATTAAAACCTGATACCATGACATATATTTGGTACACTAATTAATTTCCAGATAGAAACAAATTAATTAATCACATGACATTTCGGTAATATGCGTGGAACTGTGGTACATAAAATTAACTACACGATTTATTTAAAAAAAAATTGTAATCTATAAACTAGAAAGATGGGTAACTCTTCAAGCACCTCAACTATGCCACATCATCAATATTATTAACCATTGATTTTGTTTACATCTCTTCATCTACTTTGATCCAATGGTTTATATTATTCTCTCCCCCATTTAATAAGATGATATGATACCTCTAAAACAAAATTTAATCCTTAAAGTGGTCCAACATTTATGTGCTATTATTTATAAATGATGCATCATCATCATCATTATTCACATAGAAAATTCTAAAATTATGTTTAATTTTTTAAAATAAATATTTGTATTTTATAAGCTTTATTATTTATTTGTTATCATATTTCGGGGCGAAGCCCGAGTTACAGCTCTAGTTGGAGAAAAGAGACGCAGCAGCTTGATCAAACAAAAAAGTGAAAGAGTTCTCCCAAAGAGCGTACGATACGCGCATTATGTATTTGCGTTATATCACAAAGAGAAAAATCTTTCTCATATATGTAGTTTTTCTTTTTTTTTAACAAACCACTCAAATTTAAATGTTTATAAAAGACTTCTCTTCCGAATTTCAAACCCGCGACCTTCCATGTAGTTGCAGTACATTCTCGTTAAACGGGGATTTGGCCGGTATAATTAGGTGAATGATTACAAATTTACAATGTCCAGACTATATAGTATATCCTGACCACTAAATGCTGTACTGTACAGAACTATGTACGTACAGATGGCAGCCTGGCACGAAGGATAAATCCCAAAACAATTAATATGTTTGGTAGAGTACGTTATTATATAAACGGCCATACATATTTAATTATCCATGCAGATGACACAAAAATTAATTAGCAGTTGGATGGGGTTGCATTGTTTTGCATTTATGCGGCTCCTTCGCTTTCTGTACAGCGTAATAGAAGTGAGTGAAAGGCAGTGACGAAGCAGGAAAGAATTTGTTGGGGGGTAAAAAATTAAAATCATAAGTTAATAATATAAATGGATGACGCTTAAAAAAAACATTTGAATGAGTGAAAAATATTATTGGCTAGCAATTTACATTTAAGTTTAGGCTTTTAATATAATAAAAAAAACTAAAACATAAAACTTTTAGATTTTTATCAACAAATCACGGGGCCGTTTTGAGCTGGTGGACCATGGACAACACACATACCGGTATTTTTTTGAACCGTATCCATGGCATACAACTTTTTGATGGCTTAGGAATTTTCCTTAAATATATCTCTATGGTAATATTAGAGGAATTGAAGTCGTTGACAAAATAAAGTTTTAGAGACGATGTTGAGAATGAAAGAATTTTTTTCATATATATCTAAGTGATTTTGTTCCGCTCATAAAATATATTTGCTAAATTTTTTTGATATCAATCAATTTGGTATGTTGCAATTCTTTAAAGAACTTAATGTTTTACATGATGTGCTGATATCTTTTTTGAAATTCATAACATAATAATTAAGTCACTTCTAATAGCTGGTAATTAAAGAAAAATAACAGCGACTCATGTTGTACTATTGGTTGGTAGCACCTAAGGTGAAAACTTTGATCAAGATAACATATTCACACACACTTAATGAATAAGAAGAAATGTAACTACTAAATCTATGGGGGGGCAAAAACTGCATTAACTTGTAATATATGTGTGACATATATGTAACATATAACACTCTAGGTACAATTAAGGGGGGTCAAGTGCCCTAAAAACCCCTCTCCCTTCGTGACTGGTGAAAGGTATGCGTTTCGTGACAAATAATGTTACACAATACCGAAAATAATACTAAAATATATTGTGTTAGTACTTAGTATTCATATTAATAATAAATTGTTTAAATTAATAATTTTAATTATTATGCTGCTTATTTTGTATAGTGTACTGTATATATTACATAAATTAATAAATTATCCAAATATATTTGCAGTATATATATATAGAGTTTGGCTAGCGTGCTTTCGGCAGCATTTCAAGCAAATGCTGCCAAGCTTCAGTACCGTTCGATCTGCTTCTTGATCTGTGCATGATGATCTTCCAAGAGCGGAACGGAATAAACTTAACGGAGCTGTTAGCGCTGAATTTTCTCCAAAAAGAAAAAAAAAATTGCTTTCCTCTCCTCTCTCCCCTCCCCACTCGATCTGGACTCGAAAGCCGCGCTCCTCCCGCGCCTGATCACCTCCGGCCGCCTCCCGTCTCCTAATGGCGTCCTTCCTCCTCCCGCCCATGCGCCCCTCGTTCCTCCCTCTGTCCTCCCTCCTCTCCTCCCTCCCCAATTCAGCTCCCACCTACTCCCTCCTCACTGTGCTGCGGCTCCACCCCCTCAAACCCTCGCCGCTGCCGCTCCTCTCCTCCTTTTTGACATCTCGGGGGAGCAAGGACTCCGCCAGGCTGTTCTTCTGGCTTTGCCACGCCGATTCGCCGCACCGCCCGGACGAGCACCTGTACCGCACGACTGTCCAGGGGTTTTGCGAACTGGAGAGGATGGTTGAAGTGGTCAGGGTTTTGAGGAAGATGGCGAGGGATGGGGCGGTTGTGGAACAGAAGATTAGGGGGCTTGTGTATAGAGGGTTGCTGCAAGAGGTGAGAATCGATGAGGCAAGGGAATTGGATCTGGTGCTGTCGTGCTGAGAAGCTTGGAGGAGGAGAGTGGCAATGGAGATGGATTTGGGAAGGCTGCGGCTGTGCTCGATCGGTTGATCAGTGAATGGGAAGACTGAGAAGCGTTACTGATAACTCAACTGACTGATACTGACTGAAAACTTCAAATTGAAGGCTCTAAGGTTCTAAACTATTTCTGAAAACTGTAAGGAAGTATGCTTGCGAAAGCACCATGAATTCTTTGATGTTGTTGCTTTGTCACCACTTCAGGCAGAAGCTAAAGCCATGGCGACCGCTATGGATGCGCTTGCTCAGAGAAACATACAAAGCTGCACGATCTTTACCGACCCCAAAGAGCTTCAAAGCCTTGTAACATCATCTACACTCGAGTTATTCAGAACTGGTACAACATCAGGTGAGCCCCAAATATATCAGTACAATTTGTTAGTAGAGAAAGCAATTCATTTGCAGACATGTTGGCTAATAGAGTAAGAATTTCCAAAATTTGTTATGTTCGGTATACGTACCCTCTTTATGCTGGCTAATATACTTGTGCTTAAATGTTTCAAAAAGTGTTGACTGACAAATTAAGCATAATTTTTTTTTGTGGATAATGACAGTCAGCAAAGACTTTTCCTGATGGTTAATGACATGCAGCAAAATGTATTGGCCTCAAGGCAATCAACGAAGGGGACAAACTATACTGGTTAATGTGGACTGATTTGTCTGGCTACATGCTAATCATTGTGGCAGAGGCAGAGGCAGATTTACAAGATTTTTACTGGCAATGGGGATACACCAGCTCCGATGTTAGCAACGAAGATCAATTGATGTTGAATTATGGGAGAAATATTGTTATGAAAGAGATTTGTTGTTTTTTATGTGTATTCTTTCATCTTATTTCATTTCATTTCAGTTTTTTTTTTTTTTTCTACTGGACCCTTTTCAGCTAGAGGTAACAAGATGTAATGCCCTTTTTTATGTAAATAGAATGCTACTTTGTTTGGTTCTGGTGCCAAGTAGTGCATTTGATTAGGCTTTGTAACTTTTTTTGTGAACCTTTTCTACTTGTTTGTAAATTTTTATATTCATTGTTGATGACATGTATTATCTGGGTGCAGTATGAATTGAGATAATGTTTTTATATACAGTAGTAAAACTGTATGTTGATAACAATGAAAACAATTGATGTACATGAAAATTTTAACAACTAAGAAGAGATAACATGAAAATTTTAACAACTAAGACGAGATAACATGAAAATTTTAACCAAGTCTCAGAGCCGAAACAATTCATCTGAGAACAATGAAACTTAAATTTGAACATAAGGAGCAAAATTATATTAAAAAATTGAGCAAATTCTTTTCACAAGGGGCCAAACTATCTAAGAATTCTACATATCAAAGTGCTTCTATAACCTATCAAACTATTAAAAGCTGGACCAAAAAATCAAAAGAGACATCTTATGACATATAAAACTATTCAGATTCCTCTTCCTTAAATTCATCTTCATTCTTCAGTGTCTTGAAGCTTTCTTTGTTTTTTTTGGTTTCTCTCAAGTGTCTTGAAGCTTTCATTCAGTACCTTCAACTGACAAAAAAAGAAAATTTAAAATTGTGTATCATTTTCTTTCTTCTAAATGCCTATTGTTCCAACGTATCAAATTGACTGTTTACATAAAAGTTTCAGATTTGTATGAAATTGTTATCATGAGGATGTAAAAAAAAAAAAAAATGTAGACTTAACATTGCAGCATATTTTGATTGAAAACCCATAGTTATACATTAAAATAAGAACTTCAGTATTATAGAGATATTTTTCCCTTCTTCATGTACTGGTACCTGATTACACGGTGTTACAATTGGGTCACTCCCATTATGCTACCACTACTGAATATAAACTAATATTAAATAAAATAAAACCTACAAAAAGCATAATTACCAGTAACTTATCAATAAGTTATTCAATTCGGTTCCGCATCCCTATTTTTGCCCTGTCTTGCTTTCTCGCCTCATTCTCTTGCCATCCGGGGAAACTTTGATGGAATGAGCAGTTATCATGTCTCGAGTTAGAAACCCACAGTAAGTACTCCCCATCCTTCCTGCCATAATTGCCAAATTGTGTGGTGCCTCCATGTCAGAATCATGTAAAATGTTAGTGCTAGGTATAACTTGCAAAAGCACCACACTATAGTCATTATCAGTATTTTTTTAGTCATTATCAGTATTGACATGAGACATAATAACCTATATACACATCACAGTAACAAGTTACACAATTTCCATATATACTTGAATTAAAGTGGCACAATTTTACAATTGGAGCTTAATGTACAGCCAATTGAGCTCAAATATGAAACCAAATAGTGTAACAGATAACCTGATTTGTGACGACGGCAACAGTCCTAAATCAGCACGCTTGCTCCTTCAACTTGGCAGCAACCTTGAAAAAAATATGCCGTTCTACTCTTCAAATCCCCCAAACTATTCTCAAACTCCGACTGAGAGATGGCCGCGATCGAGTCCATCACCAGCAGCCTCACCGGCATCCCGCTCGGCGACCGCTCGAGCAATTGATCGGCCTGGTACAATAACACCATCAGATGCTCGGGGGACTGCCGCCGCAACAAACACGTGGTCCAGCGACGCGGCACAATCCGGATGCGGACGAAAGCACGAGATTTTTCCTCAGCAACGCCGAGGCCGGCAGCAGGGACGGCAGAATCAGCAGCGACGCCGCGGGAAGGCGGCAGGAGCGAAGAGATCTCGGTGAGGGTGCCGACGGGGAGGCCGCCGCGGAGGAAGCGGGAGAGGGCGGGGCAGCGGAGGGAGAGCTTCTGGGGAGGGAGGAGGGAGCGGAGAGGGAGAGGACGAGAGAGCAATTTCGTTTTCTTATTTTTTAATTGTTTAATTAAAGCGGCCGTAACGTAACGGAGCGCCGTTCCGCACTCCTCACGCCATCATCAAGCGCACAAATCTAACACAGATCGGACGGTTCTGGAGCTTGGCAGCATTTGCTTGAAATGCTGCCGAATGCACCGTAGCCGGACTCTATATATATATATATATATATATATACACACACACACTAAATGTTTAATGTCTTCCAATTAAAACTTTAATTTTCTGTCTTAATTAACCACGTGATTCTGTCGGCACTACGTACCTGACATATTTCATATATACGTATGGAATTAAGCTAATTACAGGAGGCATTAATTCGCCTATATATATAAGCCTTCTCATCGATCAATATATCAATATAACTATAATATATCATCTTCATCTTCTTAGCATATAATTAAGCTCGGTAGAGGAAGCTGCATGCAGGTCAGACCAACAAACCAATTACAACAATGAGATACCCAGCAGCTTCTTCTGGTTCTGGCTGTGTACTGATCCTGATCATCTACATACTCGTAATTCTCCTCGTGATCATTGCTGAAGCAAAAGCTGCGAACCCATTATTTAAAGACAGACCAGCGCTTAATGGCCAAACAAGCGGAGCACCCTACACGCCGCATCCTTGCTATGCTATTTACCACTGTGTGCCCTAATTAGTTAAGTAAGTAATTGTGATCTGCATGCTCTGATCATTGAGTCGTAATATGGTTGTTGTTCCCTCCAGGCTGCAGCAGACTAGCAGTAGCATGCATGCAGTGTCCTGCTATATATATGTGTGTGTGTGCGCTATATATAAATGTATGTGTAATGCGTGTATGTTCATTGTCTTGTTAATTAGCTTTCAGTAATTTAACCAATTTCTATATACACTTGCTGTAATTAATATGCCTTCATGCATGGCATGCATCTATATATCTTGTAATAATATGAATGGTCGTTCCCTGTCGCGTACTCGATCGATCTGCATGCTCTGTATGTTTAATGCTATGATATTAATTGGAACTTTTTTACTTAATTGAAACTATTAGCTAGATATATATATACACTGTCAATTTAATTATATATCTATCGATCATTAATGTTATTATTAGCTATGCATGCAGATTTAATTAATTTGAATGTTCAATATCGCTTCATTTGTACGTCATGAGTATTTGTTTCCATCATATATATGTAACAAAATATTTATAAATTGATTGAATAAAAATAAAAAAGAATTAATTTAGGTTTATAATACATGAGTTTCTATATATATAGAAAGTTGAAATCTGTACGTACGCGCGAATAAGAATAGGCTGTGTTTTAATTTAATTACTGAAACAGGTGGTTGAGTAATAAAACAAAAATGCCAGCGAAAGATTATATTGTCAACTTTATTTTTGCGAAAGCATTAATTTGAGAGTCAAAAAATGAGACTATCACTAATTCATTGTTATTATAAGACAAATTGACTGCAAATTAAATTATCTCCTGCGCAGAGCCCTTGCAAAACGAAATTCTATATGTTAAAAGCTTAACATCGGTGTCCTGTAGTTTGTACAGGGAAAAAAACAGTGTTTTTTTTTTTTTTTTTTACATGCCATGCACTATATAGCGTTGAGTTGCCGATCAATGACAATTGTAAATTTGCACTATATGTTATATGGAGAACCCTTTAAATCACAGTAAATATATTTTAATCGTATTGTACAAGTATTTTTCTTTACCATAATATCTCAGTTGCGCAGAGCGCGCAACACCTTTCTAATCCATTCCCAGAGTCTATTATGAACAGAGTGCAGGACTGTCCAAACAAGCTGAATCTAAGATCAATTTAATATTATTGGTACGGGATCCTTATTAATCAAATTTCTCATGTTATAGTACTGGTTGTTGATATATTATATCATATTTAAAGATTGGAAATGTGCTCCCATATTATATTAGTCCAAATTGTAGTATGGATACGTACACTACAAGAGAATCAGTAATTGAAGGTAAAATACTCGATTAGTCAACTTACTTACACATATATATAACTACACTGGAAAGTATATCAAGAATTCGATCGATATATATATATATATATATATATATATATATATATATATATATATATATCTTTAGTATGGATCTTATGAGTTATGACAAATTAACAAAGCACTCTTGGGCCAAATTTTTTTATAAAACGAATTGAAAAATACTTTTTACTGAAACTAGAAAGATTACTCCCAAAATTGCACCCTATAGATAGAACCGGGTGTACTTTTCGGTTCATTCAAAAGAAACCGAAAATTAAATTCGGTAGGGAATCTTTGTTTTTTTTTTTTTTTTTTGTTCCACCCGGCCACAAATAATTAAGGACATGTGTGCATATATATAGTTACCTTCATAATTAAAATATATGGTTTAATGTAATTATATCTAGATATTAATGTAATTAAGATGTTTATTTACTATATATTTCAGTACTTATGTGGTTAATCATAGTCATAATAAAATATTTATTTTTTTAATGTATTTATTTTGAATTTCAAAAAGAGCTCATGAATATTAATAAAATATTAATGTTTGTACGTGCATTTTTCAAAAATGCAAAACAAATACTTAGGAAACTTTAAAAATGAAAATTTTTTGTATTTCCCAATATTTTCATATGAAGAATTAATTGAGCACTATAAATAATAATTTCATGCACGATAACATAAATTTTAACGTTAGTGTAGTAGTCTAACTCTATATCATATTATAACTATGATTAACTGCATAAATACTGAAATATATAGTAAATAAACATCTTAATTATATTAATATCTAGATATAATTACATTAAACCATATATTTTTAATTATGAAGGAACTATGATCATATTACCAAGTTCAATATGAAGGTAATTATGAAGGTAACTATGCACACATATCCTTAATTATTTGTGGCCGGGTGGGAAAAAAAAATCCAAAGATTCCCTACCAAATTTAATTTTCAATTCCTTCAAAAGGAACCGAAAAGTACACCCGGTTCTATCTATAGAGTGTAATTTTGGGGTAATCTTACTAGTTCCAATAAAAAACTTTTTTCAATTTCGTTTTATAAAAAAATTTGCTCTTGGGCTCAGAAACATATATATAGCTTAATGGGCTACCTGGCGATTTATGATTTAAATGGAAAAATAAGAACCAGCCTTTGGTCTAGTGGCTAAGGGAAAAATGCTCTCCGTGTGAGAGGTTGCGGGTTTGAAACCCAAATGAGAGGTCTTTTATAGATATTTAAATTTGAGTTGCTTGACCCTCATCTTTATCTAAAAAAATAATGATTTAAATGGAAAACATAGTAGGTCTTCACTCTTCAAGTATATGGATTTAGTTATTAGATGGTAGAGGGATCCAATAACTATGGGCATTAGTGTCCATGATGACCATTTTTTTATTTATGCATAAATAGAAAAATCTAAACTATTAGATGTATTCTACATTATCTTAAAAACGTATACATAAAAAATGGTAAAGTTTTAATATTATTTCGATAGTCATCAAGAGATAATAAAAAAATTAAAACTTAAACCGTTGATATTTGTTAATGCTTGATGCACTTACAAATAAAATGAAAATGATATAATTTTTTGTATACACATAAAATATGATATATACAGCATATTCTATCAGTTAGTTTTGTTATTTAACAAATTTAAAATATAGTTATTTAAGATTTAATATCATGGTCACCGATCGGTCACAAAAAATATGGTTATTTGATCCCTCCTCTTCTTATATTCCCAGCCCAAAAAAAAATAAAAAGCCTAATTAAGTGGAATCGAATTTGACACTCGACTAGCCATGTTCAAATTCTTATGCAGCCCACCAGAGACAATAGTGGAAAAGGGTGATTAGTCCTTGTGCAGCCCAAAAATAAAGCCATTTCTGAGTCTATGGGCAGAGTGCAGGACTGGAGAAGTTTCCGGCCCAAATAACCTAAATATAAGGTTGGATTTAGCAATGGAATAGGTCTCTATCAAAAGTTTCATTTACCTGAGAATAGCTGACTAGGAGAGGCCTTTTCACTTCATTATCAGAAGTCAAAATGTCAATTCAAACAGAGATCCCTGTTTAAAATTATATATGGTGGGAATTTAACAGAGATATATGGAATGGAAGCATCCCTGATTGGCTTGGAACTTGGAAGAAACATTTTTCTTTTTTTTTCCTTCTGCTTTCCAGGGAAGGGCAAAAAGTAATCATTAGGAATAAGGAAATTATCTTATTAGTTATTTTGGACCAGAATTTGATTAGATGCAGGTCCCAAATTGATCCAGGCCTCAAGCTAAATCTGAACAGTCCTAAAAGCAGCAGAAAATTTTCCAACAAAATTAGGCGAAAAAAAAATAAGGCCTTTCGTTTTCCATAGGTGGTCCTTATCAAACGAAAAAATATATATTTTTTCTCTTCGAATTCAGCCTATGCTTGGGCTTTCAGAATTCAGAGTACACTTGCATTACTGTGCTGCTTTCCTAGGTCTTATGTGCTACAAACAATTTCTAGTCACACTACTAAGTACAAAGGTTAATTTCTTAACGAATTGAATAAAGAACATTTAAAATTTTTAATAGACTTTGCTAGTGTACAAAGCAGTCTCTAGGAGATATAATTTCAGTCACTGCTATTTAAGTAAAATTTAGAAGTATTTTTATAATATAAAATCCGGTAAAATATATATGAATAATGAAGGGTAAAATTATATTTTTCATTCTGTTAATTATAAAATAACATAAATAAGTACGTATTCAAAATAATATAGATGTGTAATTATGTATATAATAAGAGTGTTCATTTGAATCGTTTTTATAACTTGCTCGTTTGGTGTTAGTCGCTAGCTGCAGGAAAAATGTGTTTTTTTTTTTTTAATAGAACAAGCCCTTAGAGCATCTCCAACGGACTCCCTAAAACACTTCTAAAACCAAAAATTGGGAACTAAAGAGAGAAAACTGTCTCCAAGGATACCCAAAAAGCTATCCCTATTTTTAGCACTCCCAAAACCAGAGCCAAATCTCCCTATTTTGGCCCAGTTTTTAGCACTCCCAATATGACTTCCCAAAACCAGAGCCAAATCCAGACCGTTCAAATGTATTGGGATCCATATTTTGGCCCAGTTTAAATGTATTGGGATCCATATTTTGGGAATCTGTTGGAGATTGAGGTGAAATTTGCTTCCAAAAAATTTAGGATGACACCCAATATAAGTATATTGGGATCCATTTTTAGAGAGTCTCTTGGAAAAATGTATGGAAGAAGACGGCAAAAGAGCCACCAAACGACCAACATGATAGGCTTACTTTTGAACAGGAATCAATCCTTTTCGTGAATTCACAAGAATAAAAAAGGAATAAATTAATTAATTCATATTTACCTTTAGATTAATTAATAACTAATTCTTAGGTTGCTGCTTCCATTATTAATGTATCTACATATCCATACTATATATATATAAAAACATATTGAAAAAAAATGACATCAAAGATCTATCTTCCCCAAATAAGAAAACTGAGCCGTTGATTGGTCACTTAGATTAATCACCACCATTGATATAATTCAACCCATTAAAATTAAAGGCCCACATAAATTATCTCAATTTAAGGCCCATTACATATTCTTTTAAAAATTTATTATAAGAAATAGCAATTTTAGCCAAAGCAAGGCGTGGGCTTTTTATTTAATTTGTCTATCATATGCGGTTTTATTTATGTCTCTTTTTTACATTCAACTCGAGGAAATATCTAATATGTTTAATTTGAGATGGATTATTGTTTGTATTATTTTATTGAGAAAATCGTTCAGTACGTACAATAAGTGAGAATTGAGAAAATGTATTGCAGTTTTTTTTTTCTTTTTTTTTTTAAAAAAAATAATAAACTACCTTTATCTGATCACTTTGAAATGAATAAATTATATGATATATAATTCAGTCCAACAATTGCCACCTTTAACAAAGAGTTGCTTTTTTATAATAAAGTGCAAAGTTATACATACATTCTAACTAATAATCACTTACTTGATAATGACCAGCCACCAAACGGCATATTATACTTTGAAAACTTTTGTGTACAAGTTTTTTCCTTTAACTCTTTGTGCAGCAATTAAGTAGATCCCTTGAGTAGTTGATTGTTAACTAAACTTAAAAAAAAATTGATAACTCGGAAATGTTTACTCTAATTAATATCGGTTTTTTTTTTTATAGGCAGGTGATCTAGTTGATCGATCGAGCTAATTTTGTTTGCTTCAATTTATTGTAATCATATTTATTTATTTATTTATATGAGGATATCGGTGTCTTAAATTAATCCTTCTATCGGTTTTATTAACACTTAATTATTTGAAATTTAGTTGATTAATTACCATATGTATATAATATTACACTATTAAATATACCCAAGAAAAGACATTGTTTTAGACAAGAAAGATAAAAAAAAAAAAAAAAAATACCATTCGACACTAATAAATATACTGTGTGTATATAAAAATATAATCCATGCATGTATTCTTAAATTAATTCAACTACATAAAAGTATAAAAAAACAGTTGCTTCTGATTTGTAATTGGAAATGAGCACCTCTAATGTAGAGTATCCCACAAAGGATCCAAAATGCCTCATCAAAGTCATTCCTCTCAGTCTCCCGTTTCCTATTGAGTGATACCTAGCTAGCGTCTATAGAAAAATTGTCTATAGCGTTCATAAGTTACATTTGAAGATGTATTCGTTATATTTTATAGTATATCTGTTATATTTTGTATATGTTTATGGAGGTATTGACAGTTTTTCAATGGACGCAAGATGTTTCTCTTTCCTATTTGAGTTTCCTATTTAAAGAGCAAACCTACCCACAGAGGAAGTCACCATATATATATACGACACTTGTCAATTAATTTGGCATTTTCACAATCTCATGTAGAACAAAAAAAAAAATGGGTACCAAAATTATGAACAATCCTCAGCTTGCCTGTGTTCTACTCCTTGTGGCAGCAACTCTTCTTTCATCATGGTTCGCCACCGGCGCCGCCGCCTACTCTCTGAGCTCAACCGCGTCGTGCATCAAGGGCGACATTGCTTGTCAACTCAGGGCGCAATTGCCGGACGAAGACCAGCTGCCGTTCGACCTTGAGCTGCACAGGAGGATCCTGGCGGGCAACTCGATCAGGTACCCCTCGGTACTGAACGGAAACAGACCTGCGTGCAACCCGAAGTGCGGTAATCCGGGCACATCGTACACCGGCAACCATTGCACCTACAAGAACCATTGTGGCCAGTGAAGAAAACAGATACAAATTAAGGGGATTGATCTGTTTGATGAATATTGTATAAACAAATTAATATTAGATGCTTTAATTTTTTTTTTTTTTTTTTTTTTTTTTTTGTTGTTGTTGTTGGCGGTGCTCTTGTTGATGAAAAAAAGAGGCTCTGTTTGTTTTCTCTTTTTCTTGTTTCAATTTAGTAATTTGAGAAACTATATCTCTATTACTAATTAAGTATCAAGTACTTGTATAACAGGGAGGTATTAAGAAGTTTAATTAAGTCTTTAATTTGCTGAGTTGATGTTAAACAAATGTTATATCTCTGAACCATATATATTGGCATCTATGTTTTGTTTCCATTAATTACTGATAATTTTAGTTCTGGGTGATCTTAATAATTGTATACACCCTCTAGTTCATTGAACAACAATTAATAACCACAAATTATAAGTGTAAATTTATATACACCCTCTAGATTATTAAGTGTAACTGTTAATCTGTTAACTAAAATATATACATGTTAACTAATAAGCTCTGTGATTTTTGTATGTTCATATTTATATATGAGGAGGGATCCATTGACAATGCTTAATTTGACAATCTTGACAATGGAAACTTTTAAAAATTTGTAAAAATTCATAAAAACTCTTAAAAATGAAAAATAGTTTATGGATGTATTATTTAACTTACTGATTGATAGTGTTTCAAATTTCAATCAATTTAAACATCGTTTAGTGGCTTATCAAAATTTTGTACACTTTTCAACGGTTGTAAATTAACGGATCTTGAAGAGTTATCAAATGTCGCTTAAATTGAATATAATTGGGAGCATAATCAATCTAGAAGTTACATAATACATCCGTAAACTATTTTCCATTTTTAAGATTTTTTGTGAATTTTTACCAATTTTTGAAAATTTTCATTGTCAAGATTGTCAAATTGAACATTGTCAATGAATCCCTCCTCTTTATATATATATGTGCATTAGACAGACAGACGTCTAACCAATTTTACACGACTGATCGCTGCGGTCACTTTGACTTGTGACCGTGGCCGCCGATAAAGTAGGGATTTGAGATTTATTTGAAAAGAGGGATAGTATTGAGATTTATATTTTTATTAGGGATAGAAAAAGAAAAATTCCGTATTTCTCTGAACAAGCTACATTATTAAATCTTGTAATAACAGGGTGTCATATAATTGGAGAACCTGATTCTTACATTTTTTTTTTTTTTTTCATTTCATCATTAAAAGTTTGAGGTATATATTGAGCTCCGGAATTTCTGCTTGGACCCTCGGACAAAGAAGGAACAATAATTATTAAAGATTTAAAGTTGCTAATGGACCGCTAAGAGAAACGAGCCAGACATGCTAAATATTTAGAAACGTCCTTGAATAACCCGTTCATACTTTATAGTGTACAAATTTTATAACAGCTATATTAATATTGTAACTTTTACACCAATTTTGTAATATATATAAACTGTATAAATTATATGGATATCTGTAGAATGAGCGCTAGCTAGATAGTATTTCAAAATTTATATGCCAAGTAATCATATAGTAGAGATGTAGATATATAAACCACTCACACTCACACAAAGAAAAGAAAAAGAAAAATGAAAAAGCAAAAGTCGAATAACAAAGTTTGTCCGCATATATACAAAGGCAACCATGAGGGTCACAGCCCTTCATCGATCAATTAATTGTGCACCGCCATTTTATTGTTCTGGTAGGACCTCGGCAATCAATTTGTTAGAATTTTATGTTGATGCCAAAAGCAATGATCACCATGAATGGCATTTATTTTTTTTTGAGCAATCAGATCTGAAATGAGTACATGTATATATATAAGAATAAGATTAGCATTGTTGCAAATATTTTATTTAAGGGTACTTCTAACTTCTAACTTTTAAGCCAATGGAGAGGTGTCGGTCACCTCTTAAATAGTTCATGCGTATGTTGGGAAACCAATAAAGGGTTTGTACAATATTTATTTGTACTATACTATTTACTCTTAAATTTATCAAAGCAAGCAAATTTAATTTAGTAATCATTGGTACTAAAAATTATATTAGAAATTTCTAACTTTTTGTAAAATTTTAGTATAATTGTGAACTTGCGATTAATTTAACATCATTTTTTTTTAATTTGCATGATTAATTTTGCATGCAGTTAAGTAATTATAAAAACGGAATATTGTGTCATATCATATTATCATATATACATTTCCAATTTTCCATGGACCTCGTGCTTAGAAAAAGGGGAGCAATTTAGATGATTAATTTTGCCATGAGTAGCATGCATGTGTGAACTTTCAACACTTAAACTACTCCATGCTGATGACATTTGTGCCGCCCCAGTAGTTGCATAGTACCTACTCCACTGAACTGAAGAACTATGAAAGAAGACTACAACTAAAATTAAGAGTTTGGTTTTATTTTATTTAATCTTTTCTTGTTGTTAATTAGTCAAGTAATTAAATAGATAGCTTTGTAGATTTTGTTGAATGATTTAGTTAGCATTACCTTCAACTTTTCTCAAAAAAAAAAGGGGAAATGACTCCACACCCCCCCAAACTTTCTCCTAGTGACAAGTTACCCCCCAAACTTTTTTTTGTGACAAACACCCCCCCAAACTATCTAATTGTGACAAACACACCCCCAACATCCAATTAACCCTCTAATACTCAATTATGGAGTGTGAAAAGACCAAAATGACCTTGTATGTATATGTCATGATATTTAAAGTATTAGTGTTTCATAAAATCTAATTTTAAAAAAATAATTATAGATATAAATATTTATAATTAATTGGATATCTTTATTATAAAATATTTATTAAGCTATATTTGTAATTTGATTTTAAATGTTATTTTATGTAATAGAACATATTTCATGATAATATATAAATTAAAAAAATATTATTTTTTTTATTTCAGTTATAAAAAAATTAAAAGTTTATAATTTCATTAATTTGTCTATTTATATTTAAGTAAGCAAATTTATTCCGGTTATATATCATGCAACAATATTTTTTTATAATAATTTTATGAAGTACTAATATTTTAAATATTATGACATATACATACAGGGGTATTTTGGTCTTTTCGCACTCCATAATTGAATATTAGAGGGCTAATTGGATGTTGGGGGTGTGTTTGTCACAATTAGGTTGTTTGGGGGGGTGTTTGTCACAAAAAAAAGTTTGGGGGGCAACTTGTCACAAGGGGATAGTTTAGGGGGGTGTGGAGTCATTTCCCCAAAAAAAAAGCATTACCTTCAACTAAAGTTTTGCCACCCAAGTACACTAGCATTCTAATCCGGACTTACATTTTAAATAAAATTTTTTAGCTCTCTGAAACAAAACTGGAACCGCATAATAATAGAGGAAAACATGCCATTATGATGTAAAACAATGTTTATGCAGTGCATCTATAATCAGGATTATCAGATCAAAATCTAATTGGACCCACAAAAAAAAAAAAAAAAAAAAAAACCCTTGAATCCTCCTATGGAAGAAACAAAACGCAGACAGGAAAAAAAAAACAGCCCGTACAAACAAAGGTCGACCCAAATGCCCATATTTCTCTTTTGTTATGTCCCTTTACATGGGCCGACAATTACGAGCAGCATGTTCGTTTTAATTCTGTGCTTAAAAAATGGACCCAATAAACGAACTTTAATCACCAGCCCAGTGTCGGTGGTCCTATTATTATCTCTGAAAGGAGACCTGAGAGATCAGAGATGAGCAGTGAATCAATTAACCAACAATTGATTGGAGTCTACAGTGGAAAGTGGTGTACTGGTGTGGCTATCCTTCTGCCATCCTTGTACCGCCCATATCGTACCTGCTGTTCTGTTCTGTTCTATGATCTGAAGGTTAATTTGATTTTGAAGTGACTGAAAGTTTGAAACTTTGGAACTATCATTGCATGAACAGAGCCTAACAAAGTAACAAATACTGTATGAGATATGTTCATATATTCTACTGACTGACATGTTTTTTGTTCAAATGATTTTGGGGGTTATATAATTGGTGCTTTGGTCTGGCTGAAATAGTGTTTATTGTAAACTTGTAAAGTATCTTTAATTACAAGCTAAACTGCTTAAGGCCAACAAAAGAAATGGAAATATAATATAAGAGTAAAGCTACCTAATAATTTGTACTGATACAGTGATACTTGAGTTCTATAATTTTATGTAGAACTTATAAAATGGATAATAGGACACTGAGGCAATATAAGAACTGCATTTATAAGCAACTGAAATAATTGTTAATTAGCTTCGTATTATCAACTCATAGTTAGAAACAACTAAAAATTAAATTATTTATGGGTAATGTTGGTGCAATAATTTTTTAACTTCAATTATGAATTTAAAAAAACAAAATAAAAACATACTTTTATATTAATATCATTGAACCATAAAATGATAAAAATGTAATGATGTATGCATGCTAAGGCCTTGCCAAAGTTGCCATAGACAAACCCAACCATTCCTGTCTGTCCTGATCAAAACTGGTACCAACCTTCAGCCTCATTAATTCACCCACATCACACAGTTATACAGAAAAAAGAGAAAAAAAAGTACCCTCTTTCAATTCAACCAAGAGAGGAAGGAAAAGGGGGCAAAGAAAGAAAGAGAATGCAAACCCTAGTAGTCTCACTCTCCCTTCTCCTCCTTTTCTCACTCTCATGGCAATGCAATGCAGGGGAGATGTTGGGTTTCTCAGAGCAGCCTGTAGAGGAGCAAATAGAGCAGCTGGAGTTTGATTCAGAGGTCAGCAAGAGAGTGTTGTGGGAGTTTAATCCTCAGAAAAGGTACATCAGCTATGCAGCACTGAGGGCAGATGTTGTGCCCTGTGAGAGGACAGGTGTGCCATACTACAACTGCAGAGCTCTGCCCAGGGCAAACCCTTACACCAGGGGCTGTGAGATCATCACATTGTGTGCCAGGGATTCCTCCCCTTGAATGAATTGAATTATGAAGCAGATCAGGGTTGGAATTGGGGAAAAAGTTCTGTGCTTTTTAGTTGGTTGTTTGTAAGAGTTGATTAATGGCACTTTGATTTGTTGTATATGAATGAATATGAGGTTACTTTTTTGTTGTTTTTGGATTCTGTTGTTGTATAAGATCTGTATTATTACCAGTGCGGTTGGTAATTTGGTTTTCATGATTTTGCTTGGAACCAATGCCAATATATTGCTAATTAAGTAATTATTAAGCTGAGTATTTTAGCATTTCTGAGTTTTTCTTGTTTTATTTTCTGAGTATTCAGCATTATTTATCATGAAGCATGAACAGTGACAGAAAAGAGCAATTAGTTTACCTGTTAAGATGGTTCTGGTTGCAACCTTCAACTTGTTCTAAGAAGGTTAGATTTGTACAAATTCAAGCTAAATTTGAGTAACAATCAATTGCTTACTACTTACCAGCAAGTTTCAATTTCATTTTCTTTTTGTCCCAAAATTATAGCCCAATGTTGGAACTAGCATAAATTTTTATCAATATTTATAAGAAAAAATCAATTAGACAACTTTTGTTATGTAGTTGTTACTGGCATTAGTACAAGGCCACCAGCAATGCCACTGAACTGAAGAAGACAAATCAAACTGACATCATAACTTTCACAAGACATGAAAGTGACTAATTTGACTAACACAACGAGAGGTAATTATAATCCCTTCACAAAATTAAGTGTGATTTCTTTCAGATTATTTTGCATTACTTTTGCAAATTGTAAGCAGATCTGAAACTGTACAAAATTCAGACTTGTGAACAAAAACACAAAAAGTGGCAATAAGTTGGAATTAGGTTTCGTTTTTTTGCGACTTTCTGCATACATTGTAGAGAAAATTTGTTGACATTTTAACAGTGTGAGATTTGTCTTGCCTGTCGGTATGACTTAAATGCTCCAACTAGATAAACAGCCAATTATGGTCCCTTATTTATTTATTCGGTGGTTTGAACTTTGAATTTATGATCCAATTTCATTAAAAACATTCTAATAAAAAACAAGGGCCCTTGGGGGAAAAAAAAAATGACTCCCAATTTAGCCCTTGTTATTTTATTTATGTTGGCAGCCGCGGTCAACCTTTCAAAAAAAAAAATTAGCCCTTGTTATCTTCAATGAAGTCTGTGATATCATTGCTGTGTGAGGGCATAGAATTTGTGAAAAATATATTTACTGGGTTGAATATGTGAGATCTTATTATGGATTTTGAGATAAAGTGACCATTGATAATGAAAGATGTGGAATTGGTTTTGCAAGAATTTGAGGGTTTAGAAGGGGTTTAAACAAGTTCAGTCCGTTAAACACCTGAAGTGGCATATAAAATTCCTACATGCACGCATGAACAAACCCAGGAAACAGCTCCACATAAGAAGTGGAATAATAAAATGATAAGAATCCTATTACCATTATTATTTCAAACCAGCAGATCAGATCTAAGCGTTACAAGGCCATAACAAAACTAACTCCCAATCTCAATTCCACCGACAGCAAAATCCCAAACAAAACAACTCAATACAAATAACATATAGAGATTTCTTTTTTTTTTCTTCTGATCTCTTATAAGGGGGTCAATTTGATTTTCCACCAACAACTAGTTGTGTAGAGCGTGCGCTCAGTCCTTGTACTTCATCTCAGATACCTTGAAACCGGGCATCTCGAAGGAGGAACTGAATTTCTCGACTGCGACTTTGAGAGACTCTATCTTGGGGTTGTTGACCAAGCCCTTGTTGAAGTCCTTGAGCAGCTTACCGTGCTCCTTTTGGATCTCAAGGCAGATGGTCACTGCCTGGTGGAGGAACTCGCCGATTTGCTCAAAATCCTTCTCAAGTAGACCCCTTGAGGTCATGGCAGGGGCACCTGAAATAGAAAAGAATCACGAAGTTAGTTTCAAAATTTATGTGGAAGCCTTTTGTAATGTTATCACTGGAGAAATTCAGAGCACTGCAACTCCATAAGCAACTGCCATACATTAAGCAACGTAATAGACTGACAATATATAATGCTAGCAGACCAATTAAATGTTTTTTACGAATTGATGACCTGTTAATTAAAGAGGAAAGTGTCAACATAAAGCACATAATGGACAGACAATATATAATGCTGTGATTGACTGCAGCCACAAGAGGATACAATTTAATATTATAATTTGCATAAAAAAAGTTGTTTCACAGTATAGTTTTTCTTTGAATATAAGCAACATCCAAAAAGTTTCTGTGCAATCCTGGAAAGAAAAATTATAGATTTAGGAACAGATCTCCACAGCTAAGCAGGAGACAAGCATGCACATGTTGACCCCCCTCACATGAGGCCATGTGGTAATTGAGATTTGGTAACCAGATTTAATAATTGAAATGGATCCATACCTAGATCTAGGTTCAGAAAGATATGATGCCATTCCTTCAAAAAAAGAAAAAAAGAAACGAGGACACTAACCAATACGTACACCACCAGGAGACAAAGCACTGCTGTCACCAAATACAGCATTCTTGTTCAACGTGATGCTGCACAAATCACAGAGCTTCTCCACCTTGTTTCCTACAACATCAGTACATTCTATATCATGAGTAAAAGAAAAACCGTATTCTGGTACAGCAATGAAACAAGAGAAACACTTTATTCTGCTGACTAATATGAAACAGAATATAAGTGCCCCAGTGTAGGTTGCTTGCTTCGTTTAATTTTTCTTTTTGACTTTTTACTAGCATTGTATTAACTTGGAATTTGATGATGTGGTCTATTTCTGAACATTTTACATATGGTGTCCAATAACTACACCAATCAAGCGTACTATGCTGAGTACAATCTAAATTCCACATAAGCATACCAGTCAGGCCAAGAGGGCGGAGGTCCCACAGAACAAGGTGGTTCTCTGTCCCGTCTGTGACCATCTTGTACCCCTTGCTCATCAAATAATTTCCAATAGCAACAGCATTTGCTTTGACCTAAATCAGAGTATGCAGGTGAGTTACAAGGTATGAAATGACATCAATGAGTAAAAAAAATACGAATGCCTCAATGGTAAAACCGTAAGATCTAAGATACAGTGTTCAAAGTAACAAAAAGGTCCATCTAAGATACAGTTTGCAGAGTGATGTCCAAGTTTCAAAATATTTAATAACCTGCTTTGCATAAGCCTTGAATCCAGGAGACAGAGCTTGCTTGAGTGCAACAGCAAGAGCAGCAATCTGATGGTTGTGGGGCCCACCCTGTAGGGAAGGGAAGACAGCGAAGTTGATCTTGTCCTCAAAGTCATAGACTGCACCCTCAGGCTGACCCTTCTTTGGTGGCTTTGGCCCCTTGCGGTAAAAGATCATGCCTGCTCGTGGGCCCCGGAGACTCTTGTGTGTTGTTGTTGTCACTATATCACAAAACTCGAATGGGTTTGCTGCTTCCTACATTTATAGGAAAAGTAATTGTAATTAAGAATGTAATAACTCATTTTAGTTCAACTATATCTAATAAGAAAATTATACAATTGCAAAATCATGAAAACACATCCAAGGTTTGTGTCAGGCTTTTTCCTGCACTAGCGTTTATACAAGAAAAAAAAAAAAAAAAAAAAAGAATGTTTGGAGTAAGTCACCATTATATTTAAATTTTAAATAGCTAACAGAGTTAGTCAACTATGCAGCTCATTTGGTTATCTACTATTCAGGTATTTTTAGACACTGGGTCATATTGTTGACTGAATTAAAAAAAAAAAAAAAAAAGAGGTTGGATGAGGTAATTGAAAATGAAAAAAATATGCCTGTACTAGATTCTCGCATGGTTGTACCTAACACAGATCCACAATAAAGAAGAATACAAATACCAAACTCCCATATTCCCACACTGATATAAACATGGCAACAATTAATATTTGAAAATTTTATAAAGTCGCTTAAGGCACTCTATATACTACAAATACTAATTCAAATATGCAAGACATGATCTTATAGTATGTCTTCTGTTCTGTATGACTAACCCCGCATGAAAACATGGGAAAGAGAGCCCATCAAGAAATATCAGTCATTACACCTAATGTTTTACAAAATAAGCCATTTCATGGCAAGGAATCTAATAAATTAGCTCTATAATAGTACTCACTGATTTCCCAAAACTAGAATAAGATCTGGTCAAATGGCACATGACAGCATCCATTTGATTTATAAATTAAATTAATATATATATTTAAACTCTACTAAAACATTTGTATAATTGCATGATATGACTCGACTATCACAAAAAAGGACTGCCAAAACAAATGTGCAATTCATCAAACACCTTGTGAGCGAGCTATATTTGAAAAATATGACATGATGCAGAACACTTCAACACATAATGGGAACAGTTATCATACCAGAGACAAAAATAAAGGCTCCCCAGTTCAAAGACATTTCATCGAACACCATATGTGCGAACCAACTTTAATGGATAGGAGCTCAGATCTTCCTCTTAATGCTTTTTTCAATTTCAATATCATGTTGCAATAGACCTCAATTCAATCCACAATCCCATATAGAACAGAATCGAAACAATCGAGAATACCTGAGCAGCAACAAGGCCACTGATGTGTGCCATATCGCAGAGCAACAAGGCACCGCACTTGTCCGCAATCGATCTAAACCTTGCGTAATCCCAATCCCTTGGGTATGCACTGCCACCACAGATGATAAGCTTGGGTCTGAAATCCAAGGCCTTCTCTTCCAACTTGTCGTAATCAAGGAAGCCGGTGGCGGCGTTCACCTTGTACGGCAAGCTCTCGAAATAGATCGAGGTGGCTGAGATCTTCTTCCCACCAGACGTGTAGTACCTGCCAACAAGAAGGAAAAAACATCAGACCATCATTTCATCGAACAGGTAACAAAAGATTGAATCTTGAACACAAACAAACGAAAACCGTACCCGTGGGTAAGATGCCCACCGGACGGCAGATCGAGGCCCATAATGCGGTCATGCGGCTGAAGCAGCGCAGTGTAGGCAGCGAAGTTAGCCGGGCTTCCCGAATACGGCTGCACATTGACGCCCCACTTGGCGGCGTCAAGGTGGAACGCCTCGAGAGCCCTAGATCTGCACAGGTTCTCGATCTCGTCAATAAATTCATTCCCGCCGTAGTACCGGTTGCCGGGCATGCCCTCGGAGTACTTGTTGGTGAGGGCGGAGCCGAGCGCCTCGATGACGGCGAAGGAGGTGAAGTTCTCGGATGCAATGAGCTCGATGCCGGTGCACTGGCGGCGCTTCTCCTTCTCGATCAAATCGTGGATCTCGGGATCGGCGTCCACGAGCGGGGTGAGCCCCCAGGAGGCGACGGCGTCCATGGCGGCGGCGGTGAGGGGTGAGGCGGGGGTGGTGGAGACGGCGTGGAGAGGGGAGAGGAGGGAGGAGCGGGGGAGAGAGAGGAGGGTAAAGGGGGGAGGGCGAGAGGAGAGAGGGAGGGAAAGGGGGTTTATAAGGAGGCGAGAGGTGGGGGTGGGAGTGAACATAGAGACAGGGTGGGGTGGATGGGGTGGATTGGGGGTTGGTGTGTGCGGAGGTGAGTTGGGCAAAACGGATGACTAATGAGGAGGGTGTATGGTATGGCTATTGCCTATTTTCGGCTTCTTCTCTTTCCCGATTCTTATTTCGATCTTTTATTTTATCGGGTTATTTTACTTACGGGAGTTGGTTGGGTTGGGGCTCCTCGCCGGCTCGAGCGGTCGAGCCTCACTCCGGTTGTTGAGTCCTCTTATCCTCTGCTGCGATTCGACGTTGTGATCTCTGCGATTGATAAACACGACTCTTGAAGCAGATCGAACGGTCGCCATACTGCCAGGCCTAGACGACTAGAGCGAGACCCATATACGAGTCTACGCGGACCATACTCTGGTGTCTTCTTTTTGGATCTCGTGTGTACTGTGTAGTAATTGTTTTTGTCTTTTTGATATAAAAAAGGGGGTAGGGATGCATTGACAACTAGGTCGTGGATAATGAACTCTTAAATAGATATAAATAAAATCTCCAAAATAAAAAAAATATATAAATATATTATGAAACTTATATGATTTATTGTGTTTCAAATTCCAACTATTTTGAGTGTTGTTTGATACGACTCATCAAAATTTCTTAATACTAGGACGCTTCGCGGCGGGATAGTGTGTATTTATATGTGCTTCACAATTTAGTTGTAAAATTTATTTAACATAAAACGGTTGAGTTGTATATTGATTAGATGATATATGTTGCATAATCAAGCCTGAATATATATATAATATAAAACTACATGATAATATGGAAAGTAAATAATTGATGAAAACAAATGAGATTGAAGACAAAATGATTGAAAGTGTGTAATACATAAACAATATGTTAAAAAAATATGCATACCAATTGTGCAAGACAAAGCAGACCAATGGAGATATAGATAAATTAGAAATGTCAGACAAAAAATAAATACAACGTTTTTACCTTTTTCAATAAATGTGAACCTACAATTTATAGGATACATCCATAATTTTTTTAGTTCTTTTAATTGTTTTAAACATTTTAAATTTATTAAAAAATAATCTTATAAATATATTTTATCCAAGAAAATAGTATAATCCGGTCATTTTTTCCGTTTCAATTAATTGAAAAGCTAAGAACATGATGTCCAATTGATTTTGAGATAAACATTAGAGTAAAAAAAGTTGGTACTAAAATAATGTAACAACAAATTAAAATTTAGTCTATTTATAAAAAGATTTCACTTACAAACAATGCTCAGCAGGAGGAATCACAATCTTGATGATAAATCAATGGTAAACAACACACAACCAACATATCTCAATAGCTCTCCATTTGAAAACAAAATGAAAGAGGCTGAAACTTACGATGACCGTCGGATGATAAGATC
Source organism: Cyperus esculentus (assembly GCA_030179965.1). Taxonomy (NCBI): domain Eukaryota; kingdom Viridiplantae; phylum Streptophyta; class Magnoliopsida; order Poales; family Cyperaceae; genus Cyperus; species Cyperus esculentus. The sequence goes on from JASGLE010000044.1 coordinate 2,677,541, forward strand.
AGATGGCTCTCAAGCTCAAATCATTGAGAGGCCTTAGCATCCCCCCCACCCCCACCCCCTATAGGGGATATATTTACAACGGTTTTAAAAAATTATGAGTTTTAATACAGTGTCAAACGACACTTAGTTGAGTGTCATTTTTATGAGCTTTATAATATGTGAAACACAATCAATCTATGAGCTTCTTAATATGTTTGTTTAAAATTTATAATTAAAAAATTTTATTTATATTTATTTGAGGATTTATTGTCACAATTGTCGTAAAGATTAGTTGTCAAGGATCTGTCCCCATAAAAAATTTACGGATTTGGATGCTCTGATTATATAAGAACTTTTTTTACTAATATTAAATAGATAATGTATGAAAATAGTAATTTACTGATCTAGTTTTTTCGTTAAAAGTAAATTAATTCTAGCAGGATTAGAGAGGGTGAATGGGCACGTAAATTGTAAATTGATAATTTTAGTTGAATAGATTTACGTTTGTGTATGCATTTACATTTAGATCGGTGGCTCCTGAGTCCTGACGAGTCACTTATTAATATATGTGAGACATTGAGACATAATGAAAACTTTGTATTATTGTATCTTTTAGAAGTTGTGTTTAAGGTTTTCTCATATATAGGCCATAGCCGAATTCACATCAGCTGCCATAGTTTCTTTTGGGTCTATGCACATGGGACCCACAATAAAACAACACCTCCTATTTCTAAATTTGGACCGTTTAGATTGATCCAACGGCTCATTTTAACTATGGCACAATCCTACCATAGTTTTTTATGGCACCAGATGGGAACCCGGCCATAGCCACAGCCAACTCCATAGTCCACTGCTGATGAGCTATGCTCGATCTCAAATTCTCAACAATCTCAATGTCAAGTAATTATAGGTTGACCTGGTCATGCACCTGGCAGTCCTGGCTATACCAAACTAAGCGACTAAAAGTGACTAACTATTCACACGGCTAGCAACGGCTTTGTATAATTTTTATATATCAAATAAAAATGATTTATATGAAATTAATGATAAATATAATATGAGACACGATCAAAGTCACAATTTTCAATCTTAAAATATTTATATAAATTTGTAAATAGAATATTAAAAGTACGTATCATTTACAAAAGTAATTGACGATATCTCAAATCCAATATTTAAATTCCGTTCATCCGAAATATTTTTAAATTTCTGATTACTAGTTCCTCACGTCTAAACTCCAACTACAAGCATGCGAAAATTTCAACAGAAATACGAGACTGATGTGGAACGAATTAAGACAAATCTTGTTAAAAAAAAATATAAACAATAGTGAGTAAAATCAAGGGGATTGTATTTGTACGTACTGAGAATTGATAAAATTATAACATCCCTTAAATTAAACTACTTGATTACAATTTTTGGCGTGTCAAATATTGAAGAATCTGAATGAAAAATCAATGCCGATATATATTATGTGTGCATATTTACGTTACTGTAAGCAAAAGATTCACATGCATGGCAACGTGTTAACGTGACTATTTGGTTACATAGTTCTTTATTGTAATTGCACGCCTATTTCCTCTTGTACATAAAAAATTGAGATTGTGCATCTTAATATGACTTCTAACTACACGCCGCTTTTAATACAGTGGACATATATTATGATCAAGTGACATGGAAACTTGATTTTCTTGCTTCAAAAAATATGTTCTCCAAAAAAAAAGGACAAATAAATGGGTATAGGGACAAACAAATATTTTTTATATATTTTCTAGAGTGAGAATATTGTACTGTTGATAGTACAGATTGTCCCGTAGTATTGACTCGTATCTCCAATTTCAAAATACTAATAGTTAATCCGAACAGTTCACTATAATCTTAATACACAATTTTAACTTATAAACCAATTTCTATATTTTTTATAATTCTTTTACTATTATAAAATATTCTAAAATACCAATACTCTTTTCTTTTTCAATGATTTTCTGATGTATTCTATTAAGTGGTCTGGTAGCAGGTCCAAATTAAAGTCCTTCCTACTCCCTCCCAATAAAGATTAATTATAGATTTATAGTAGTCCACCTACTAATTAAAAGTGGATTTTTTTTATTTTTTTATTTTTTTTCTGGTAAACAAAAAAGTGGACAGTTTCCATCTCAGAATTAATCATTAATCATTTCTCCTAATTCTTTGTTTGTTGTTGTTGTTGGTGGTGACGTCGACTGATGGATTGGCCCCACGTACCAACCTCACCAACCTCGTCTTGGTGGGCCTACTATTCATTTCGGATCCGGGTTAATTAATTACCAATCTTGGATCCGTTTACTTCAATCATAATCATGGTAGGAGAATTGGAAATTAATTATTAGAACTAGAGCTGTAACTCGGGCTTCGCACCGAAAAATAGTATCAAATAAATAACTAAAAATTTAATAAAAATATTAAATATTATATTAAACAAAAAATAAATATGTAAGTAAACAATAATAATAATAATAATAATACAATAGTTTATAAATAAGAACATATATAAATGTTGTACCATTTTAAGGGTTAAAAAAGTTGTTTTAGACATGTCATATTTATCTTATTTAATGAGGAGAAAAAAAAATATAAACCATTGGATCAAAGTAGATGAAAAATTTAAAACAAAATCAATGGTTAATAATAGTGATGATGTGGCATAGTTGAGGTGCTTGAAAATCTATCCCTCTTTATGGAGTATAGATTGAAAATTAATTATTAATAACTATAATTACCCGGAATTGTGGAATTGATACAAAATCAAATTGGTTTGGATTCCTGGGTCTGTAAATGGATCTCCCATTCTCTATATATGGTCCGATTATTTAGTAGTACGTATGTTTGAAAAATTACTAATTTAGTATGGTGTCCAAACAACTTATATAATAGTGCGTTACGTTTATATATTTTTAATATTTTATATATGCATCCCCAACACGACACAGATGCTCATGTATTATTAATAACTAATATTAGAAAAAGTAACGGATACTATATATTACATTATATAAAAGCAGATTAATTTATTCATGTTCCTGCCCTGCTTTGCTGGCAACAAAAAAAAAAAAAAAAATGTTCCCTATTTGGTAAGGATCTGAATCCATTGCTTTTCTTTTCAGAAAAGTAAGGTCTACTTTTCTTGATCTGACAGTTGAGAAACACCGAAGTACTCTGAGATTGGTACGGAAAATACCAAAGTATTTTGAGATCGATGCATCAACCGATCCCGACCATCCGATCAGAAAAGCTGGATCTGAAGCAGCGGATTCGTATCCTATTTGGTAGGACTCCAACAATCTAAATATTTTTTTTGAGATAAAGATGAGGGTCAAACCACTCAAATTTAAATGTCTATAAAAAAAAACCCTCATCTGGATTTCAAACTCGCGACCTACCACACAGAGAGTATCGCCCTTAGCCATTAGACCAAAGACTAGTTCTTCCAACAATCTAAATATTCAAAAGCTCCATTTATGTGATGAATATAATCTAAATATTCAAAAGCTCCATTTATGTGATGAATATAATAGTAAGTACCGTCAGGGACATCACAACATACAAGGGGCAAATAAAGATATATATTGCACTAATCAACGGTCAGATATTTCATATTTGTTAATTGTTAGCATTAAAAAACATAGTAGAAGGTAGGTATTAAATTTATAATTAGTAAAACGATGATCCCCAGAGGCATGACATTATTTATTATTATTTTTTATGTTTCATTGACTTCTCATGCACTTAATTATTGCACATACAAAATAATGATCAAGACTTATGTTATTGATTATAAATTACTGGGCAGTAAAATACTAAAATCGAGATGAGTTCAAATTTAGTAATACGTGCAATATATATTCCGGATTAAATGTTTATGCGATCACTAAACTTAGAACAAACTTCACGGTTTTCTAAATAAAAAATATGCACATATATGATAATTAAGGAAGTCCAACGCACCTAACAAAAGAGATACTGATAATGGTGATAACTGTGTTCAGTTTTGAGAAATGCGTCTAATTAGAGACATGCAGGCTTAAATATTTAAGTATTGCTAAGTCACAATCGTTCGGAAAAAGAAAAATAACTTAAGAAAGTTTAATCCTTAAGTCATGTGTATAACTTCCTTAAGAATCCGGGCAATGCTTAAGCCCCAGTTAAAAGGAAGTTTAAGGAGAAACTTTTAATCCGTGCTAAGAAACTTGTGTTCAGAAGGATTAAGAGGCTAAGAAAACTAAAAGAAGTCTAAAGAGGGATTGCCCAACTTGCACTAAGTTTCTTTGGGTGCAGAAGCTGAAAATTGCATGACAACAGAATAATGATCTGTTGCAATGTTATTGTCTCTCATATAAAATCACAATCTGTGGATTCCAACCAAAAATATTTCTCACTTGAGAGAGTTGAGACTTTCTAATTTCTATCTAAGAGATGATCCACTTTGACCTCAAAATTAAGTACTGTCACGTCGTTGTATTACCAGTTCGTACCGGACACATTACAAAGGAGAAACATGCATTAACATGAAACATGACACTCTATGTCGTCAGTTTCTTGCTACACTAGTAACAAATTATATGTTTTGAATTTTTTTTATTTTTTATATAGCATGATGTGATTGTGATGTATCAAAAGGGTAGGTACGTACATATGCTCACACAATTAAATTAACTTCAAATTAAGGGTTGGTACAACTCTTATATCCCACTTCGCTTTCACTTTGCCTTTTACGCTAGTGCGTTGAGAACTCTCTATTAGTCTATTTTTAGTCCATTGAATATTGAATACTACTATATTAGTGGAGAAAACCTAATTGATGGTATGTTTAATTTCACTGAACTCCTTACAATTGACAAGTTATCAGTCAAATTGTCAGTAATATTCTCCTTTTTTTTTTATTAAGGGGGAGTGGCGGTAGAGGAACGGAAAAGGGACATCTAATTAACCTGGCCATTAATTTATTATATTATAAACAAATTAAAACAGTTATCAATAAGGGAAACCATTAATTTAATATCTTTGTGAACAATTCATGAATCAATTAACCAAGTAAAAAAAAAAAATTAATTAATTAAGGAACAATTGAACGATATGGATTAATTATTTATTTATTTTTTTACTTGGTTGATTCATGAATTGTTCACAAAGATAAATTATTCCTTAATTAATCATTGTAGAACACAAACAAACACGTTTTAGAGAACGACGGAGTTAATGTTGAACAAGTAACAATAATATTATATGAAACTTGAACACAATCAAATCAAGTTATAATTCATAAAATAAATTTTTAAAACCTTTTGATTTATTCATGCAACTTATTTATGTCATATATATGAAGTTTCCAGTGCTTAATTCACCCTGAAAAAATAATGGTTCTCTCCTAAATTTGTTTAAGATATATAAACCCTGTCACTATAAACTTTACCATGAAAATACCATTATTCCAAATTAAAACCGTTATAATAAGTTCCATTATTGCATCTTAATTTACTTCAAGGTCAAATTCCACTAGCAGTGTTACATATTATTTTCAGAAAATTTTCAAGGACATATTTTTCTAAGTGGTAGGAATTTCTGCCCTTGTGTACGTGGTGAAGTGAGTGAAGTCAAATAACGGCAGCTTCAGAAGTGGACTGGCACCGTTGCCACTAACCACCACAGATTAATTATATTGGGGCTTAAAAAATAAGCTGACAATTGACCCTTAAAAATCCCCTAATACAATTTTAGTTGAAAAGAATTTTTCAAATACAACAAATCAATTTTATCGGTTGCAATTTTTTTTTTTTTATAGAACTAAGTGGACAGTGGCCACCATTTCCCATTTCATTTAAGGAAATTTATCGGTTGTAATTCACATCCTCAACCGAGCAAAAAACTCATACATGTACAATAGAAAGATAACTAATAATAAAAAAAATACTCGAATTTTATGAGAACATGAGAGAGAAAGAGAGAATATTGCAAATTTAGCTTGGGGGGTATATAAGGGGGAAAGTTAAGGGGATAAAAAAATATCATTTTTGTAAAAAATATTAATATTGCGTACCGTTGATTGTTTATCAAACCCAATCAAAATAATAATAATAATAATAATTGACAGTTTTGTATTGGAAGTAATTATGGTTGAACGAGATTTGGAGAATAATATATATCCCTCCCTGTTCATAAATAAACAATGCATTCGTGTTCCATGAAGAAGAAAAAGATATTATTGTTATATAGGAAGGAATATATTGCAAGTATAACTTTATATATGAAACTATATAAGTATATATGGCCGCATGCATGCATATATGCTGAACAAAAGAGTAGCAGGTAGCTAGCGTCCACCCTTTTACTTTTCCACCAATCCATCGCATTTTCGGTGAACATTTATATATCTCCGATCAATAGATATCATTTTCCAGTGAACAAATACACTACAACTTTTAGTGAACATTTATGCGACTGTGGTAAGCACATGGGATACACGTGTGTTAGGAATTGGAAGAGATATGGAAATACGAAAGAGAGAAACAAAAAACAGGATTCATGAAGAAACTAAATTATATTGCTTGACTTGATGTTACACGGATACAATGATCTATTTATAACATAAATGAAATCTCTAAAAGAAATCCTGACATAAATAAAATAAACCCAATCTAAAATATCTTACGTAATTAATACGAAATATTTTCTTTCTTAACATAGCCTGCAAATCAGTGTCTGCTATACTTGACAGCCTACCATATCAAGCTTGTTGCAATAGATGGTAAAATGAGAGGCATACACAACAACGTGATGTGTCAGACTGTAAGAAAGGTAGACGGGTGACCTAGTTTATAGGAGTGGACTCTACGTATTTCTCCTGAACAAAAGTATCTGGACTCTACATGCTTGTAATTAAGTAGTTGTTGGTTGATGATAATTACATATATAGCGTGCATCAGCGTCTCTGTCTGAGTTGTTGAGATTTGGAGCTGCAACATTTTACATCTCACATGGCATTTTTTTTTTTCTCTTTTCTTTTCAAATATTTCATTGGAGATTCGCTCGACATGGCACTACCAATATAATTATATAAGCAACGAATTATAAATATCTAAAGGGAAAGGAAATCAATTGGGTTCCATTACAATGTGTCGGTTATTGCTTGGGACTTACTGTAAAGTGAAGTAAACATCTTGCGTCTACATTATAAACATCCATAATCACTTTTTGTGACTATTTTTATTACAAATGAGGTTCATTTAGTCCCATTTGTCAGTGATTTCATTACATTTTGAACGTGCGATTCAAACCCATTTTTCATTTTTATGGCTTCTTATATAAGAAAATTTTCTATTCAAGTGGGAAAAAAGAAGTTGGCATCAACCGGTTCTTTTGGTTGATTCGTTTAATCTGGGTATAATTGGAAAATAATTCTAATTTTATAATATGTTAGTACAAGAAATATGAAGATTTTGACTTAATAAAATTTAAAATTTACGCAGAACTTTGAGGTGAAGACTGAAGACTCGTCCTCATTAAAAAATTGGAAGGGCTTGAAGTAGTTAGCGTTTAGCTTATGTTTCCTCAAAAGTAGTAGTTAGCGTTTAGCGTATGTTTTGGCGAATACGGATGAAGTTTTCTCAAAGCTCGTTAAGCATTAGTATATTTCGACCAAGTAATTCTATTTCAAGGCTCATTGAGTTTTTTTAGTGCTTTAATCCTTACTTCTAAATTCTAATAAAAGTAGATTCGATTTTTTGATATAAAAGTTTTATCTTTCCTAAAGAAGAAACTTCAGCCATTGATTGTTTACTTAGATTAATCATCACCGTTGACGTACATTAATGTCCCGGCCCATTGAAATTTAAAGCCTATATTAGTTTCTTCACAAAGGATGATCTTTCAGCACGTTATTATAAGGTATAATAATTTCAACCCAAAGCAAGACGTGAGCTCTTTACTAGTCCTCCCAAACATGTATTTTTAAAGTCAGGATGAAACCATATAGTTGCGGAGGGTCACATACCCCTAAGATTATTATTATTATTGTTATTATTATTATTATTTTACAAAACTATACCCTTAGAAGTATGTTTCTAGGGAAAAGGTTCAAAAAAATATGCTCGATTTCTAGAAAAATTTTAAAAATTGACCCTATCTTAGAAAATGTTTACAAAATTATGCCTACAAATTTTATAAAACATTGCCTATCTTCTTGAATAATTACATAATTATGTTTTATCAAAAAAATTGGACTCCTTGCCTTTGAGTACAATCTTTAAGCCTTCTTTTGTTCAAAACTTCTACTCGTCCTCCTTAAGGAGCCTCTACCCCGAAAATAATCCTCTTATTATCTTTGCTGAGCATACTATGTAAGATGCCCGATTATTGATGCGTTTGTGGGTATGTACAATAGGATTGACGTATGTCAATATTTAACTCTTGTCCTAGTATAATATACATATCAAGTTATTTGGGGGCGCGTTTGGATTGTCAAATAAGAGGAGGGATCCATTGACAATGCTTAAAATGACAATCTTGACAATCAAGATTTTGAAAAATTTGTAAAAATAGTTAAAAATTCTTAAAAATAGAAAAAAGTTTATAGAGATATTGCTTAACTTATAGATTGATTATGTTTCAAATTATATTCAATTTAAGTGACGTTTGATAGCTCTTTAAAGCTCGTTAAATTTCAACCGTTAAAAAATGTATAAAATTTTGATAAACCATCAAACGATGTTCAAATTGATTGAAATTTACAACACTATTAATCTATAAATTAAAAAATGCATCCATAAAAGTTTTTTCATTTTTGAGATTTTTTATAAATTATTACAAATTTTTCAAAATCTTGATTGTCAAAATTGTCATTATAAACATTGTCAATGGATCCCTCCTCGTCAAATAATAACACTAATTCATATTGGTAAGTTATTCCTAACTTGTGAGTAATCCAAACATACAATCACTAATCCGGAATAGTGAGATTAGTTGCTATTCTATTTATTCTATATGGATTAGTTACTATTTTTTTCAACCATCCATTACCATTCTAAACAACATTTTTATTATTCTCCTATTTCTATTACTCTTTAGCTAATAAAAAAATCACTATCTTTTTACTATTCTCACTTACTAATCCCAATTCCTCTTTTTACTTGTAGTAGATGAACCTCAGAGTCAAGGCAGATTTCGATCGAATTATCTCCTTAAAAGAAATAGGAAATGGTAAATGAAATTCACTTATTCAAAAAAAAAAAAAAAAGGTTTCAATCGAAATTATTATTGAGAAGTTTGGTATCTTATCCTAATAACAATGGTAAAAACATGATATTCCTCAATCAAAATCTCCCCCCTTAACCTTTTCCAAACTCTTTCTTTTTTCTCCAATAACTGAATCATAATTCATAAATAACAAAGCAAATTCAATTTCAACAACAAAAGAGGAATTGGCAACACAGCATAGCAAGTTCCCTTTCTATTTCATCACTTTCCCTTTTTCCAACAAAACTTCCCTTTTTTCTTTCAAGTTTCAACCAGCAAAGAAGTGAAGTAACCCAACCAGGCAACCACTGTGCGTCATAGTAATTCACGCTCTGCCGCTGCCCTGCGCTGCGCCGATACGTCGCCGCTTCACGCTCCCCTGTCAGAAAGTGGGCCCTCAATAATATCACACACCAACCCCCACCCGATCTGGCTCCACATCTCTGCGACCAAACCACCCCACCAAACCCTGTACCGAGTCCTCACTCAAACACTCAAATAAACTCACAAACCGACCCGCAACACGAAATTCCACACAAACCCCGCAACCCCGTCCCACCGCCCAAACCCCTCAAAAAACCCAAGATCGGACGATCCACGAGCGCTCTATTCCCTGCCTTACTGCATCGTGCAGTTAACCGCATCATCCGTTGGATCATCTCGAGATCCGCTTTGACACGCATCTCGAGACAATCTAACGGTTGACGCTGTGAACTGCACAATGCAGTACAGCAGGGGATACGAATTCAGATCGGACGGCCGAGATCTCTTCTAGTCCCTTTATATCTCCGCCCTCCCTCCCTCCCCAATTCTCACTGCGCCACTCTTTCTCTCTTCACTCCTTACATCTCAGATCCAAAACCCTTGAAACCCTCGTTCCGCCATGGCTCTCTCCGTGGAGAAGACCAGCTCCGGCCGGGAGTACAAGGTCAAGGATCTGTCGCAGGCCGACTTCGGTCGCCTCGAGATCGAGCTCGCCGAGGTCGAGATGCCCGGTTTGATGGCCTGCCGCGCCGAGTTCGGCCCGTCCAAGCCCTTCGCCGGCGCCCGGATCTCTGGGTCCCTCCACATGACCATCCAGACCGCGGTTCTGATCGAGACCCTCACCGCGCTCGGCGCTGAGGTCCGCTGGTGCTCCTGCAACATCTTCTCGACTCAAGACCATGCTGCGGCGGCCATCGCCAGGGACTCCGCCGCCGTGTTTGCGTGGAAGGGCGAGACTCTTCAGGTATAAAAGTTTCCATCTTTGCTGTTTGTTGGTAGCTTAGTATCTCTGTTTAGAGTTGGGGTTTAGCAAATCTTAAGAGAAAGGTCCAATTTTGGTAGTTTTTAAAGAGTAAAGATTGGATATTTTGAGGGTGGTCTGTATTTAGACATAGATCTGAGTAAAATTCAATCAAAAAGTTTCCACTTTTATTTACTGAATGAATTGCGAAATGTTAAAATATTATTAATGCTAACTGAACATTATGTATTTTGTGACCACCAGGAGTACTGGTGGTGCACAGAGAGGTGCCTAGACTGGGGCTCAGAAGGAGGCCCCGACCTAATCGTTGACGACGGTGGCGACGCCACGCTCCTAATCCACGAGGGAGTCAGTGCCGAGGAGGAGTACGCGAAGACCGGCAAGCTGCCCGATCCCGAGAGCACCGACAATGCCGAGTTTAAGATCGTGCTCAGCATCATCAGGGACGGCCTTGCAGTCGACCCGAAGAAGTACCACAAGATGAAGGAGAGACTCGTTGGTGTGTCGGAGGAGACCACCACCGGTGTCAAGAGGTTGTACCAGATGCAAGAGAGTGGCACCCTTCTTTTCCCGGCCATTAATGTCAACGACTCCGTCACCAAGAGCAAGGTGAGATTTCTTTTTTTTTTTATGTAAATTTAAATTTTAACTGTGCATTTTAGGTATAATTAATTATGTAGCATTGGTAACATGGTTGGTGAAGTTGGTAATTTAGGTGTATGATTTGACTGGGTATATATATATATAGGTTCTTGATCCAGATCTGGAGTTGGCTGTAGCTTTCGCTTACGGCAATGGGGTTTACCTAACATAAAAAAGATCCATAATTTGTTGGAATACTTGGTATTAATTTGAATACTTGTGAGATGAGATCCTGTGGTGCTATCTGTTCTGGTTGGGTACATGGTGGTGGGTCCTGTCTGGTGTTTGTCTTTTTCTCATAGATCTGATTTTTCCATGTGGACAAATTGTGGAATAATGCTCTGTCCACAAAATGATCGTTTAAAATATATTTCCTTCGTGTAACTGCTATATTATTATTATTAAATAGTTATTAATTATTAAAAATCAGACTGATTATTTCTTCGTGTAACTGCTATATTTTTATTATTAAATAGTTATTAATTATTAAAAATCAGTCTGATTATTTCTTCGTGCAACTGTTGAGTTATAAAAATCAGACAGTTTGTTTTAAATGAATTGCATTCTTGACCTTTTGACTTGGAAGGTAGCTACTAGTGAAGAAGTCTATGCTTTGAATGGAAAATACCTTTTCCTTTAGGGCATTGAAATTTGCTTCTGAACTGGAGAAATATATAGTGAAGTTAGACTGCTCTTTAGTGAGAATCAACCATGCGGGGCCCGTTTTCTCACATCTTGTAGTTACTTTATTTTTCTACACTAGTAAACACTTAGACTGACAGTTTAGAATTTCATATTATTACTGCACGAAAAAACATCTGACCGTTGCTCTCCAAAATACAGTTTGACAACTTGTATGGGTGCCGCCACTCTCTCCCCGACGGTCTGATGCGTGCCACCGATGTCATGATCGCTGGTAAGGTTGCTGTTGTCTGTGGTTATGGAGATGTCGGCAAGGGCTGTGCTGCTGCCTTGAAGCAAGCCGGAGCCCGTGTCATAGTCACTGAGATTGACCCAATCTGTGCCCTACAAGCCCTCATGGAAGGCCTTCAGGTCCTTACCCTAGAAGATGTCGTCTCAGAGGCTGACATTTTTGTCACCACCACTGGTTCGTTATAACTTGCTCATTCTCATGAATTTTAATTTTAAGTTGGAATTTAATAAGGGACTAAATCAATTGTGTTTAGTAAATACTAAATAGCACATTATAATGGACTAAATCAAGTTTTCTCAATTTATAGGTAACAAGGATATCATCATGGTTGACCACATGAGGAAGATGAAGAACAATGCCATTGTTTGCAACATTGGTCACTTTGATAATGAGATTGACATGCTGGGTTTGGAGACATACCCAGGTGTTAAGAAGATCACAATCAAGCCACAAACCGACCGGTGGGTCTTCCCTGAGACCAACACTGGCATCATCGTCTTGGCTGAGGGACGTCTCATGAACTTGGGCTGTGCCACTGGCCACCCTAGTTTTGTCATGTCATGCTCCTTCACCAACCAGGTTATATTTCTTTCTCTTTGGAATCTGATTCTCTTATTTTAACTCGGTACAATAGAGTAATTATTATTTGTTCTATGTCATGCTCATTAATTTTGAATTTAATTTAGGTGATTGCACAATTGGAGTTGTGGAACGAGAAGAAGAGTGGCAAGTATGAGAAGAAGGTTTACGTTCTGCCGAAGCACCTTGATGAGAAGGTGGCGGCACTTCACCTTGGCAAACTTGGTGCTAGGCTAACGAAGTTGACCCAGGCTCAGGCTGACTACATCAGTGTCCCGGTTGAAGGCCCATACAAGCCAGCTCACTACCGTTACTGATCAACCCCACACAAGTTTGTGCCTCCTGTGCTAGTTGTGTTTTTCATTGAGACTTGGGTTGTTGTACCCTTGTAGGTTAGATTACATGTTCTCAGGTTGATGTGAGGATGGTATTGGGTATTGTTTCGTAATAATTGGTACTGTGTGTTTCTAAAATGGTGGTGTTTCGCGTGGTATGTTGTGTGGGAGTTGTGCTGTTGTATCCTTTTTTTTGAATGATAATTTTGCGAGGAATCAATTGATCTCGCGGTTCATTTATGAGGTATTTAGTTGGCCAATTTTGCTGAACTCAAAATTTTCTTCTTCCTATGCTACTCCAAGCTCGATCGGAGATTTTTCATGTTCTTTAATGTTTGGTCACTGCTCAAATATCCTTTCATTTGGGTGCAGTCGGGTATCTTTGTACTCGGGTGATGAACACCTCTTGGGACCGACCGACAGATGCATCTTATCATTTTACTTGTCTTTACTTGTACAGAAATCTATTAGAATTTTTGAATTGGCATTTTACTTGTCTTTACTTGTCTTTACTTGATTGGCTTTGTGTCCAAATCCAAATTTGATAGTACCAGCAAAATAAGGTCGTTTTGGTCATACCTCCAAAAGTCATTGTTCAATGATCTGTGGGAAACCGCAATTCTACAATGTCGTTTATACTCAAAAATTGAACCAACAAATAACAGAGATACAAGATTGTGGTTACTTTGTTTGATGCTCCAAAAATGTCCTCTAGGATATATAATAAAAGTATAAGTAGTGTTTATAAAGTGCAGATGTGCAAGCACGACAGATCAAAAGGAAATTCCTACTGTATCTCCCAAAATTTTGTTGAAAGAAAATATGAAAATTAAAAAAAAAAAAAAAAAAAGGTACTGCAAAGACACCTACTAAGTGGATAATTTCAGCACATCTACTTGGAGGTTGCTGATGGTAAACTAGTTCATAGCCAATACTGCTGGTAGATTAGCAGGATGATTAGTAGCGGTAGTGAGCCGGCTTGTACGGGCCCTCGACCGGGATACTGATGTAGTCGGACTGAGACTTGGTCAGTTTTGTTAGCTTGGCACCGAGTTTGCCGAGGTGAAGCGCCGCCACCTTCTCATCGAGGTGCTTCGGCAACACGTACACCTTCTTCTCGTACTTCCCGGTGGTCTTCTCCTTCCACAACTCCAACTGTGCAATCACCTGCGCAATCGGGGTAGAAGTCGGTGATTTGATTTTGATAGCCAATTTGTTTCACCAAAACATGGGGGTATAAAATCAGTACAATTATTCCTGATAATGCTGCCTTTTATTTTATAGTATTATTTTAAAGGTGTTTTAACCCAATTATGACCTTAATTCTTTTACATTTAATCTCTTAAATTTTTGTCTGATTGGATTGAGGCTTAGTTGAGCCTCCAATTCAAGTTTTTAGCTAAACTACAACCAACAAAACCCACAAAGAGTCACTAGAATTTTATGCAGTACAGCTATACCATACTTACTGGTACATGGTATTGGTACCAGTAGAGGTGGCAGAACCCGACCCGACCTGAGAAACCTGCCCGACCCGACCCGACTCGGAATTTTTCAGATAGTCAATCTAACCCGACTCGACCCGACCTGATCCGAACCCGACCCGACCCGAGATCAAATAGCATCCAATCCAACTCAAATCAACATACGATAAAAAAAAAGTAGATATTAAAATTGATCCGACCTGACCCGCCCATCATCCGACCCGACCTGACCCGAGATATTCTAGAAGGTCAAACTGACCCGACCTGCCCGAACCCGAACCCGACCCGCCCACCCAATTTGCCACCTCTAGGTAATTTAGCATGGTTATAGCTAGCACTTGTACCAACATTTGCATGTGTCATAAGAAATACTTTCAAGTTTCAAACAATTGCATTTCATTAAACAAACCTGGTTAGTGAAGGAGCAGGACATGACGAAGCTGGGATGGCCGGTGGCGCACCCGAGATTCATGAGCCTTCCCTCGGCCAAGACAATGATGCCAGTCTTGGTTTCAGGGAACACGAAACGGTCTGTCTGAGGCTTGATTGTGATCCTCTTGACACCTGGGTACGTCTCCAGCCCGAGCATGTCGATCTCGTTATCAAAGTGACCGATGTTACAGACGATCGCGTTGTTCTTCATTTTCTTCATGTGGTCGACCATGATAACATCCTTGTTACCTGCCAAATAATTTCAAAAGCTGAATTATCGGTCACAAATAAATTAATCGATATGACAAGATCAGCTTTTTTTTGTAACTTTCACTGACAGTATGCAGAGATGTGTACATAAATATCGGAAATTTAGTCGAGAACTTTTAGTTGTCAAGTACCTGTGGTCGTGACGAAAATGTCAGCCTCGGATACCGCATCTTCCAAAGTAAGGACCTGGAATCCTTCCATCAGAGCTTGAAGGGCGCAGATGGGATCGATCTCAGTGACGATCGTGCGTGCCCCAGCTTGCTTCAAGGCAGCAGCACAGCCCTTTCCGACATCACCGTAGCCGCAGACAACAGCCACCTTGCCGGCAATCATGACATCAGTGGCACGCATCAGACCGTCAGGGAGAGAGTGGCGGCACCCGTACAAGTTATCGAACTACATTTTGTACATCAAAGGGGTGAAATAAAAGCTTCATACATCTCAGTGAAATCATGATGTACATACTCAGTAGTTAAATTTTGAAATGACACAATATATAAATTTTGTCAGATGAATCAAGAGTTGTTCTGCTATGAATCTGCTAAGCAACCTTTCATTTTGAATCAAACGGTTCTTATCAAATATTTCTTTTTAATTGTATCTAAAAGACCTATCATGACCATCCGATTATGAAAAAATGAACGGTCCATGTTTCATTCGATCCATAGTAGAATTAGCCTAAATTTAATATCACATAAATTTTAATTAGGAAAACATACCTTGCTCTTGGTGACTGCATCATTGACATTGATGGCAGGGAAAAGAAGAGTGCCATCCTTCTGCATCTGATAAAGCCTCTTGACCCCGGTGGTGGTTTCTTCCGACACGCCGACGAGCCTTTCCTTCATCTTGTGGTACTTCTTTGGGTCGGTCTTGAGGCCGTCACGGATTAGACCGAGGACAATCTTGAACTCAGGATTGTCAGTGCTGTCTGGGTCGGGAAATTTGCCGGATTTCGCAAATTCCTCCTCAGCTTTGACACCCTCATGGATTAAAAGTGTGGCGTCACCACCGTCATCCACGATCAGATCGGGACCACCTTGTAGGCCCCAGTCAAGACAACGCTCTGTGCACCACCAATATTCCTGGTTTCGAAATGCCGAAATGGAGCTTCAGTAGTTAGTACATTGCGAAAATGCCCTTATCCTTTGACAAATATCTGATAGTTATTTGATCTTATTTGTGGTTTTGTTTGTCAATCATTGTATGTTCATAACTAAAAAGGGAATCTATGCATAAATATAGAATTTATCTTTCACATCAATGGTCTTAGTTTATAATTTATAAATAACAATAACAGTGTTCTAAAGTTCTACCAAATCAAAGTTTCATACCTGAAGAGTTTCTCCTTTCCATGCAAACACAGCTGCAGAATCCCTTGCAATGGCAGCGGCGGCATGATCCTGAGTCGAGAAGATATTGCAGGAGCACCAGCGCACCTCGGCGCCAAGCGCAGTCAGCGTCTCGATCAGGACAGCGGTCTGGATGGTCATGTGTAGTGAACCCGAGATGCGGGCACCAGCAAATGGCTTCGAGGGGCCAAATTCGGTGCGGCATGAGACAAGACCAGGCATCTCAACCTCTGCTAGCTCGATCTCGAGCCTGCCAAAGTCGGCCTGGGCTATGTCCTTGACCTTATATTCGCGTCCCGAGCTTGTTTTCTCTACAAAGAGAGCCATGATCAATGAACCAAGGTATGTTCTTGAGGTCGCAACCGAAACTGAGACAATAGTACAAGGATGAAAATATGGAAGGAAGGATAGAGGTAGTGGCTTAATATACAAAATTGGTGAGTTGCAGGGAACTAAAAATAGATCCTAGATGATGATGTAGCAAAATGTGAATTTTTACTTTTCACTAATTTTGGGTATATCAGATGATGATGCGAGTATGTCGAACCACTGTACATTATTAATAGATAACAAGCCACTGGATATATCGATCACCCTCGAAGTCAGGTTGGATTTGCCATTTTTTTCATTGTGGAACATGTATGATCCTGTTGTTTATGCCAACTATGAACTATCTTGTGGTAAACTACTGCAACCGGCAATCGAACAGCTCGGTTAGAAAGCAAACTCAGAAGTTCTGATGACTGTTGCACAGTCAAATTGAAACTTTTCTCAGAAAGAAGTGAAATTCTGGTAACTGGCATGGCATTAGTTGAAGGATCTTTTACTGAAGTTTGCAAATACTCAGTACAGCTGAAAAATATGATTTCAATTTGGGTACATTTTAAAAGTGTCAGCATTAATATGATCATCTTTCCTTCATCATGATCAATAAAATCTGAGAAAAAAACAGCACTAGTTTTGCAGCACGGCATTACTATTCTGCATATTCATATGGAAATAATACATAAAATTCAGCCATAATTATGTTTCCGTTTGAGAATAATGGGCCACAACAAGCTTTTCATAAACAATTCAAGCCTTAATATAAAGCCCAATATGTGATATCAGTATACTCTATTTTCCAGTCTTTCACTAAGCCATTTCGTTCAGAGGCGGACCTCTTTGGAGGCCAACCTGGGTGCTCGCCCCCTTAAAAGTTATAAACTTCCACTAAATTTATTAATTTTCGTTGTAAAATCTGTTTAGACAGTAAAATGCACCCCTTTCCTGCGTATCCCAACATTATTTTACGTTAATAAAATTATTTTTTCTAAATCATTAATTTTCTCCTTAATAAAAATTTAAACATATTATATTCATGTTATTTAATATGAAGAGAAAACATATAAGTTATTGGATTAAAAATATATAAAAAGTTTCAAATAAAATCAATGATAAATAACATTAAACCTACCACCCTTTATGAAATATAGATTTAATTGAAAGAGAAATATATGTATGCTGAGACTCGTCTTTCAATATATTAGTTGAATTTTTTGAACCGTTCGTTGGAAAGTATTTACTGGATCAAATATTTTTTATGTACTTTCCTTTTTGTTATATATGTTTTTATCAAACTTAAGAAGCAGAACAATCTAAATTTTCTACTAGTTATTGAAGCACTAAAATGGACAATTGATATCAATTTTTTGGATTAGGTTTATCGGCCCTTCCTTAATTTTTTGTGAAGGGCCGCCGCTGATTTAGTTCCATTTATCATAAGAGTAACTAACTACTCTACTACTGTATAATTGCATACTTCCAAATTCTCCAATTCCTTCTGAAACAAAAATCTTTGTTCAATATTTTTAATGGAAAATTCTAGGTGGATACCATGGTTGATATCATAGTTGATACCATAAAATCGGATGCGGTTCCGGTCTAACGTCGGTTCAATAAAATTTAAAATCAATCAAATCAAATCACGAACTTCTCATTTCCGATCTCATCCTCTGATGGAGCGAACTCCTCTCCGATCTCCTCTCCGGTTTATTTCTCCTCCCGTCGTCATCCTCTTATGGCGCGAACTTTCCCCTCTGATCTCCTTCCTTTAATTCTCCCACTCCTCCTCTTTGATCTTCTTCTCCTTTCGTTCTATTCTTCTCTCTTCGTTCTCTAACTTCTCCTCTCTGATCTTCTTCTCTCTGTCAATTCTCGGTTCGCTTGCAATTGGTCGGTGTTCAAGTTAGACCAATAAGTATTCAAGTTACACTGATGAGTATTCAAGTTATATCAATAGGTATTCAAGTTATACCAATATGTATTCAAGTTATGCCAATGAGAATTCAAGTTATGCCAACGAGAATTCAAGTTATGCCAACGAGAATTCAAGTTATATCAATATTCAAGTTTTAGTAGTAAATATTCGAGTTATACTAATAGGTATTCAAGTTATACCAATGAGAATTCAAGTTATGTTAGTATTCGAGTATTCAAGTTTTAGTAGTAAATATTCAAGTTATACCAATAGGTATTTAAATTATACCAATGAGAATTCAAGTTATGTCAATATTCAAGTTATAGCAATTAATGAGTGTTCAAGCTGAAAAATATGTTAGTATTCAAGTTTTAGCAGTAAATATTCAAGTTATACCAATGAGAATTCAAGTTATGTTAGTATTCAAGTTATAGCAATGAGTGTTCAAGTTATACCAATGAGTATTCAAGTTATACCAATATTTGACTGGTCAACTATCTTGGTATCAACTATGATATCAACTATGGTATCACCATATCCGGACCCATTTCTAATTTATCTCTTCAATCCAGCTAAATGCTAGCACTGAAAATGACTGCGTTTCCTGCAAACTTATTAATAAAGTTTTCATCTTTGCAAATTGCCTGATTAATTTGTTGCTCCTGTTTTATTGCATTGCCCCACACCTGCTGTTCCACTAATCCTGTGATTTCGTATTGTACCAGGTTTCAATGTTTCATTCATTCTGACATGCATCACCATCTTCAATTTTGGTAAATTCAGTTTGATCATTTTTTTTTTTTGAGGAAAAACATTCAATCTGGGATGCGAACAGGAACAAGAAAATCTCAGGTTTCTGATTATTGTTTCTTCTGGTTCAGGTTGTTCTTTTCTACTTCCATTATTACAGTTCAATAACAAAACAAAATGGTTAAAGAAATTGATGATAAAATTGCACATCCTCAAATTAAACAAGACTACTGTGTCAAGTATATGAATTCTTCCTCAACTTTGCGACCAAGATCACTGAAGAAAAGTCTTCAGAGAAGTCATCAGAAAATTAGTTAAAGTGGAATTTGACTTGGCAAGTCAACCTCCAAGTCTTTGAATGGGGGAGTTGATGTGACAAAATAAGTACATGTAGGTCTAACATGCTGACTGCTAACCAGTCAATCTTCCTTCCTTACTTCACAAATTCATCACATGTTCTGAAATATCTCCAAAAGGGCATTACAAATAGATACTGATCACTAATCTGAACTTCAGAACAAGGAGCAGTTCATTTGCTGCAAATATGAAGAAGGGAGTGACAATCTTACTGATCATGTTTTTTATGTCAGTGGCAGAACAGATATCGGTACAGGCCGGTGTTACCGAAGACGACGTCAAATGTCTCGCTGGTGTGCAGGACAGCCTGATCGATCCCGACGAACGATTGAGCACTTGGAACTTCTCATACCGGGGAATTGGTTATGTGTGCTCATTTTCAGGTGTCTCATGTTGGAATCCTGAAGAGAACCGCGTCTTAGCTTTAAATCTCCCAAGCATGAGCCTGGCTGGTTCCGTCCCGGCATCATTGCAGTACTGTCTCTCTTTGAATTCCCTTGATTTATCATCCAATCAGATTTCGGGTTCCATTCCAGCTGCTCTTTGCGATTGGCTCCCGTTCCTCGTCTCGCTTGACCTCTCCAATAACAATCTGTCTGGAGACATCCCTTCGGAGCTTGCAAACTGCCGATTCCTCAATTTGTTAAAACTTGCATCCAACAACCTCTCTGGAGCCATCCCTTCATCACTGGTCCGATTAGATCGCCTTAAAACCCTTGATCTTTCTGATAATAGCTTATCTGGCACAATACCAGGTCCACTGCATGATATTTATCCAAATGCTTTCGAAGGAAATCCATTGCTCTTTCAGCATCACAATCCCCTTTCTGTTAGCTTAGCCATCTTTGTATGCACGAATCTTATTGCCGGCTCATTTGGTTTCGCGTGCAGTTTCCTTTTTCTGCTCTATTTCTTTCGTAAGAGAGCGGATCAAATCGTTACCCTGTTTGAGAAGCCGCTTGTCCCGTTGACAGTTCGCAACTTGGTGGCAGCCGTCAGCAATTTCAAGCCCGATCTTATCATCAATACCGTCGACACTTTGAATTTGACCACTTACAAGGCCGTGCTTGCAGATGGCTCCGAGCTTGCGATCAAGCGCATGTGGTTCTGCGATCTGGATGAAGAGAATTTCAACTTTGAGATAGATTTATTGAGTCAGTTACGGCATCCTAATCTTGTACCGCTTTTAGGGTACTGTACCAACATGACTGCGCGGTTGCTGATATACAAGCACATGCCGGGGGGGCCTCTCTTTGACATAATTCATGCTGATCCATGCGTGTTAGATTGGCCTGCTAGGCTCAGGATCTCAATAGGAGTTGCGTATGGCCTCGCGTGGCTGCATCACGGATTGGAGCTGCAGTTTGTACATGCAAACATCAACTCTCAGTCGATCCTTCTCAATGATGATTTGGAGCCTAGACTAACAAACTATTGCTTGGCACAGTTTAGCGCATCAGCATATGTCGAGGATTACGGTACCAAATCTGATGTATACGACTTCGGGCTGGTGATGCTCGAGTTGTTGACAGGAAAGAAGCCCAATGATGCAGTAAATGATGTTGGATCAGGAGCATGCTTCAACCTGGATTTGGTCGACTGGGTCAACCGCCTAGCAGAAGAGGGACGGATAATCGAAGCAGTCGATGGTTCGATCCGTGACAAAGGGTACAACCAAGAAATTCTGGACTATCACAGGGTTGCAGTAGGTTGTTTAGCCGATCTTCCCGAAGAGAGGTTCTCGATGAACTGTGTGTACAAGTCGCTGAGGAAGATCGGCGGCCTGCGCCACTGCACGTACTATTTCGATGGATTCCCCTTGCTCTATAGATTGGATGAGGAGCAAATATGTAAGGATGATCAAAACCTTGGTTACAATGCATTGTGAGATTCAAACCTCAATCTTGAGTTTGGCAAATCTTTTGAGAACTTGTAGTTTCAACATTCAAATATGTGATTAAGTTGAAATACATTGGGAAGAATATCTAAGGTTAATTGTCTCAGAGATGTTTCAATTTTTGTTTTTTGTTTTTTTTTTTAACAAATTATATTAGTTATCAATTCATTTGAAAATTTTTATGTCAATTTTATGGTAGCCTTAAAAATGAGATTTTTTTTTTTTTTTTTCAAAACACGCTTTCAAGGTTTCATATTTAGTGACCAATTGCAAATTGAAATTAACAACATTTTTCACTGGGCCAAATTGTCTGTCTTTTGTTTTGTTTGAACAACATTTTTCAAAAAAGTTTGAACAAATTTTTGGCAGCTTGGTTCAAGATTTCTGGTCCAATATCTTTCCAGTTGACCAGTCTTATAAATTTTAGACAGAGACGGTTCACAGTTCACACACACACACAAACACAATATATATATATATATATATATATATAAATAAAATATGTAGGAACACAAATTTTATTATGAAAAATAAAACTGAAGTAATGTCTCAATATTAGCTGATTCAAGTATCATTCCGGGTTGATTGCTACCGAGCAAAACTAAAAAGTAAGTTGTGATAAGAACGGGCCTTTGATCTAGTAGCTAAGGGTAACGCTTTCTGTATGAAAAGTCACGGGGTTCAAAACCAGATGGAGGGTCTTTTATAGACATTTAAATTTGAGTGGCTTGACCTCATCTTTTATCTAAAAAAAAAGTAAGTTGTGATCATAACAAGAAGATAGAACTGAAGCATATCATAACGAGGAAACTATTCTAAAAAGGAAAACTTTCACCCAATTATTAATTTTTATTATGTATATCCCACTGTGACATTTTTTATAACTACATTTAGCCATTTACCCGTTTAGCCTGTTTGAAAATGACAGATGAACCTAAAGATATTCATGTGTTTTGCATGAATAAATGGACTAGATTGGTTGGCTATAATTTTTATGTCATTTCAAATATCATTTCATATATATCGTTAAATGTCGTAAAATGTTAATAACAAAAATATGCATTTTCTCAGTTTTTAAGTATACAATACATACTTAATATAAATTTTTTTTTTTTCACTTGTTCAAATTCATATTTCAAGTCAATTTTTAGATTTTCTCAAATTATAAATAAATAACAAATGGAGGACAAATATTTTTCAATTCTGAAGAAGGGGATAGTGTATTTTATTTTTTATTTTTTTTAATTTTGATATTGTAATATGCCATATTGGGTTAGTTGATCTAGTGCAATTTTTTGGTTGTTGGATGATCTGTATGGAATTAGAGTAAGATGACATGATATGGAATTATGAAATTTAAGTTTTCATTAATAAAAATAGGTGCTACTTTACCTATTTTTTTTTTTTTAAAAAGAAGAAAATCATTTAATCTCTATCCTTTGGACAGATGTATATATTTTAGAGGATCATTCCTTTATTAAAGGGAAGTAAACAGAAGATTAATTTGTACTACCTCTGTCCCAAAAT
The DNA here is from genome assembly GCA_030179965.1 of Cyperus esculentus. Classification (NCBI taxonomy): domain Eukaryota; kingdom Viridiplantae; phylum Streptophyta; class Magnoliopsida; order Poales; family Cyperaceae; genus Cyperus; species Cyperus esculentus. The sequence continues at coordinate 2,700,831 of JASGLE010000044.1, forward strand.
AAATGGATTTTTTGTAGTTCATTTGAACTACAAAAAATCCATTTATTTTGGGACAGAGGTAGTAAAATTTTACTCAAATACTCCCGTAAAAAAAATAAATTCTTTCCGATCTGACGATTATAAATGAATATTACCCATTCTGAGATTCACCTGTAACCAATAAAATTATTTGGGTGTAAATATAAAAGCAACGTCCTAATTTGTACCTTTTTATTTCATTTATTCCTCAACTATTATATACTTCCTCCGTCCACAATTAAATGAATTTACACCCTTTATAACTTGTCCATAATTAAATGAATTTATACCATTTGTTTGAATCAACTTTCTTCCTCAAAAAAAAAATATATATATTACGAAATTCCCAAAATGCCCCTCGTCTCCTTCCAAAAATGTTCACTTTTCTACTATTGAGGACATAAAAGTAATTCACTCTTCCACTATTTCCTTTAACTTTCGACTTTCGCTACAAATTCATTCTTTTGTGGAATATATATATTTTTTTCTCTTTTCCATGGATCATTAATTTCCTCAAGAAGTCAAAAGGGCACATTAATGGCAACGTGACAGATTTCGTAATTCACACCTTAATTTAGTACTGTACGCACGTAATTTGTACACCAGTAGTATCACATCGCTTTTAAATACCGGTGCAGGATCCTGTCAGCCTGTCTATTAAATACGTACAAGAAAGCCTCTTGGTTAACCTAATAATACACTCAATCAGAGGAAAATTTGTTTCGTCTGACCCTAAAAAATACAAATCTTAGTATTACGCCGGTTTGCAAATAAACCTCACAACTATGCCTATTTGACCAGCGGCTACGGTCACAGTTTATTCTGGCCGTAGCGGTCAGAAGAGTAAAAAACTTATCAAAATTGTAATAATTCACAACTGAATGCAGTGTCTGACCGCAACGGTCAGATATTTTAGGATTTTTAGTAATTATTAATAGAATCATATAGGTCTCGTCATTAGCTTTCCATCGATAGGTCATATGTCCAAATCGGAGTTTCCTATCAAAAGTTATGACCGTTTGAATATGCATACAAACACAGAACGTCTAAATTTTCTATCAAAAAAGCCGCATCTGAATATAGACACAATATGTAAATGTGTATTCAAACGGTCATAACTTTTGATAGGAAACTCTGATATGCTACTATCGATGGAAAGCTAATGACAAAACCTACATTATGCCGTTAATAAAAATCCTAAAATATTTTTACCGCTGCGGCCAGTTGTGATTATTACAGCTTTGATAGGTATGCTTTTCTGATTGTTGCGGCCAGAATAAACTGTGGCTGTGGCCATTGGTCAAATAGGTATTGTCCTGGAATTTGTTTGTAAACAAAGATAATATTAAGATTTGTATTTTTTTAAGGTCAGACATAAAGAGAAAGGGGAAGAAAGCACCCGAAGCCAGAATTTGATCTGGTATATTCTATATTTCTATTCTCCCATCAATTAATACATACATACATGGCTGGAAGTAACTGTGGAGCATTGACATCCACAATCACTACCGGTCTATGGGTCGTTCGTCACGTGTCGGACTCGGACGGCAGGCAATTGTTGGGCTCAGAGAATCAGAACCAGAACCAGAACCCGAACAGGTTCCAAGTGGAGTGATCAGCATCAGTACTGGTACGCAGACGACTGAGTCTGAGTGAGACGGACCAGAGCAGCGTCCGTCACTTGTTTCTTTCTCTCTTTCGTTTTGGGAGTGGAGGGTGGGATCCACTCAAGTTTGGGTTCTTTTGGGAAGCTCTCATAGATCTTCCGTGGGGGAATGGAACAAATGTAGGACGTTGCTTTCGTGCTTACACTCAAATAATTTTATCGGTTACAGATGAATTTCATAGTGATTAATGGGTAATATTTATTCATAATTGTCAAACCGAAAATAACATTTTTTTGATAGGAGTATTGGAGTAAAATTCAAAATGTATTTCTTAAACCATAATTACATGTATGATTTATTGTAATAGAAAATACAGAGATAGAAAAAAAAATATTAAAACTAATACCGACTGTGTTAGTGTTTATATTAAATGTGTCGATATTCAAATTAACTTAGTAAAAATATGCAACTTATTTGTATAATATATCTTAAGACACTGCATAATATAAGTTGTATAATGAAGTCAATAATTTGAATATATACATATTTTAAATAATAAATACTCGCACAGTCTATATTACTTTTGATATTTATGTAAAATTTTTTGTTGTAATATATGGTATTTTCTTAATTGACACAATACAACTGTTTTGACTACTTATCATTTAAATAACAAAATAAAAATAAAAAATAGTTTCCAAGTAAAACAACAAATCCTTTAATTAATGATAATAACTCACTATTATATACCTAGTAACTTACTGAAATAAAACTACAAATCAGTTACTTTTACTGAAAAAAAAAAAATCATTAAATTGCACTTTCATGATCCATCCATTCCACCCTCCCCATTCCCATTATCCTTACTCCTTATAAAATGAGGAGTTGATTTTACACACTGAAAAGACTATCTGTTCATATCAAATTTCAGTCGTTGGATCAATTGATTTGGCTCAATCATGTCCGTTCACATATAGATTCTATACTTTCAATTTTCAGTCCAAAGCGATGCGTATCCTTAATTGCTCCTTTATGCGCCGCCCAATGCCCATTGATTGCTCCTTAAATCCACAACAAATAATGACCCGCGCTTTGGAGCGGATATTATACTAATGACCCGCGCTTTGGAGCGGATATTATACTAGTAAAAAGAAACAAAACAAGAAACTTTTTATTGCAATAAATGATTAATTCCGAGCCACAAAAAATGACCCACAAAAGATCCACTGAGAACTCCCGCCCTCATAAATCCCCAGCGGAGAGTTTCACATGCTCCTTTCCCCCTTCCCTTCCCTTTTCTCTCTGCAATTTAGATTGATCTTGGGTTTTTTTTGCTTGCTTGTTTGTACAACATCCCCTGTGATTTTGTGGATTTGAAGAAGGTAGATAGCTAGGTAGGTAGTTAGTTAACTGGTAGATAGCCATGGGCATGTCCAGTGACAATGCGACCGGGTTGGGCCTGGCGGTGTCTTCCAGCTTCTTCATCGGGTCGAGCTTTGTGATCAAGAAGGTCGGACACCGGAAGGCTGCCCTTTCCGGCATGCGGGCAGGTTCGATTTTGGGAACATCTCAATTTCTGATTTTGAAGATTTTAAAGATTTAAAGATCCTTTCTTTTGTTTTCTTTAGGTATTTAATTAGGAATTCAATTAGTGGTACCATACATGGATGTACTAGAATTTATGAATTGTAGTTTTCTGAAATTGAAAGTGATATCTGTAACATATTGTGAAATTTAAATTGCCAATCGTTTGTTGGGGATTTATATTATTTGATTTTCATTTATAAATTAAGTTTTGTTTAAATTAGGATACTGATGTATTTGTCTATTTTTTTTTTTTCCTTTTTCCTTTTACAGGTTCAGGTGGATTCTCATACTTGCATGAGCCTCTATGGTGGATCGGCATGATAACCAGTAAGTATATTCGCCAAATAATTCCGTTTATTCATTAGTTTACTTACTTATTGTTCTACCAGAAAGAATGGTTTTATTAATTAATCACCAGGTCAACATGCATTGTGCAATGCAAGTAATATATATGCTTTGTTGTTTGTACTGTGAGGAAAAGCAATGCATGCCCTTTGGTGCCTTTGAAATCTGATTTGCATCCGGCGCTTTGCTTCCTACCGGGGAATTCCAGCCTTTTATCATGTACCAGTCTTGGTTCTGTGTTGCAATAACCCATGTGGATCTTAATGTTATGAAAATTGTTTATCTTAATATGTGTTATTGTTACAACTTTTATGAGTTTATTGCCTGAATAGTTTGTTCCTATTTCGGTAGAGTATTAAAACTAAATCCAGGAAGGAAAAACTACCTATATATGAAACTTCGTTTCACTGTATTTGCATTGTTATATATTATCAGGGTGAGGAACTTAATAAGTGTAATGCAGTTTCTTATTAGCACAGCACAACAGATTATATAGGGAAGAAATACAGAAAAAAGAAAAAAAAAAATCAAGAGAATTAGGTCTGACATGGTCGAACCCAGCCTTTTGGGACTCCGGCAAAAGTAGATCTGGTTCCTAATATTATTGAAACTAAGATGATATAGCTGATCCAGGATCAATTATTTGCTTCAAATAATTTGACAAAAGTAGAGAATCAGATCTGAAGTAATAGAATATTCTATTAATTAGAAAGAAAGTAAGAAACCATGCTAACTATAGTTTTTGTTGAAGAAAATTACATTTAAAACATGCATGTTCAGGTTGTTATAATTTTAGAATATTCTAATTAGGCTTATTAATCAATTTTATTTTATGGGGTAGCTTTGCAGTTTATAAATCCAGCTAATATAACACCTTTATTAAGGAATTGACTTGCTTTACATTTAATATAATGATACATTCTTAATAAAATTTGAAGGTGTACAAATGACAATGATATTATTTGCAAATTTTTTTGAAGTGTTCAAAATTAGAAGGTGATAATTCTTTTTTTGTTTCTGTGCAGTGATAGGGGGTGAAATAGCTAATTTTGCTGCATATGCATTTGCACCGGCAATTTTAGTGACCCCAATGGGTGCTCTTAGCATTATTGTCAGGTAAATGCCCTTTTTTTTGAGGAAAGTAATTGCCCTATTCTCATGATGAGTCAGTTTTATCAAAAGTTAAAAAGCAAACATAAACACTTGTCCGCTGTAGGCAATTTGCCTGCTACATCAAAAAACACTTGTACCGGTCATTTCAGACAATTCAGTAGTAACAAATTGGTCTTATTAAGGATGATTAGCATATGTGAAATCTCTACTGGCCTTTTGTGATTTCTCCTCCAGAACAGGTTTTGCACTGTTATAAGGCCTGATTTTGTTCTGGAGCTTGAATTTGGTACAATCTGCCAAAAGAAAACTGCCCAAATCATTCATTGTACTGCTCAATCAATCTTGAACTAATTCATAAAGTGCCAGCAAACAATATAAGGGTTCATCTGATATATGACCTGGTTTAAAATGGAACAATTCTACTTCTCACTTTTCCTAATTTACTGTTGCATCATTTTTTTTGTTTTGTTTGTTTTGGGAATTTGACAATAATACATACCTTGAAACAAAAAAAGAAAATATGTGATTTGTTTGACTACAAACAAGCTAACAAGAAACAAAAATATTATGAATCACATCTGGTAGACTGAATATTTCATGATACAGTGCAGTACTAGCACACTGTGTGTTGAAAGAGAAGCTGCACAAGCCTGGTTGGATTGGATGTGTTCTTTGCATAGTCGGTTCAGCGATTATTGCTTTGCATGCTCCTAAAGAAAGAGAAATCGAATCTGTCAAGCAAATCTGGCACTACGCAACCCAACCCGGTAATCTCAGAAATAAAATTTTCCTGTTCGTGTGAATTTGGCTGTCATGTTAGTGAACTCAATAGCAGAACTGCATCAGGAACCTATCTGTGTGACCTTATTTCTCGTCATATCATACCAGTTTTCATCTAACACTTAATTTTGACTTGTAATTTAATTGTCTTTTATGTATGTTACAACATATCTAGTCGTATGGCCTCCTTTGAACTCAACTAATCCAGTTACCTATATATGTTTCTTTTATGTTCTTATAATTACAATATCTATAAATTTTCAGGATTTCTTGTCTACTGTTGCATCGTTATTATAATTGTGTTGGTATTAATTTTTCGGGTGGCACCCCACTATGGTCAGAAACAAATGCTTGTTTACGTCAGCATCTGCTCTCTCATGGGTTCTCTTACGGTATATTCATCTTTTTCTTTTTATTTATAAATGTAATTCATAAACAGAAATTCTGCAAGAAAAGTGACAATTATATCAAATTCATTTTAATAATTTTTCCAAGAAAAATAGGCTGCTTCGTCATATATATCTTATTTCCAGTTATCTTTGTTTTATGAATTAACCCAATGATCAATTGCTCATCTATGCTGTTTTGATAATGTTTGCCCTTATTTTTTATGCAGGTAATGAGTGCAAAAGCATTTGGCATTGCTCTAAAGCTATCACTGCTTAGCAAAAAGAATCAGTTCATATATTTTCAAACATGGTTTTTCATTTTTGTGGTCATCGGTTTCGTTGTGGTACAGCTCATCTACTTAAACAAGGTTACATTTCTACCCTAATTTGAGATACTTGCCAATAATTATCTACAAATCATAAAAGAAATCATTATATTCTACCATTATGCTCCGATTCTGGCTATATCTCAGTTACTGTGGTATTTGAACTGACACGTTATAGCATTCTCCAGGACTGATCTCAGTTACTGTGGTATAAAACCCAATCAGCCTCTTTTCCAATAAAACTCAATACAGTAGATTTTGATAGACATTTTTTGCAAGATAGATGCGTACAACTGTTATGACTCAAAATATGCATTGTCCTTAAAACAGTTTATGTTTTTATATTTCTAATTCAGATGACAGTAACTAAATTGGCTGATTATAAGAATGTGTAAAAATTTATATGCAGGCTTTGGATTCCTTTAATACAGCTATTGTTTCTCCTGTATACTATGTGCTCTTCACTATCTTCACCATCTTGGCAAGCATGATCATGCTTCAGGTGACATTTTTTGACTCACTTTTAACCTCAACATTATATGCCATACAGATTACTAAAAGTTCTGTAATTACAACAATATCTGCATCATATATAATATAACTTTGAATTCTGGAAATTGCAGGAATGGCATGTGGAGAGTGGAACTCAATTCACAACTGAAATGCTAGGATTTGTTGTCATAATTGCTGGGACCTTTCTGTTAAATTCAAAAGAGTCGGATAAATCGATTCCCTCAGAGCTGACTAATCTAAATGGGCAGGAAGCATCAGACAGCCCGTCGGAACTGCCTCGATGAACTAGAATATCATACATATTGATTATTTGATAACTTCTTAGGTGGGGGATTTTTTCTATCAATATATAGGAACTTTTTTTTTTTATATAAGAAATAGTAGTGATAGTTGATGTACATAAAAATCAAAATTTTTCGATTTTTTTGTCTTTCAATACAAATATATAGAAATTGATATTTCAATTTCTCTAGCCAAACTCTCAGCAACTTCATCTGCATAAATTGATCTATATTTTCACTAAATTTCCAAATCACAAAAACACAATGTTTGCCCTTTAGTAATGCTAATAGAAAAGCAATTTGTATCCTTGTTTTCTCAATAGATTCCTTTGCAATCCGCAACAGGCTCTCATTTTACAACTTATTCAAAGTCAATATTGGGTTTTATTTCAAAAACTTCATGTGTCCATTGATAGACGGTCTATAGAAGCTACACTGTGAGCGTAACTGTTACATCTGAGCGCATATAGAGTTCATTTGTCATACTATTTATTACTTCTATGGACCATCCATCAATGGACGGTAGGTCTTATTGTTATTATTTTGTGTAGATTTTTTCTTGAGCTGGGTCCTTGTAACATTATTTGTGGGACTTCTCACTTATCCAATCTCTCTATATCAAATCTGTTATCCACTTTAATCCATTAATTCCAAGTACCAAGTGCAACACAGCAATGGCAAGCAGATGTGACATTAGAGGAGAAGAACTGGTACCAGGAGCCACATGCACTGTGTGCCTGTGAGGCTGTGATTGAGTAAAATAGAGAGTTTAATCTGGCCCCTCTTTTTAATTGGTTTGTTAACAATTATATTTATGCCCAGTAGGTGGCAACTGGCAAGTGCATTGTGAATTTGAGGCTGTTAACTTAATGACATGCTATTTAGTACATGGCAGGGTAGGGCAGTGTGAAAAGTTCTGTCAGTGTCAGGTTCTGTTCCTGTGTACTCTGATTATTCTGATCAGCAACAATTAACAGAATAACATTTGATTGTTAATTTCAAATTGTATAGATTTGGGTACAAAATCTGACTAGACCTGAAAAACCCGCCCGACCCAAAAAATGTCGGCATACGTCAACTCGATACCCGACCTGACCTGACATTTTTATTTGGTCAAACCGACCCGACCCGACAATCTGCCACCTCTAAAGTTTTGGGTAGACAGAGAATGAGAGAGGATCAGGAGGAACAACTAATCATTAATCATACATGCATGAGTTTGTATTATATGCCAATTAATTGACTAGAGTGAGATGACATTAGCAACAAATGATTTGAAAGAGGGCAGAAACTAAAATTGATTAACAATGTCTTTTATAGATAGTTAGGTGTGGGGTCTTTCAAAGAAGTAAATTGGCAGCAATGTATGTGCCTCAAAAAGGGAGGACATTGCATGGAGGAACCTTTTATATTTTTGTGGTACCATGCACACTAAAACATTGTAACATATGGAATCATCACAACTAACTAACCATGTGATGCTCTACAGTGCTAAAGGCAAGAAAAAGCCCCAAAGATGTGATATTCCCAAAAAAAAAAAATCACAACCAAAAATTGGAATATGAAATTATATAAAGAAGCTTGAACAACAAATTTTTTTAATTATCCATTCACATAATTCCTTCCTTTTGAGGCTTGAAGCCAACAGAATTATTTTATCCAAATGGCAAGCTAGATAAACATGAATACTATATACAAAAAAAAAAAAAAAGAGGTATATATGCATATCAAACCCCAAAAAAATAATAATAACATTACAAGCTATTAATTAATTACTAGCCATCAAGAACAAGGACATGAAAATAAAACTTTACACTTAGACAGTGCTGTATATTCATTCCACAATAACAACAACCAAAAAAAGAAAGAAAAAGAGAAAAAAAAAAATGGATGTGAATTCCTTCCTATTATTTTCCAGAATTAATGCAATGGCAGTTGCATCTTATTACCTCTTAATTATTATATCCGGTCCCTAATCCCATGCCGACCAAAACTCTGAAACTGAAACAGAACACCTTTTATCAGAAACACTGAACAGCATCATGGATGTACAATGATGAGCACATGAATGCAAAAAGAAAAAGAAAAGAAAAAAGAAAAAATGTGCATGGCATTTCAGTTATCAGATAATTAGTTTTGTATTGCAAAATTCAGCATGAGTTAATAATTTATTCTTGATAAATTTAAAAAATAACAAAAGTTGATGTCAACAACAAGAATCAGAGTTCTGATCAACAACAATACTAGCAAATATTCTGAAAAGATAATATGGTAATAAAAAGATGAGAACTTTGACTAAGAAAAAGGAATTTACAAAAATAAAATGCACACACATATATATAATATATTGTACCTTTCTACTTTCATAATGTAGCAGAAATATGGCCTCCTACTGAATTTTTATTTACCCCTTAATCACATCAATTTCTTTTTCTTCACTGATTTTGCTACTACTTCTACTACCAACATGAAACACAGACATCTTCCTCAAAACCTTTGACAGTTTGAGCAAATTAGGCCTTCCAACCCCCAAATTCATCTTCCTTGTAGACACCCTGAATGCTTGCAAGCAGCACAGCTGCCGTACTAGCATGTCGTCCTCCTCGCCTTCATCGTCTTCGGTGTCCCCTTCTCCATGTACCTCCTTCCTTGCTTTGCTTCTAGTAGAACTCTTGTTGTTGCCATCACTCTTGTTTGAGTTCACTTCAATTGCCTCCCAAATCAAATCCATCTCTTCCTCCTCACCTTCCCCCTCCTTGACCGGTACCGGTATCGCTCGTTCTTCACGTAGTTTGCTCGTGATCCTCTCTTCGTACAATTTGCACGCGAGGGTTCGCTTCCACTCTCTGTCTACCCTCAAAGAGCCCTCTCTTTGAAGGCCTTGCGACGAAGGTGTCCGTGCATGCTCCCCCCGACTCATTGACATAGATTTTGTCAAGCCTCCTTCGATCCCTTTACAAACTAAGGATTCTTCGATGCTGTTCGGTACCAACTTTTCTCCACCATTGCCTACAACAATGCCATCAGTTTTCTCCACAAAATTCTCCAAATTCACATTCTTTGGACCATTGTCTTCACTCTCACTCTCCTTTCCCTCCACATCACTGGCACAAGATATGTAATCATCTAATTCCCCACTTGACATGTCTGTACCAGTACCTGTACCAGTACCAGTACCAGCCAGAGATGCCTCAGAATTTGCCTTGATGATGCTCTCCTCTTGATCACTAGGCACACCATTCTCATCCAACAATGTGTGCATTGTGCTTGATATAGAGTTGCTTACCAAACTATCCCTGATTAGACTACAGGTCTCCAAATTTACATCACAACCCTTCTTTTCCTCATAATTGCCTCCACCCATCAATGCCTGATCAAATTCACCACCAACCAAGGAACAAGAGTTAATGAACTTACTGCTCCTGCATTGCACTGTACTCTCCAACTTCTCATCATGTGAAAATTCCTCTCCATTGCCACATTTTGGTACCGACACTTCTTGATCTGTGGTTTGCACTTCAGAAGCAAGATTGGAAGAGGAATTGCACAATTCTTTCATGATTTCTTGAAACCCAATTCTTGGAATCATCTCATCACCAGACAAGGCCTGAGCAATTGGGGAAAGAACCATCTCATCTAACTCCTCTAACATCCCAATTATCGCGCTGCCTTCCTGCCTCGGATCCGGGACGATGCGCAGCGACTTGAGCGCAATGCCGCATGTCTTACCTAGCGGCTCGAATGATTCGGTTAACAACAAATGTGAGGAGTCTGTGCTGCAGTAAGGAGAGATGGTCAGCACTGCAAGCAGAGAAAGAAGAGTGGATAGAAGAAGGGGTGACAAAAAGGATAACAGGGAGAAGATGTAAGGGGAGAAGAAGAGCAGATAGGCAGAGTGGATTGGGTGTGAGGTGAGGAAGCATGTGAGGGAGAACAGGTCATGTGCAAACATGGCCATGAGAGAGGAGGTGTCAGGAGTGCTGCACATCTTGGTGATCACTGCTTGTTGCTTGTTGGGTCTTTGTTGGTTTTTTGTTTTGGAGTGAGTGAGTGAGTGAGTGAGTGATGATCCTTCTTAATTTTATTCTCTTTGAATTTTTGAAACAAAAGAGAGGGAGGGAGGGATTATCTTGTTTGGTTCTTCCAAGTGTTCATCTTGTTTGGTTCTGTGTGGTGGAAGGGAAGAATAAGAAAAAGAGAAGTGAAGTGAAGGTAAGAGGAACTCAGGAAGAGAGAGCAAAGTTGCAAGCTTTTAGCTTTTGTTGGTTGCAATTTGCAAATGAAATGAGAGAGAGAATTAATTTCTTTTCTATGCCTAAAAAAAAAAAGAATTCGAAGGATATGTCCGGTTTATTAAGAATCACAGGACTATGCCTACTTTTCAAACGCCACGTTTAGAAAGTCCAACCGGACGCCATATTTCGGTTTATTAAACTTCCCAGACTTGTAAAAATTTGCCAAAATTTTAAGTCCGGGAAGTTAAAAAAACGGAACGCTGGCGTCTCGGTGGACCTTCTGAACATGGTGTTTGAAAAATAGACATAGTCCTGTAATTCTTATTAGACCAGACATATCCTTCGAATTCTTTTTTATTTTAGGCATAGACAAAAAAATAATTATGAGAGAGAGGAGAGAACTGTTTATTGGTTGTGGCAGAAAAAGCGTGGAAAAAGGGCAAGGTGGAGCAAATTTGGGATGAATTTTATTACCTTTTCAATTTAGAATTTTACTCCAATACTCCCACCAAATAAATTTTCATTTCGATATGACGATTATGAATAAATATTATTTGTTATGAGATTCATCTATAACCGATAAAATTATCTGGGTGTGAGTATGGGAGTAACGTCCATTTATTTATTGTTTTGTTCATTCATGATTTTGTTATGAGACATAAATGAGAAGATTGGTGTTTTTATTTTGTTTTATTTTGCAAATTGCAAACCAGCTGGAGAGAAATAAAAAGAGAAGGAATGAAGGATTTTCTTTATTTTTAGTAACGCCAAGATTGGTAATTTCTTTTACTTAATTTAATTTCCATGGCCGTTTTATATGGGGTGTTTGCTTTATTTGTTTTTGTATTTTTCATATCATTTGTGAGGTTTGGTTAATTATTAGAAAGGTTAATTGAGGATTATTTATGCATTATAATTTAAGTAAAATTACAAGATATAGATCAAGTGAATTTTGATTTGTTTGGTTAATTAATTTCCCTGAAACAGGATTAGGAAATCATTCATGAGAAAAGCAAAGTGACAATGTTGTAACTTGTAATTATTTTAGAGGATCTATCTATCTATCTATCTATCTATCTATCTATCTATCTATCTATTAATAGAATAAAAAAAATGCTGTCATAAAAAGATGATTACTTTTTGAAAACTTTTAAAAAAGTTAACAATCAAATTAATTAAGGAGGCGTTAATTGCTCCCATGATAAAGAATTATTTACTGTTTACTGATTGTAAGAAATCACGATAGATAAAGAAGAAGAATCTGTATTCTCTCCCTCGTCTTTTTTCTCATTGGATTCTTATACTTAATGAGCAAATTAAATTAAAACCCTAAGACCCGTTATATGAGCAATTAGCGGCCAACCCGTGAGACCCTACTTGTCTCATCTCTTTTGTCATAAAAATATCATCATATATGATAATAGAGTAAATCTAACGTGCTCCTAGGAGCACGGAGGCCTCCCGTATTCCTAACTCAAAAATCATACTAAACCATTATGAAATTTTGATTTATCATTCTCATTAAATTCTTTATATAAAAATCTCTTGGGATACAAAAATTTTTCATTTTTTGAGTTTCTTAAGTATATGTTTTGAAATTTTTTAGAATAATCTCAAAATAATAATAAAATTATGTCAACTTTAAAAAATACAAAACAAATACTTAAAAATCTCAAAAAATGGAAAATTTTTGTATCCTATGATATGTTGATATAAAGAATTTAATGAGACCCATAAATCGAAATTTCGAGATGGTTTAGTATGATTTTTGAGTTAGGAGCACGGGAGGCATCCGTGCTCCTAGAAGCACCATAGTTTTACTCATGATAATATGATATGATATATATCCCCTTTGGAATCTTAGGTACAATTAACATTCCCCTCAGTTTGGGAGGTTGCGAGTTTGAAATCCGGATAGAGGTCTTTTATAGACATTTAAGTTTGAGTGGCTTGATCCTCATCTTTATCTGAAAAAAAAAAAAATAATTCCCCTCAGTTTATTACAACAATCATCACGCAATGAGGTAAAATTGTTTGCAACTCAGAACTGTTTTTACCCAAAATTAAAACAAGTTAAAAAGAGAACGGTAAAGTAAAATATGAAAACAATACAGTATGAATGTATGATTGTAATATGATAATTTTCTGATCCAATTATTGGAAGATTCGTTATCACTATTCAGAATTATATTTTATATATGGAGAGTTTATGTATCATATGCTTTAATTCATGATGACCATTATATTTTTATTTATAATTTCGAATTTGAATTCCAAATTAAAAAATATGGTGTAGTTGACCCATTATTTGTTCCAAGGATTGGAAGATTCAAAATCACTTTTCAGAATTATGTCACAAGTTTATGAAGCCTTTCTATAAGCGCACCCCAAAATCATATCAAAGAACCTCTAAATGTCGACTTATATAGCTTAATAAGTTCTTTGTATCAGAATTTTATGAGATACAAAAGTTTTCTATTTTTTTAAACTTTGAAGTATTTGTTTGAGATTTTTTATGTATGTGTTTTCATATATTATGCAATAGAAACTTTTCTATTTTATTTTTTTTTAAGAACTCATTGAGCCTTGTAAATAAAATTTTAGAGGTGATTTGCTATGTTTGGGAACTAAGCTCACGGTAAATTTAGTCCACTTAATCTATATTATTACGAGTTACTTGGAGTGTTTGAGTATTACGAATTTCAGAATTATTACTTGGATGATTAAGTATCACTTTTCATATTTTTATTGCATAATATAGAATCTAATTTCCAAGTTAATATATATATATATATATATATATATATATATATATATATATATAGAGGAGGGATCCATTGACAATGCTTATAATAACAATCTTGACAATCAAGATTTTAAAAATTTTGTAATAATTCATAAAAAATCTTAAAAATGAAAAAACTTTTATGGATGCATTCTTTAACTTATAGATTAATAGTGTTTTAAATTTCAATCAATTTGAACATCGTTTGATAGTTTATCAAAATTTTATACATTTTTTAACGGTTGAAATTTAACGAGCTTTAAAGAGCTATCAAACGTCACTTAAATTGAATATAATTTGATACATAATCAATCTATAAGTTAAACAATATCTCTATAAACTTTTTTCTATTTTTAAGAATTTTTAACTATTTTTACAAATTTTTTAAAATCTTGATTATCAAGATTGTCATTTTAAGCATTGTCAATGGATCCCTCCTCGTATATATGTGTGTGTGTGTGTGTGTGTGTGTGTGTGCAGTTCAATCACTATCACTTCCAATTTGACTATCGTAAGATTTTTCAATCCATAATGACTAACAATGTAACAATTAATTCATACCGTAAACTCAAATTTAAAATTTAAAAACAGTAGTCTTATTTTTGTGGCATAGAGCATACTCAATAACATTCACACAATAAGTATTTAGAAAGACGCAAAATAATGGCACATTTGTGATTGTTTGCATCTATATTGATTGGTTATATAAATTAACTAAATTTAAAATTCTATAATCCTCATCTGGGACTGGGATTGGCAGGTTTATTTTACCGGGAAAATGTTTGAAATCAAACCTGTGATTGAACTTCCCCTTCCCACCAGACCTGCATAAGAATACAAGATCCAGAAAACAGAATAATTCGCTTAGCTGCTACTTGGAGTTTAGAAGCTGTATTGTCGTATTGACAGAAAATATACGATAATTTATAAGTATCACGTGAGTTGAAGAATCTTCCAATAATAAACCCAAAAAACCAACAAAGAAAAAAACAAGCATTTTTTCTAGGATGTCTTTTTTTTTTTTTTTTTTTTTTTTGGAAACCTTTACACAACTGCAAAGTTGTGTGGGCGGAAATCGAACTCTCAACAGTTTTTCTAGATGTTGGATGGTAAATGTAAGAGAAACGTCTTGTGTCCATTGGAAAACCGTTGTTATATCCATAAATGTGTATGGAATATAACAGATACATCCCGAAATGTAACAAATACATCCCAAAATGTAACTTATAGATGCTATAGACAGTTTTTCTATGGACGCTGGGTATCAGTATTACTCTAAAAATAATACGAAGAATAATGAATTAAAGACACTGCTTCGTCGTTTGTTTGTAATTAAACCTTTGAAACACTTGTTGGAAATATTTCATATTATATTTTAAAGTAAAGATGAATGTAAAATGAGCTTCTTCTTTTTTTACACATTTCATTATCATTTAATAGCCGGAAATATGATGAAATATGAATTCTTTTGCAGTGCGATCAAACACTTCATCACTTTCAATTTAACATGATTCCATTGGACTTTTAAATTTTTTTGTTACTTGACCATTAGTTATTTATCAAGAACAATTTTCCGAGTCTGTTTTTTTTTTTTTTTTTTTTTCAGAAAACTACGTTTTTTTTTTAAAAATAAAAATAAAAAAACTATGTTTTCTGTTTTGAATAAGAGTCTGAAATGTCAATATATTCGAGGTGAAGTAGAAGGACCACCAAGATCCTGAAATTTAGCTGAAACTATTCATGACATGTAGAGAATTTCTTAAGATCATTCATTCACAAGGTGATATGATGGTCCAGGACCAGAAGTTGTATTTTGTAAATTTCATCAGATCTCATCAGAAAAATAACGCATATATGTATCTCAAGTTATTTTAGGATAAATTAAAGGCAGTTTGGTTGATATTGATGATTTGTTTTACGGGGCTATATATCCTTACTAATAATAAAAGCATATTGGAAAAAATAACATGAAAGGGCTATCCTCACATCTGAGCTGTAGATCATTTTTTTCGATAGATCAGAACCGTTGATGTACGTTAATGCCCGTTGACGTTCTCAGCCCATTAAAATTAAGGCCCATATAAATTATCTCAAATTAAGGCCTATTACATATTATCTTAAAAATTTATTATAAGAAATAATAATTTCAGCCCAAAGCAAAGAGTGGGTTTTTTACTAGTATATATATATATATATATATATATATATATATATATATATATATATATATATATATATATATATATATATATATTTTTAAGTGAAGCCGATACGTTGTTTTGATCTTATTTGTGTTACTAGCAGAGAACTCGTGCATAGCACGGAGTTGTGTATATTTTTGGGTTGGAATTTGGAGAGGGAAAAAGAAGGCAAGCAAAATTCTTTCAAATGGGGAGAGCGCTCACATTGGAAACAAAATGGAGAAGAATATGTAGAAATGGACGCAACCCAGGTCATTGGATTAGTTAAATTTAATCTTAATCGTTTGATGCAGGGCAATTTGGGTATTACGAAAGTTTGAAGAAGAAAAAAAAAATGGACGGATCCAATACTTACGTACTTTATAATATAGTATAGATAGTCTTGACATAATCTTTAGAATATAAATGCATTAGGATAATTAACTCTACTACTTAAAATGGAGCAAACGAATATGTAGTAGTTAGGTAGACAGGGCTGCAGTAGAGTTAATTATAGGCTATATATTTAACCCCAAAAAATGAAGTAGAATTATAGGCTATATTTAACCCCCAAAAAATGTAGTAGTTAGACTAGGCTGTAAAAGAATCGAATCGAATCAAAGTAATTTAATCTAAATTGAACTTGAACCTGAACCGAATTGAACCGGAGTTAAACCGAACCAAACTAACTCGAACTCGAATCGAGCCCCAAGCTATAGACGGCTCAATTATTATAATTTTATATTTATTTTTTATATTACCATAAATAATTAGAGCTAAAATGAGTATATGTTTTCTTTTTAGTAAAATAATTATCTATATTTTATTAAATTAATAATAAATTATGGTTGAAAAATTTTAGTATTTTATAAATTCAACAATATAATAATAAGTATATTTTAAATAATGTAAATTAAGTAATGCAAACAACCTTGACAAAATTGTTCAAAATATGTACAAGTTAATGTATATCGAGCTAGTGTGAATCAAAGCCAAAACTTGTTACACAAAATTAAATCTAATCCCTCTCAACCCTAAACTTGTTACACCATAAACCCTAAACCCACTAAACTTGCTACACTAAACATGAAAATTTTACTAGAAAATACGAATTAAAAGCATTGAAATCCAAATATAAATGAACCATAATATGTACGCCTTTTGCAGTACTGTCACACCTCTACTATTACATACGAGCAAAGAAACGTTTTCTTTTGTCTCACAAAGCAGCTCTTGCAAGTTGCAAATAAATAGCCACATGCAAAAGTTAAGTAATATCAATTCCACTCATTTCTATTCTAAAAAAAAAAAAATTCCACTCATTTCCTTCTATTGTCAATGTGCCACCAAACAATCACAGAATTGACACCAAAAGGGCAATCTGTCAATTGGTGATATGTCTTGCATCCTAACCACCTTTCTATATTTTAGCATATTTGAATCAAGTCCCAGTTTGTCCATGAACAGCAAAGTTTCTTGCAACACACTGTACCTTAAAAATTTTTAAAAAAAAAGACGCATTTAAGTTGTATAATTTTTAATATTTAGGTCCCCACTTTAACTGAGGTCTTAAATGTTGAAACCCCAATTCCCTTATGTGCCTCAAAGCCTTTATTTTACAACTTGTTCTATAAAAGGACCCAATAAGGCCCAGTGTAAACTGCAGACCGTCAAAATCAAGATCCAATGGGCTGTTTTTGTGGGCCAATTTTCTCATCTAAATACTCCTCAACTCTACCCAAGTGAGACTAGGGGTGTAAATGACACGAGACGAGCCATTAAGTTAACGAGCCAAAAACATAAGCTTGAGCTCGGCTCGTTTAATTAACGAGCTGACCGAGCTGGCTCGTTAAGCTCATTTATTTTTTAATAATAAAATTTTAAGTATGTTATATCAAAATTTATATATAAATCAACAAAATGACTAACAAAAATATGTTCGTACACATTATACATAACAATTTTATATATATTAGACCATATGTTGTAATATATATTAATAATTTACGATAAGAGCAGTACGAAATTACGAATTGCAATTAGTAATAATTTATCGACCCAAACAAGTTTCACGAGCCGAGCCATGCTAAGCTCAAGCTCAGCTCATTAGCTTAACGAACTTAATGAGCAAACCAATAGCGAGTCGATCTCGATCCAATAGCGAGCGAGCCACCAGCTACAAATTTTTTTGCCACTCCTAATCACTGCCCAGCGGCCAGCGTTGCCCATTGAATTAAAAAAAAAAAGGAATAGTCTGCACTTTGCAACACGAGCAGCTTCTCCATTCGCTCAGCGGCTCAAGCACACTCGTCTTCTCCATTCGCTCAGTGGCTCAAGTAGGGGTGTCAAAAGTTTAAAACGTTCACGGAAATGGGTTGTTTTGTTTTCGTTCCGTTATAACGGACGGAACCAAAATCCGTTCCGTTGAACGTTCCATTATAACGGATAGAAGCAAAATCCGTCCCGTTGAATGTTCCGTTATAACGGAACGGAACGGAACAACGGAAATACGTGGGAAATACGTGTTTAGGACGGAAATAGGTTGTTCTGTTTCCGTTCCGTTATAATGGACGGAACCAAAATTCGTTCTGTTAAACGTTCCATTATAACAGAACGGAATGGAACAACGGAAAAACTTGTTCCATTGACACTCCTAGGCTCAAAGCACACTCAAAATCATGACTGTAGCATTTTTCTTTAAGATTATACTAAATATTTTTTTTTATATTTCAATTAAAAGGAGTCCCACGGAAGATTAAATATTTAATTTTATACTTCTGTTCCATATTGCAAATGTCAACTAACAGACACAAATATAGCTACAAAAATTACGAATAAATTATGAACTTAAGACTCAGTTTGCAACTATATATGCACTATTGCATCATCAATCACGTAAAAACTTCATAATATAACTAATGATTAAAATATGTTGAAACTATCAGATTTTGTTTACTCCTAAGTTCTGGATAAAAATCTGCTGCTTTTCTTCTCAGAAAAGTAGAGCCTGCTTTTCTGATCGGATGATCAGCATCGCTTGTCGCACCGATCTCAAAATACTTCACCAACTTTGATATGTTATGCATGGATCTCAAAGTATTTTGGTGTTTCTCAATCATCGGATCAAGAAAAGCAGGTGATCCCGATCCCTAAGTTCTAACACATAAAGTGCTCCAGCAGGTCAATTAATAATAAGGGATTATGCCAGAAATCATTTCAAGAGAACCAACAACGGGCAGAGGAGAGCAGTAAAGAGGGACCTTAATAAATCATAGTCGTTCAGCTATATAAACGGCCCAGATAATGAAATTGGAGGTTCCTACGATCCTTTACGATCGTATCAGATGCAGATGATTATCTTCTGACCAGTTGCAACTGAGTTCGGTAGAGGAAAAAAAAAGAGAGTAACTGAGGTGGGACCCACCATTGTAGTACGGCCGAGGATATGAATTTAGCAGATGCGAATGCGTTTGTGCTTGTGGATGTCAATGCTCCACAGTTACTTCCAGGTATGTATGTATTAATTGACGGGAGAATAGAAATATAGAATACACCAGATCAAATTCTGGCTTCGGGCACTTCCTAATAAAGTAATACCTAGCATCTATAGGAAAACCGTTTATAGCAATTATATGTTATATTTTGGGTTGTATTTATTATATTTCGGAATGTATCTGTTATATTTTATACATGTCTATGGACGGTTTTTCGGTGCACACAACATGTTTCTCTTTCTAAAATTCTTTGATTGCGTGGTATAATTAGGTCAACCAAGAGGCTTTCTTGAACGTATTTAATAGACAGGTTCCTGAGTTCCTGACTGCCTGCCCCGGTATTAAAAGCGATGTGATATTGCTGTCCATACATCCATACCATAAACCAAGAGGCTTTCTCCTTGTATCTTGTATATCTCTATTATTTTTGGAAAACTGGCAAAGTATCATGTATTGAAACCTAAATTTCATAATTCCGTACCATTTCATCTAACTTTAATTTTATACAAGATCATTCATCTAACAAAAAAAATAAGTTAGCACCAGATCCAACTAACCCAATATCACATATTACAATACCAAAATTAGAAAATACTTTATCTCCATGTGTTTAGAGGTGGCAATCGGGTCGGGTCGGGCGGGTTCGGGTCGAGTCGGGTCGGGTTCGGGTTAGTTTGACCAGGCAAAATTCGGGTTACGGGTCGGGTTGGGTCAGCGCGGGTCGGGTTTCGGGTCAGCAGTAGTCGCTATTTATCGGGTCACAGGTCGAGTCGGGTCAGTGCGGGTCGGGTTCCGGGTCAGCAGTAGCCGCCATATATCGGGTCACGGGTCGAGTCGGGTTAGGGCGGGTCGGGTTTTCGGGTCAGCAAAACCATCTTTTGATCGGGTCACGGGTCGGTTCGGGTCCGGTCGAGTCGGGTCTCGGGTCGACAAGTGTCGCCTTTTGCCGGGTCAAGAGTTAAGTCGGGTCGGGTCAAGTCGGGTTTTGATTTGGGTTAGCTTTCGGGTCATCTGATCTAGTCTCGACCTCTCGAGTCATCTCTGGTTCTAACTACTGTTGTTTATCCAAGTACACTAGTCACTAGGGGGGTGGCCGCATTTTGGGTATTAACTGCTACGCTCTTTTCACTATATAAAATATGATTAATTAGTTTTACTAATTAATTTATTTATTTACAATTAATCGTGAAATAAAATTTAGCTTGTTGTAAGTAATAATTAAAATCAAAGATAAAAATAAGAGAATCATTGGAGTCGCATTGATAATATGAATTGATATGAGTTGATACATGTCATTTTCAATTCTATCTCAATCAAATTTGAATGCTCTTAATATCAGATCGGGTCAAGTCAGGTCGCATCGGGGTAGACTGTTTGGATTGTGTTATATGGGGTTGACCCTACTATTTCAGGTCGAGTTGGGTTTCGCCATTTCGGGTCATCCAATTTTGAGTTGTCTAGGGCTCGAGTAATTTGGGTTTAGGTCGGGTCCGGATCGGGTTTCGGGTCTGTAATCTAGAATAATATTGGGTCTTCGGGTTGTCTCGGGTCGGGTCGGGTCGGGTTTCGGGTTGCCTAACTGCCGTTCAAGTCGGGTCTCGGGTCGTCTCGGGTCGGGTCGGGTCAGGTTTTGGGTTGCCTAACTGTTGTTCAAGTCGGGTCTCGGGTCGTCTCGGGTCGGGTTTCGGGTTGCCTAACTGCCGTTCAAGTCGGGTATCGGGTCAGGCCGGGTCGGGTCGGGTTCGGGTAAGTTTGACTATCTGAAAAATCGGGTCGGGTTCGGGTTCGGTCGGGTCGGGTTCGGGTTCGGTCGGGTCGGGTTCGGACGGGTTTGTCAGGTCAGGTCGGGTTTTGTCACCTCTACATGTGTTATCCACTTATAATTTGAGAAATCCTATAAAATAAGTTGTGATTTGAATTTGAGAAATTTCATGAAATGAAATTTGAAATTACATAAGAAATTATAGCCAACCAATCTAGTCCATTTATTCATGCAAAACACATGAATATCTTTAGGTTGATCTGTCATTTTCAAAACAGGGTAAAAATGGCTAAATTTAGTTATTAAGATGGATCAGTATACATAATAAAATAAATAATTAGGTGAAAGTTTCCTTTTTAGAATAGTTTTCTCGTTATGTATGCTCTAGTTCTCTTCTATTGTGATGATCAAAACTTATTAGTTTTGCTCGGTCAACAATTAACCCGGAATGATACTTCAATCTGCTACTCACCTTTAGCCTTTAGGAGCACCACCCCAAAGTCCCCAAACCTTTAGAATCTTCTTTATGAAATGCTTTAGTTTTGTTTTTCACAATAAATTTGTATTTCTATTTTTTTATTTACTATTATTTACTATTTTTTTTTTGTGTGTTTGTGTGTGTGTGAACTGTCTTTATCTACAATTTTTAAGACTGGTCAACTGAAAGATATTGGACTAGAAATCTTGAACCAAGCTGCCGACTAGAACTGGTCAGGCCCATAATTTATTTAAACAAAACAAAAGACAGAAAATTTGGCCCAGTGAAAAATGTTGTTGGTTTCAATTTGCAATTGGTCACAGAAGATGAAACCTTGAAAGTGTGTTGGAAAAAAAAAAATCTCATTTTTAAGGCTATCATACTCAAGGATATTGACATAAAAAATTTCAAATGAGTTGATAACTAGTATACTGTGTAAAAAAAAAATCTTTGAGACAACCAATCTAAGATTATTTTTCCCAATGTATCATAAGTTAATCACATATTTGAAAGTTGTAACTACAAGTTCTCACAAGATATGCCAAACTCAAGATTGAGGTTTGAATCTCACAATGTATTGTAACCAAGGTTTTGATCATCCTTACAAGTTTGCTCCTCATCCAATCGATAGAGCAAGGGGAATCCATCGAAATAGTAAGTGCAGTGGCGCAGGCCGCCGATCTTCCTCAGAGACTTGTACACATAGTTCATCGAGGACCTCTCGTCGGGTAGATCGGCTAAACAACCGACTGCAACCCTGTGATAGTCCAGAATTTCACTGTCATATCCTTTATATCGGATCGAACTATCGACTGCTTTGATTATCCGTCCCTCTTCTGCTAGGCGGTTGAGCCAGTCGACCAATTCCAGGTTGAAACATGTCCCTGATCTAACTTCTTTTACTGTATCAGTGGGCTTCTTTCCTGTCAATAACTCGAGCATCACCAGCCCGAAATCGTATACGTCAGATTTGGTACCGTAGTCTTCGACATGCACAGATGTGCTAAACTGTGCCAAGCAATAGTTTGTTAGTCTGGGCTCCAAATCATCATCGAGAAGGATCGACTGAGAGTTGATGTTTCCGTGTACAAACTGCAGCTCCAATCCGTGATGCAGCCAGGCGAGGCCATACGCAACTCCTATTGAGATCCTGAGCCTAGCAGGCCAATCTAACACGCATGGATTGGCATGAATTATGTCAAAGAGAGGCCCCCCCGGCATGTGCTTGTATATCAGCAACCGCTCAGTCATGTTGGTACAGTACCCTAAGAGCGGTACAAGATTAGGATGCCGTAACTGACTCAATAAATCCATCTCACAGTTGAAATTCTCTTCATCCAGATCGCAGAACCGCAGGCGCTTGATCGCAAGCTCGGAGCCATCTTCAAGCACGGCCTTGTAAGTGGTCAAATTCAAAGTGTCAACAGCATTGATGATAAGATCGGGCTTGAAATTGCCGACGGCTGCCACCAAGTTGCGAACTGTCAACGGGACAAGCGGCTTCTCAAACAGGGTAACGATTTGATCCGCTCTCTTACGAAAGAAATAGAGCAGAGAAATGAAGCTGCATGCAAAACCAAATGAGCCGGCGATAAGATTCGTGCATATAAAGATGGCTAAGCTAACAGAAAGGGGATTGTAATGCTGAAAAAGCAACGGATTTCCTTCGAAAGCATTTGAATAACTAAGCATTGGACCAGGTATTGTACCAGATAAATTATTATCAGAAAGATCAAGGGTTTTAAGGCGATCTAATCGGACCAGTGATGAAGGGATGGCTCCGGAGAGCTGGTTGGATGCAAGTTTTAAGGAATTGAGGAATCGGCAGTTTGCAAGCTCCGAAGGGATGTCTCCAGACAGATTGTTGTTAGAGAGGTCAAGCGAGACGAGGAACGGGAGCCAATCGCAAAGAGCAGGTGGAATGGAACCCAAAATCTGATTGGATGACAAATCAAGGGAATTCAAAGAGAGACAGTACTGCAACGATTCCGGGACGGAACCAGCCAGGCTCATGTTCGGGAGATTTAAAGCTAGAACACGGTTCTCTTCAGGATTCCAACATGAGACACCTGAAAATGAGCACACAAAACCGCCAATGGCTGAAGCATTGGTAAAGTTCCAAGCGCTCAACCGTTGCTCGGGATCACCCAGGCTGGCCTGCACACCGGCGAGACATTTAACGTCGTCTTCAGTAACACCCTGTACCAGTATTTGTTCTGTACTCACTGACATAAAAAACATGATCAGGAAGATTGTCATGCCCTTCTTCATACTGCCAGTAAGAAAATTGCTCCTTGTTCTCGACATCGATCAGATTAGTCAGTTTCTAATTGCAATATATGCCCTTTTGGGGAGATTTCAGATCAACGCGTGATCGAAGAATTTGTGAAGTAATTAAGGAAGAATTAATGACTGGTTAATTAGCACTTAGCAGTCAGCATATTAGACCTGCAGGTATTTATCTTGTCACATCATCTTCCCCATTCAAAGACCTGGAGGTTGACTTGCCAAGTCAAATTCCACTTAACTAACTTTCTGATGACTTCTCTGAAGACTATGCATGCTTCAGTGATCTTATAATCTTTTATCTTTTAATAACATTGGTCTTCTGATCACTTGGTTTTGTTTCTTATTTGAGAAATATCCTTTATTTTTTTTTCTCCTCTCAGAATAATTACCAGCATGTTCTATATTCAGCTCTCAGTAAATCCATTATTGATGCCACCAAAAAAAAAAAAAAACAAAGAATGAAAAATCCAACTGATGAGATTTCTCTAACGGTCTCTCCCGCTGTTGGCTGTTGTTTTCCGAGTATTGAGGAAGCATCGTTACTCTGGTGAAACATACAGTGATGAGTGATACAAAGTAAAGGAAACTGTACAATTAACTGCACAATCTCTATACAACAGAATTTTTCTTTTTGTTTGCTATTTTCTTGTAATGCCACACTTGACAGAATAGTCTTGTTTATTTGAGGATGTGCTAATTTTGTTTTGTTATAAAACTGTAATAATGGAAGTAGGAAAGAACAACCTGAACCAGAAGAAACACTGATCAGAAACCTGAGATCCTTGTTCCTGTTCACATGCCAGATTGAATGTTTTTCCTAAAAAAAAAAAAAAAAATTGATCAAACTGAATTTACCAAAATTGGAGATGGTGGTGCATGTCAGAATGAAATTCAGTACAATACAAAATCACAGGATAAATGGAACAGCTTAGTGCGATCCAAACATGCCGATATGTCTTGCATCCTGACTACCTTTCTATATTTTAGCATATATTTGAATCAAGTCCCAGTTTGTCCATGAACAGCAAAGTTTCTTGCAACACACAGTACCTTTAAAATTTTTAAAAAACGCATTTAATTTATATAATAATTTAGGTTCCCACTTTAACAGGTCTTTTTTTTTTTTTTTTTGAAACTTGACAACGGCTGCCCAGTATAACTGAGGTCTTAAAATGAAGACTTTGAGCCTTTGAGGTACATATTTATCCTTTTTTCAATTGCAAAGTTTCTGTGCTAAATATACTCGCAATTGAAATAGAGGGATAAATATGTACCTCAAAGCCTTCATTTACAATTTGTTCTACAAAAGAGGCCGAAGAAGGCCCTGTGTTAACTGAAGACCATCAAAATCAAGATCCAATGGGCTGTTTCTGTGCAATTTTCTCATCAAAATCTGTTCTACTCTCTTGTATTTATATTTCGTTTGGCAAGTGTAGTAAGTTAAAGCGGAGTAAAACGTTAAATCACCTTAAATCAGTAGTGTTTGGTGGTAGTGAAGTAAATAGATAAAGTAAAGTTGATATAATATGTAAAAGATGTGAAATGTTGGTGATTTAGTTTACTACACCTATATAGCTGCGTTAACTTACTACACCTTGAATCACTTCCGTTTGGTGACTTAAAATTGATTTAAGAGCTTAAATCAATTTTACTACGGCTACCAAACGCAGTGATAAGATGTAAAGAATCGGACGGCCAGAAATCATCCAGAGTGTCTCCCCAAATTAAGACAAGACACAAAAAAACCCGAAACAAAAGCTTCGGCTCTGCTCCCCCCTCTCGTAACCGCCGGAACAAATCTGATCCGCTCATTTTACACTTCGGACAGGACCGTCCAATTTGGACGGTCCAGATTCACGGAGGACAGCACACTATGCTTGTATTACTGTAGAGGATACGAAAGTATGAAACCCTCGCCTTCCTCTCCTCTCCAAAAAAAACACAAAAAAGAGAGAAGAAATCGATCCTCTGCAATTCGGAGATCGATCGGACAACAATGGTGAAGATCCGGGGGAGCGAGCAGGAGACGGTGGGGTTCGCGAAGCTGCAGGGCGAGGGATTCGAGTACTACATGCAGACCTACTCGATCGTGATCGGCAGGAGCAGCAAGAAGCTCGGCGGCGAGGTCGACGTCGACCTGTCGGGCATCGTCGGCGGCGGCGGTATGAACATCTCGCGCCGCCACGCCCGGATCTACTACGACTTCGCGCGCAAGAGGTTCGCCCTCGAGGTCCTCGGGAAGAACGGCTGCTATGTCGAGGGGGTCCTCCATGTCCCCGGCTCTGCTCCTGTCAAGCTCGATTCTAAGGTAGTTCTATGATTGCATTGTTAGGTTATTGGTGTAATTAGGATAAACAATGCAGTAGATTGTGGTTTGTGAGGTAATGCACAATTTTTGTGCTAATTATGGACGCTAAGTAGTTATTGCTCATTGTTACAAGAGAAACATCTTGCGTCCATTGAAAAACCATTGAAAAATCGTCTATACGTCCATAGACATACATGTAATGTAACAAATATATCCCGAAATATAACATATGCATTCTGAAATGTAACCTATGGATACTATGGACAGTTTTTCTGTGGACGATAAGTATTACTCTTGTTACAAGATTGGATGTAGCTGTTACGAAATTTGTACTTTGTGGACGTATGGATAGTTGTTTCAGTGGACACTTGATGGATGCTTCTGTTATTTTATTTTGCTTTTTTAAGGTTCCTTTTAGAGTGTGATTTTAATGATTTTGTGGGTCCAACTGAAGAAAAGGTACGAGTAATGACAACACAATGCTTTTGCTTTTTTTTTTAATAGATAAGACAATTAACTGAAGCATTGGGACTAAAGGATGCAGGAAAAGGAAAAGAAAATTAGAATAAACCAAGAGATGAAAAAATTTGATAACTTTTATCGAATTGTAGGATCTGCTACAAATTGGGGATTTGCAATTCTACTTTCTCTTGCCGACACGATCAATATTTGATCCCCGACCGATACCGAGGTTAGGTGCTAACTTATACGTAACAGAGGAGGAAGAAGAAGATGACGAAGAGGCAACAGAAGATGAAGAAGAAGAGGAAGAGGAAGAACAAGGGGAGGATGATGAGGAAGGCGTCGGCGATGAGGAAATAGAGCCAGTTTTGATGAGGAAGCGGCCGAGACTGGTACCATTTGATGTGCAGATACCTGGTGGGATTGCTGCAGAAGGAAAGGCGGGCTCATCTGGGGTTTTAGGTCTGTATAGTCTCACTCTTTTAGCTACCTTCTCTCGTGTAAGTGCAATAACAATAGCAAAGATTTTTAATAATGCAAGGCATATTTACAGGTGTTGTGGTAATTAAGAAACCATGAAGATCTTTTTGTTTTTCACACTAGGTCATAGGAAAACAGTTGTTTTGCACACATATAAAGGCCTGAACGTACCATTACCTAGTGTTCATGAATCATGATTGGTTTGACCTCTCCGAGGTATAGAGCCACGGATGCTCCATCAGGCCACATGCTTACATCAGGCCACCATTTCAGATTCATCCTGCAGCCTATATTAATCCAATAGATGAAATAGATTCTCTTACTGTTTGATGGGTCCATAATGTGAGAATCTGAATTGTATTGTTGGTTTTGTTTGGGGGGGGTTCAAAAGAAAAAAAAGGTCATTTGAAATGGTATCATTAAAAACTGGAAGGTTAGTAATGTTTCGAAGCTTGAGAGGTAATGATCCTTTTTGTGGGGAAAGAGAGTTAGATAAAACTGTAACTTCAATCATGTTAGTTGGTCCAATCAGACTTGCACGTAGCAACAATTTCTTCTTTTCCTTAGATTGATTCAGCGTGTGTATTGTGTCAAAGATTCATTGAACTATTATTAATGTACTGTTCAGAATATTCTTACTACATTTCTCACCAATGTAAATACATCAAGAACCTTGTGAATTTATAATTTGGACAGAAATGGAATTGTTAAAAATAAATTTTCTTCACATTGCTGACTGATACTGATTTCTTTTTTATTGTTATTGTAGTTAAGAAAGGAGTTGACAGGGAAGCTGATAACAGGAAGCTATTACAGCTAGAAGAGAAAGATATAATTTCTTCAGTTGCCACAGTATTGTCAGATCTTTGTGAGCCCAGCGAATGGATGCCTATGGCGCAGCTACATGAAGAGGTCAGTTACTTTTCCCCCTTTGAGGACTATCATCCTATCTGGTAATTCCTTTCAGCTTGAATGCTTGGTTCATAAACGAACCTAAGACTACTATGTGGATGCCATTATAACAAGGTGTGATATGCCAACAGTGGGTAAAAGTCCTTGCTTTTCAAGATTAATGTGGCATCCTTAATTTGGATCCAGTGAAACAGTTAATTGAACGAAAATCTAATTTGTGGGTTCTCATTGAAGGAAAAGAAGTTTAGGGGTTCAAATGATCCAAGTGCATCATCAAAAGGCTGTATTCAGATTTATTTCCTTCTTTTACTTTCTGAAAAACCTCCCCCACTTTTTGTGTGAGGTTTATAACTTTAGAATACACATTTGTGCTATCATTGCATGTCTTATAAATGTTATTATTTATGTAAATTCCGTTGCAGATGTTTGAGAAATTTGAGCATGTATGGCATCATAGTAGAGTGCGGAAGTATCTCATGTCAGAAGATTACTTAGAATCTGAGACAAATGGAAAGCCATGGTACGGCCTTCTGACCCTTCTTAGGAAATACCCCGAACACTTCGTGATCAACACGAAGACAAAAGGAAGAACCTCCAACGAGTTTGTTTCCCTGGTGTCCTCGGTCTCCTAGAATGGTTGTTCCAGTTTACCTTCTCTACTTCATAGATTCAACTGGTTGGGTGATTTGTAAATTTTTGGTTTCTAGCATCGACGAAGAGCAAAAGATAAGAAATTTTGTAACATTCTTTACATGTAGAGGTTTCTTTTGAGTTCGATTCAGATTTCTTAGTGTAGGATTCACAATTTTATAAATTGTTGGCCCACAGTTAACTTGGTTAATCAGAATTTCAGATCATTACATGGGTTGTGTTGAAATATAAATTCTTTTGATGTGTATCCATTGTGTGCTTTACTTGGTTTCGATCCTGGTGCCTATGAAAGTGTAAACTTGTATTTATTTCTACGTTTGTAGCAAAATACAACTGGTGCTTGCTAGATATGCAAAAAAAAGATAATTTTGCAATGCCATGGATGCAAATTGTAGTTGTTTGTCAGCAAGTTTCATTTCAAACATTTTGGCGGTGAGAAGAGAGAACACTGTACAAAAAAGAAAAAAAGATGCCTATGTAATAAGAGGAGGGATCCGATAACCATAGGCATTGGTGCCTATGGCGATCACTTTTTTATTTATACATAAATTAAAAAATCTAAACCGTTAGATTTTATTCTATATTATCTCAATAACATATACATAAAAAATGATAAAAATTGTACATTGTTTCGATAGTCATCAAGAGAGGAGAAAAAATCATAAAACTTGAACCGTTGATTTTTGTTAACGCTTGATGCACATGTAAATAAAATCAAAATGATATAATTTTTTGTATGCACATAGAATATGATATATACAACATATTCTATCAATTAGTTTTGTTATTCAAGAATTTAAAATGTAGTTATTTAAGATTTAATTTCATGGTCACCGGTCACCAAAAACATGATTATTTGATCCCTCCTCGTATAATAAATAGCTAGAAACAAACAACCAAAGGATATCTGTTCTCTACAAAAGACATTTGAAATGTCAGTACTAAGTACTAACAGGAATATTAAATACTGCCTACTTCTGATCCCAGATTACCTTAACAATCCAAAGCAGCTGAAAACTTGGGGCCAATTTATATTATTATGAAAAAGCATTAGGTGGTTTTAAGTTTTTTATTAGGTACAGATTGGGGCAGGTATCTCCTTTGCATCAAATAGTTCCCAACCATATAAGACACGCACTGCCTTGTGTTGTTCCACTGGAAGAGGCCCGCACAGCACATGGGTGTTTTGTACTGGGGAAGACCATGTCTTCAAATAGTAAATTCAGAGGGCAGTTAACTCTATTTAATTCATTATGTCCTAAATTAAACCTCTGGTACACCAAATACTGAACATATTCTCTTTTTGAGAGTTATGAGCTGCTGTAGGGGGTATTTCTTATAAGTTTTTTGCAGTTTGTGATAATTTTTTTTGGGCATTTTTGTGTAAACTTGATTGTATATATATGTTTTTTTTTTTTTTTTTTTTTTTTTTTTTTTTTTTTTTTTTAAAGATGCATTCAAAGTGTATTTTTTTATCACTCAAAAAAGAAGGAAAAGCATTTTTGTGTCCAAATTTTGGTGCTCTTACAGAATTTCATCAAAGTGGAGCCCCATCTTGAAGACAGTGGTGGTTGGTCTTGGTTAGGCATCTAGTGGAATCTAAGACAAACCCTCCTGGTATTTATCCATTTTTCTGACTCTCCAACTGAGGAAAATGAGAAGATAAGAAGCAGAGAGAATCAAAAATGCAAATGAAATATAATATCTACAGTTGCCTAGGTACAATTCTCAAAAAAAAATATATATATATATAATATCTACAGTTGGCTAGGTACAATTTTGCTGAGGTTAATTTGGTGCCAAAATTGAACACTCAGCATGTTACTGTTGGAAGGAAGATGCATAAACTGAGGTCAGTCAGGTCAGTCAGGTCAAGTGTCTTTTCTTCCTTCCAGATCTACCATTACCATCATTAAAAAAGAGAAACATGTAAAGTCCACCCTGTATAGTAGGCCACCCATCCACCCCTCTCACAGTTCTGACACACGTGCATCCATGTGCTTAGCACAGTTGCATAGATATTTACTGGAAACCGTTATATATCTGTTCACTGAAAAATGATATTTGTTCATTACAAAAGCGGTGGACCAGCCAATAAGTGAAAAGGGTGGAAAATGATATTTGTTCAAACAGCATAAGCAAGGAACAACCAACAAACATGCATACTAGAAAGAGGTGAGCTTTTTCTCTTTATAGTTAAGGGGAGCTATGTTGTTTGCCCTTTTTCACAAAGTTGACCTTTCCATAATCATTTATCCCCTTTTGCACCTGCTCAGAGTTGAAAGTTGAAACTCACACACTTCCTTCCTTCCAGCCAGCCTTTCTCAACAACTCAGTACCATACTCTCTCTTATTCACACTCTTTTGATCTTTTCACTACAATGCACACCACCACCATTCCTCCCTCCCTTGCAGCTCTGATCACTGGTAGTCTTACTGGCAACAAGCAACAATGCTGTCCATTTCACTCCTCATTCTATCATTGATCTCCCTGTCTGTCTCACAAGAACAATGTAGGAACTCTGATCAAGTGAGAGCAGGCTACTGGCTCTCCAATTCAAACCATTACTCTCCATTGAGCAGCATAAACACCTCTTTGTACACTCACCTTTACTACTACTCTATCTCAGTGGACTACAACCAGGCCACTGTGTCGCTGCCTTCGTCCGACGAGGTGCCATTTTTCAAGGAATTCTCTTCGACGCTGAAATCTAGAAATCCATCTCTGAGAACCTTGGTCTCGGTGTCTGCTGCGACGCAGTTCTCGTCGATTGTCTCTAACCAGAATCGCCGTGAGAAGTTCATTGATTCGGTTATTCGAGTAGCCCGTGAAAACGGGTTTGATGGCCTTGATTTGTCGTGGCAATTCCCCGGTTCATCTGCTGACATGCCGAACCTCGCAGAATTTCTCACGGAATGGAGATCCAAAATCGATGAGGAAAATCAGACGTCATTACCGCCTCTCCTCCTAACTGCCACTTTGTACTTCTCAAACCATATTTTCGATATGTTGGATCAAAATCTTGATTACCCGATTGAGGCGCTTTCGTACAACCTGGATTGGGCAAACATCCTCTCATTCAGTTTTCGCAGAACTACCAATGTTACGGTTTACGATGCACCATTATATGACATGTCATCCCATTACTCAGCAAGCTACGGAATCATCTCCTGGTTAGATGCCGGTTTGCCACCGTGCAAAATTGTGATGGGGTTGCCTCTATTCGGGAGGTCTTGGATCCTTAGGAACAAGGCAAAGAATGGATTGGGGTCTCCAATCGTCGCTGCAGGACTGAAGCAAAAAATGAGCAATCACACGGGGTTAATAGCGTACTCGGAGGTTGCAAATGTATCAAAGGATCCAAGCATCAGCATTTCGTATGATAACAAGTCAGTGGCTGCGTATATGTTTACTGGCAGCATGTGGGTGAGTTTCGACAGTGTTGAGGTGGTTCAACAGAAGATAATGTTCGCGTTGCAGTACCGGTTGCTTGGTTACTTCCTCTGGCCAATAAGTTTCGATGACCCCGGCTACAGTGTGTCAGATCGAGGTGAGTTAGTTGCTCGATTTGTTATTAATACCTTGTAATTCTAAATTTCAAGTTACAAGTTAGAAAAAAAATAAATGAACTTCAGAAATCCACAGTTTCCAATTCAAGAATTTGCCATAATTTTGATCACAGTAATGCTAATGAAGAGTATACCAGTAATGGCTTATTCCTACTGTCATTTCTGGTACCAATATAGATGCAATCAAATCCCCATGTTTACTAGTATCTGATAAAACCGGGTTTCTGATGCAGCTTCACAGACATGGCTCCAGTACCGCGACTCCTTGATCTTTAAAGAAGGGAACATGTTCGGGTATGGTTTCGGGCAAACAGAGGCCCCGTCGAACTCCACATCCCACGAACTCCATCCGTCGCACGCATCCAGATTGTCGGATCACAATTTACTTCTGTTTCTCTTATTCTTTCTATTCTTTTAAAATAGAGAGCTGTAGGCAAATGTTGTAAAAACAGGCTTTTACATGAGAAACTTGTTCTACGAGTTTTGCAATTTTTATGCATCTTTTAAGCACGTTTCTTTACCATAGTAAATATATTTGGTACTGAAAAGTGGAATAATATTTGATGGCCCAGTGATTTTGTTTTTATTATTTTATTTTATTTTTTTTAAGTTTGTTATACGTTGACAGGAAGTTCTGATTTCTTTTTTAAATTCCTCCAAGACCAAATGGTGTACAGTTAGGGGTGT
The DNA here is from genome assembly GCA_030179965.1 of Cyperus esculentus. NCBI lineage: Eukaryota > Viridiplantae > Streptophyta > Magnoliopsida > Poales > Cyperaceae > Cyperus > Cyperus esculentus. The sequence continues at coordinate 2,734,083 of JASGLE010000044.1, forward strand.
AAATGAGCCAAGCCGAGTTAGGCTAAGATCAAAAAGTTAACGAGCCAAAAACACAAGCTCAAGATTGGCTCGTTTAATTAACGAGCTAACTGAGCTGTCTCGTTAAGCTCATTTATTTTTTTAATAATAAAACTTTAAGTATGTTATATCAAAATTTATATAAAAATCAACAAAAGGACTAATAAAAATATGTTCTTACACATTTTACATAACAATTTCATATATATTAGACAATGTGTTCTATAATATATTAATAATTTACAATAAGAGCAGTACGAATTGTAATTAGTAATAATTTATCGAGCTAAACGAGTTTAACGAGCCGAGCCATGCTAAGCTCAAACTCAGCTCGTTAGCTTAACAAGCGAGCCTAATTCGATCAGATCCTGACCGATCCACGAGCTCAGAGTTTTTTTGCCAACCCTATGTACAATACTCAGACAGCAACACTATTTTCATTAAAATTATTATGTTCCTAAGTGAATCACTGTTCCATCTCTCGCCATCCTTTTTTTCCCCCTAAATTCTGTGTCAACAATGCATCAAAATTACAATATGTACATTAGTACAGTACCTCTACCAATGAAGGTTATAACTAGAAGATTGCATCAAGGGGTGGGCAAAATAGGCACCAAGGGTCAAAAATGTGATTGCTACATAAGGTAACCGCAAAAACTCCTTGTAATAATCTTCTGGCAATTTCTGACGACCATCGAGAATCGCTGCAAAAGGAATAACACTTGTTCTCTTCTTTAGAACTTCAAAGGAGTCTCCGTAACGAATAGAGAGTCGTCGATCTCCATTCCAGACCCCGAAAAGATGGTGCGCTATTAAGCCAACAGACGCTGAGATTGCCACGGTGTTGCCGATCCAAAGTGTGTGCGCCAAGCACCAAATTACTTGACCTACCATCTATAATAATAGAAACAAAAAAGAAAAAAAAAACGTGTTCAAATTGGTGTCCTGTTTGCAATCACAACCAGTGTTGACACTTAATTTTTACAAACATTTCCAATTCATAAACTCTAATTTGGTTGGCATTTTGGTTCAATGGACCTACGAGAACAAACCATCAAATATCCAAAAAAAGTTTTCTTCCATCACTCCATCTAACAGTTTGGATTGCTTGTAAACATTTCTAAGATTTGGTTTACTGGCAAAATGATTTGCATCATGGGAATCTTCAGCAAATTAACAAACAATGTTTTGTAAATAATCAATTAGTCCTCCTAATATATGTCAGTACTCATTACCCAATTTGGACCAGTATAATAATTCTAGATGTCATAATCAATAGTTTACCTGAGGATGCCTGGTGATGCGCATAATTCCAGTCTCCCAGAGGTGCATCTTTGGTTTATCCACGGCCGCAACTTCCAATAGATTAAAAGTTGAAGGGTACAAAAAGAAAAAGGAGATGAACGACGAAACCCATACTAGCTCATGTACACCGGGCACTGCCTGTACTTGCCATAATTGTGTACCATCGTATCGGTGATTGATGAAATATACCTACAAAAACTAAGTCTGCTTACATGAGAAATTTATCAATTGTTGGCATTCTCCTCTACGCATCTCCATTACAACTCAAATTTTTGCACTTTATTCTTGTGACATCCTCATGTACACAAAACTTCGTAGAAGTTTTATTTTGAAATTATGAAATCTAAGCCTCATAATTTGAACTGAACACTTAAATTATCTAAAAATCATAACAATAAATAAGGAAAGAAATATACTGCAAGGGGAAAGAAAGATAGAAAAGGAACTTACGATTGTAGATACTGCTAAAGGGAGGGATATTCCTGCAAAAAGCACACGGAATGCTCTCTCTCCAATAAGTTTCTCACCTTGATCGCGTAGACTGGCCAAACCACTATGCACCAAAGCAAATATTGCCATTAAAAGCAGCATCGTGACCTATTTATTATAGAAATTTCTCAGTAAAAGTTCAACCAAACTCAGTATTCGACACTTGGATTGGCAGATGCATGAAGTTCTCTAGGATAAACCTTTACAATATTTAAATTAGATAGATCACAAAAATAAGAGCGTCAACTTGATGGTATATGAAAAGTTGAAAACCTACTTCGCACACACAGATATGTTTACAAAAATCCATCACCATGGGCATCTAAATTTCAAAATTTACATAAAAGACTTAACCACAACTGCTAAGTATAGGTTTACCAAGTTACCAACTTTCAGGGGGGCTTCAGTATGAGGCCCAAAATGTAAGGAAACAATTAGCACAGAAAGACAATATAATTCTATGGACGTTGCTTCCACGCTCACACTCAGATAATAATTTTATCAGTTACAGATGGATCTCATAATGGGCAATATTCATTTATGATCGTCAGATCGAAAAGAAAATCTTTTTGGTGAGAGTATTGGAGTAAGATTCAATACGAGTATGTCCGGTACCATACCATACCAGTAAAATTCAATACCAGTACCATACCAGAGAACACCACCCACCTCAGGAGAACCCGAGACGCCCGAGACCGACTCAACAAACGCCGTCCCGAACCCAGTAGAGGGATCAATCCAGAGAACATTCAGGGCCAGCAGCACAGTGCCCAGGATGACAGTGAAATAGACCCAAGAAGAGATCTTCTGCTCCCCTAACCGGAAAGCAGCCGAGTCCTCCCCCAAAACAGGCTCTTCCGGAGTTGGGTCCTCCTCTGTTTCCCTGCTCCCCACCGAGGAAGAGTTGGTGATTGTTCTGTGGGGTGCCAGATAAGTGACCAATTTGGGATGGGGAAGAAGAATTGGGGATGGTCTTTTTAGAGGCAGAGAGTGGGGTTTGTGGTTGTGGCGTGGTGAGAGGTGGTAGAGGTGTGGAGGTGAGGTGGAGAGGAGGAAGGATGCCATTGCCTTCTGCTTCTCTTTTCTTTCTTTTCTTTCTTTCCCACTAATCCAGTGCAGTGCAAAGAAGAAGAGAGAGCTCAGGGAGGAGGATTTATTATCTGTAAATAAAAAAGTTTATAAAATTTGAATCAGGATGAATTTGCAAAGAGAAATTATCTTTGCACCTTATCTATCTCCAAACCAAATTGATAATATTTTCTTTTTCTTTCTCGTACTCTCATAAATTCTGAGTACACTTTTTTTATTCTTGATGTTTCTATTGTACATATACAAGTATTTTGTTTGATTGAGGATGTGAATTGCAGCCGGTAAAAATGATATGTTGTATCTGAAAAAAAAATTTTAACTAAAAATGTATTAAGGTACGGTTAAGAGGTTTTTTTAAGGGATGTAGTTATCGACTCCCATTTGCCAAATGGTGAATTGTTAATATTTGGGCTTATTTGTATAATGGGCCGAGATTGGTAGCAGACAGAGATTAAAGCGTTTCATGGGCTGGGCTTGCAAGAAAGAAAGAAGACCTTTTCTTGTTCTTTGTTTTTTCAGTTTTCACCAGCTGAAAGTTCTCTTCTTTTTCTTTGTTTCTATTTTTTTTTTTTTTTTGAGATAAAGATGAGGGTCAAGTCACTTAAATTTAAATGTCTATAAAATACCCTCTATCCAGGTTTCGAACCCGCGACCTCCCACAGGAGAGCGTTGCCCTTAGCCACTAGACCAAAGGCTGGTTCTGTCTTTGTTTCTATTCTTTTTGTTCTTTTTGAAATTGTCTCAGATTACATGAATTCTATAATTTTGGTAGACTAGAATTAAGTAGTTTTGGGGCTTCTATGGTCTTATGATTGTAAAATATTTCCCAAATGAAACCTTTTAGAATATGCTTATCTAGTATATGGATATATCTAAACAACAGATGACACAAAAAAAAAAAAACCTAAAGACAAATTAATCATTACATAATTGCATATTGTAATATTGGGTAATTATGGAATTTAGCCCATCTCGTTCTTTTTGCAGTTACTGTCCTGTGCAGATAATTTGCAATGATATGACATTTTCCTATTTAGACTCCTGTATATGAATCGACCATTTCTTTTCTTTTTTTTTTTAGCACTGCAACTCTTAAGTTTTTTTTTTATATTTTTTTTGCCATAAAAGCATAGGACAATTATATAGTATTCTTTGTATGGTCCAAAGCAGATAACTAATTTTTTAGATTGAAAATAAAGAATAAATTATATATATATTTTTAGCAAAAAATAAAACTAGATGCTAAGAGCTCTTCAACTATTACTTTCAAAAGATGATAGATTAAAATTTGTGCAGGTAAACTCAACGAATAGAGCGCGTCCTCTCAAAAAAACCACAAAACTTCTTCGTCTAAATTAAAATTTCGTGGTGGGGAGGGACTACTTCTTGCCCTTCCCGCCGCATCTTGTTATTCCTACTTCCTTGATGATAATCTTCTGGGTGTTGTTTGTTGTTTTGTTGATATTTCGTTCGTCCTTTCGTCGAGTATTCGTCCGTTTTTTCGTCGCTCTTGTTTTTTAACAAGAGTATTTAGTCTTTCTTCATTTGAAGTGTTGTACCATGAAAAACTTTCGAGAAGACAGATGTTGCTTCAACTTCAATAAATTAGTTTAAAGATTGAAGTTTTACGGAGCGCTTAACAACAATTCCGGTCCATGCAATCAAAGCCGATGCGATTCATCAAAGCCGATAACTTCGATAAAGGAACTTTATGATTTTTCAAATTAATCTCTAATGTTAGAGATAAATTATATTTATCTATGTATGTAATCACTTCTTTTGAATGAAATCCGTTGCCTACGGGCCTTTGATGTTAAAAAAAAAAAAAAAAAGATGATAGATTGAAAATAAAAAATAACGGTTCTTTTGGAAGTTGGAACTAAGGATAATCCAGACTATTGCCCTTTAATAAAATAATCTGATAATGAGTTAACGAGGACATAAATGATATTAATAGTAATTAAACTGCTGGTGCAGCATGAAGTCAATTTAAATATAGGGAATTAAGGGCCATCACTAAAAAGCACCAAAGTATGAAAATAAGTTTTGATTATGTGATAGAGAGTATGGTGAGGATCTATTGACAACAATTGATCATGATTTTAAAAAATTGTAAATGCTATTTTTTTTTAATAAATGGACTGTGATTCAATTTATGCAACTTAAATGTAAATTAACACTCCATCAAATTTAATTAAGTTGGACCCTTATAAAGTTCATGGTTTATTAATAAAATATTAAAATGATAAAACTTACCAAAAGTCGTCACTAATTTAACATATATGACATCAAAGTATATTTTACTTATCAAATATAAAAAAAAAAAATTAAAATTGGCATTTACAATTTACCAAGTGACGATTTAAAAATTAAAAAAAATATTTACATTTACGACCTTTTTTGGCATCTTATATATTTCAGCTAAGATCATAAAAACAGTTGTGTCATTTTCGATCAGGATATATAATATAACAAAGTATGTGCCCATTTTGGTTCATCATGAAAAAAAAATTCCCGGCATGGAAGGACCACAGGAGCAGCAATTATTGAATTTTTCAATTGCCAGTTATGAAAGTAAGAACAAATTTGCAATGGAGGAGGTGGAGCCGCCTGGCCAACTAATTTTCAATGTGTAACATGCCATCATGCACATGCCATATATTTATCATATCATATCACCTAGCATTTCATAGTTTTTTAGAAAAAACATTTTGGGTCTGTTGAAAAACCGTTCATACATCCTATAGACGTGTACGAGATGTAATAAATATATCCTGAAATGTAACAGATGCATCCGAAAATGTAACATATGAATGCTATGAACAACTTTTCTATGGACAGTAGATATTACTCTATTTTTTTTTTTTTCTTTCTTTGAGGATATATATCACCTAGTAGCATTTTGCCTGGTGAGAAAGTAACAAGTGTGACCGTGTATGTATTGCTAGTTCTGATTCTGATATAAATCAATATTGTACCTGTTACATAACAATCTATCCATTCTGTTTAAATAGTACATACAAAGAATGCACATAATTCTGTCAGTTTTGCTTCTAAAAAAATCTTAGATTTTTTTGTAAGAGAACCAAACAAACTGTTCAGATTTTTATGTCTCATATTATAACCAAAATGTAACTAAGAAAAAATCTAAACAATTGTTTCAGTACTAAAACGAGAGTGTCTAACTCTATGCATGTGTGCTATCTCTATCAGAGAACTGTGACTTGCCATGTTGCAGGGAATCTGCAACAGAAAACCACAGCTGGTAACACTTAAATAATTTCACACAGATTTCATTTCCTTCTGCACAACAACATGCATGTATACATGTTCACATTGTGTCATTAAAGTTAGTGCCATGCATGTTTCCAGGAGGATACTCTCAAAAAAAAAAAAAAAAAAAAAATGTTTCCAGGAGGAAATCAAATCAAATCCCCAATTTGTCAAGGAGGACAAATTAGGCTTCACAAAATAATAATCAAGTGATAGGTTTTTAATTCTTCAATCATATGAAAGATCTTGATCTTGTGACACTTTTGACTTTCTGTTCTAAATTGTAAAGGAAAAGTGGAAAACAAACAAACAAAAGGAACAAACAAACAAACAAACAGGCATAATGATTGGCAGCAAAGGCATTTCATGTTGGAATTTCTTTGACCTTTCTTGAAAAGCTTAGGCAGAAGCTTCTTGGACTTCATGAATGATTCCATGTACATAGTAATTAAATCATTCATGGTGTGATAACAAAGTTATTTGGTGGGTTTTGTTATTGTGCACTAAATTAATTGCAAAATTCTGTTTTCCCTTTTTTTTCCATAAAAATATATTTTTGCTTAATTTTAAACATTTTGATGAGATTGATGTGGATCATATAACAATGAGTCCGTATGTGCTGTTATTCTTAGGGATAACAGGACCCTGTTATCCCAATCTGGACCGTCAGATCAAAATGAACGGTTCAGATTGATACCGAAGTACAGTTTTTGAAGGGAGGAAAGATTTTTCTAAATGAATCTGATCCGTTTATTTTGATCCAACGGTCACAGTTAGGATAATAGGGTCCTGTTATCCAAAATTAGGATAACAGGTGAATCGATTCCATATAACAATAACATTCTACTATACTAGAGAGCTACTATTTTTAATTATTGAAATATTACTTTTCTCTTATCACCTTTTTTTTTTTTTTTTTGAGTAACCTTATCACCTTTTCCCAATGAAACATCTTCAAAATTAATGTTCCACCTTGCAAGCATATCTTTCTTAAATACAAAAAAAATAATGGTACACCAGTAGAGTAGATCCCCCTTTGACCTTGAATGAAACATTGATTGGTTCACACAAAAACCAACTGCACAGGTTAAAGAAACAATTTCAATTCATAGGGAGCAAGTTTATAAATGACCACATAAATATGGGGTACCCCAAACATGCAACAAGTATACATGGAATCCATATCTGCTATTATTGCAAGAAAATAACAGGATCCTATTATTCCAGCCTCAACCGTTAGATTAAAACAGACAGACCAAAAAGGCCCAATTAGATAATAGGTTTTTTTTTTTTTATAAATATGATCCATTGATTTTAATCCAACGGCCCAACAGAAAATAATAGGGTCCTGTTATCCTAAATAGGATAACAGGGGATTTGAATTCAGTATACATGCATCTCTTATCTATCTCTGTATATATGTATGTTACAACCTAGCTACTTAATTGAACTCTTAAATGCTCCTCATCCAACCTCCACCAAACTCTTTGGCGCTTTGGTTGGTTGGCCATGTCAATTTCTCACTAATGCACCCCATTAATTAATTAACATGATCTGAACTAGCTCCCTTTTCCTCATGGCACAATCAATGATCCCTTTTTCCTTTTCCTATTTTTATAGTAAAAAATAAAAAGGAGAATTTAAAATGATAAAAAAAAAATTCAACCAATTTTTGGTGCTAATGAATTGTATAACTTTTTCTACATTGAACAGGAATAATTATAGCCCAATTTTGATAACTAACTATATATATATATATATATATATATTTTTTTTTTGTTGGGCCCATAAAGTGGATATATATCCACTTCCACTGATATCACTGAAACCATGAAACCTGAGTAGTTAAAGGTACCAAACCTCCGGACTCCGGTACCAATCACAGAAAGATACCAAGTACATGACATTACATCCAACAAACAAAATGTCTAATGTTCTACCCTGCATCCAAGCCTATCTCACTGGTACAAAACATTAGACACTCAAGTTCATCTACTGAGGCATCATTTTGATCACTGCTGGGAATGAATCCCCTGCCCAATTATATTCAGAGATTCCTCTTCTTAGATCTTCCTCTCTGACCATCACCATTGTTGTAGTTTATGTTAGTGTCAATTCATTTTTTTTTTTTTTTATGGTGAATACATATTTCCTTGCAGGATGCTTCTCTATGAATCGACAGATTCCACTTCCTCAGTTAATATATGTGTTTTTTTTAAAAGAAAAAAAAAGTCTGAATCCTGTAGTGTTTTCACTATTTGATTTTTCATAGATAGAGAATTTGAAACGAACTACTGAAATGAATTCTAGCTTAATTCGTTTGCATTTCTTTATGACACATTGACACTCCTTGTATAATAATAAAATTTAGAACAAAAATAATAATAATAATAATAAAGCATTTGTTTTAGAAATGCATATGATTTCACAAATAAATTGATTATCTGTTTTTAATTAGCAAAGCAACAAAAAACCAACAAACCTTTTCAGAGAGAGCTCAAAGTTGTTAGTCCTATCCTTGAGAGCTAAATTAAATAAATATCCTATTCCCCTATCATAATTTCTTAACTGAAAAACAATGGTAGTACCAAAATTATGAACATTTTGTTAGTAACTTCACTGCCTAATGGATAGCCAAGCAGAGAGCATTATGACATCATTTTGTTATCTTCTACATGATTAATATATGTTAACAAGCAGACCCCACACCTTCAAATCACAAACAATTACAAGGCAGTATGATTATAAAAATAACCTGGGTTTCCATAAACTGAAAGCTGTCATACATACAAGACCAAACATAACTCAGAGAAATCTGAATTAAACAAAGCAAATTGTCATGTCAAATGCCAACATATATACCTGGACCTTGGAAGAATATATTACACAGTATAAATGTATAATACCATCTTACTTACATCACCTTTTTTTTTAGCTGAGATTTACACATTTGAAGCAGATTGGAGATATCAGAATATTATCAAGAACAATATATAACACATATAATAATGTCTTTCAACAAAGACCAAAATGCAATTTCACAGATGTATCAATATATCAAAAAAAAAAAAAAAAAAAAATTAACCAAAGAAAAAACAAAAAAACTAACCAAAGGAAAAAAAAAAAAACACATGCTACCAATGGCAAAACATTCCCTTTTCACAATTAGACCAGCATTTTTCTCAACACACTCAAATTACCCATATAAAAGATAAAAGACTAATTAATTAATCAAGCTGAAAAATCAACAAACACAAATTAACTATAGATTGTTTGTTTGTTTGTTCAGAGCATATAATATAACCTAGAGGTGGCAACCGAAACAATTGCACGTCCTCGGCGTGAAGGAGCAGTACCCGAACGGCCGATTCGGGATGTTGCAGTTGATGGCATAACAGCAAGGAGATGGCAAGCACAGGCCTCGGGGCCCACCGCAACAGGTACACACGGAACAGACGTGGAAGCTCCCGGTCAGCCGCCGTGCCCTCGACTCCTCTATCAGTATCGACCGGTGTACTGGCTGCGGTACCAAGTTAAAACCCTGCCAAAATTTTGACCTTTCAGCTTGTCATCATGAAATTGACCAAAAAGAAAAAAAACCCAACACAGAAATTGAGAAAAGAAGTGACCTTTGCTAAGGAGGGGGAGAGAATGGTGAAGAACCCAACAAAGAGGAGGAGGAGGAGGGGGAGGGGTCTGGAGAGAGAGGGCATGGCTGGCTGTGTTGTGTGAGTGATTGGGAATGGAGGGGAAAGAGAGGGAGGGAGGGGGAGTGAGACAGGAGGAGATGGGGGGGTTTAATTTTGGGGGTTGGAGAACTTAATACTGTGTTGGGCAGGCATCAGGCATCAGTAGAGAGTAGAGACCACAGAGAGAGTGAGTGAGTGAGTGAGTGAAGGGGGTTGGGTTGAGGGTTTTGGGACTGAATGGGGGGCCATGAAGGTGAACTGGTGAAGTAGTAAGGTAGACTGAGGAGGAGTGCTCATCCTCTGTAGCCTGCATTGTGTAGTGCAGGATATGAACCGTTAGATCATCTCGAGATCTGAGCCAGCACAGATCATTCAGGATGTGAATTATTAGATCATCTCGAGATCTGAGCCAGCACAGTTCATCCAGGATGTGAACCGTTAGATCATTTCGAGATCTGAGCCAGCATAGATCTTAAGATGATCTAACGGTTCACATCCTGCATTATACAATGCAGCGCTACAGAGGATATGAAATCACTGAGAAGAGTTGCTTCTGTAATCAAATAGTTATTGGAAACATCATGCGTCCACTAAGATATCCGTCCATACATACATCCATAGAGCATATATAAGAGTACTTGTCCTCCGTGTACAATGCAGTACACGATTATCAGCCGTTGGATCATCTCGAGATTTGTGCAATGCAATACGTTAAGGGATATATGAATTGAGAGCATAATTAAAGGGTGTAACGATTGGGATTCACATCCGCTGCCATAAAAAACTATGGCACATTCCTGCCATAGTTTTCTTGTGACTATGAAAACGGGACCCTCATTTAAAAAGCACCCCTTATATAAAAAATTTAGGTCGTTAAAAAAAAATCTGACGGTTCCTATTAACTATGGCAAGTTCCTGCCATAGTTTTTTATGGCAGCAGACACGGTACCTTAGATGTAACAATTACCTCCAACGTATAACATTTAGCGCTCTACGGAAAATCCTGGAACTCACTCAATAGTTATCAGATTACTGCTTTTAGGTTCTTCCAACTGATGGTTGGACTTGGAGAGTTGAGTTGAGTTGGGCTCTCTCAAATACAAGTTCTTTGTAGGGTTATAAGTACAGTAACAGCAGCAGAGAGGAATCAATGCAATGCTTATCCTAATTTAGGTTACAAGTTTAGTACATTCTTGATTAAGACTGTCAAGTGCTATATTTTCCCTTTCCCTTACTGGTTTGTTGACTTGCTGGGTACCGTTACTACTGTACCATTAGTAGGTTTCGGGAGAACATGCATGATGCATCTTAATTTGATGGGCAAAAGTTTAGCCCATAATAAATGCAGTTTTATTTATTGCATTATTATTCAACTACTCACTTGTTAATCACGGTTGTTAATTTATATAGGAGGAATCATATGCCTGCCTGGCAATTATTGTCAAAGCAGTTCAGTTAACAATTAAGTCACTAAAAAGGAGAGGTTTAATATATGAGTGGTTCTGCTATAGATCGGCGAAGTAACCTTTCATTTTAAATTGAACGGTTCTTATCAAACATTTCACTTTGATTTTATATTTAAAAGACATATTGCGACTATCCGATTATAAAAAGCAATCTAAAAGACATATCCGATCCATAGAAGAATTAGCCTTTATATAGTGTGCTGCAAAATTCTGATCTCTTGTCAAGAAGGAAAACAATCTATTTTGGGCTGGGTTGCAAACTCGTCGCACTAAAAGATATTAGCGAGTGGCGACAATCTAACTTGGGACTGGGATGAAAGAAACTTGTAATGGGCTAAATTTTGTCACGTTCAAGTTCAACCATGTTCTAAATCATGACATCATTATGCCCAACAGAATCCTCAAAAATACTTACTATTTAAAGGTTAGGGAGAATGGTGCTCCCTCATTCATTTGGAGCTGGGAGCCGTCCGATCAATACTTCAACGGTTCAGATTGATGGAAAACTTATAATGTTTCTTAAACTTTTTAAAGCCATTAGATATGCATCGTGATGTATTATATTTGTGATGTGCGGATAAGATAGCATTGGAGTGTATTAATACAGTTATGCACCAACATATTGTCGTTGAGTCTATTGTGTACGATTTGAACCAAATATGAATATAAATATAAACGATTAACTGGACCCTAAAAATAATTTCTGCTGTTTTTCACTTTTACTCTTATTTTGCCCATACAATTGAATTTCTACGATGTTAGCATAAGCACAATTTTATTTCTTTCTGCTTCTCATAAAATACATTTAGTGCGTTTTTTCACTAAAATATAATGCATTTCTTTTTTTTTCTTTTTTTTTGGGTGATTATTATATGAGATGATACTTTTGATAGATTGTATGAGGTAATTTTTATGTTGTCTTTTTTGTATGTTCTTTCAATTGTTTTGCTTAATATTTTTTTTCTACAAATAATTCATTGAACTATGTATTGTTATTTTTTTTAATTCAAGTGCCGATATAAATTATTTGCTTCACATAAAATACATTTAAAGCGTCTTTTCACTAAGATATAATGCATTTCTTTTTTTCTTTTTTTTGTGATTATTAAATGAGATGACACTTTTGATAGATTGTAAGAGATAATTTTTATGTTGTCTTTTTTTTTCTTTAAGTTCTTTCAATTATTTTGCTTAATTTTTTTTTCTAGAAATAATTACTATGTATTGTTATTTTTTTTAATTCAAGTGCGATATATTATTTGATTGAAATTAATTCATAAAGACTTCAATCCCGCCGCGAAGCGCGGGGGTTTATTCTAGTATACCAAATTCTTATTCGATCCTGCAAAATTGGACTGAATCAGATCATATTAATTGGGTGCGTTTGGATCATGCAAGGATTAGTGTAAGAATAGAGGATTATTCAATAGTAGACAAGATTAGTGGAAAAATAGTGATTTTCGGATTAGCTAAAGAATAGTTGAAATTTGATACTATTTGGAATAGTAAAAATGTTGTTTGGATTGTATGTTTAGAATAGTGATGGATGGTTGAAAATAATAGTAGCTAATCCATGTTTTACAAAGAATAGTGAATCGGTAGCTATTCTCACTAATTTGGATTAGTTGTTGTGTGTTTGGATCATGCAAAAGTTAGAAATAGTTTACTAATCCGATTAAGATTAGGATTTAGAAAGGGGCAGTCGCTTTTTGAATGAAATAAACACAGTAAAACCTCGCTCAAAAGCTTAAAGCAATCAGTAAAATACTAAAAATAGGACTGGATTCATTAATTAACTTAACCATACATCACAATCATACAGAATTGGATTGAGACTACAAACAAAAAACCTCCAAGTGATTAACAGATTGAGGCTTATTATACGTTTTTACGAAAAAGAGAATTGAAAAAGCAAGAGACGCATGCCAAACTCAATGGAGGTGTTCAAGCTTCAAACTAGCAGCAAGGACTTGTGTGAGAGTGAGAAGCTCACAACATCAGTTAACTCTTTGGGGACTCTGGATATGCTGGCACCAGCACACTTCGGATCGGGATCACCTGCTTTTCTAAAAAGAAAAGCAGGCAATGCTTTTCTTGATCCGACTGTTGAGAAACACCGAAGTACGTTGAGATCATTGCAACAAACACTGAAGTACTTTGAGATCGGTGCGACAACCGATCCCAACCGTCCGATCGGAAAAGCAGACTCTGCTTTTCTGAAAAGAAAAGCAGCGGATTCCGATCTGCACACTTCAGTTTAGAATCTCGATATACGGGACTTGACATCCCCTGAAACAACGATCGCATCGGCGAGACTTGCGCTCGACAGTAGCCCAATACGAGCTTGAAGAAGAGTTTGTACGCCCTGCACCTCCTTTTTCTGCTCCGTTTTTGGTGCCTTACCATTTCCAGGAATTCGGGAACTTCACTGGCCGCTAAATTTACTCTGCGAGAGATGCTAAATATAAATATTACATACCAGCCCATGTTAATTTGCTTTGTAAGTTCATCAGCTAGACGATGAGGATATGCCGTGAAAGGAAGACCCACTATTCCATAAATCAGCATTTTCCAGACAAGAGAAATATTCGTCGAGTTAGATGGCATCACGGCGCCCTGAACCGAGCTTTGCGGATCTGGACCGGTGGATTGGTTCTTATACTTTCGAAGCGCATCCTCTCCTTCCTGTGCTACAGTAACAAACTTCTGCTGCATCTCCCGCAACGACTCGTTATCAATATCATACTTCTTACTCTCCTCAATCGCGCTCTTTATCTTGAGTACCTTCCACTCGAGCTCTTCAACTTTGTCAGAGACTCCGCTTAGTTCGTGAAACTTATTTTTGATGAATGATGCAGCTGTACCGACCACCTCCCCCACCACTGCGGGTACAACATTCTCCGCCATGTTTAAGACATGTCAGTGGTGATAGGGGAAAGCTAGCCAGGGTTTGAAATTGATGATGAGTTTTAGTTGAAGCTCTTAGGCCGCTATAAGTAGACGAGTTCAACTTGCAATCTTTTAAAAATGGAAAAGTATGAAACGCCACGCGTTTCGCCCCCCAACATAATCCATGACTTGGGCGGTAGGGGGTGCCCACTGCGTGGGACCCGCATGTCAGTGAAAGCAAGAGATGTTGGAGGGCAAAGCGAGGGGCACTGTATCAGCTTCTGAGTCCTACTTTGAATCCCCCCATTATCCCAAGAAATTACAAAGAAACTTCAATGCAGCTTCCCCTAATAGTAAAACAAAGCGCAACTGGCACTATCGGTCAATTAGAAAGTTTCTTTGGTTAATCTTCTTATGTCAGAAATGTCAACAGACGCTGCCAATGACTTATTAAATTAACAATATCATCTTAAGTGTATTCCTTTCTAGAGTTCCCAATTTCTCAGAGGATTGTGTTTCCTTGAACTATATATTATCCTAAATTAAGATTCAATAGAATTGGTAAGACCTTAGAGCCTACTTTTTTCAAAAAAAAAAAAAAAAAAAAAAACAATATCATCTTACATCAGCTTCATAAGTGGAATTACCAGTTACCACTATATATACATGTATGCAGCACAACAAACCCCATCATCTAAAGTAAACTATCAATCAGTCTATTTCTGAGCAAATTCATAAAATTAGCTTGCAATATCTTATCAATATCCGTAAATCCATCGCATTTCACAACCCTGTGAAGTCATATTCTGACATGTATGGACCCTCATTTATGTACTGTTGTGTTACGTTCGCGCCACAGCATCCAGCACCCTTACAAACACACTACACCCGATAACTTGAACAGCTCTGATTATGATTACCACCACTACATTACCGGCATGCTTATTAGTCTCCGAAAGTCTAAAGTGACAGGAATACACAATATTATGTCAGCATGAATGCCATTCTGATGTGGAATCGCAAAGAGTGTGCTTCTCGGCTTCTCCCACCAAATTTTCACTCTTTACGCCTCTCGGTTTTACGTAGAGGTGGCAAATTTTGATACGGCCCGAAAAACTCGTCCGACCCGAGTTTCAGGGAAAGTCAAACTGACCCGAACCCGACCCGACCCGACCCATGTTCCAGGGAAAGTGAGACTGACCCGAAACCGACCCGACCCGTGTTTTAGGGAAAGTCAGACTGACCCGAACCAGACCCGACCCGACCAGAACCCGACCCGACCCGAGAATAGAGGTGCAAAATCTGATCAGAACTGAAAAACCCGCCCGACCCAATCCGACCCGACCCGAAAAAATGCCAGCAGACGGCAACCCGATACCCGACCCGACCCGACAATTTGCCACCTCGAGTTTTACGAATGGTACTGCTCAGAGTTTTTATATTTTACCAATAAGTCTAATAATATTTCCCCACTTTTGCTGTCTATAAATTTTGGCTTTTCCATTTCAGATCCATGACTTTCAAAACTTCTCAATTGAATCCGTTAAAATTTTAGTATTTCTCATACTGTTGTTACAAAATATAGGCCCTTTTGTAATCTTGTCCATTATTGAGTGATGCTCGAATGAATTTGTTCGACAGGCAAAATTTTCAACCAGTCCATTTTGCCCTGCTCAAATTTTGTGATACTAGGAACAGATCGATGAATATAACATAAAAGCAAGATAAGCAGGGATAAGAATTAATAAGAAAAATCTTGCAAAAGGATTGTCTTGGACAGAATCAACTTCCCAACAGTATGATTACAACAGCATGATGATATAATCGTAGATTTACTCCGTTGAGAGAACTTGACAGAGATTAAAAATTGGGTTTTCTTGGGGACCAAATTAAAAAAAAAGGTTTACATCAAGGACAAATTTTGTAATAGAACTCTTATATATATACTTGCAGTTCCTATATATATACATAAAAAGTGCACAAAAACACTTCTACATTCACAATAATGACAGAACTAAAAATTTTATCTGGCACTCAGTTTGGCCAATCCTCTGTGCACTGTGCATACTCCCTTTAGGCTCATCAGATAAGCATGGAAAGTGAAAAACCAGACTAAATCCTTGCTGAGTCTCTAATCTGGATCACATATGTTTCAAGGGGGAATCCCTTCTTCTTCTTTTTTTTTTTTGGATGCATCTTGTTGTAAAGCAGTAATTACTGGGTTACATAAAATTACCCTATAAAATTTTTTTATAGGGTATTCTTTGAATAATTCTAAATGCTTAAATAAAATTAGAAAAAGGTAAAATATTAAATTATTGATGTATCCTACATTCAAAATTTGTAGAAAGATAAAAAAATATATTTATATTTTGCTTGGCCTATATGTTTCATCCTTTATTTCTCCATTGATCCTGTCCGCATTGCACAATTAGTTTATTTAGTAATATGTTGTTCAGTCTAAATAAAAATTATGCAGCGCCTACAAAGTATATATTGTGGGCTTTCCCTAGTTTTTTTTAATCATAGAACAGCTGAACAGGAATGAATTTCCATATTTTAGACATACATTTTAGATATTATTTCTCTTGAGTTTAGATTTTGGTCTAGTTCCGATCTTGTATTTTATATTTTGCCGCTATAAATTGGAGTCATGTATTTCTTATCGTATATGTACGCAATGGAGCTAGCATTTAAGTACGTCTATATTCAAACTAAATTAACATTATAAATTTCTATATGTCTACTAATGATTCAGGACAGACTGGTTTGATTTTTTTCTTAAAAAAAAATTTAAGGCTATATAAGTTTGATAAAGAGCCCACGCTTTGTTTTGGCCGAAATTGTTATTTCTTATAATAAATTTTTATAAAGATAATATGTAATTGGCCTTAAATTGAGAAATTTGATATGGGCTTTAAGTTTTAATGGGTTGAGACATTAAAGTACGTCAACGGTGGTGATCAATCTAAGTAAACAATCAACGGCTGAGATTTATTTTTTTGGGAAAATAGAACTTTTATGTCAAAAAATCCAATCTCCTTTTTATTAAGAGTAAGGATAAATGTTGATCATGGTATTGCTGAAGTATCAATTTATTAAAACATGTAGCTTGTCACAGTTTCGCCAATCGCCATGACAAAAATCTATAGCTATGTACTAAAACTAAAGTGCCACTTATAGAACGAGCTGAAAAATATTCAAATGTAGGGTGTATCAAATTAAAGTTAAGGCACTATTTGCATATTTAAGGGAGAAAATGATTGCGTACTGCTTTACCAAATAAAATTATATATTATCTTTATCTCTGCTTATTTTTATTTTTTTTTATTATTGCAAAGAGGATATTGGCAAGGTTATTAATAAGGAAAAAGAATCTACATTTTGATTGGGAAGCAAAAGGCCGAAAACTCTTCATGGGCCAGATTATGATGCGTTCAACAAAATTCTAAATTGCACGATAAGCATCATTCGATACCGCCTCAAAAGCCTGAAACCAGACCAGACCTTATTGGACCGTCTAATCCTGATCACAGGTACAGAAAGTGACTTTTGTTAAGAATATGACGATTAATTTGACAACCCTCTTAGATAAATTCATAACAAATTCTAAAAATAGATAATATTTATAAAAATATTAGACTCCGACTATGGTGTTTCCGGCAACATTGTAAGTACTATATAATTTTGATGGTTCTTAATAGAGCATCAAATAATACTCAAATTGAATAAAAATTAAAACATAATTAATATATAGGGACGAACATATTTATGAATGATTTTTATTTTTATGATATTTTATAAATATATTTGAGAGTGGTTGTCAACTTTGTCAAGAAAAATTAGTTGTCGAGACATATCAACCCTTCTTCTTTTTTTTTTTTCTCTCTCTTTTAGTATTTCAGATTTTTTTTTTTCAATGTCCCAGTGTCAACCAATAAATTTAGATTTTTGATACGGCACACCCATTTTTATGTTGTACAAAAAATTGAAAATTGCTAAGTAATATGATTAGAAAGTGTGTTGAACTAAATTTAGTACTGATTTTCTTTTTCTATAGAAATCATAATCAAACCATATATAATTCTTTTTATCTAATGTAAAATTCATATAATAAAAAAATAGTTGGTACAATGTATCAAGGCTCGTAAATTTAATAATTATCGGTTACATAATTACCTACTCCTTCAAAAAAAAAAAAAATTATCGGTTACATAAAGTCTAAGAAGACATGGATGTGCACCCCAGTGAGGCAGTACTGCTCATCCCGTCAATTGCTTTCTTCAATTGCAACGAGAGAATCTTTTTATCTTGATTAAAACAAGCTACTTCGATAATTTTTTTGACATATGGAGAAATCGTGGACTAGCACACAATCTCTGATCACTTTTACAGTAGTTGAATGATCCTTAATTAAAATGTGTTAAGGAATGAAACACAATAAAACCCTCACTCAACTTAAAAGCAAACAAAATGTCTTCCAGGATCCATTAATCATCACAATCATACATACATAACAGAGCGCTTAGATCAGAACTGAAAAGGAAAACAAAAGCTCAAGTTATTCAAAGTTCAAACTAGCAGCAAGCCAGCAAGCAACAGTTCATGTGAGAAGCTCACAAGCCACAACATCAAGCAACATATTTGGTATTGTAGATATGCTGGGAGCACCAACCTTCATTCCAAATTTTCTGTTGCTGTCATCATGAGTGGCCACCCTCGGAAGCAATAATTGCATCCACGAGACTCGCGTTTGAGAATAATCGAGCGAATTCTGCGCGAATTCGAGGTATACAAGCTTGAAGAAGTACTTGTATGGTCGGTACCTCGTCCTCCTTTGTCTCTTTCGTTTTTGTTGCCTTACCATTTCCAAAAATACACCAACATCATTCGACATTGTGTCTACTTCTTGAAAGATGTCGTCAAGTACTATAAGATAACGTTTACCAATAATTCGTTCGTGGAGTGTAGTTAATTCACTAGCAAGATGACCAGGATGTGTTAGGTAATCATGAATACTCACTATTCCATAAGTTAGCATTTTCCAGACTAGAGAAATGGTTGAGTTAGACGGCCTCACCTCCTGAACAGAGCTCTGGGGATCTGGAGTGGTAAATTGGCTCTTAAAGTTCCGAAGCACATCCCCTCCTTTCTGTGCTACATCGATAAGCATCTGTTGCATCTCCCGTAATGGCTCGTTATCAATATCATACTTCTTACTCTCCTCAATTGCACTCTTTATCTTTTGTAACTTCCACTCTAGCCATTTAATTTTGTCACAGACCCCCCTTACTTTGTCGAATTTGTTTCCGATGAATGACGCAACTGTGCTGACCACCTCCCCCACCACAGCTGGTATAACATTCTCTGCCATATTAAAGACAGATTAGTGTATATTAGGCACAGCTAGCCAGGGTTTGAAATTGACTGAGTTTTAGTTCTGCTCTTAGGCCTTTATAAAGCAGACGAGTTCAACTCGCAGTGCATTCTGCAATAAAAAAATACTTAAGTTTTTTTATTCCCCCATTATCCAATGAAATTACAAAGAAACTTCAATGCATCTTCCTCTAATATATAGTAAGAAAATGCAAGAAACACTATCAATCAATTAGAAAACTTCAATTGATCTTCTTATTTCAGATAGGTCGGCAGATGCTGCCAACAATTTATTATATTAACATTATCATGTATAAGTGGGATTACCACTATACATGTATACAGCACAACAAACCCCAACATCTAAAGTAAACTATCAATCAGTCTATTTCTGAGCAAATTCTTAAAGATAGCTAGCAATATCTTATCAATATCCGTAAATCCATTGCATTTCACAACCCTGTGAAGTCATATTCTGACATGTATGGACCCTCATTTATGTACTGTTGTGTTACGTTCGCGCCACAGCATCCAGCACCCTTACAAACACACTACACCCGATAACTTGAACAGCTCTGATTATGATTACCACCACTACATTACCGGCATGCTTATTAGTCTCCGAAAGTCTAAAGTGACAGGAATACACAATATTATGTCAGCATGAATGCCATTCTGATGTGGAATCGCAAAGAGCGTGCTTCTCCCACGAAATTTCCACTTATTACACCTCTCCGTTTTACGAATGGTACTGCTCAGAGTTTTTTTATTTCCCCACTTTTTCTGTCTATAAATTTTGGTTTCTCCATTTCATATCCATGACTTTTCAAACTTGTCAATTGGATCCGTTAAATTTTTAGTATTTCTCATAGTGTTGTTACAAAATTTAGGCTCTTCTGTTATCTTGTACTTTTTTAAGTGATACTCAAATGAACTTGTTCGACAGGCAACATCTTCAACCAGTCCATTTTGCCCTGCTCAAATTTAGTAATACTAGAAACATATTGATGAATATAACATAAAAGCAAGATTAGCAGGAAAGGAGAACAATTTGCATAAGGATCGTCTTGGACAGAATCAACTTGCCAACAGTATGATTACAACAGGATGCATGCATGATGGCATATTTGTAGTTTTACCGTCTTAAGAGAACTTGTCAGAGATTAGAAATTGGGCCGTCTCCGGGACCAAATTTAAAAAAAAAATAAAAAATTGTACAGTAAGGAGAAATTTTGTGATAGAAACTTGTGTACTTGCAGATCCAATATACATTCAAATAAACGCACAAAAACACTTCAACACAAATATTGCCAGAACTAAAATTTTTTTCTGGTACTCTGGTTACCCAATCCTCTGTGCATACTCCCCTTTTAAGTCTTGCAGTAGGCATTTATTTAAGCAAGGCAATAACAATAAGGTCCTAAAGGAAGGATTTTAACAAGGAACAGAATACATCTGGGCCGGGCTGACACTTCGACTTCTTCTTCAAAAAATTGATCTGGATTTTGTTACTCTCCCTGATGTTCTAAGTTGCACTATTAAGCTTCAGTCAGTACGGCCTCAAAAGAGAAGCCTGAGAAGTGAAAGCCAGACTAAATCCTTGTTGAATATCTAATCAGGATCACATGGATTTCATCAAATCCTTTCTTCAATTGCAATTAGAGGATCTTTTATCATATTAAAACAAGGACTATTCAATAAGATCACTTTTTCAAATAAGACATTTCAAAGTAGCATGTTCTCTGCCCAGTTTATGATTAGGATAAAAGCAAATAATCTTCACTCTAAACTTAAAAGCAAACTAAACAATAGTACAATATCCATAAACCACACCACAGTCATACCTAACAGAATATTCTAAGTTCCAAACAAAAACCAGAATCACAAACAGGAAAACAATGGCTCAAAAATAATTGAGGCTTTTTATTACTTGCTAAATTCCAATGAAAAGAAAAATAAATGCCACACTCAACTAAGCTGTTCAAACTAGCAGCAGCGAGTTATGCGAGAAGCTCACAACATCAAGCCACACTTTTGGTACCACAGATGTGCCGGCAGCAGCAGCCTTGGATCCAGATTCTCTGACAGTGCCGGTATCCGGAAGCAGAAATCGCATCCACCAGACATGAGCTCGGCAATAACCCAGTGCATCCTGGAGCAAATCCAGGTATGTGAGCTCGAAGAAGTGTTTGTATGGCCTGTACCTCCTCCTCCTGTCTCTCTTTCGTTTTTGATGCCTTAACATTTCAAGGAAGTCGCCAACATCGTTGGACATCATTTCAAGTTTCTCAAGAGTACGGTTTAGCTTTTCAATTTCGGAAATTCTTTTGATGAAACGATTGAATCGATTGATAGGATTGGGCGACCGAAAGGCCAGAACGACGAGCCGCATGATTGTCGTTATATCCCACCAATCAATCACTGATGAGTGGACAGCCGGGTCAGTTGCTGTCACGCCTTGACCTGTGCTTGGAGGATCTGACGCAATGGTTTGGTTTATGAAGCACTGAAGCACTTCCCTGCCTTCCTTTGCCATATCAATTAACTTCTGTACCAATATCCGTAATGGCCCATTGTCGATATCATACTTCTCACTCTCATAAATTGCACTCTCAGTCTTGAGTACCTTCCACTCTAACCGGTTGACCTTCTCAGAGACTCCGCTAAGTTCATCGATCTTGTTTCCGACAGATGATGCAACCGCGCTAGCTGCGTCCCCCACAATTGCTGGTATAACATGCTCTGCCATGTTTAAGGCATGTTAGTAGAGCGTATCATGGAGTTTTTTGGGGAAAGCTAGGTTAAGGGTTTGAAATCAGCACACTTTGGGTTTGGCCCTGACCCCTGGAGGCCTTTTAAATACACACGCAGTTCACTGCTTCACTCTAAAAGTGACAATACAGAATT
This sequence comes from Cyperus esculentus, assembly GCA_030179965.1. Taxonomy (NCBI): domain Eukaryota; kingdom Viridiplantae; phylum Streptophyta; class Magnoliopsida; order Poales; family Cyperaceae; genus Cyperus; species Cyperus esculentus. Next base: position 2,756,584 of record JASGLE010000044.1, read on the forward strand.
ACCATGAAACTTCCCTGCAGTTTCCACCATTGTTGGACAAAAATGTACAGTCATATCGATCAACTAAAGCTACAATTACACAGCTGGAAGTTGGATCTAGCGCGTATCATTCATTCATTTCAGAGTTCAAATCTCGATCGGAAACAACAAAGAAATGCCCCTCTAATTCGAAAGAAAGACGGGAAGTCCTCCCACCGACATAAATTATGGCTTCACCCTGTATTTACACAAATTTTTTTAAAAATCGAAAATGGAAAGTTAATTTTTCGGAAAAGAGTAAGATGATCCCATTTTTTACACGAATAGATAGGACCGAAGGGTTCCTTCGGTCCGTTTCCTAAGGGACCGAAGGAACCCTTCGTAGAGCTTTTTTTTTTTTTTTTTTTCTCTGCCACATTCTGATCTCGGTTTTTTTAAAAAAAAAAAAAATTTTTTCCTTTCACCGAATGGTTAATTCGGTCCCTTCTAAAGGGACCGAATTAACCATTCGGTATGACCCATTTCAATTTTTTAAATGGCCGGCCACCCCTTCGAGGCCCACTTAAGACTACAGAGTTGTTCTTGATGTTATTTCGTAGTTGGACATTTCATTAACTATTACAACTAAGACTCCGTATTCTATTTTACGCTTAGTAGATATTGCACTTAAGACTATGTACTGTAATGTATGATTTTATGATGCTTCTCATGTAATATTTAACTATGTTCTCATGCAACAACTTCGTACATCATAATAAAACTAGATGTCAAATAATAGCTAATTAAACAAGAGTTTGGAAATTACATAAACGTCAAATAACAACAAAAGAAAGGGGTCCAAACGAACTACATAAAGTGCACAAACTAGCTAATGCCTACGTAAATGTCGCTGCAACCTCTGAATCGGTGACAGACTATACCTAGGAGCAGGATGAACATCTCTCTGAGGTCTATCTGGAGGAAACTGCACAAACGGCCTACTAGAGGACGCACCATGATCACCATGTGGTGCGCTACTAGATGAACCCCCTAAGCTCAAGTTTGCGAAGTTTGGTAAGTTTCCGATATCCCCTGCAATGAATGCAGCATACTCTTCAGCGCCGATATCTCTGAATACCTGCTCCTGCGTAGGTGAGGGCTGCGCTACTGGTGTGTCTTGTGGCATGTCATCAGGGTAGTCATCTGAGACATCAATCCCGTCCAGCTCAAATGGGATGCCGTGGGTCATCAGCATACCGCGGAATATATGCACATGCTCCAAGTCAGTCATCAAGTCACGAAAAATCTTCAGGTTATTCAGGCCGAACCATTTTTTGCCGGGCATTTTGAGCCACACAATTGCCTGAGCCGTCTGATGTATCAGACGAAAGACCTGTATGAACCAGAAAAAACACACGTTAGTTTTCGTATAAAAAACCAGAAAACCAGAATACCAGAAAACCAGAAAAAAACTGTGCAGGTTGCTGTTTTGCGAATTTTGTAGGAATTTTTCCGAAAGGAATCTCACAAAACCTTGTACATGAAAAATGATCGGGGCATCATGATCTATCCGAGTATAAATTTTAAAAAATAAGCTGTGAAGATGGATCGATCGCAGTTTTCGATTCTTTCCAGCTGAAAGTTACAGAATACCAGAAAACCAGAAAAAACCTGTGCAGGTTGCTGTTTTGCGAATTTTGTAGGAATTTTTCCGAAAGGAATCTCACAAAACCTTGTACATAAAAAATGATCGGGACATCATGATCTATCCGAATATAAATTTTAACAAATATGCTGTGAAGACGGATCGATCGCAGTTTTCGATTCTTTCCAGCTGAAAGTCACAGAAAACCAGAAAAAATGCAAAACCCTAAAAAACCAGAAAAAAATGCTGTTTTGCGAATTTTGTTTGAATTTTTCTATAAGGAATCTTACAAAACTTTCTAAACTAAAATTGATCAGCAAGTCGTGATCTAGCCGGATATAAATTTTAAAAAATGCACTGTCAAGACATATTGTGCGCTATTTGACAGTTTTTGCGTAAAGGGCAAAACTGGAAATAACTGTAATTAATGTTGTCATTTTCTTATAAAATTTAAGTAAAGAATCGTGCCGCACGCGAGCTGGACTATGCGTGTGACACGTAAGCAAGGCTTTCAACCGGTTCATCCATTGGCGGCATTGGTTGGCTAATGGCTTCTGGATGGTTGTCTGTGAAGTAGAGCTTTGGCATCCTTCTCTTGTACAGCCATGTCTGGTAATATGCCTCGGCTCTTGGGGAAGAGTCGTATGGCCTATGTTCAATGACTGGAACAGGCGCCTGCTCAATGTAATATTGATGAACTGTTGTCCAATCCTTTTTTTCATGGGCCCCACGACCTGAGCTGTGCACGGTTTTCCTCAACATCTTCAACTCTTCGTAGTCTATAGGATCCGGAGGGGGGTTGTCTGGTACGACCCGAACTGGCGCATCACCCTGTCAGGGTGATGATACTCGACAACCCACATGTGCACCAGGTATGTACGACACATCTAGCAACCGAAATCGTCATATACACACTGGGGGAGGAGACCATAATAAGGTTGGTATGGTGTCCAGTTCACATACATACCATCCAACTTGTCAAGCTGCTCTCGGTAGTGCACCACTCCACAGCCATGGGGGTTCTTGGTGAAATCATGTTCCCCTATCCACTTTATATCGGGGGGGGAGGGGGGGGGGGGGGGGTCTCCGCATAGGATCATCACCCCCCAGTTCCTCGTCACTGGCTGGTACTGGACGACCCACCGATATACGGTTCCATGACCAGAACTGCAAAAACACCAGCGAGCCACCTATCGACGCGACCTTCTTGATTGATGCCCTGGTCAAGTTACTATACAGGTAGGCAAGAACTGCCTCTCCCCAGTTCCACCGAGTTGGCTTCCGGAGCTCCCCCAGAAATTGCAGGAAAAATGCCGGTACCGATTTTTCGCTAAGATCCGGAAATAGCACTGACCCGAATAAATCTAGGCAAAATGCACGCGTGTACCGATCTATATCCGCTTGATCGGCATTTTCTTCATCAAATTCACCAAAAGTGTCGTGCAACCACTTCAGCCGAATTGCATACTTCGAGAAGTGCAAACGCTCCTCGGGTGTATTTCTCTTTTCCAGTCGCCTCGGCCATGGACACGAAGTAGGATCATCAAAATTCGGGTCTACATCACCCCCCAGTAACAACTCTACCGTGCCGCTCCAGTCATCGTCACTCTCCCCGCATACTTTTTGCCCTACAATTAGATTCCAGTGATTTAATTATTTAACACACAATTCTCTAAAACGGTGACAAGTGCAAAAAAAAATAGTCCATGTTTATTTACCGGTAATTGGTAAGCCGAGCAGGCAGCTGACATCCTCTAGCGCTGGAGTCATCTCCCCACAGGGTAGGTGGAACGTGTTCGTCTCGGGCCGCCACCTCTCAACGAGCGCGGTGATCAAGTATCTATCAACATTGCAGTTCCCGAGCTTCGCAGCCTGAAACAACCCCAACACTAAGATGTTATCTTCTATACATTCTCTTTCTTTTAGTACGCTCCGGTGGGAGCAAACGCGCAAAGTGTTTTCAGGCTGCGACAAAACCAAACAAAAGTTATTAGTACACATAAACAGTTAAAAAAAAAAACATACTGTGGGCAGAGATTAATCTTTCAAATGCATGCATAGAGAAAATTACCTCGGTATGGGCAATTGAGGATCGGTGGTAACGCTCAAACAATAGTGGCAGAAACTGCGGAAATTCGTCCATCTGCAGGGTACAAAATATCATGTTAATTTACAATAAATGCAATTTTTTAAAAAGATATTAAAATCACAGCTCAAATTTTGCTACACTCTATTTCGGTTCTTATTTCGGATTTTCAAATTTTGATTCAAACTACGACCATAATATCTATAAATTAGGCTAAATTATTTTATTTTTTTCCTAAATTCGGTTTTTTTTTTATTTTGGTTTCGGTTTTTTTTTTTTTTTTTTTTTTTTTTTTTTTTTTACAATACGACAAATCCGGTACCGAATCAAATTTTCGGTTATTTATACTACAAGACCTTTTTTTCGGTTTTAGTATTACCAATCAACCAACAACCCATACAATAACATACAAATATACTCAAAATTTATTAAACAAAAAAGGTACATTACAACTCTACAAAACTAACAACAAATATCCTCTAAATTCCTTTACGATTACCATATCGACAAACAAAGTAAATTAAATTTCGGATTAAATAGGTAAAAAAAATTATACCTTCAAATGTTCGTCAAAATATAAGATCGGGGGGTGTTTCGGATTCTACTCTTCAAAATACGGAGCTTGGTGCAATCGGATCTAACAAATGAACAAGTTTGAGAGAGAAAAAAAAAATTAAAACATTGTCTTCCAACAATAGAGGAAGGGAGAAGAGAAGAGAGGAGAAGGGGCGCGGGTGGAGGGAGGAGAAGAAGAGAAGAAGAGAGGAGAAAGAAGAGAGGAGAAGAAGAGAGGGGCCGGAAAAAAAAATATATATATATATTCCCTACCGAAGGAACCCTTCGGTCCCTTCCAAAGGGACCGAACCATCCCTTCGGTAGGGATTTTTTGTGGCCGAAATAGGGGGCACGGGTGAAAAAGAAAAAAAAAAAAAAAAAAAAAGCCCTACCGAAGGGTTCCTTCGGTCCCTTAGGAAACGGACCGAGGGAATCCTTCGGTCCTATCTATTCGTGTAAAAAATGGGATCATCTTACTCTTTTCCGAAAAATTAACTTTCCATTTTCGCTTTTTAAAAAAATTTGGTATTTACATGTCAATTTTTCAGTTCGGTTTTAGTCGTGAGTTAAAGATTCCATATCCTTTGTAGAGATGCAAAGTGTAGCGCTGAACTTCGGCCGTTAGATCATCTTGAGATCTGTGCCTGCACGAATCCTGAAATGATCTAATGGCACATGTTCTGCGCTACACTTTGCAGCGCTACAGAGGATGAGTGCCCTGTGTTAAAGATAGTTTCACCCTGAAACGAACGATCATTTTCTCCGTCCATGTCGGTATACATTTTCATTTCACAAACATGTTGGATGAGGTTTAAGTTAATTGGGATAAATTTTGGTTACTAGGATGCGGTTTCACGGCTTTACGAGTCAGCAACTTTTTAATAAATTTGCAAGTGATCAACAAAAATAGCATTTGAAAGAACGCTAGTTAAATGTCACCCACCATGTAAGAACAACATCACCACAAGGCTGACAGCAAGTGCTTGTACATGAATCAAATTGCAAGGTGCATCCATTACACTTATTCAAAAGACATACAAAAACAGAGCATGTTAAGTCGTTACCTTCGATAATGATACTTACGAAAAAAATGCAGTTGCCCTCGTGGAATTATTACATTACTATCTACAAGTAAAAAAGCAAGAAGAAGAAGAGGGAGAACAGGGAGAGTGAGACAGACAGAGACACCACGAGTCACTGCTACAACAAAGGTATCCCCAAAGAAAAAAAAATCATTACACCCTTCATCAGAGATCTTTATAAGAAAAAATTTTGCCCCATTTACATGGAGCAAAACAGGTTACATATGAGATCTACAATTGCGGGAACCAAATAACCCAGCGGATCTCCTTTTGCGTGGGACTTCACTTGCAGATGAGTTACCTCTTTTTCACATTTTTCCTTTTTTTTTTTCAATTTTTATTTTTTTTTCTCATATGGTCAAGAAAATTAAAGAAGAATTTTTGACAAATGCCTTTTTTATGAAGAGCTTTGTGATGCCTCTCTCTCGTTGCTCCTGTCACTGTCTGGTATTTGCTGAGGAGATGCAGCAAGACCATACATGTAAGGTCCCATAGGATGATCGAATTTGCAATTAGGCCCGAACTTGCAAATACCATAGCGTGAGTAGAAATCACATATTTGTTCTCCCTGCCAAATTCAAATTATATAAGATCCTTGAGAGTTCATGATATACAAGATCCTTTACTTTCGAAAGAGCTTGTGCTTGAAAAGTATAAATTATTTCCCGATTACAAGATAACAATAATAATGCAAATAAAATATGTCAAGACCTTTAAATATTACTTTTTGATAATAATTACCCACAAAAATTCCATCCATTTATGGAGATTTTCCATTTTAGTGATTAGACTAGTGCATCACTGTGCCAAGTACCATAAATATAGATGCTAGTGGATAGCAGCTTTTCTTATTAAGGACATTCTGCCAAAATCATAATAAGACATGGACCCCTTGCAAATTTTCCCTAAAATGAAAAGAAAACTCTTACAGGGCGTAGAGGGAGGCCAATGGGACTGAGTGCACAATTTGGAGCAGGAACTAGTCTCTCTCTTGGATGGTTAAATTTGCACGTGGCACCAAATTTGCAATCACCGGTTTTCATGTAGAACTGGCACTCAGGCTGGTCTGGTCTTTCAGGGAAAATGTTCTCTCTCTGAACTGCATAGACAACAGATCCTGGCTGGTAAGATGGGTACATTCCTTGATCGGTTGTAACATCAGTCTGACGTGAGGTATAATATTGTGCGGTCACGGAGTTTCTTTGTGGGTCATCTGGAGATGGAGAACTCATTGGTGCCTAGGAGTCATTACAAAATTGTCAGACATGAAATTGCAACTTTATTAAAATAAATATTTTCAGTTGTGCCAGTACATTACTACAACATAATGCATTTTCCTGCAAAATGAATGTGACCCTAATCAAACAGAGAAATGCCATTTAAAATTCTCCTCTATGTAGTTCTCAAAGACTACCGAACCCTCCATTTCTTAGTTGATTGTGATCACTATTATAACAAGCATACATTATGTTTTACATTGGAAAAATGATAGTTACCCTTCCATATTATATTCACAAAGTGAACGGGAAAGATGCACAAAATCTGTATCTGTAGGAGACAAGTGTACAACTAGGGCTTTAAAACAGGGTGACACAAACTTACAGGATAGGGATTCCATCCTGGGACCTGTACTAGACCCTGAGGCAAAATCACTTGCGCGTAACTGGAAGGCCCTTGCCACCTTGGACTTGTAATATAGGACGCGCGTGCAGCATAAACAGGAGATGTTACAGCTTGCGGGGAATAAATAGATGATGAAGTGCCACCTCGTAAGGAAACCATGGCATTTGAGGGTTGCGGATGGTGGAATTTACACGTGCCTCCAAATTTACACTGTCCTGTGCGTAAATAATATGCACACTCTTTTTCATCCTGCAGGTCAGGAGTAGACATATAGCTATTACAAAATTTTAACAACTGACTTGCAAAATCTAACTTAACATTGGGCATAATTACATAGTTCAAAACCTACATCTGCATCAGGGGCGGAGCAGAGTTGTGACATGGGGGGTGCTTAGTAGTACAAAACTATATATCCATCAATTATAGGGCCAAACGGCAATTACTGACCAAATTACACAGAACAATGACATATATTCCTTTAAGTTGCAAAATCATGGGGGGGCTTAGCACCCCCATGTTTCCATGCATGCTACAAGACTTGTAAATTAAAGCAAAATAATGCAAGGAGATGTCTAATAGGTACAAAGGAATACCGGGCGTAGTGGATAGCCTAGAACGTTCAACTGCACACGTCCAGCAATTCCGGCCTTTTCTCTTGGATGGTGAAACTTGCATGTAGCTCCAAATTTGCAAGTTCCAGTCTTCAAATAATACTGCAAGTAAAAGACATAAGCGGTCATAATCTAAAAATGAGAACTCTGTAGAATAGCAGAGAACCATTAAGAATTAACATCCACTGGATTACAAGACATACTGGTACTAAACCAACCAGTACTACATTACAAAAATGCTCCCTGAGGTGCCACTCTTTAACCAATTTTGGTCGCAAAAGTTACTAATGCGGTTTGAAGGTTCCCATTACAATAATCCATGGCAGGTATCCACACAACATGATGTCAGCATGATGCTCGCTGACAGCATGATGCTTGCTGATGCGGCCCCAAATTTCGAGGCAACATTTATAATCCCACAATTGTAAAAATGATGCTTCCAGTTTTCGTATTTTATCCCTTTCAGTCCAAAAATATATTTTCATTACTTTTGAATTGAATCTATGAATTTTATCCCTTCCAGTCTTTTCTGTTCCGGCACTGGTACCTTTGAAAACTTTTCAATTGAATCTATGAATTTTCGTATTTCCCATTTGGTATTCTAAATTTAAGCTTTCATACAATGTTGTCGTTTTTGGGTGATGCTCAAATGAATTTGTACAAAGGATAAAATTATCAAACAGTCCATCTCATTCTATCAAATTTAATGACATTAGAAACAGACGGATATACTTGTATACATAAAAGCAAGACAAGCAGGAACTACGAGACCAATCTTCTTGCAAAAAAGATTGTCTAGGATGAGAATCTACTTCCAAAATTGCATGATATATGAACAGCACGATGACATTGCATGAGATTTTCTCTTAAGAGATTTTACAGGAACTTGGTAGAGATTGAAAACTTCAGTGGCAAATTTGAAAAGGGTTTACTTTCAAGAACAAATGTACCAGAATTCTTATGTATTAACATCTAATATCATCCATCGTATATTCAAAATAGCATAAGAGGAAAAACTTTATAAAAAAGAAATGACAGTGAACATGGTGTCCAATAAGGATGGTCAGTGACACTGCCGCTATTGCTAAGGTCGGGTTTCAAACCCCCACAAACGCTGGAAGGGGATATTGGCACCTTAAAAGAATTGAGTGTCGGGCCTGACCTCAAATATTAAGAGGGCCTTGAATCAAAAAACAAAGGGAAAAGAAATGTCAGTAACAATAAGTTCACCTGGCACTCAGGTTGGCCAACCCTCTGCGGATACTCCCCTTTAAGTCTTGCAGTTGCCATGACCTAGCAATAAATAAATGAATTATGTAAGCAAGACAGTTTATTGAAGCAATAGGCAACATGTTCCCAGAAGGAAGCAATTGATGCAACACTCCACTTTATAGAAACTCCTATACATTAAAAAAAGAAACCTCACATGATGATATCCAAGTTTTGTAACATGCCACAAGATCACCAAGGAAGTAATTGATGCAATTTGTTTTTGCCAAATCTACTTTCATAAGCAACAAACTTCCATGCATGCCATGCTCAACTTAAAATGCAAAATAAAAGAATAAACTGCAAACAAAAAGTAAAAGTAGTAACTTACAAGAGCCCTATTAGGAGGATGATTGAATTTGCATGTCATCCCAAATCGGCATGTGCCGGTTCTCATATAGTATGAGCAATCAGGTTCCCCCGGACGTTCGGGATATGAACCCGAATCTACTTGTTCACCTCCCCTCAAGCTCATTTGCCACATTGCATCTGAATCAGTAAAAGAAATCATTACAGAATTTAGGTGCAGTAAAATGTTGTTGCTTAGATCAGAGTGCATGTCAATTGAGACAGCTGGGACAGTGAGTTAAATTACCCCAGTAAAAGCTTCAAAAAGAGTGTAAAAAAACCCAATAAAAAAAAAATAAAAATAAACACATTTGTTTGAATTAATTGGATTGCTTGAGTATGAATAATACATATATCGTTATCTAGTTTAACATTGTTACAAGGAAATTTGGCAGTTTGTTGCTCCGAGGCTCTGAATTTTGCATTTTCTTTTGCTGCCAAAGGATAACAAATTAACCATAGCTAGCTAAGGATAAAATTCAGGAATTCCCCAATTCGGTACAATTAGTCTCCTAACTTGAATACCTCCCTTGCACATACCATGTGTTGCTACAGTAATGACTTAAGAGCAGCAAAAAAACAAAGCCCAAAATAATTTGGGTCAGTATTTCTTCTAGAACAATTGGACTGTTGCATTATCACGCACTAAGAATTGAAAGAAACAGGGGATGGTTGTATAAATGTATAATTACACAGAATCGGTTGTCAAAGCGAAGAAATTGACAGTTATTAGGGGAAGAAGATACGAAAGAAACAAATCGAAAGTGCAGTCGGTCTCAAGCAGACCGCACTGCAGCGAATCAATTTGGAATTCTGAACTTCCGATCATCAGAATTTGAGGATTGTTTCATGATGTTTAATGGAATTACGCACTTGAGCGTACCAGCATTATTGCTACAGTGCCAAAACTAAAAGCCACAACAAGCAAAAGAGGAAACCCTAGTGTGAACAGGCGCTGAGTTAATTCTCGGCAGCTGACGGAAGCACCACCACCGGAGGCTGATATACTGGAGGCCGTGATGCGGCGGCGTAATAAACAAATTAAAGCAGAGGAATATAATAGGAAACAATACAAACAGAATTCCCCCCAAATTCCCTAATTTTCAGCGTCAATTTCCCGAGAGAAACTCAAAATTGAGGCGCATCAGTCGGAATTCCGGAAAAGGAGACCGTGAAAAAAGGAAACCAAGCAGCATTGCTACAGTGGGGGTACAATCAGCAGCAGAGCGGAAGACCGGAACGAGCGAAAATCGGTGCGGAATTGTGACTGACCTTCGTCCTCGCCGGGGCGAGAGGAGGAGCCCTCGGGCGCCGCCGAAGTGGCGGTGGGCCTGGGAGGTAGCCCACCGCCGCCACCGCCGCCGCCGCCTGCGTGCATCACGGCGACCGCAGCAGCAGCATGCGATCACGCCTCACACCCCCGATCGGAGAGAAGGGGGGAAAATAAGAGGAGAATAATAATAATAATAATAATAAGTGTTGTGTAAGTTTTGTTTTGTTTGTGGAGAGAAAGAAAGGGGGGGCGGGGGGATGGATGGAGAGGGGGGAGGGGAAAGGTGTCTGTAATGACTAATGAGAGCCAGCCATTGGGGCTCCGACAGCCAGTCGTTTTGTTCCTCTTTTTTCTTTCCACCCGCGCTCACTCACACAACCCCCGAACGGACAATTCTCCGCGCTGTTCGAGCTACGGGTACTCCTGCTTGTACCCCCGTTTGATTATTGATCTGCATGGTTACATTGTCTAGGACATTTTAAGAGGAGATTGCATATGTTTTTCTTTCTGATTTTTTCATATTTTGAAGATTCTTGCTTGGGATGTAGATAACGATTAATAAAACTTGAGTAGTTAAAGATAAAAAAAAAAAAAAAACTTGAGTAGTTGGTTTAGAAGCTAAAGGTTTTTACTATTTTATATATGCAAAACAAGTAAATAATAATTGAAAGGATACTTGATGTTTGTTTTTTTTGGAATGAAATTTAATATGCATGTTCTTTTAAATTACCCAATAAAATGGATACCTACTTTCATTTTTACTTAATAAAAGAAAAACATATGGTTTGAGAGTATGTAAGACATGTACACGCTCAATATATAATATTGAAGCAAAGCAAAAGTGAAAAACATAAGAATTTATGTTCTCATTAGTTATAATTAATGCGTTATGATAACAACATGTATACTTAATCATTTAGTGTAACAATATCATAAAAAAAATTGTCAAAATCTCTAAGTTTTTTTAAAATGAGAATTTATAGAGACCGAAAGTAAATGGTCAATTGTTGTTTGCTTAATAGATATCCTGTCTCAGTAAAGTATACAAATTGTATCTTTTTATATGACACAATTTATGAAGAATTTAACAAGAGACAGGTATATTTTTCTGGAGATAAATAAACTCTAGGTACAATCCGGGGTTCCCGTATAGAAAACCCATGGTATATTGGTGTTTACTTAACTCCCAAAGACCGGAAACCGTTTTAATTAAACCGCGATCCAGTTCCGTTCACTCGCGGAGCACCCCAGCCTTACCCTGAGCCAGCGTATCTCCGTCCAGATCGGCCGTTGACGGTCGAGATCAATGGTCTGATCTGATGCACCCGTAAAGCGGATTTCGCACGTGCGGGATAGGCCGGCGGTGTAGAGGCAGCACGTGGGAACGCGAGCGGGTTCGGTCGAACGGAAAAGAAAAAAAGAAAAGAAAAAGGAGAGAGAAAAAAAAAAAAAAACGAACGGGAACGCTTGGACTTGGATGAACTGTTCCTGATCCTGGAGCATCCCGTACGGAGGACACCCTAATAGTGTTCTTGTGTCGGCTGCTTGGCAGTTGGTTCCCTCCCTCCCTCGGGATTAATTTCAGGATATTTAATTTGGAATTTTGGATCCCAAGCTATTACAAGTTTACTGCTTACAATATCATCATTAACGATGGTTATTAATGGAAGTAATTTAATATGATTAATTGAATTTTAATCATATTGGAAAGGGGAAATGAGTATATTTTTTTTGTCATATATATAGCTCTCATGTATAATTTCCAAAGCAATGTACCAACTAATTGTATTAGATTATTAGATTCTGGTTGGAATTCTATTTTTTTTTAAATAATATGTATATGACCAAATGCAAACTTTTTATTTTATTTTATCAGTCATAACTCATAATAAATGCTTGGCCCATTCTAACTTCAAACTTCCAAACCTAAATATTATTTTTTTAAAATTTTATGCTTCACTGTTGTATAATTATATCAGAACCACTTTGCGACAATTGTTATTTTTAATTTATTCCGGTTGTTAGTCTAATACTTCTAAATTACAAACAAGGTTAAACTAAATAAATAAATAAACTAAAACTAACAACAAAGCTAAGCATGTTTAAATTATGTAATCATTGAATTGAATACCCAATAGTATCTGACCTAATTCCTACTTAGTCAACCACCTAACCTTGCACAATTCTTAATCTCTCAATTACTTCCATGAGCAGGGTACACACTATATATATAGTAATTAATAACATATCTCAGCAGTTGGCATTAGGGGTGTATAACGTTGTAAACGATTACAAAAATGAGATGTTTCGTTTTTGTTTCGTTTCTTTTTTAAAGAATAAAAATAATCGTTTAACAGTAGTATTTTTCTATCAAAATAGAAAACGAAATTAAAAGAGTCGTTTCGTTTAATGAAACAAAAAATTGTTTTGTTTTCGTTTCGTTTGGGACAAAACGAAACGAAATAATAGAAGACCGTCTTCTGTTTACAACCCTAGTTGGCATACACTTGGCAGAAACATCAAACAATTGGGGAGTTTGAAACTTTGAAAGGGTGCTATTGCCTTTCGGGATAAGAATCGGCTGCTTTTTAGAAGAGAAAAGCAGAATCTGTTTTTCCGATCGGACAGTCGGGATTAGTTGCCGCACAGATCTCAAAGTACTTCGATGTTTTCTACACGGATCTTAAAATACTTCGGTAATTTTCAACCGTCGGATCAATAAAAAGAAATGCAGGTGATCCTGATCCTGCCGGTGGAGGTGGAGAGAGACTTTCTCCTCTCCTGCGCCGGGAGTAACCGACCGACAGAGAGGGTGACATTAAATGCTGCCCAAACTGCGCACGCTGCTGGGCTCCGGTCGCCGCGGGACCCACACGAGCCGCTGGGTCGGAAAGGGACGGCCCAGGACGGGCCACGTGTAGGTTTCGGATACGGTGCGTCAGGTGACTCTTTCTTTCTTGCTCTTCCGCTGCCTCCCTTTTTCGCCATCTCCTTTCAGATCCCTATGCTCACCCCTTTTGATGCTCTGTAGCCTTTTTATTATTCATGAGGATGTTTTAGCTTTAAAATTTATTATATATATGTTAAATTTATAACCAGTAAAGTGTACACGCGTTGCTGTGAGAAAACTGATATGGGGCTTAAATTTTAATGGGTCGGGATGTTAATGGACGTCAACAGTGGTGATCAATCTATGTAACACAATCAACGGCTGAGGTTTCTTCTTTGGGGAAGATAGAATTTTCATGTCAAAAAAAAAATCTAATATCTTTTTATTAGGAGTAAGGATGCGGTCATTTATTGGTTCAATTTAGTAGATTATTTAGAAAATAATTTCTAAAATACATAATTTATATCATTAACTTATGACAAATCCTGCACAATATATTTTTTATAATTATCTAATTCTGCTCAAATTTACTCTTTTAATCATAAATTATTTTAACTCGTAATGCAGCATAGAACGCCACATAGAAAAGAAGAGGATCTGATCCTGCTGAAGTGTTGATAAATCAACTCTACTACGCCAGACGAATATTAAATAGAAGGGTCCCATTACTATAATAAATAGCAGGGGCAGATTGGGTGAGAACTGAGAAGACAAGTGTAATTAAGCCAGTGTGATTACTGAAACCCATATAAATATAAAATTAACTATTAATATTAAGCACTGTTACTTTTTATTATTTAGTAGTTAATTTGGTTTGGCCCCCACCACAAAAAGAAAAAAAAAAGAGTAATTTATGAGTCATGCAGTGGCTTTATATTCAGACTTTACGGCGCAAGCCTGGCTTTGGCTCGGTTTACTAGGGGTAGGTTTGGCTTCATTTACAGAGTTCCTTAACAGCTTTTGTTATTTTATTTGATCTGACTAGATTAGATTAGATTAAATAAACAGTGGGATTAGGGAGGTGGGTTAATTTTTGTTTATTTATTTGGACGAGGTCAAACGGCAGACTGCAATTGCACGGGTAAGCAAATTTTTTTTTTTTTTGTTTTGGTTAATTATTTTAATGAAGTATGTTCTTATTTTATTTCTTAATTCTTAATCCCCCACCTCAGTTGGTTTAAGAATAGGTCAATGTCAGAATGAGGACTGACACTGTAACACACATGGGGAAAGAAGTTATAATAATATGTTGAAAGAGCTTCTATGAATAGTCCTTTCTTCTAGTAAAAAGAGATTTAAGAACCAGCATTTAGTCCGTTGGCAAAAGACAACGCTCTTCGTGTAAGAAGTCGCGGGTTCGAAACCCAGTTGGTAAGTCTTTTATAGACATTTAAATTTGAGTGGCTTGACCCTCATCTTTATCTCAAAATAAAAAGATATTGAATTTTTTTGACATGAAAGGTCTATCTTCCCCGAATAAGAAACCTCAGTCGCTGATTGTTTATTTAGATTGATCACCACCGTTGACGTACATTAATGTCCTGGCCCATTAAAATTTAAGGTACATATTAGTTTCCTCACAGGAGATACGCTTTAGGTCCTTTATTGTAAGATATAATAATTTAACCCAAACCAAGACGTGAGCTCTTTAATAATTGAATACTAAATAATGTGAATCGCTATCAAACTTTTGACTATTTTTAAAGGCATATAAATTTCATGCGCAATCTTGATTTGCCCAAGACAAAATTACCTTTTTGGTCGTCAGCTCATCATGAAAATGAATGAAAACTAATAGTAATGATATTGGTGATTTGACTCATTATTTTAATTATAATAATCTTTGCTTGCAATATTAACAAAAGTTACAATTTTATGTTCTTTAAAAAAAAAATTCTTAATAAGATGAAAACAACAAAATTCTTTTTTTCATTATTTATAAAAATGACAGGAGATTAAAGAGTTCTCTCAGCTTAGTTCACTTAATTACTGATGTTGAGAATCTGATTTTTTTTTTTGAATTTTGTTAATTGAAAACTTAATATCAATAAAACGTAGTATTATCTTTAATGAACTCTCACTATCATGTAAGTCATAATCAACAAAATGAGCTAATGGGACCAGACTTTTTCATCTAATTAAGTACTCATAAATCAAGCAAGCGATATATAATTCATACATGTTTTATGTGCATACCCCATGTAATTATTTATGATTTATCCATCCATTTTATTGGTTTGAGAAATTACATTTCTTTTGCTTATAGGAAATATGTTTTCTAATGGACTGATATGTAACTTATGGCCAATAAAAAATAAATAAAAAAAAGTTGAAAATATTTGACTTCTAGAAAAAAATATCCTTACTCCTAATAAAAGAAGATTAGATTTTTTGACATAAAGGTTCTATAGAAACCTTAACTGTTGATTGTTTACTTAGATATATCACCACCGTTGACGTACATTAATGTCTCGGCCCATTAAAATTTAAGACCCATATTAATTTTCTCACAAGAAATGAGATTTCAACTCTTTATTATAAGATATAATAATTTCAGCCCAAAGCAAGGCGCTAACTCTTTACTCGTATATATAAACGGATTTAGAGGATTAGTATGTACATTGTACAACCCCCGCATATAAAATATCAACGGGCTAATTTAGTACTTGATGAAATATAAAATACTAAAAATTACATGATACGAGAGAAACGACTAATTTATAGATCAAAAACAAATACAAATATTTGAAAAAAAAAAAACACCTATTTTTAAGATTCTATAAATTTATTTGACCACCTTCCAAATTATCAAAATTAACGTGTGCCTTGTCTTTTTTTTTTTTTTTTTAAACTACAACAGGTTTCATCACATTTACCAGAGAAGACTGATTCACACGTGTGGAGGGAAACCAAAAAACAACACCCCCTTGTTCTGTTAGTGCCTGCCTGGCTGCAGATGACTTTCTGAGCTCTACAATCAAACAATCATTCCACTTCTCTACAGCACAAAAGTGCAAAAGAGAGAGCTGAAAAGGATAATAATTCTAGAAGGGCATGCTAACTGTCCCTCAAGAAAAATCCTCCTTAAATGTTCTCCATTAGTACACCATCTTGTATACAAGGTATGAACACCTCAGTGTAATAGATATAAGTACCCGGTGATACATTGTATGGACACTCAAATTCAGACGAATGGTCATTTACTAGAACGTGGAATCTTAGACGGCCCACGTAGAATCTTCGATGCGTAGGTATGAACACCTCATTGTGAGAGAGGTATGAACGCCTTAACGGATAGGGATAGGTATGAACACCATATTTGCACAGACAGCTATTTACCATAGCGCTATGATACAACAAATTTGATTACCAAGTGGTGAGACTCTTACTTTTAGTGTCAAAATAAATGTGTAATTGGTGAAATTTGAATCTTCTTGAACTAGAATCTTAATGGAATTTTAGTGGAGAACATTTAAGGGAATTGAAATCCTCTGGGATATTCCACCACGGAATGGTCAAAAGCCCCTCCTAAGAAGCTACTGTACGCGGTTTTCGAAGCTGCTCGCTACAGTAGTACATATTATTTTTCATACAATTTCTGACCGCTCCATGATTTGAGGTAATCTGACTATTCCAGTGGATGTGGACTCCATTTAAGGGGGACAAAGGAAGGGGATAGAAAGAATTTCTCGTTCTAGAAAAAGGGTGGGGGACTGGGGGTGTTGAGTGTGAACAAAGGGTCTCCATGGGGTCACAATTGCATTGACTTCAGGCCTAATTGTATTATCATTAGAGAATATATGAATATACGCACTTGTTAGTGTCATTCCTAAGCATAATATCACTCCGCTTTATTACCAGTTTTCATGGGTAGGCTGCATCTAGTGTAATTCTTTCCTCATTTTAATTCGCCTATTTTTATGGTTGCATATGTAGGATGATAGGATGGGTTCGCCTATTCGGCTATTTGAAAGGACTGGAATTCGAAAGAGGGAATTTTGAGCAACAGAGATTATTTATTTATTTTGAGATAACGATTCCCCTCAATCAACAGATCCAGGTTTCGAATCCGCGACCTTCCACGCGGAGAGCGTTGTCCTTAGCCACTAGGCTAAAGGCTAGTTCTTGAGCAACAGATATTATTATACCGGTGAGTGGAAACTGATTCAAAGGCCAGCGATTTGGAATACTTTATTGTAAACTGAGAAAATAATTACTATTGTTGTTATAATTCTCGGTCTAATCTTTTTGAGCATTGAATTCAATACATATATTTTATCTGTTATCGAGTGACATTTTTATAATTTACATTACATATATTTAAAGAAATTATTTTGAGAGTAACGGAATTCTTCTCTAAAAGTGATTCGTTTTAGATTAGATTTTTTGCTCCGGTAAACTAACTTTTGTTTATAAAAAAAAAAAATTGGAACAATCTGAGCCGTATGTTGGTATGTGAAGAACACAGATTAATTGTATGATTTCTATTAAGAAATTATTGCTTGCATTTTATTTGATGGATTGGATTTCCCATTCCCTTTTATTTATTTATTTATCACATAGCTTTGGTCGTTTGAACTTTTTTTTTTTTTTTTTTTTTTCCAAAACAAATTGGTGTGCTTGATCAAAACTCTTTAGATAATTATTTTTAAACAATATTACACAATAACGAGCCAATAAATTACACACATTGGTACTATTAATACTATCATTTAAAATCATTATAGCTATATTGCAAGTCACTCACAATAATCTGGTCATTTTTCAATATCCAAGCATAAATGGAGTTCAAGTCCCTAGTTTTCTCCATCTTCATTCAAGATGGTGATTCTACAGGCGACTCACCCTCCCCACTCAACACCCACCCAACCCCACTTCCATCAAACCATTAATGACGAGCAAACCCAAGATGACCAACTCCAAGCCTGTGCAAAGTCTACTGTGCAGGCTCATCCCCACCCTTTGAAGACATACAAGCAAGCTGTCCAAGGAAAAGTAGAGACGACCATAGAGGCAACCATCTTGTCAAGCGGCATTGAAGGACATCAAACAAAACAGCGATTTATTAAGCCACCAGTAGCCACCTCTGAGTGGCAGCAGGTAGCATTGAAGAAGAGGTCAGGCAAGAAACATTCAATACCCAGCACAAGTACTCTGGATAGAGCCACCATAAATGAAGCAAGTACAGATCTGCACTATGGCAATGGAACATGCTCTGAAATTCTGTCTCAACCAAGAATACATCCGCATTTCCTTGCATTGACAACAGAGAAGGAGGAAGCAAGGACGAACAGAGAGACACCAGACCAGACAAGAATCAAAGCCAAGGAGAATACAGCTGGTGATGCAGTTAAAGTGACAAGAAAAGACTTGAAATCTGGTAGACCTCCACATCCTAGGCTGCTCACAGCTTTGAAGGAAAATCTTTGCTACAAATGTTTATGCAAAGGTCACTACAGACGGGATTGCACGAGCCTCATTAAATGTTTGGATTGTGGAAAATTTGGCCATGGGTTTGCCATTTGCCATAAGAATCGTTTATATAAAAGGCAGCAGATGGTGCACAACCAGACTCAAACAAAGCAAGAAACCACGGACTTTGATTTCCACTTGGAAAGGCCTGGAGCCAGAGCTGTTTTCTTCCCTCCCATAGGCCAATTGCCAGAGGAGGTAACACATCAGGCATGGGTAATTCTCAAGAAGGTGCCATTACAACTGTGGACGAGAGGTGATATTAGTCAAGTGCTTCAGTGCTTTGGGTATCCTATCACCATTGAACCTTTTGGCAAGCCAAATGGTCAATTTGTGGAGATTATGGCTCTAGTTGCCTGCAACCACCCTCGGACAATTCCTTTGAGATTGATTTATCATGAAAGGTTCTACACTACATCAATCGCAGTCATACTCAGACGCTGGAGGGAATGGCGCAATGATCTTTTCTTTTCAGATTTCGACCCACCGGCAAGGCGCGGGAGGAGGCAGCCGGCTCCAAGTCAGCCACAACGAAACCAGCGCAGAATTCCATCCCCACCATCCTCAGAAGGTGCCTATCAAGGCTTCTGCAACCTCTCAACTCGCTCACCTAGGAACTGGAGCAGGAAGCCGGAAAGGTTTCAGCCATCCAAACTAACCACCGTCAAAAAATGGGTTCCCAAACCTTTCTGGCTGCCTAAGCAGAAGGGCGACACACAGAAGACTACACCAGTGCCTGCCACACTATCACCTCCATCCACAACTCTAGCTTCCGTTTGCAGTCCTAAAATTGTGAACGTTACGCTAGACTTGCCAGGCCTAACCATAACCCACACCACTTTCACTATGCCTATCCCTATACCAGTCCCATCACCCTTTTTCCTGACACTCACAACGGTCCATATTGCTCAGGAAAATTTTGAACCATTTCAAAATATTGTGGGCTTCTTTATGCATTCTGTTGAGAAGTATAATGGGGAACTCGGGCCTATATTCAAAAGTCTTTCAAAGCCCACAACAAAGCCCAGTCTGAAATCGTCCCAAGCCGAAGAATCTGTGCTAGAGATCTCCCCATCTTACTTTGAGAAGGAAGTCACAGATTCTCAAATCAGAGAGTCTCAAGTCAGAGCTCAGGAAAATACTGAGAGCCAAACCCCATTGAGAAGGAGTCCCAGATTGCAAGGGCGCAGAGCTGAGGTGTTCAAGAGCAAGCGTCAGTATCAGAAAAGAGGCACCAAGCAGCAGCCCCTGCCTTTTGACTTGGAGGACCAGGATACATTACAGATGGAACAAACTCTCACCATCCTTCAAAGTTCGGGGTTAAAGCTGACTGAAGCGCTGGTGCAGAAGGTTGATCAAGCTATTGCGATTGTAGCACAGCAAGAGCAAGACCCACAGACTCCGGTGCATGATACGGTCCCACTCAGTGCGATGGAGGAAGAATTCAGTGGCTAAGAGTCGGATACAGAGAAGACATAAAATCCTGCTTCATCGAGCAGGTTTTTGAACAGAAATGGACGAGGGTCTCTTTTTGTAAGGTGTCCAAGTTTCTGTTGCCATATGCTATTTTCTTAATACTTTTAGGTTAATGTTAAGTAATGTTAAGTTTTTAGTTTAGTGAGATCTGATGCTAAGGTAATCAGGAGACATGTAGCCCAGATAGTTAGCTGATCAGTGTGGTCCCAAGTGAAATGTAATAGTTTGTATTAAATCAGAAGACAGACCACTCACACAATTGGAAAAGCTAACTAAAGAATTATTGAAAGCAAGGCTAACAGAGGTAGTTCAATTGGAGGAACAGATGTCTTAACAAAGAGCAAAGAAACTGTGGATTGAACTAGGAGATAGAAACACGGCATATTTTCATGACATAGCTTCAAATCAGAAGAGAAATAATTGGATTGCATCACTTGAAGAACATGGTCAACAGTATATGGAGCATATATAGTGTCAAAGCCAGAATACTTTTCAACCATTTCTACTTGCTCATGGGTACATCAGCTGATCTGGCCACATATGAATTTGACCTCACGCAGCTCTATGATAGGCAGGTTCTGCAACAGTCTGATCATGATAATCTGCAAAAGGATAAAACACAGGAAGAAATTTCTCTTTTCATAGACGCATGGCCACATAACAAGGCTGCATGGCCTGAAGGATTCACAGTGAGCAACTATCACAAATGTACAAGAAAGCATGATTTAAGCAAATATTGACGGATCCAGACCAGCAACTCATATGGAGGCAGACTCAGACAGCAACAACATTTGTGATATCGAGAGAAAGATGCATAAGAGTCTTCACAGCAAAAGATCGAGCAGAATGCAATTGAAGTGGCAAGGGAAATTATCACTGAGAAGTTTCTGAATCCATGCCAGATAAATGCGCACAAGGACTTACATGCAGGTTGCAGCGTGGTTCAAATGATGGCATGCACGTATCCATGTTATAGGCATGGTTATTAGCACTCATGGTCCAATGATGTTTTGTAAATAATTTTCTTCACCTGTTCTTTTTCTTTTCTTTTCTTTATTTTGGCTTTTATTGTATTATATCTTTATATGCTCACTGTTTGTGAGCATGTACCACCTTTATTTTATATTAATGAAATTTGAGGGCTTGACCCTCATCTTTTGCTCAAAAAAAAAATATCCAAGCATAAATAATAATGGATATGTTTTCAACATAGAATTAACGATTTAATTCTCACAATCTGGTAATTTTTCAATATCCAAGCATAAATAGTACTTAATTAATTACTGTATAATCCTTCTAAAAATCACACAATGCATACACATTACTGCATTATCCTTAAAAGCATTTTATCCTACCTTAAAAAAAAAATCAGAATTTTTTAAAATAAAAAAGGGAAAATGTACCTAAAGAGAGTGCATGGCCTGTGGCATTCAATTGTTGTGCAAGGTATGCACGATAAAGTCGAGGATTGATCATAGTCGACTACCCACGGTCGAGCGCTGGTGAGTGATCAGCCTGACCGCCGGCAATTGGCAGGCGTTAGTCGTAGGAGGCGATGTCGACGACGGTTCTCAGGAATGTGAATTGATCTTGCATTGCATCCTCCTATTTTTAGGAGAAAGAATTGAAGAAGAAGAGGGGAAGAAGGCTGGCTGGCTAGGCATGCAAACACAATTGGCCTTGCCTTGGTTTAGTTGGTTTGTTCATCCTTGTTCTCTCATCTCCAGCATGTACTTTTCCAAATTTAGACATATTCAAGAGAGGGAAGATTGTGCTATTCAAACACAACATCATCAACAGCTTCAGCTTGACTTTAGCCTGTTTGAAATAATTTTTGTTGTGTATGTATGTATGTAACAAGTTTTGATATGGTGCTTGATCACTGCTCACTACAAATTAACATTTTGTTTTGTCGTTCACCAAGCACTTGCATTGTTAAATTTCCCCATAATCATTACCATTGACAAATGTAATTAGTCTCAATTTAGTAAAATCCATGAATTTTTATTTGTTATTGTAGGCCCTCTTTTATATTAGAGTTTTTAAAATGTCAAAACCACATTCTAATGTTTTATGTTTAGTGGATTTAAACCTATCTAGAACCTTAGTAATATAACTTTTATAATACTAGTAAAGAGCCCACGTGTTGCTTTGGGCTGAAATTGTTATTTCTTATAATAAATTTTTAAGATAATATGTGATGGACCTTATATTGAGGAAATTGATATGGGCCTTAAATTTTAATGGGCTGAGACATTAACGTCAACTGGCATTAACGTAAATCAACAGTTCTGATCTATCCAAGAAAATGATTAACGGCTCAGATTTCTTATTTGGGGAAGATAGCTCTTGCATTTGGCAAATGTATTAAAAGTGTAGTAGTGATGCAGTAAGTGATTTAATGCACTTTAAGTCACCAAACGGAAGTGATTTAAGGTGTAGTAAGTTAACGCAACTATATAGGTGTAGTAAACTAAATCACCAACATTTCACACCTTTTACACATTTTATACACTTTACTTCATCTATTTATTTTATTACTACCAAACATTACTGTTTTAAGGTGATTTAGTGTTTTACTCCACTAAACGGAAACGGAGGGTATATATATATTAGGAGGTTGCTTCCATGCTCACACCGAGATAATTTTATCGGTTACAGATGAATCTCATAATGAGTAATACTTATTTATAATCATCAGATCGAAATATATATATATATATTTTTTGTGGGAGTATTGGAGTAAAATTCTATATATTATTCGAACTAAATAGTTCCACGAAGACCTCCTACTACTTCTACCAAACAGTGGCGGACCTTGAGCCGAAATTAAGGAGGGGTCAATCAAATTTAGTTGAGTTTACAAGATACATTAACCAACAAATTTTAATAATTTATAGGTAATAATTACTTTTATGGGGGGCAAATTTTGAATGTTGAGTAATAATTTATTGATTTACATATACATTTTACAAAATTTCAAATATTAAGGGGGTCACTGCCCGTGGTACCAACAAAGGTCCGCCCCTGCTACCAAACAATACAACTTTTAAAGGGACCCAGGTATTGAGCGGAGAAGAGTGAGTGGCCAGTGGTGTGGATGCTTTCATTACATGCGATTTGAAATGACGTCGCAATGGAACTCCCAGTGACGCCATCCTCATCAGGAAAGTATAAAAAAAAAAGAGGTGGAGCGGGTCGCATTGCATTGCCATGCCCACGCACCGACACAGTTGAAAGTTGAAAGTACCCAATAATGCACCCTACAAATCTAGCACCGGGCCCCGCCCAATAATGCCAAGCCAATATTGCAAGATCCCCATTTGTAGCACTGTCAAGCTAGACATTTAAAAATGGGCCTATTTGGGTAGTTAATTTCGAAGGGCTTTTACTAATGGGCCTTTTGGGCCGGGTTTGATGGACAATTATTTTTCTCTTAGTGGGCCGAGTCTGGGTAGGTACTTATACCGTACCCCCATTTTTGACCCTTTGACTTGTTTATTTCTTTATTTCCCGTACTCTCTCCCGTAGTGGAAACTGACCGGCAATCAAGCGATTATCCGCTTTTTTTTATCTCAACTCGGTTTGGACTTCCCCCACGCGAACATATCTACCAACGAATTCATATGATCATATCCCCTGGTAGTGGATTGTATCGAGATTCGTGCCGACACGGATCTTGACACCATCCAACGGCTGAGGTTGTGAACTGCACAATCCATCTCCTCTTTGATTCGTCGAAACAGTTTAAAAAGAAGAAAAAACCGCATTATAAGATCAAGAGTCGTAGAATCGAGTAGACTTTACAGGTGAGGAAAACCATCTCCGTTCCATTCCCACTCGCGATTTCTTTTTCTTTTTTCATTTTTTTCACCATTTTCTTTTCTTTTTTCAAATTAATTCTCTCGACTCGAGTCCAGAGAGACCATGCGTTACTAGATCCGATCTCACTTCTCGACATCGGATCTGATCGGAGATCCGTCCATCGTACCAGACTGAGAATGGCTCTTGTTGTTGCTGCTAGAGCCGGAGAGGGCCGGCGGCGGCGGCTCTTGATCTGCGCGGTTCTTGTGTCTCTCTTGGCGGCCTCCTCGATCGGATTGGTCGAGGCTCAGGTGAGATTTGTTGTTACTTTCTCTGGAAATTAACGGCGGTTGGGGTGGGTTGACAATGGTGTGTTGTGATGTAATGTGGTGTGGTGGATTGGGGTTTCTGTACCGGAATTTGAGTGAGTCTTTGTTTGTTGAGTACCTGTGTACCTGTACTGGTATGACTTTGCCTGGATTGATTGATTGTTTGTTGATCTGAAATGGTGTACCTTTTTTCTTTGAAAGGAAAGGGAAAAAAAAGAAGAAACGGTGTATCTTTTATGAGTAATACCTAGCGTCCATAGAAAAGCTGCCCATAGTGTCCATAGGTTACATTTTGGAATGCATCTGTTACATTTCAGGATGTATCTGTTACATTTTTTGTATGTCTATGGAAATATGGACAGCTTTTCAATGGACGCAAGATGTTTCTCATCTTTTATTGATCCTAAAATCTTGTTTCTAAAAGTAACATTCTTTTATGCAAATCTTGTTCTTATAGGATGGAAATTCTGAAAATACATCTACTGAATCATCTCAATCGCTGGGTCGCAAGTCGAAGGTGAGACTCCTGTTCCTTTTCTTTGTGTATGTATTACACAACCTGTGCTGCATAAACTTCTCTTCACGAGTATTAATTCCATTTAATTATAATTGAGTGGTACAGATTGTTATAAAACCTGTCGTGAAAGACGGAGGCATTGAAGATCACGGAGTGGATTTGGATGAAGTGGGACCTGGGCTTTTCGATGCCTTATTTGCTAGCTTCTCTATGATCATAGTTAGTGAGGTCGGTATAGTTATTTGGTATATTAATAACTTCTGATTTGGCTTTTGTGGGCTAGATTACAAATGTGTGGGTCTCCTAATAAATGCCTCTGTTTTCATATTTGCAATAAACTTGGTCAAAATTTCTTTAGTTTTTAAATTTATGGGTAGGCTAAATTCTTTCTTTCTTTTTCTTGTATTAGATTGGAGATGAAACATTCATAATTGCTGCTCTCATGGCAATGCGGCATCCGAAATCAATTGTCTTGTCAGGCGCTCTTTCTGCTCTTTTTGTCATGACAGTAAGTTCCAGCAGAGCTTCATGACCTTTTTTTTCTTTTTCTTTTTTTTTTTTTTGGCATCTGCCTCACTTTTTTATACCCACACTACTAATACTTGTGTATTTTATAACTTGTAAAGATACTGTCGACTGGACTAGGCAGGATAGTACCAAATCTGATTTCTAGGAAACACACTAACAGTGCTGCTACAGGTATACAATTGCCAATATCTTTCTGTGTATCATTGTTAGAAACTTATTAATTTATGTCAATTCCAAACTTTTGGTATTGGTGCTGAAGTGATTTGCTTCTATTTTTTGGTGACTTGGTAGTTTTGTATGCTTTCTTTGGGCTTCGGTTGTTGTACATTGCATGGAGATCAAATGCGAAGGCATCTCAGAAGAAAGAAATTGAAGAGGCATGCTTTTAATTTGTTCAATTGTTTTCTTTTGTTTAGGAGCCAAAATTGAAAAGATCAATACTAACTAATGAATGTCTTGTTTCCTTACATGCTTTCATTATAATATAGGTTGAAGAGAAGCTTGAGGCCGGTCAAGGGAAAAGCCCTGCTCGTCGGTTCTTGACAAGATTTTGTACTCCAATATTTCTTGAGGTGAATTGATCTTTTTTTTCTGGTTCGTTAATAGTGACATTGCTTTGATTTGTTTAATCTGTGATTGTGATGCTATATGCTCACAGTGGCTGGACTAGTGAGGCCTGGCAGCTGTACATATGGTCTGTACCTGTATGCTTTAATTGTTACATCACCATGTTCAATTAGCTTGGTTAGACATTATTTTACATGTCTATGTTTAGTGAACATGCCAAAGTAGTAGTATGTACTCTGTAAGGGATTGAAGATTAACTTGATTGTTCTAATTGAGTTGGTGAGTCTTGAACCCACTTTTCTTTTCTTTTTTTTCTTTTAAAAAAAAAAATCTCTATGTTTAGACTTTGAATTTCTTTTGGTTTATATGGCATTAGATCATTTAGTTTGTAACCTCCAGTCATTGTTGGTGATATTGACCTGGTTCTTATTCAGCTTCTGAAAACTCTTTTATGTTCTTTTTTATTCAGTCTTTCATCTTGACTTTTCTGGCTGAATGGGGTGATCGTAGCCAGATAGCAACCATTGCGGTATTACACTTTTCTCTCTCTCTCTTTTTTTGAATGAATTCAATTTTTATATGATTTATCACATTGTTTGATTTTTAGATAATTATCAGATATATACTGTGTCAAATATTGTGGTTACACTCAAAATATAATGGCCTTAAATATAGAAGTCAATGATGTTGATCTGTAGATGCAAATTGACAGAGTTGTTTTGCTTCCGTAATTGAGATGAGACCATTTCTTCATCATTTTAACTCAATAGTAATGTTTTTGTTTGTAAAAAATTGCAGCTAGCAACACACAAAAATGCAATAGGAGTCGCTGTAGGTGCAGCAGTGGGCCACACCATTTGTACCTCATTAGCTGTGGTAGGTGGCAGCATGCTGGCCTCCAAAATCTCGCAGCGTACCGTAGCTGCTGTCGGCGGTTTTCTCTTTCTTGGTTTTTCCCTCTCATCATACTTTTATCCTCCCTTGTGATTAGCCTTATATTCTTGTAAGTTTCTTTTTTTTTTTTTTTTAAATCTTCTGCTTCATATTGGGCAATTAACTGTCAGATGGAAGGGTTGCGTTAAAATTGGTAGGAGGAAGCATAGTCTGTTGTTAGTTTTATTCATTTTACGTATATGGGGAAATTTTGAGATTTGTTTGCTACTCGTGGCTGGGTTAGTAAAGGGAATTCTAGGGGACAGTATTTGGGCAATCCGAAATGTGTTACAATTTTGGCACTATTACTTATGTAGTGACAAGCAAACAAAAAAAATGTAAGCTCTACAAGAACAGTGTAGAATACTGTAGCATTGTAAACTGAATTTATTCATTGAAGCTTAGATTATGCTTTCCTGGCTATTTTGTTGCATTATCCTGCTTGCTGATTACCTCAGGGACTTCTATAATTGCATTATCAATCATATGTTTTCCTATATAGCCCTCGAGATAGATTGCGAAACTAGTGGCTTTTAATGTAACAGTATTAAAAATAATGCTGCGAGTGCTTATATTGTTTAAATGAACCACTATGTAAACAAAATTGCATAAACACATGATGTTCAGAATGCTGAGCTGAAAACTTGTATAAATCGGATTTCATGGCGAATCCACAAACATAACAACTGAAGAGTTCAGTTCTTTTTCGAACTTTCCAACTTGTAATATCTCAGTTTTTTGTGCCATTAAATATAAGTCTTAGCAAGTTTATGCACTGGTTCCTCCATATTTCTTCCCTTATGCATCTTTTACATGAACCTGTTGATCGACACAGGTGAACATAATGCCTTTTTCTTTTTGTTTTTTTGTTTATATTAGCTTCATGTCTCATCAGCTATGGTTGGTGCAATCTCAACTTTTGCTGTGCATAAAACTGTAGAAGAGCACTTTGGTTGCATCATTTGGTGCCTAGTACTTTACCAGCAATATTAAATCCACTATGCAAGTTTTGCTTAGAACTCCAGTCCTATAAGAAATGTTTTGATGTGGATACCGGGATGGATTTTCCATGAATAAAAGATTGTTAGAAATACACTAATATTGGAAATGTAAAGCAAGAAGAAAAACGGATTAGTAAAGAAGATAAACTGGCTGGCTTGCTTTTGTCCCTTATAATCTGATTAATATTAGTGAATCAAAAAATTGTATGTTTATTTATTTATTTATTTATTTTTTGACGAGTCCTCTTAAAGAGGGGTGAGGATCTGCTGACGCGTAGCAGATTCTGTAGTGCCATCATGACGGGTGGAAATTAGGGGGGCTTTTTTTTTTTTTAAATCTTGACATGGATCTCAAGAACCATCCAATGGATGACAGTGCACTGCACAATTTCACACGCGGCAGACGATCTCGTTTGCTTAAAGAGCTACCCTAATGACAAAGCAGCCAAATAGAGAAATTGATTTGCAAATACAAATTAATTATGGATCTTATATTGCTGGTAAGCGATGCCACTGCTGACAAAGTATGAGCCTTACCAGATTACCAAATGCATCATTAGGAATTTTTATTTTTCATCAGTTACTATTGCTATCAAAATACTTGGGTACGTATATCTCATATGAACGAACTCAATTAATTAACGAGAAAGGAAAACGTTTCTTTTATTTTAAATTTCCAAATGCCCGTAACTAGGCACCAAAAATACCAATTTTCACCAGACAAAATTTCACCTATCACTGAATGAGTTTCCTTAATTTATTGGCCTTGGATTCCAAAATAACGCGGAGCAGTTTTAATGCTAATAATTTCTGCCATGTATTTTATTACCACATGCTGTCTTGAATGCCATGTTTCTCGATGTTAAGCTCTCGGACGCAATTGTTTAATTTCCATGTCTTCAATTTTGAATCAAGCAATCTTTCATTTAAACGGTCAATATTTCATCTGATCCATAGCAGAATTAGCCCTTTATATTTAGGTAGTCCAAATCGTTTTGTATGAACTCTAAACACCTAATGAGTTCAGCTATTGAAAAAAGACAAGAAAAAGGCACAATATATGGAATTGACTAGAGATTAAAAAGTGTTTTCCATTACATGGTGGGTAAAAATTGTGCAAGACCTGTCAAAATTCAGATGTGTGACATGTTGAAATTCAACTTGCCATAAAATAAAGCAACTGTGACATATTCATTAAACAAGTAATTTCATCACTAATCATAAAAAGTGAAAAGTGACAAAATTCACTGTCAAATGTCAATCTCTCATTCCACAGGGCATCTGTAGAAAACAACAGATCAAAAAAAGTGAAAATGTGTCCAATAAGTACTGCTCTGGATATACAAAGGGTAATAATCTCTTTTATTCAATTATTCCCCTTTTTGGTCTGTTAAGTAGGAGGGGTAACAAACAAACTAACAACAATAATAATATACCTTGCTAACAAAGCAAGTGCAGATAGAATTCAATACTTAACATAACAGCCTCACTAAGTAGCCTTACCATACCATACACTCTAACCACCATCTTCACTAGAGTCTACTGGTGTCTCTCTCTTTTATCTTCCCTTGCACTCTACACTTCTCTCTTAACTATAAGAGCCGATTGTGACCTTGTGCCCTTCACAAATCTCTGGATTGGAAGAGTAAATAAGAGAAGCTAGAGTGAATTACTTTGTCTTTTTTGAAGTACTTATTTTCTTTGTTCATATTCAGGTAAAGTTCTGTTCTTTTTTGAAGTACTTATTTTCTTTTTGTCTTTTTTTTTTGTTTTTGCTTAGTTCTCATTGTAATTTTATACTCATGGAAGATTGGTTAATTCAAATTATTGTGTGGCATGTTATTAGCTGTAATTTAATACAATTTTTTTTTTTAATTTCAGGAATTGAAAATTTAGAAGATGAAAAGCACAGCAGTGGCGTTCAATTTCCCGAGACCCAACATCATCTCGGGGCTTCAAAGACTCATCAAGGGGTTCAAGAATCTGTCTCAGTTATTCGAGATATACAGAGAAGACGGAGATGAAGAAGCAGCAAACGAGATAGAAATCGGGTTCCCAACAGATGTTCAACACGTGGCGCATATTGGACTGGATGGATCGAACAATTTCGGGACGGAAAGCTGGGACGCACCACCGCAAGATATGTTCAGCACATCTCCTATATACATAGGCCAGTTCGGACTGGTTCTGGCTCGCCAGCAATCGTGTAAACAATTTTGATCATTTTCATGTTTCTCTGTATTTTATTAGTCTCTTTTATCAGCTTTTTTCTTGTGAGAGAAGTTTGCCTTATTTTGTTATGAAGTAACATATATTTGCACTTTGTCAGTATAATAGGAATATCATGTAAATTTGAATTTATGATTTTCTTGATCTTTTTGATGAAATATATTCAGTTTTACAAGCTACAAGAGCATGTCAGGCATACTTTCTGGAGAGAATTTTCTAACTAATTGCAAACTTTTAATATTTTTATTCATGATTTCAATCAGCAAACTTCCTTCATCAGTAGCCGACTAGCCGTGCACACTATAAACATCAGGGGCAGAGCCACACAGAACAAGTCGCCAAGTCGGGGTCGATTTCCACTATACACCTTGAGAACTTGTATATTGTATTGAAAAACTTCTTCTACATACTTTTAAATTTTATGTATTGGCCTTACTAACATAATTTCTGCTTCTGCCACTGAGTTCAAAGCATATATATATATATATAGTAATTTACAGTAACATCCATATATAGTTTTAGTAGTAAAAAAAGAATCTGATAATCAAAAAATTATTTTGGATGGTCTTAACATCGACACAACTGATCCCCCAAGAGATCAACTCATCCATCCATACAAAATATCTTCACCGGAACGACAAACTTAATTTCATGAACTATCTATCACATAGTTATTTGTATGTCAAGTAAATTTAGTTCTGGAACCATCTGAATTCTTTTATACCAGCATCAAAGTCAATATATAAATATATAAATAGATCAATAACAAGTTCGATAAACCAGCAAAAGACACACATGTCACACCAGTATCCTTAAAAAGTACATACATACGTTCGACTTATTATTAATTTTATTAAGGAAAAGTTCGACTAATTATCAGAACAGACAAATCATATCGATTAAGAACATCTGAAACTTCAGCTTTCAGTGAATATTTCCGATAGTCTTGATACTGGCAAAGAACTTGCTGAGCAGTCGATCAACCAGCTGCACCTCATGCGTTCCTGAGTCGAGAATTCTGAGTGTCTCCAGGTACTCTCGCTGGTATACTGGTACCGCCTCTTCCGTTTCCTCCTCACTTGGCTCCACCTCTCCCGCTTCCTCCTTATTACGATCCACGACGTCGACCTCGCCCATTTCCTCCTCACTTACCTCCTCCTCTGAATAACATCCTTGCGCCTTACAATTTCGTAAAAGTATTATGTAAGTGCAATTGTTATCTCATAATCATATTTTAATATATGTCTTAGCTTAAGTCACAATTAAAGTATTATCTCATAATCATAATTAATCTAACAGTACAATTATCATTAACTGTTTTCATACCAAGCATTACATCCTTACTATATATAAAAGCATATTGGAAAAAAATGACATGAAATGGCTATCTTCCCCAAATAAGAAACTTGAGCTGTTAATCATTTTCTTGGATAGATCAAAACCGTTGATTTACGTTAATGCCCGTTGACGTTAACGTCTCAGCCGATTAAAATTTAATGTCCATATCAATTTCCTCAATATAAGGACCATTACGTATTATCTTAAAATTTTTTATAAGAAATAATAATTTCAGCCCAAAGCAACGCGTGGGCTCTTTACTAGTATACATATACACATTCAGAACTTTTATCTGACAAGGAGAAAAATGGGCAGGAAATCAACTTATTACAAGGAGAAAAAAGGGGATTACTTACTTCATTGAGGTGAATAGTGAGAGTCTGTAGGCAAGGAGAATGCCTAAGAAAATAGGCCACAAAACCAAAGTCATAGCACATGTCCCAGTGCATAATCTCCAAACTCCTCAGATTGTTGAATGCCTTGCATCCGGTGATCATATCCATCTCCAGAATTTCCTTTATATATATATATAAGAAAAAAGAAATTGGTTTACACAAGGAATTATTTTTTTGGTCAAGTGTTAATTAGCAACATGCATACATATCATTATCAAGTGCAGATCAGCTTTTCATAAAATGAAGAAATGCTATATATCTATATGAGTTGTTCTCGTGTGGATTGGCTAAGCAATCTTTCATTTTGGATCGAACAGTTCTTATCAAATATTTCTCTTTAATTGTATCTAAAAGACATATCGTGACCGTCTGATTCTAAAAAATGAACATACCATATTTCATCCAATCTACAGCAGAATTAGCCTATTTATATACTTGTGACTCTTTGCCTAGCTGGCTGCACAAAACAAATAAACAATATTTTGAAAGCTTTTATATGTGTTTCTTTTGACTTAAGGATTTAATTATTAATTCATCATAATGTGGCATGGAATAAACCGTACAAAAAAAATCCCAGTGACACACAAACAAACAAGTAACAATGTGTGCAGTACCAAAAATAAAATTCTCATATTAAACAAACAATAATTATTCGACAGGTGTTAAAAATATTTTTATATTGATGGAAAATAGTAAATTCTTTTTCTTCCCAAAAAATATAGGACAAAAAATAAACATATACGTTTTTTTTCTTCATATAATTAATTTGATGACAATATATATACCATGAATTCAGGACACTGCAAGCCAAGCTTCAGAGTCGAAACGTTCGGAATCCCGCTAAGAAGGTTCATACTGTTATCGGTATTGAACATGTACAGCTCTAAGCGGTACTCGGCACTCGCCAGAGACACCATGTTCTTCAACAGAATGCCTCTCTCTTGTTCATCATCAGATTCAATGACCAAAGAGGCCAAATTGGGGCAAGATATTTGCATCTGCCTGTCATGCCAGCAATCAGTAAGAACCAATTTTCGCAACACGGTCGAAGCGATATCGAAATTGTACAACACACAACAACCTAGAGTAAGCGATTCGAGGACAGGGCAACCCGAGAAAAGTTTTCCCGCGAAATCATCCTCGAAGTGTACCCCGTGTAAATCTAACATTCTTAGAGAAGGTAGGATTATTAGCTCTGGCCGAATGATTGTTGCGTCGGTTGTGCTGAGTAAATCCAAATGCAGCTCTTGTAAGGATGTGCAAGAGAAGACCGAATCAGGAACGTCGACTCCGCTTGCACTGTCAGTAGAAACATCGATCACCCGAGGCTTCAGAAGCACAATGCGCTCGAGCCACTCTGGAGGAAGCACTTCAGAATACCTCGATGATGTGTATTGGAACACGTCCAAGTGTGACTGGCCTCGGGTTTCCAGTACATTATTAACGAATTGGTTGAACTTGTTCTCGCATAGTTTCCGTTGCTCGGAGTTTCTAGGATCATTCCTATCTACCCATTCGTTTAGATCGAATGTCAGAACCGGTACCGATGCCCATGTTCTTCTCCATCTCTTGGCCAAAACACCGGTTTGCACCGACTCCTTTGTCGTCAGGAACGACATGATATTGGCCAGGATTTCTTCCGGCATTTCGCTTATTCGATCCACGACTGGCATACTTGTCAGATTTCAGAGTACTTCCTCAAACACCTTCCCAGTAACAACCCCTGCATCAGTAAATTTAATACATATATTAATTGTCTTTATTAAAAATAAAAGAATTGCATATGTTAATTATCATGCATTGAACAAAAATAGAACAATTGATGATCTTTATACAAAAAAAAAAAAAAATGAAAAATTCAACTACAAGTTACAAAGACAATAGTTACAGTGAAAAAATGTATTGGAAAAACACACAACAACAGACTTCATATATATAACCTAAACTTTTTTTGCTGGGAGCGAGAACACTAACAAAAATAAAGAAGAGAAGGTCTAAATTTTTTTTATTGTTTTCCAGAACCATTAAGACATCGATTGAGAATTATTATTTGTACTTGTGTAGCACAAAGTAAATATCAAATATAATGAAATTATAAACTAGGAATATCAGTATGACACTGGAGTGTGAAATCAAGTTTGCAAGACGTAGTGATCTATATATGAGCTAAAAATCCCCTTTCATCTTAGATGAAGATAGAAGCAATATCACCAAATTCAAATAACAGAAAATCTTAATTAAAAATGAATGAATTTATCACCAAAGTAACAGAATATATGCATAACAAATAACAATATAACAAAAGTGACTTCCTCATATTTTAAATTAGGACTAAGATTTAATTTAACATGAATTATGTGCACATCAGTCCTCTCATTTTCCCCTTTAAACAAGTTTTTTTTTCATGGATCACTAAAAAAAAAAAATTTGTTTTCATGGAACTCAATTCATATCCTCTACTGCTCAGTACTCTGGCCGTTAGATCCGCTTTAATATTCGTGCAACTCAATCTAAAAAATCCCCCCTATAATTTTTGAAAAAAAATAAAAGGGAAATGCACGTTGACGTGTGGCGGATGTCAATATGTGCGCCAAGGATCTTTTGTGGTTCTGTGTTGGCCATTTCGTGAGGTGAATTGGTTTCAAGTTTCAACATTTAGAAAATTCTAATTTTGTTGCTTATTGAGATATGGCTTGTGATAATTTTTCAATTTTTTTTGGTCTTCTCTTATTTTTTTTCTCCTACTACATCCATACTCTTTTGCTTGTTAATGAAATCAAGTAGGAAAAACTGCTAAAAACATGGAAATTTATAATTTATCTGAACAATCACAAAAAAAAATTTAATAAAAAAGACAGATGAAGGAGAATTTAAGGAGACTTTTTACCTAAATTGCTGGTGAAATTGAATTCTAGTCGCACCGTCACGACTTGGACTCCTTCGAGGTAAGAACAAACTATTCCTTTACTCGACGACGGCGGTACGGAAATCGGGACAAGCGAGGAGTTTATTAGAGAGAGAAAGACCTAATGGGTTTGTATCTGTTGCCATAAAAAAACTATGGTCAGATTGTGTCATAGTCAAATCGGACCATAAGTTTTATTTAAACGGTCTAGATTTTAGCAATAGGGTGCTTTTTTTATTGCGTGTCCCAAATTCACAGGTACAAAAAACTACAGCAAGACAGTGCCATAAAACAACTATGGCAGCAAATGTGAATTCAAGACCTAATTGTTGGGCCAAAATGGATCAATTTATTTGAGAAATATTAAAACCATAGAGAACATATTAGATCACTGGGCTTGTTGTGAATATATATATATATTGTCACTTATTGTAAGGGTAATGATACAATGCTACAAAGTGGAATACTCTACCAGTTTTGATGTTGAGTAAAATTATTGTGAATATTTTTGCATTTCACTCCAAAATACTAACGACTCAAATTATATTTTACCATATCGGAAATTTTGATTTATGATTCTCATTAAGTTCGTCATATAAAAATATTCGGAGATACAAAAATTTTTATTTTAGAGTTTTTTAAGTATTAAATTTAGAGTTTTTAAGTATTTAATTCGAACTTTTTAAAATTCACGTAAAAACAAACACTATTTATTAATATGAAATATTCATTTTAAAAAATCTAAAACAAATTAATTTAAAACTGGAAGATTTTTGTATTTCTTAGTATTTTTATATGTTGAAGTTCATGGGAACCATAAATCGAAATATGGTCGTGACATAATATAAAGAGGAGGGATCCAT
This sequence comes from Cyperus esculentus, assembly GCA_030179965.1. Lineage (NCBI taxonomy): Eukaryota > Viridiplantae > Streptophyta > Magnoliopsida > Poales > Cyperaceae > Cyperus > Cyperus esculentus. The sequence goes on from JASGLE010000044.1 coordinate 2,792,281, forward strand.
TGACAATTCTTATTTTGACAATCTTGACAATATAACATTTAAAAAATTCATAAAAAATGTTAAAAAATGGAAAAAGATTTATGGATGCATTACTCAACTTGTAGATTGATAGTGTTTCAAATTTCAATCAATTTGAATATCGTTTGATAACTTCTCAAAATTTTGTGTACTTTTTAACGGATACTTCAAAAGCTATCAAATATCACTTAAATTGAATATAATTGGAAACATAATTAATCTCTAAGTTAAGAAATACTTCCGTAAATTTTTTTCTATTTTTGAGAATTTATATGAACTTTTACAAACTTTTGAAATGTTATATTGTCAAGCTTGCCAAAATAAGAATTGTCAATGGATCCCTCCTCTGATATAAAATATAATTTGAGTAGTTAAATTCATCAATGTATTTATAATTCATCCGTGTCAATTTCAATGTAACAATGACCAAAGGCTATCAACATTCAAGCCAAATAATTTTGAATCTTTTGATCTAACGAAGGATTCATTCAATTAGGAAATCATAAATGTAGATTATAATTCAAATGATAGAGATCTTATTCATCTTAAATAATACAAGAAAAAAATAACTAATTTAGACGGAAAATATAAAGAAAAACCAATCTTCTAATAAACCGTACTTGGTATTTAGTCTGTTCGATTGTATTGAGATTTGCACTTTTGTTTGCATCCAAATAAATTTTTTTTGAAGTGGTTGGCAATCGCCTATCAATAAATTTCATTAAAACAAATAAAAAATTATGTACAAAAGCAATAATATACAATGAGAAAGATATAAAATAAGCTGATTTTTGTATCCCCTTACAAAGTGAACTAGTCCCCCTAGATCTCTAGATCTCTAAGTTCCCCTTATGATCTAACCAGTATAGTACCTATCTCAGGATTTCTTATCCCTAATGATACGCTGTTCCAATATATGAGGTGGTGCAAATTTGTTGTTGAAGATGCGCGAGTTACTTTCTTTCCATAAGTTCCATGTAGTTACTGCGAAGATGGAGTCCTAGGCCGTGGTTGCATCCGAATAAATTGAACAAACATCATAAACTAAGACACAATGTGTTCTGATTCGGACCCAAATTAAAGAACACGAAAGATTTATGCTAAAAAGAATGAGCAACAGAGCTGGTCCAAACATGCCACTGACATCGGATTTTAACCCAATTTCTTGATTGCAACAGGTGATTCGAAACTCGGTACTGAAAGTACAAACAGAACAACATCACACGGCACAACACAGCCTAATTGGAGGTAAATCAGCGGTAATCCATGCGAGTACGGTCTGTACCGTCTCCTCCTGTCACGCCGCCGTTTCTGCATCCGGATCAGCTCTAGAAACAGACCAATGTCAGTAGATATTCACTCTAATCGCTCGAGGCTGGCGGTTCAGCCTCTCGATCTCCTCCTTGTTTAAATACACATTCTTTGCATATCTCAGTTTCCAATCATCCACGAATGAGACGAAGGTTGCAAATATGAAGTCCTGGAGATTACTCCATGATGAAAGCGAGTTCTCTGATGCATCGCTCGGGGGTTGCCGAGTTGTACTTGTAGCAGCAGCAGAACGGTTCTTTATCGCGCGGAGTAAGCATTCCCCTTCTTGCACTGCATCGATCAGTTGTCACTGCCAGTCGAGTAACGGCTTGTTGTTGATGTCGTACTTTTTACTCTCCTCAATCACGCTGCAAATCTTGATTATCTTGAATTCCAGATGCTTTACCTTTTCGGAGACTCCGAATAGCTGTTGCATCTTGCTGGTGATGAATGAAGCGGTTCTGGTGATGACTTCCCCGACCACCGCCGCTCCAGCTTGCTCTGCCATGGTTGCTTTATTCCTTGTAATTAGAAGCTGAGAGATTTGGAAAAGAGAATTTGATTGAACTACCGATCTTTGGCAATGCAGTTCCCCTATATATTTTGGTGTCATTTTTGCATGATACGATATTGGATTTGATTGCTTGCTTAACTATATATAATTTATAGTAATCCTTGATACCGCGTGTGTACCATTCTTTTGTAGATGAGATTAACTTCAAAAATTGGAAGTTTGACTATGTAATTTTATTTGAAAGGTAAAAGTTTGACTATTGTACTTCATTTCATGCATTCAAGTGAAGGGAACAACGCGCTCGGTGAGACTGAGACAAAGTGCTTAGCCTCTCTTTGTCTTCGGAACATCTGGTGCTCATCCTCTGTATCGCAGGCCGTTAGATCATCTCGGAATTCGTGTTGGTACATATCTCGAGATGATCTAACGGCCCATGTTCTGCGCTACACTTTACAGCGCAACAGAGGATATGGAATCGTGGAGAGGAACCGACGCATGCATTTTCAACAACAATTAGCTAGCTGCCTTGAGAGTTAAGAGAGGCCTCCAAAACTCGTTCTAGCTGCTGCATGTACTCGAGGGCGCTGAAATCAGCTACGATCCAAATCGGATCGGAGGACCCTCCAATCCTAAATGGATGGCTGAGATTAAATTAAAAAACCCCCTAAAATCTACAGCCATCGGATTTGGGATTGGAGGCTCCTCCGATCCAAATCGGATCGTAGCCGATACGGACTCGTACTCGAGGACCTATGTTATGGCCTTATTTTCATTCGAAAATGTTTAATGTGCCTCTGGAAATCTATGCATTAATACCCAACATTCACAACCGGCCCTCCTTTTTTCTACAGTCAAATTAATTGTATTAGGCCCACTAATACTAACCAAACAAAAAATGTTTTAAGCCCAGTAGTTTGATAGGCCCCTTCTTATTTTTTAGGGAATATGACCCAAGACCCCCCCAAACTATTGGCTTGTGACTAGTTGGCCCCCGAATTTTTAATTGTGACAAATACCCCCCCGAACTACACATTTTGTGACAAATGACCCCCTAGCTCTTAATTTGTCATCTAATACTCAATTATAAGGTATGAAATTACCAATATACCTTTGTTTGCTTATTTGTACAATATTTGACATAATTATGTTTATGAAGTACTTATTTGTAAAAAAAATTTATTGTTAATTATCATAGTAATATAATTTAATAAGCACACTAAAATTTTTATAATATTATTTTATTTCATATGTATTTATTTAATTTTTATATAGTTACGTAATATACTTAAATTGAAAAAATATGATTTGTTTTGTAAACATCAAGTTAAATTAATTAATATTTTTAATTCATTATATTTTTAGTTTCATATAAATAAAATATGATCAATTTTTTATTTTCAACATTTATTATATTACCTATAATTTTCAGAATTAATAATTTTTCTTTTGTAAATTAACATCATAAATATAAACATAAATATTTTATATATTGCATAACAAGCATAAGAGGGTATATTGGTCATTTCATACATTATAATTGAGTATTAGATGACAAATTAAGAGTTGGGGGGTCATTTATCACAAGATGCATAGTTCGGGGGGATGTTTGTCACAATTAAAAGTTCGGAGGCCAACTAGTCACAAGCCAATAGTTTGGGGGGGTCTTGGGTCATATTCCCTATTTTTTAACTTCAAAGGTCCACCAGTAGCAACATGAGTGGGCTACTTGGCAAGCTCACTGCTGGCACAAACATGAGTGGGCTATTTTTTTTATTTTCACGCTGTAATATGATATGTACAAATTGTTTTTTTTTTCTCTAATAAAATTATGGTAGGCAGTCACCTATTCAAAAAAAAAAAATCAAGTAGGGATGACATATAAAGAAAAAAAAAAAAAAGAACTATCTAACATGTGTGTGTGTGTGTAAAAAATAGTAGCAAACATTCATAGTGTCATGATCAGATGACTTTCATTGATAATAATACTGGAGTTACACAACTATTAAGGTGCTTCATTATACCATGACCATGTTCCTTATTATTCAGGTACATAATTTATTATTCAGTACATAACAACAACATTACATTAGAAGGAACACTTTTGAAGGAACACTTTTAAGGTGTAAATCATCGAAATGGTGGTACCGGTACAGGTTCAGCCGGTGGCAGTGCGGGCCCAGAACTTGAGCATGGTGGCAATGGGAACCCGCAAAGGCACGAGTTATTCGAAAAAATCTCAGGTATGTGATAAAAGGACCCTCCCTGGGGTATTTCTCCGCAGAGTTTGTTGAACGACAGATCTAGGTACACCAACCTAGCAGCTTCGACAATGGAGTACGGCACTTTGCCGTAGATATTGTTATGACTTAGATCGAGTACCACTAGATTATTCGAGAACTCCACGTAACTCAGATCGAACACGAAGTTATTTTTAGCCAAAACAATGAAGTTGCTCGCCTTCTGTTTACCGAATAAGAAAGAAGCATCGCCACTGAGTTGGTTGCTCCCCACATCGAATCTCTCAAAACTCAACGATCCGTAAGATGTCGGTATTTCACCGGTTAACTTGTTGTTGGACAGTATAAGAGTGGAAATGCCAAGCCCAGGTGGTACGGAGCCAGTGAGATAATTTGACGATGCATCGAGGTAAATCAACTTCCGACATGTAGCAAGAGATGCCGGAATGGTACCGTTGAACTTGTTACCGTACGCGTAGATCCTAGTGATGTATTCATGGTTGCAAAAGGGGGGCAAAGTGCCAGAAAACGACGTGTCCGTTATTTGCAACTGAACGAGATTCGGAAGTTTCGCAACGCAGGATGGAATCTCACCATAGAACCCTGGACTGTCCATAAGGAACAAATATACTAGCTCGGTTAACTGACAAATAGCGTCTGGAAACTCGACGTCGTCGCCAAAGTACTGTAGGTAAAGATGGCTTACACGACCGGTGGTTGTACACATTACAGAAGGAACATGATGACAATAGTCGAACCCTTCGACCCAGTCGTACAGTTGCGGCGGGTTGCCTAACTGCTCCTTGATTTTGAGAAGCACACTTCCGTCATCTTCGGTAGATAACACCGACGAGGCGCATGAGAGGAGGAACAATATGAAATACATGACTGACATGGTTCTTTTGTTTTTGGAGCTTTGAAATGAATGTTGTTTAGGTACATTTATAGAGTGCATGGAACTGGAAATTAAGCACATATATTCAGAATTTCAGATAGTGTTGTGTTGATTTATTTATGCAACCCAGGTAGCTTAGAGTTGAAAAAGAAAGAAGATACGGAATGGAAAATTAATGGTGAAGTCTTTGTGTTAATTTGACTTAGATGAAGTAGATAACACTTAACAATTCAGGTAATGTATATATATAATTACTAGTAAAGAGTGCCTTTTGGGCTGAAATTATTATATCTTATAATAAAGGGTCGAAAGCTTATCCCTTATGAGAAAACTGATATGGACCTTAAATTTTAATGGGTCGAGACATTAATGTACGTCAACGGTGGTGATCAATTTAAGTAAACAATCAACGGCTGAGGTTTTTTCTTTTGGAAAGATAGAACTTTCACGTCAAAAAATCAAATCTTATTTTATTAGGAGTAAGGACAGGGGCGGAGGCAGCGCATTCTACCCTGGAAAAAATTCAAAAATATACCTTTAAAAATTTACAAAAATATCCCCTTTTTTTAGAAAAAATTACAAAAATATACTCAATTTCTAAAAAAATTTACAAAATTGACCCTACCATAAAAATATTTACACAAATATTTCTTTAAAGTTTTACAAAAATATACCTAACTTCTTTATTAGTTACAAAACTAGTTCTATCGGAAAAGTTGGACCACACCTGCATCTGAGTCTGGCTCCGCCCTTGAGTAAGGATATATATATATATATCTCTTCCAGATGTAGCTAGCAAATTACTTTATTTCCAATATAAGGATGGGATCTGAGTATAGACGTTACTCAACTCAAACTTCCAAGAAAATAGGAATTAAAATCCATTGCCACAATTAATATTATCATGTCATCTGCAACCGCAGAATGTGGATCATGAGTTGGATCGTTCGTCTCGCTCGCTGGACAGTCATATTCTATGTTGCAGAAGGCAGCTTGATCGTAAGAAGAGGATCTTGCTTCAATATTAGCCTAGCAATATAATATGAGGAGGGATCCAATAACCATGTTTTTGGTGACCGTGGTGACCATTTTTTTATTTATGCATAAATTAAAAAATCTAAACTGTTAGATATATTCTATATTATCTCAATAACATATACCTAAAAAATGATAAATTTTGAACATTGTTTCGATAGTCATCAAGAGAGAAGAAAAAATCATAAAACTTGAACCGTTGATTTTTGTTAACGCTTGATGCACATGTAAATAAAATCAAAATGATATATTTTTTTTGTATACACATAAAATATGATATATACAACATATTCTATCAATTACCTTTGTTATTCAAGAATTTAAAATATAGTTATTTAAGATTTAATTTCATGGTCATTGATCGGTCACCAAAAACATAGTTATTTGATCCCTCCTCATATAATATATATGACGTTGTTCATTCATGTTATTTTGGAACTTTTAAGATAAAAAAAAAATGAGGATTCAGATCGTCTTAGTCTTATCTGTATGATCAATAAAAGAAATAGATAGCGTATTGTGGCGAATAGAATTTAATTAACACTAACTTCTTATTAGAAATATCATAAAATTAAGCAGTGTTCTTAATTATACTTTGTAGACGAAGAAGAACAGTAATTCTCTTTACTAGCCTCAACAGACGGCCTTCTCCCTTCACTTCACCTTGACCTGGACCCAAGGCACTAGAGCCCAGAAGTTAGAACTTGTACTTGTTAATGGGCCCAAATCATCGGACCATTATACAAAAAGGCCCAGTAGCATCTGAGGCCCACACAACGATAGCAGCGTTCTGTTGCTGTTAGTTTCACACTGACGATGTAAATGCGCTGGAGGCTCTAGAGGTGGCAGAACCCGACCCGGCTCGAACCTGACCGGACCCGGCATTTGGGTCGGGTCATTTTCCAGAAAATCAAACTGACCTGACCCAATCCGATATGACCCGACTCGAGATCAAATAGTATCCAATCCAGCTCAAATCAACATACGATCCAAAAAAAGCTGATATTAAATTTGATCCGACCTGACCCGACCTAAGATATTCTAGAAGATCAAATTGACCTGACTCAATCCGATATGACCCGAAACCGACCCGACCTGAGATCAAATAGCATCCAATGATAAAAAAAAAACTGATATTAAAATTGATCCGACCCAACCCGTCTATCACCCGACCTGACTCGACCCGAGATATTCTAGAAGATCAAACTGACCTGACCCGCCCGACCCAAACCCAAACGAGATCTAATATGCAGTGCGTTCTTAACCGTTTGATTGTATTGAAAACCGTGCAAGGTTAAAAAAAAATTCCCCCTATAATCTTCAGTCGTGGGATACGCACCGCAAAATATGCAGTGCATCAGCAGATCCTTAACCACCCAAACTCGATCCACCCGTCCGATTTGCCACCCCCTGGAGCAGAAACTGAGACCGGGGAAGGCACGTGGAATAGATAGATCATTCAGCAGCCCACAGCGGCCAGCCCCATACATAATATAATACATTGCACGTTGGGGAAGCGCTGGCTAGCACAGGCACTGGCACTGCGGCTTACCGTTTTGACTTTTGCACAGGTGCCACCGTGCCAGGAAGGATGGATGGACGTCATGATTTGCTATGTCCTAAGAAAATGAATGGATTTATTATCAGCAATTCGGCATGGATCTACAATGAATATATTGAAAATATTGGTTTGCCCGTGTTCAGGGGGGATTCATATCACCTGCTGTACTGCATTATGCAGTTCACATCATCAGTTGTTGGATTGTCTCAAGATTCATGCTAGCGCAGATCTTGATACAATCATATAAGATTCATCATATATTTTTAGTATATGATATTGATTCATGGAACAAAGTTCATTTTCAAAAAATATGTGGATACAATCATACAAGCTTCATCATATATTTTTAGTATACTATATTGATTCATGGAACAAAGTTCATTTTCAATCGCTTACAACTTTAAAATGTTAGATCACTTGATATTACTCTTACAATTTTAAATATATTTAATTATAGAGTAAAACTAGCGTGCTCTTAAGCTCACGGGAGCCTCCAGTGAGCTTAACACCAAAAATGTATCAAACCATATCCAAATTTTGATTTATATGGCTCAATAAATTCTTTATATCAAAATCATGTAGCATGCACAAACTTTTCATTTTTGGAGATTTTTAAGTATTTATTTTGGATTGTTTTAATAGCAACTATACAATATTAATAAAATAATCAATGTTTCATATGTAACTTTTAAAAAATCCGAAATAAATATTTAAAAATCTCTAAAAATAGAAAACTTTTGCATGTCATATAATTTTGATATAAAGAATTTATTGAGCCATATAAATCAAAATTTTGATATGGTTTGATACGTTTTTTGTGTTAAGCTCACGGGAGGCCCCCGTGAGCTTAAGAGCACGCTAGTTTTACTCTTAATTATATATTAGTAGGAGTCTATATAGTAAGTACATGGGAAACATCTTGCGTCCATTGAAAAAATGTCTATACGTATAAGATATATACAGAATGCAACAAATACATTCTGAAATGAAATATATGAACGCTATCAATGACTTTTCTATGGACGCTAGGTATTACTCAAGGTTTCTCAAATAATGTAGATTACAAATATACTATGGATCTTGAATTTAGCTTCTACGTTGTAAAATAATTCATTCTCGAGTGAACACTTTAATATAAAAAGTTGGCCGATTTACAATAAAATTTAACAAAATATAGTGCTTCATATTTTAAGAATAGAATGGTGGTTTTCACCGAGACTATTTTCAAATTAAATTAAATATATGGCTTCTAAAGTTAGCAAATATCTATTAAAATGAGGTACTCAAATAAGTTAATAATACTAAATTTATAAAGAGAAATTATTCAAATCCCTTTATCTATATATCTCACTTAATCATCCTATGAATATTCTTAAGAATATTCCATCTCTCAACTTCCTTTCTCTCCCAATCCATCTTTTTTTTTTCCTTCCCAGTTTTCCCTCTCACTCTCCCCCTCCCCTCCCCCTCCGCCCTCCCCCTGTCCCAAGCGCCCTCCCTCCATTCCTCCTCCCTCAGTTAAATATAGAATGGATTAGCAAGAAAGTGAGAATAATATTTGCGAAGTGTTGGAACAAGCCACCTCAAAAGGTGTTGGAACAAAAACTCATTTTTAAAGCTAGTCTGCTATTTATATTTACCCAGAAGGCATGCAAATAAAGGAACAGGAACAAATAGGCCTGAATAAATTGCACCTGCATTTATAGATTGATCTGTAAGCAACATCTTATACTTGAACAAAAGCTAGTGTCATTTGGTACTGTAAAAACTAAATTTCTCGAAGCATTTGCGCCAGAAAAAAGAGAAAAAAAAAATGAAAAAGAAAATCCTCAATTAATTTTCATTAGGAGAATGCAGACATGCAGTGATAATATGTACAATTAGCATGCTGGAGGTAATCAATGGCCTAATTATGGAAAATAAGTAAAAAAAAAAAAATGAATGAGATGAGTGAATTGCATGCAGGAGTTGGTACCACATCCAAACAACAGATCGATCATATATATATATACACAATCTCATTCTACTTAATTCCCATAACAACAAAAGAAAATCAGGCAAACAAGTCAGCACTAAAAATATGACATTGTTGCATCACAGAACCATTCTGGTTCAATTATCACTGTCACTTTCGTACGCGAGGCGCTTGCTCTTGCGGCCAACCCCATGGTACCGGTACATGATGCCCAGCACACAGTCCCTGACAGTAGACACATCGAATGTCTCGATGAACCGTTGGTCTGTCATGCGCGACTTGCCAGCGGTGTGCCTGTGGTACTCCTCGAAGATGGATGTGAGACACCAGTACCGCAGCTTCCTGAAGCATCCGACCAGCGTACCAGTTCTATGCTGTTTACAGAAACAAAAGAACCATGAGAAATATAACATCCCATATTAAGTTTGTACCACACCACAATAGTACCACTGGTACCAGTAAAAATGGCAGCTTTTGGAACATTCTTTGTTTAAAGGTCTACAAGGCATCCTTTTCAACTTTACTATTTTAGTAGGATTCTCGATTCTAAATTCTGGCTCTTAAAACTTAAAAAAGGTTTGATTTTGTGGTCCTTTGTACAAAATTAGTTTAATTTGCTATGATGTAAATGAAATTGACAATAAAAGGCAACTTTGTTTTGTCATACTGATTAAAATATATGCAATTGAATATGTTATAATTATTTACCCAAACCCCAAAAGGTCAGAAGTCAAAACCAAACAAACTTGAAATTCCACAAGTTGGAATAAAATTAATAGTTTGACTACTTTTTTTTTTTTTTAGATGGTTGGCCCCAATTTAAGTGTGTCAAACTGTCAATAGGTAATTTAGTGCAACCAAGAAAAATTACTTTCAACCATAATTAGGCAACATTAAATCATGATAAAAAAATATCATAGAAAAGAAAATAATAGAATTTCTATTTTAAATGGTACCTTGCCCCGCTTGCAGTGGATGAGGACAGGATGGTTTCTTACATCTGAAAAAAAATAAAATAAAAACATGAAAAGAGTGAAATTAGATAATTAAAACTGGTAATTTTCAATGAATATTACAGCTATATATTACATCAAACAGATAATAATAATATACCAAGAAGGATCTTAAGAGCCTCAGTAATGGCCTCCTTAGGAATTGAGAAAGAAGGCTCCTACAGCCGCATAAGCAAACAAAAATAAATATACCAAAAATAGGGTTGAACCAAACATTAAAAAAAAAAAAAATACATATATATATTTTACCAAATATCAACCAATTATATTTTCTAATACAATACTCCACATATATAGAAATCACAATCAGCATCCTTAAAGAAAATAATAATAATAATAAGAGTTGTGATATTTCTCTGCTTGAACCATTTTGGTGAAAGGAAAAGTTCAAATTGAATAGATGGAGTATCCTCCAATTGATTAATCAAATGCACTTTCAACATCTTAATTTCACTATAAAGAATTAGGAAAGTAATAATTATACTGAAAAATACAGGGAATTTATAATTCAAAGAAAAAACCAAGAACTAATCTGATTAATTACCTTGCTGCCGTCTATGCCGAATTGAAACAATTTTATCCCGTTTGATGTTAGAAACTTCAGATTTTGCTCAGGATACGGTTCCGGGCACATGTAGCTAATAATTATCAAAATTAAGACAGATAAATAAGCAAAGTTAGAACTTTGAACCACATTGTTAAAATATCCTAAAACAATATAAATTTCTAAATATAAATAATTAAACTTTGATATGGGAAAGAAAAGCGTACACATAAAGATTTCATGAATAATAAAAAATTAAAAAAAAAACATAGAATTCTTAAAAAAATCCTAATTAATAAAATTGATACAGGCAATCCACAATTCCCCTTTCATGAAATCACCAAGTAAGAATTTCAATCATAAAAAAAAAAAAAAACCCCAAACCGCAATCCAAACCCCCTATTCTTGCAAGAACATGCAACCAACAAAATTAGCAAAATTAACTAACTAATAAAAGACGGTTTTTAATCAAGAATTTGCAATCCTTACACAACAGAGCGAAGATTCAAGGCCTCGAGGAACCCAAAGTTCTCCGCGGTGGGGAACCCCGAGCGGTAAATTCCCTCGTCCACCATTGCGAAATTGTAGGGAGGAACCAGGATCTTCGTGTTCGCATCAACAGCAACCTCCCCCTCCTCCTCCTCCTCAACCACCTCCTCGACTTCGGCCTCCCCCTCGATCATCGCTACCAGCCCCATTGCCTCAGAATTAAGTAAGGAAGGGAAGGAACCAAACAAAGATTGGGTCTTTGATGATGGATGATGATCAAAGAGGAGGATGAAGAGAAACAACCATCATGGTGAATTTTTTTTTTTTTTTTTTTGGGTTTTTTTTTGTTGATTTTCTGGGGGGGGGGGGGGGGGGGGGTGGAATGGAATTGGCTCGCTGGTTTGGTTTTTCAAGTGCTGCTGGCTGGCTGCACAACGGTCGCGTCGCCCTGGCTGTCCATTTATAATACGACTTGAGTTGTCTGTCTCTGTGTCTGTCTGTCTGTCTGTCAGCCGACTCAAACTGTATTTCTTTCTTTCTTTCTTTCTGCGGTTTTCTTGTTGGAAAATCTATTTGACAGATAGAAATATAAATCATGAAAATATCACCTGCTTTTTTAAAAAGAAAAACTGGACCTATTTTTTTTTATCCGACGGCTGAGAAACATTGAAATACATTATCGATGTAGCAGAAATCGAGGTACTTTTAGATTGGTGCGACAACCGATCCCGGCCATCCGATCGAATAAGCTCTTCTTCTCAGAAAAGCAACAGATTTTCATCCTAAATATATATATAGATATCAACTCTTAAAATATACGTTTTCCCCGTAATTAAAACACAGATAAATATGTATGTGTTATTATTATTGAAGGAAATCGAAATATTTTGTGTTAATGACATTTTTCAAACCTTTTTTTTATTTTAAATAAATATAACTTTTTTTTTGTGTTGATGACATTTTTTTCTAAAATGCATATCAGGGACAAGATTATTTTTATATTAAGAAAAGTATTATATGATAATAGCGAAAATACGTTTGTCTTTTTGCATAAAAAAACCTTTATATTTTTCATATTTTGGAGCTGCCCCTACGGTGTCTATCTTAATCCACATCTTCTCTCAGGTGGTCGTATTTTAAAACTTTGGAAAGCTGTCGTTTTCTAGAAGGTAGTTTAATTATATTTCAAAATACCGGTTTTCCGGTGTAACTAAAGACAACAATCCAAGGTTTAAGGCTATTTAGGAATTTTAATTTTACCTTAAACGAAAATAGGACTCTATTTTAAAAAAATTACCGAATTTCAGAAAGGAAATTTTAGAATTTCTAAGAATACAACCTGAGTGACTAAAATGGTGGAATGGTTAATATGTCATTTGCGAGCTTTCTATTTCGGCAATTTAGCATTTTCTTCATATTTTTTGTGAAATCAATAACATATCATACATCTAAATACTATCATGCAAAGAGAAAATTTTTTTTTCCGCCATGGACTAAAAATTGAAATAATCGTGACAATTAATTGTAGTTTTCTTTTTGTCGTGTGTATTGATATTGCTATATAAAAAAATTTCAAGTGCTAACTAAAAAGTGTCAAAATTGATAAAATTATTTTTTTTTTCTTCTTATGAAGGTTTAAAAGCTTTTGAAGATGATAAATATTGAATTGCACGCAAGCCGTTAACTAACAAAAACTACTACAACGCTCTTCTTCTACCATAAAAAACTCTGTGCCTTCGCCTTCCGACACTTGTCTTATAAAATGACACGTGTTTAAAATTTCGGCCCAGTTACTAAAATAACTCTCAACTATCCTCCTCCACTTTGGAATTCATATTCTCTGACCTATGTCACATGCTATTCGGCATGTAAGCCGTTGGATCTCCTCGGGATTCGGTTGAATCCATTAGGTATTCGGACAAACCCGAATCCCGAGGAGATCCAACGGCTCACATGCCGAATGGCATGTGACATAGGTCAGACGATAATCATCCCTCCACTTCGTCCCACTGACCTATGATAAATTAACAAAAATATAATAATAAACTAGTGCTTTCTCATTGTTTTTAGGTCAATATATACATTTATTGTAAAAATCTTCTAATATTATTTTAACAAACTTACCTAATCAATAACCTTTCGTTGGTTTTAATCTAGATATGAGTCTTTATCTGCTGCAATCCGATTTTGATCTTAGGGTTCTAAGATCGCGATCGGATGGATGCGGCTTTTTAAGAAGGTTTTGGGATTAATCTTAACCGTTGAGGAGGGATTACAGGGGATGAGATTGAATCTAATCTCAACGGATTCAACGCGTCTAGATATAAATAACTTCCTCTCACCGGCCTTCGAAAAAGTAATAATTAATGAAGCATTAGTTTCTTTTATTATTTTCAAGTTACATTTTTTTTGAAGTCCATATTTTAATTTTCAATCCTTATATAACATAGTATTAAGTATAATTCTGTTTTACAATTAACAAAATGGGAATTAGTGTTTTTTTTTTTAAACAGTTGTCAAAGTTGAGAGGAACAAAATCGATAAAATGACAACAAATAATTTGTTCGAAGAAAAAAAATGAACCTCCCATCGAGTGACTAAGATATAATTTTTATGTGCTAAAAATTTGAAGGCAACTTAAACAAAAATTCTTATGAATATATATAGTTAAAACAATCCGATCGTAGGTTTAAAAAAAAAATGTTTTGAAAGTGACTGAATAATCGGTTCACGCAAGCCGCATCAAAACTTTAAACTTTAATTAAGGGGAGCTGCTATGGTAATACCATAGGTGATACCGTTGGTGATACCCTAAATTTTGACTTGGTCAAACGAACTAATTGTGCAACGTAACGTACTAATTGTACAATTTAACGTACTAATTGTGCAATTTAACGTACTAATTGTGCAACTTAACGTACTAATTGTGCAACTTTATGTACTAATTGTGCAACTTTATGTACTAATTGTTCAACTTAACGTCTTAATTGTTCAACTTAACGTACTAATTGTTCAACATAACATGCTAATTGTTCAACTCAACATCAACTTAATTATAGATGGCATGTTGATGTTAAGTTTAACAATTAGTATGCTAAGTTGAATAATTAGTATGTTAAGTCGAACAATTAGCATGTTATGTTAAATAATTAGCACGCTAAGTTGAACAATTAGCTTGTTTGACTAAGTGATACTATATGGTATAGATACCAATGGTATCTCCGTAGTTATAAGCATCACTCTCACTTGAATCCGGCATGCCAAAACAAAACCAACGGCGCAAAACTAAATCCCAGACTCCACATAAATTTATAGGTTGGCCACATACATATACATTTTGTCGAAGTCATGCATGAGCATGAGCATGAGCATGACACGATCCATGCTTAAAAATGTCGCAACAAATTGAAAAATATTGTGAAATTAATAGGGTTAATTAAGAGTTAAATAACAACGTGGCTCAATGATAAATTTATTTGGTTTACAGTAGTAGCGTAGTACATGTCTAAAATGGTGTTATATTTTTGAGATGATGAGTTAAGTCACTCAAATTTAGATATTTATAAATTGAATTTTAATTATATAGAGTTTTGAATTTGCGACCTCTCACTCATCTAGTTCCTATCCTGCCTTTTTGTCAATTTCATGCAAGGGAAGAAACTCCTCTCACTTTGCACATATACATGATAAATCGTTGAAATTAAATTCAGCCTAATTGAACCGGACGAGGATTGGACCATTATAGCTTGTCAAAGGGAAACATCTTGCGTCCACCGAGTGGACATATCCACACTCACAAGTGGTTACAAATGGACCTACGTGGTCTACTTGTCAGTAAATGTTGTCACGCTCTATGAATTTTTCCACTATAGACGGTAGGTTGCACTTCTTGTCAAACACCTTTTCTAATTCTTAATTTATTAGTAACCCTAACACTTTCTCATCGCCAGAGGGATCAAGCTGCTTGAGAGCCAAGGCTGGCCTCTCCAAAAAGTCAAAAACATTAAGGGCATGTTTAGCTGTAGGCAATTCTTACAGAAAAGTTACTGTTATTATGTGTACAAAAAAATTCAGTCTCAGCAGATTTTTGTTTTCCCCTACAAACAGTGACATCCTACGGGAATTTCTCATCTCCCGAACAAGCCCTAAACATATGATGCACTGTATAGTTATCGTATATACTCAAATTTCAAGTGTTACCTTTTTTCTTATTTTCTTTTCTTTTTTTGCCTCTTGTAGAATGTTTCTATTATAAGGTTCATCGTGCCTTTTGCTCCATAATAACACTTTATCTGTGTAATTATATTATATTAATTACTTATAAATTGTACTTATTGATCGATCCCCTCTTAATTTGAGGTTAAGCTAGCTCCACCACTGTCCTCATTAAACCCTTCTTTTGCCCATTATTCTTAAACATGTTCATAAGTTTATGTCATGTATCATCACCATGGTTTAAGTTTTTCTTTTTTCATCATTTTTTTATTTTTTGGGAATTCTTTTTCCCAACAAAAAGCTCTTGCCAAACAAGGCCCCTTGATTTGATTTGATATGATTTCGACCAAGAACTGCTGCTGCTGCCGGTTTTAAAATTTCAGCTCAATAAATAATTGAAAAGAAAACAATATCAAATGGGAGTTGATATACACAATACCATGTTTTGGTACCAAAATCGATATTGTATTCTTATGCTTATAATTATTCATATCAAATGAGTTGTTGTTCATATTAGTGACTTAATATGTTATTTTTTTTTAAATATCTGTACAAAAATATTAAAATACTATATAAAATAAGTGCCACGTTAAAATTATTAATGTAAATAGCAACTCATTAATTTAATGTGAATATTAACTAGCATAAAGATTTTAATACAAATAGGTAAAGGTGACAAATCTAGGGAGCGGGTCGGGTTCGTATAAGGGTACAGATCAGATCATTTTGACCTTTTAGACAATCTTATATTGGGTTAGGTTGGATTAATTTTTATATCCATTTTTTTTATCATATGCTTATTTGAGTTTGATTGCATGTTGTTTGATCTCAGTTTGAGTCGGATTAATTTGACTTTTTAAAAAATACTAAGTCAGGTCGGATTAGGTCGGTCAGAGCAGATTTTATGGATGTTTTGCCACCTCTACAGATAGGATGCCTCCATAACATTTTCCAGATCAAATAACCAACAGATTATTTACTTTTTGGAGTCTTCACATGCATCTGGTGCTGGTATTTGAGGTTTTTTCAACCGTTATGAGCCGAATTATAACAGAAACATCAACCAAAGCTCAAAAAAAATTATCTAGAATTAAAGTTCGATTTATACAGTATTTTCTATAGTAAAATGAACGAAACTATTTCTTTCATTCAAGTGAGTTGAAAACGTATTAAAGAAAGGGCTCGACCTGCCGTTCATAGAGTGGACGTCTATAAAAAGTGACAACACTACTGACAAATGAGACCAAGTGAGTCCCAATTGTAACACCATCACTCACAAAATGTGACTATGGAATGTCCACTCTATGGACACAAGATGTTTCCGTTAAAGAAACATCAAGGGGGAATTGGTGGGCCTTACTGGGCTAAGTATATGAGTTACTTCAAAACAATATGGTTTCTAGATAGAGAGCTCATATCATATATATTATTTTGAGTGAGGTTATGGTACTATTAATAGTACAAAATGGTCTGTGCTACAGCTCCATATTATGATTTTTAAAATTTAATTGATCGATCCGAACTGTTCAATGTGATCTCCATATGTTAATATAGTTCTAGACCAATTTTTATAATTTTTTGAAATTTTCAACTATATATTTTGATATATAAAAAATCACATTTTTTAATGGTCTAGAATGTTTACATTAAGTCATTTTCTAATTATCTAAAAAAATAATAAAAAAGCACAAAAAATTATAAAATTTGGTCTACAATAACATTTATATATGGAGATTATATTGTGCGGTTTGGATCAGCTAATTGAACTTTAAAAATGATAATATTGAACCGTAGTACGGACCACTTTGTACTATTAATAGTACCGTAGCCTGATCACTCTATTATTTTTAATCAATTTGAGGAGTTCTAGTTAATTAGGGAAAGAATTAATTACTTCGTGTTGGTACTTGGTAGCATGCTAAATTGCTAATGAGCATCGACTGCACTTGTTAAAAAAAAGAGAGAGAGAGATTGATTAATTTATTGAAAGAAAAAAAAGAAGAAGAGAATTTTAAACAAAAATCTTGATGTGTATGATAGATGTCGTAATGATGCTCGAGTCAGACCCAAATAAATAGCGAGATCCATATAATTAAAATATAAATAGACTATTATAATTTATAAATCTTGTATTATATGACAAACAACTTGCATAAAGTTTCTTTATTTTGTAGTCTATAATATCGTATATAACTATAGATTATGTTTTAATTGCTCAATTCAAAAAAAAAAAAAAATATATATATAATATAATATTTTTTTTCTTGAAGGAATAAAAAAGATGGACTTTCATAACCATATTTCATTATTACAATTGTTAAATTAATTTATTATAAATAAATTCCAGCTATAGGGCATAAAATTTTTTTCTTTCAAAAATTATACAAAAATCCACAAACATAACAAATTCCTGTATACTAATTAAAAAAAAAAAACAAATTCCTGTATGCGCACAAGTCGTATACAGATTTTTTCATGCCAAATGGCAGCAGGCAGGCACACCCACTTGGCACAAGAATTGAGTGGAAAAGAGATACGGTTGAAGGGATAAGGATAATGGTAGAGTTTTATATGCAGCCAATAGGAGACACACAAACCCCAGCACCTGATCCAAATTAGTCCCAAAAAACTAAAAACGCACCAAGCTTTAATTTGCTTCCCTCTTTATTATTTGCTTTCTCTTTCTTTCAGCCAAGTCTGAGTGACTGACTGAGTAGAGAAACTAAAGAGGAGGCAGAATGGCAACTGCATCAGCTCCATCAATAGCAAGCCAATTGATCAGCACCAGGTTCTTGGGCACTCCAAGGGGCATTTCTGGCCTTGCCTTGGCCAACAAAAGGAGGCCCTGCATCACTGTTAAAGCCACCATTCTTCCTGAGAAGGTAAGGGCATATTTGTTATTCTCAAGTTTTAGATGGTATTGTCATTCCTGAGAAGGCAAGGGCAGATTAATTAACAATTTAACATCAGTAAGCTGTACCAGTGACCCTGTGAATTGAGAAACATCTTGCGTCCATTGAAAAACCGTCCATACGTCCATTGAAAACCGTCCATACATCCATAGATGTATACGGAATGTAATAGATACGTCCCGAAATGTAACGAGATACATTCCGGAATGTAACTTATAGACGTTGTGGCTGTTTTTCTATGGACGCTAGGTATTACTCGAATTGAATTCATCATGCATATATCCATGTCTTCTTTTTATATTTAAGTTTCTAATAGAATGTGAATCCTTCTTGATTCATATAATTTTAGTTCGACATATCAATAATCAATAGGTGGTATTTCACTTTTAGTATAACTAACAAAATAATCCGAAATTTGTGAAAGTTTACTGCAAGACAACTATTAAATTCTTGGATGACAAATCTTTTTAATCTTTTTATTTTTTTTAACTGAGTGGACAACGAATTTAAGGATTCTTAATTTGTAATTTTATCTTTAAATAAGTAATTGAACATAATCATTTTCAATTACATTAAACATAAGTGATTGCTATGCAGCCCACATACCAAGTGATTCAGCCCATCAACGGAGATCCGTTCATCGGCGGCCTCGAGACTCCGATCACCTCGAGTCCCCTCATCGCATGGTACCTCTCCAACCTCCCCGCATACCGCACCGCTGTGAGTCCGCTCCTCCGTGGCATCGAGGTCGGGCTAGCCCACGGGTACCTCCTCGTGGGCCCGTTCGTCATGACCGGGCCACTCCGCAACACGCCGTACCACGGGCAGGCTGGGTCCCTTGCGGCTGCCGGGCTAGTCGTCATCCTCACTCTCTGCCTAACAA
This sequence comes from Cyperus esculentus, assembly GCA_030179965.1. Classification (NCBI taxonomy): domain Eukaryota; kingdom Viridiplantae; phylum Streptophyta; class Magnoliopsida; order Poales; family Cyperaceae; genus Cyperus; species Cyperus esculentus. The sequence goes on from JASGLE010000044.1 coordinate 2,811,883, forward strand.
TGTACGGGGTTGCATCGTTCCCGGAAGGTGAGCCATCGACCGCACCCACATTGACCTTGACAGGCAGGAAGAAGGAGGCCGACAAGCTACAAACAGCCGAGGGGTGGTCCCAATTCTCCGGCGGCTTCTTCTTCGGGGGTATCTCCGGCGTGGTCTGGGCCTACTTCCTCCTCTACGTTCTTGACCTTCCTTACTACATCAAGTAGATTTCTTTTTGATGTGTGTATGAATATGATCGTGAGTTTGTAACTTGTATCACTTGATTTGGCCCAATTAGTAAATGATGTACATTTCTGGCAAAAATTGGGGTTACTTGTGATGAATCAATGGTAATTAATATGCCTTTTGCGTTAGTATTTTTAAAAAGGTGTTTAACGTATGAACAACATAGAAGTAAAGAGCAAAACTTTAGCATCTTTTTTCCCTTCTTTTTTCAATTGAAGAACATCAAATAAAAATGTGCAGTAACGATAGCATGATGTTAATCATAGAGGTGATAGATTGTCGGGTCGGTTCGGATTCGGGTTCGGGCCGTGTCAGTTTGACTGAATGGAAATGTCGAGTCGGGTCGGGTCGGGTATCGGGTTGATAGCTGCCGGCATTTTTTCAGGTTGGGTCAAGTATCGGGTGACGTCTGCTGGCAATTTTTCGAGTCAGTTCGGGTTGGGTCGGCAGGTTTTTCGGGTTTGGTCAAATTTTGCATCTCTTTTCCCGGGTCAGCTTGGGTTTCGGGTCATTCGGGTTGGGTCGGGTCGGGTATGGTTCAGGTCAGTCTGATTTTCCCCGAAACACAGGTCCGGTCGGGTTCGGATCAGTTTGACTTTCCTTGAAACTTGGGTCGGGTTTCGGTCGGACGGGTTTTTCGAGTTGGATCAGATTTTGGCACCTCTAGTTAATCCAGCTTCATCATATCAATAATGAAAGAATGTTAATATGACATAAAAAAAAAAATTATATGTATAGGAACAAAAATATAAATATATGAGTGGCGGGACTGGGATAGTTTCGAAGGGGGTGCCGAGATTTAGGAGGTCTTGCAAGTTGTAATATACATATGTAGACAGTACATAGTCATTCAATTAAACTATAAAAATCAGAATATTTATTGAAAGATCAGTATTGGAGTCATCAATCTCATTTGCAACATGAACAGTTTGTTTGGTACTTTAATAATAGGCCTAATGATTATCTTGTCTCTTACTTGTTTTGTTTCGTTTCATCTTGTAAAAATTTTTCAGCAAAAAAAGAAAAGTATGAAAATGTTAACAATTATACAGATCTATTGTATGAGCTAGGCACCAACTATAAATTTAATTATAACTGTTAAAGAAGTTTGATTTTTTCATTATTTGTGTCATGCAATAACGTTTTAAATAAAATTTATAGTAAGTTGCCACGTAAATACCAAAAGGATGCCAAAATCGATATTGCATGAGTAGTATATATATTAAATAAATTGATATTTGAATTAACTCATTTAATATGCAATGTATTTTGTATGGTATATAAATACGCTGCACAAAATCATTAGCATAATAAAACTATTAGTATTAATAACAATTTATTTTATACAAATAATTATACAATTAGTGTCAATTTATAATATTTTTTAAATGTATAAAGATCAAACTACGAAATCACTTCCGCCGATTAGCATAAAATAGTTTATAAACTCTAGGGGTTGTCGATTTTTTTGGGGCCAAGTAGTGTCCGGGCACCCCTACTGTTGGTTCCGCCCTCTATCCCTACTCCTTTACTAAGCGTCTTGTGTCCTGATCCTGCAACGGTCAGGATTTAGCGATTTCAAATTTGAATGGTCCAGATTTGATGATTTCTGGTCGGAGTAATTTTCAGCCACTGGATCGATTTGTCCCGATCCTGCTAAGGTTGAGATTGACTGACTGTCACGCAGCGCTCTTTCTTACAACATTTATGCTTCTCTTTTTGAAACCTAGCTAAGGCGTCTCCTTCTTGACCGTCTCTTCTTGTCTTCATCCTTCAATGAAGAGAAGTGGCACCCACAAACTCTTCCTGCCAAAGACTCCGACTACATATCCCACAAAGTCGCTGCCATTGCCTCTACCTTGCTCAGAAAGCTGTCTCTGATTCCGCCTCAATGAATATCACTCTTCCCCGCTGTCAAAAATCATCGCCGACTCCTACTTCCTGATGTGGTCGACAAACCCTCTTCTCCACTCGCGACCTTAATTGGTGCCCTCCTTCTTTACCCCTGATACATGTTAATATTTGTACTTCTTCCAATGATTTCCAACCTTCAGCCGCATAATTATTAGGAAATTTTCAGTTCTCAATAAGATCTTTGAATAAGTCTTTTGTGCCTAATAAATTTGCAAATCTTATATTTGTTTCGTCTTGTGATTAATTATCCTTTTCATTTAGGTTAAAAATTTTCTTCTTATTTATGATTGTAGCCTTTATTTTCTCACTTAGAAGATGGACAAGGGGGCAGCGCCGTTGGTGATTGAAAGCGACCAAGGTTTACAATTTATATTGATTATAGTCTCTACTTCTTCCTAAATTTATTTCATTTTGAAAAAGATGAAGCTTTTATTAAAAATTTATATATCTTGATATGACTAACTTTTTCGGTTTTCTATTTGCAGAATTCTCATTATTTGCATACATCTATTAAACTTAGAAAATATCTGGTAAGAATTCTTGAGGTTCCTTTTATTATATATTTATCTATTTTTCATACTTTTTGTTCATTTAATTTGTATACATTACGACAGTATTCTCAATTTCTTATTGCATTCATTTTGGGTCTAACTTTCTCTTCCCAGGACAGTTTATGCCATTTTCTCTCCTATTTGATCGATTTAAAATATTTTTTTTTCAATTTTTGCTTGTTTCTTATTCTGATTTCCAATGTTTTTATTTCTTTAATTATTTTTGTAATTTGATTTTTTAGATGTTTCTCCAATTTGCTACTGACAATTGTATTTCGTCCTTCTTTTTGGTTTGATATCCCTCCTTAGGTGCATTTTTCATTGCCGCAATGAAAAAACATTAATGACACATTTATTTGCCTCTATAGTAGTTTCCTTATTATTCGCAGAGAATTAGTTCAAACCTAAGGTATTATATTAGTATTTATTTGCTGAAATAGCGCCATAATAGCTTTCTGTATTTATAACTTTACAGTTTACAATGATTGATCATTGTATCAAAAAATGTACTTCCTCTGTCCACAAAAGAATGAATTTGTAGCAAAAGTCAAAAGAAATAGTGGAAGAGTGAAATTACTTTTATGCCCTCAATTAGTAGAAAAGTGAACATTCTTGGAAGGAGACGAGGGGCATTTTGGGAATTTCGTAATATGTATATATTTTTTTTTGAGGAAGAAAGTGGATTCAAACAAAGAATATAAATTTATTTAATTGTGGAGAAATTGTAAAGGGTATAAATTTATTTAATTGTGGACGGAGGAAGTATTATGGAAAATCCTTCAACCATGCCTTTGATTGTGTGTTTCTTCTAATGATAAACAAAAACTGTATATTAATCTTTAAATGGGATATATATAGAAAGTATAAATGGGGTATATATAGAAAGTATAAATCTGTCATTGGAAGTAATAGACTAGCTGTCGGCCGGTAACCATATTTGTGAAGACAAAAGTAATCTATTTTTTTTTTGGTACATATTAATAAATATGGAAATGTGATTTACAGATGGTAAGTTAATTTGTCATACAAAATACTGCGTATTGAAATTGATACTCTGTGAATTTGTTTTCTTCTTACAGCAAGGTGAGACTAGCTGTAAAGAGACATGTGGTTCCAATCTGCTGCATATTGTAGCCACGAATATTTGCAGTGAACAATCTTCTCACACAAGTTTTTATAATAATATATTGCATTACTTTTTAATTTATATTTGAACCGTTATTAGAGTCATTAGATTTTAATTAACCAACTATTTTTTTTAAATGTTGTCAATTTTGTAATATTCTTATCCCTTTATGTTTTCTGTTTTTTTGAAGAAGAAGATGTTTATTTCGTGACATTTGTGTCCTGTATATTTTAAACGTTTGTCTTGTTTTATGCATGCCAAGACACTATCAGTCTCATACAATTAATGAAAAATTAATTACATACTAATCCGAATGAACATGTATTTTTTTAATTTTTCTAGAAATCACCCGTTGCAACGCACGGGCATTATACTAGTATATCAACTAAGCCTACATGACATCTATGAATGATATTAGGCTTTCTGATGAACATTATTCTATTCTGGACAGGATCAGAATTCCTCGATTGTATATTTTTAAACTTGATAATTTCGAGTCTTTGAAAACTTCTCCTCAGATTATGATAAAAAAGAAAACAATATATAGACGTGTTGATTTTTTTTATAGATTATGCATGCATTTATCAATTTTCATACAAGTTAAATACCATTAAAATACTTAACATTTCATCAAATACTATTTTATACGGACGGCTCATTTAATGAACAATAATGCATGCATGCATCAAATGTTATGTATAATGATGTTCATGAAATATTTGTTTTTTTTTTCCTTACATATTGACTCATGATAAAGTCTTAAGGTCCTCAAATTTATCCTCAAATTTTTAGATTGGACATAGCAGAGAAAGCGAGGGGTTTGATAACTGATGACGTAACCATAAAAATTTTGTACCTATATCAAATAAACTAATGACCTCACCTTTAAAAATTTTTATCTATAACCATCTGAGTGCTCATCCTCTGCCTTAAGGTAAAGTGCTACATGACACGTGGACCGTTGGATCACTTCAAGATTCGTGTGGGCTCAAATCTCGAGGCGATCCAATGGTTCACGTGTTATGTAGCATTTTACCTTAATGCAGACGATGTGAATTACATCTTATTACATACGATATAGATACGGTACAGGTCGGTAAGTAAAAATAAGAGTAATACCTAGCGTTCATATAGAAGTTGTCCATGTCGTTGATAGATTAGGATGCTTCTGTTACATTTCGAGATATATCCGTTACATTTTTTTATATGTTTATGGATGTATGAACGGTGTTTCAATAGACGCGAGATGTTTCTCTAAAAAGATGTCATTGATAGCCCGAATGCAACCCGAGTAGAGCCTGATCAACATTTAGCCCAAAAGGCCGAAACGTTGCTGCTCCTTTTGCGTCCGTGATCTGGCCCAGGAAAGGGAACCAATCCAACGGTCAGGATCGTCTACATCTCTCCGTCATCCGTCGGATATAAAACGAGCGACTGAATCCGGGTTCAAAGCAGGATCCTCTGAGAGGGACGGAGAGGGCGCCGCCGCTCCCCGTCTCTTCGTCTCTGCTCTCACTCTCTTTCTTTTAGCGATTTCCTTTGCGAATCCCTAATGCGGAGAGATTGAGAGGGAAGGATCCGAGATCCAAATGGCATCTCAGAAAGCTAGGGCCTTTTTTTTCTCTCGTAGGCTCTCGGCTCGCTATGATGTCGACATCTTCTCCGTTTTTTTTTTTTTTTTTCGATCATAATTGTAGCTCTTTCGAGTTCAATTTTGCATTTTTGGATTTTCTTTGTTCTGAGTTTGATGATTCCGTCGAAAACTTTGGCAATTTTACTATTTTATGTGTTGGGTTTTGTATGCTGATTTTGTTTGATTTTCCTTTTGTGCGTTTCAATATGTACCTGTTTCAAATTATGTGCGTAATATAAACTGTGATGGAAGTATGGAATAATGGAACTCAACAAATTAAAAAATAAAAAGTCATTATGGTAATGCAAAATTGCAAACATATAAATTAGTTTCCAAGTTCTAAAATAAAATCATGACACCAACAATAGCTCACAATAATACATGCTAGCTTTAAATAAATGAAATCAACAATAGCCTCTATAATGTTACTAAACTGAATAATGGATGGAACTTCAGCCAAAACCAATTCAAAATTCGTTTGCAGCTCCATCGACCAGTATACATGTTACATGTTACATGTACAGGCTTGCTTGTTGCTTCCTTCACATGCTCCTATCAGAACCACTCTCCTCTTGTGCCTTTGTTTTCAGCAGACACTTCTCTGGTTCTCTGACAATATAAATAGCATCTCCGGCGCTGTTGTACAGGTCTTGATTCCTATGCCATGTCCATAATGCGTGTGTTTCGTTTAGAACCTGAAAGCACACATATTATCAAGTGAACAATATGGAATAATTGAACTGCTCTGGAAAGAATAAATTCAATTGTCAAACTTAATTGTAAATGTGACAAGTCAAATTACCAGCAGGTTTGTACTTTTACCTCTAAAATGCCGTGGCCGAAGCTGCCCTCCCGATATGCACTGTAGTCAGGTTGTCGATCCCAACAGAACTTCCCTGCAGCAGGTCCTGCAGTGAAGTTAGTGGCACAGAAATCTTTGCCCAAGTGTTTGTCGTAAGTGCTTGCAGGTTTGGGGCAGTTGCCAGGATCATCGGCATGAGATATTGCAATGTTCTCCCTGTTGCCACCATCTCCGACTACTATGTGGATGGGCCCACATTCATCTAGTGTGTAATTGAATACTCGATTTGATCTCTCGTAAGCATGTACCTACCAAAGAAAGTCAATAAAGATTTAAGGTGAAATACAAACGGGGCCTTCGATTTTCAGCAGACGTCTTCACGAGATGCCTTTGAGCTTTCAAAAATCACCGAAACATTTATTATCAAGTCCCAAAACTCCAAGCAATTAGAGAAGATAGACTAATTACCAAGGTACACTTTTTTGTGGTCAGTAGTAATTAATTTTCTTTTTTTTTTTTTAAAAAAAAAATCTAGTAGTAATTACTAATTTCTTTCTCAAACAAACTTTGCTTTTGAAAAATTGCCAAAAACGCTGCACAAAAAAATTTTCAGCTCACATGGCCATTGAAAACTATGTCAACGCCATAAGAATAAAGAAGCTCCTCCATCTCTACCCTCATACATTCAGCCTCCTTGTAATGTGCCCTGTATGTGCTGTACCAAGGTGCATGCCATGTGGCAACTAACCATGGAGTCACGCTTCTATCTACCCTTGCCAACTCTTCTTCCAACCACTTGTACTGCTTATCTGATCAAGTAGACATGAGCGAAGTTAGGCAGCGGCAACAATTTGCCTCAGTTTTTGATAAATTGAATGATCACTTCTTAGAAAAAAGGTGTCTTTCCACAATAACAAATGCTTGCTACAACCAATCTATATGTTTATCTAGAAATATAAAGAGTTAATCATGTAAGTTTTGCTGAAGGATGCTGGAGTTCTGCAACATATGCTCGAGTTACATGATGTATAAAAACATTTTCCAGCAGAAGATGTAAATCTGGAAACGTACACTTCTGCTGACAAATTAAGGAATTCAAGGCTTACATTTTAATGGCTTGTGAAATACACAGAATGATTTACGAAGTACTATTCCATAGCACATTTTCCTAACATCTCATTGAAAATTCTCAACTCATACCTGATCTCTTGAAGGAAATATAAGGACCAAGCATGATAAAGTGTATTCCCCCAGCATTGAACGAGTAATAGAATTCAGAATTTGAGCCACTTTCATTAGATGGAAATGCAAATCTTGATTTGTAAGCCTCAAATGTCTTGTGGTGTCCTTGTTCTTCAACTTCATGGTTTCCTTCAACTACCATGATTGGGGTCTTTGATACTAAAGGCTCCATAAACCTGAAAAGGGGAAGTAAATGTAATATAAGCAAAGGGTAATTATTTGAGGCCACGCCAGACCAACTAAAAATTTAATGCCTTCTTTCTTGTAAATCAGAGCTAAGATAAGAATTTACGACAAGAACAAACTATCAAATAAGCAATAAAAAAACGTATATAAAAATTTCTTAAAAAAAAATAAAAATAGAACAAAAAAAATTTCACCTGCCCCAATAATCCCAGCGAGGTTGATATGACTCGTGAATGGGTGTATTATTGAAGGTGCAATGGTAACAGTCAGAGCCAGTTCCATTTGTCAGGTAGAGATCGGCATATGTAACATCCCCAATTAAAAGTATCAGATCAGGATTGTTACTCTGCATGTGGGCCACTGTGGAAGTGGAGTTATATGTAAGCCCGAGATCCCCAACTACTGCTATTCGGCTGGGATAATTACTGGGTCCCGACGCAGGCATTGTTTTGAAAGAGAGGACGTTGCTCATGCTGGCAACTGTTGGGTCACCGCACTGGTAGAAGTATGTCGTGTTCGGTGTAAGTCCTAAATTGGTTAAAAGATTAGACAGGGTAATAAAAATGAAATCAAGCAGATGTTCTGCGGAGCCTTTATGCTTCTATCATTTGCATAATTAACTTAAGTTATTCATTGGCAATTGGGTGTCAAGTAGAGGTGGCAGAACCTGACCCGACCCAAACCCGACCCGACCCATATTTTTCAGAAAGTCAAACTTACTCGACCTACCTGACCCGATCCGACCTGAACCTGACCCGACCTAAGATCAAACATCATGCAATCAAACTAAAATCAATATACGATCCAAAAAAGGTCGATATTAAGATTGACCCGACCCGGCCCGCCCATCACCCGACCCGACCCGACCCGACCCGAGATCTTCTAGAAGGTCAAACTAACCCGACCCGCCCGACCCGAACCCGAAGCCGACCGATTTGCCATCTCTAGTGTCAAGGAACTGATGAGCATTACAGAAGATTTTAGTACCTGTCAACCGGACATGATGGATTATTCCGGAAGTATAGTTTTGGAAGCCCTCGAAAGGATAGAGCTGATTGTAGACAAGGGAATGGCCCACTGATTTCGTATTTAAAGTGTCGTTCTTTCTTCCAAAGAGCACAACACTAGCCACAGAGGTTGGATCCAGCGGCTTAATGTTCTCCCCAATTTGCGATGCCCCTTCAAAATACAAAAATAAAAAATGATTTAAATGATTTGAAGGAGTTGAAGGAGTTGCTAACAGTGAGAAAGAAGATAGCTGAATTAATCAGCAATATACAAAGAACTCAATGTGGTGAGCAATTTGAACTTAAAGGTTGATTGTGTTTCAAACTTAATTATCAATATTTTTTATGTTTCAAGATTTATTTGAACTTATTTGAAAAATAAAATGTCCACATGATATAACTTCCTCCCACAGAAATAAACTTCCAATAGCATAGAAAATTATAAAAATTGAAATTGAAAATATTCAATATCAAACAGTATAAATACAAACAGACATTCTAATTAATTTCTTCAAAAATATGAACATGAAAATAATATCAAACAATGTAACCCCTATTAAAGGAAGGCAATTGTATCATCCAATGATCGACGAAATTCTACTTCTACCCTCAACAAATCCTGATGCAACCAATGGAAAGAATTTGCATGGAGTAACAAGTTCAACAATTGCATTTGAATATTTGATACCAATTCGATATCAACATGAAGTGCCAATTGTATACCAAAAAAAAAAAAGGTTTACTCCTACATAATAATCTACAAAAACAATACCCAACCTGTAATCCAGGAGATCCACACTGAATCCTCGGTGGCCGAGAGAGAGACCGCGATCTGCTCCGGCTCGAACCCCTTCACCCGGCGCCGGACGCGCCAGTCCGACGCAGGCAAATCCACGGCATGCCCTCTGAACTTGATCTGGTCAAGCGGGGACGTCGCCGGCTCAAACGGCCCATCAAGCGTCGTAGGAATGTCAGCACCACTCGCACCTTCTTTCAAAAACAGAAAAACCAGCGCGATCAGAGCAAATTCAATTCCTCTCCCACGCCCCATCTCTCTCTGCTCAGTTTAGAAAGGAAGGAAAGAAATGTGGAGAGTGGAACTACGGTTATGATGCCGTTATGCCGTTATGCCGTTATGGGTTTAACGGCGACGGATGGAGCAATGTGAGAAAGGGACTATATATGAGTGCTTATCCTCTGCTACGCAGTATTGTACTTCGCAGTGAATCAACGATGTGGATTTTGGGAGGTGTTTTGAGATTAAGTTACACGGATATTAAATCAAATCTAACCGTTGAATTACTGCGCAGTAGAATACTGCGTTTTAGAGGATATGAGACTATTTAGACGGAAGTAGACAAATGAAAAGATGACGGCGCCTGACGGTGAGTGAGACGTGCGCTGACAGAGAAACGGTGCGCGGGGAATTGCGAAAGTCTTAAAAAACATGGTGCGCGGGTGTGAGGTGTTTGGGGGGCTCGGATCCGCTACAATGGTTTGGATTGCGGAGCATGATCTGGACTGTTCGGTTGAGTACTGGATGGTTGGATTGCGGGCGAGCATGGGATGGAGATGAGCGGAGAGTGGAGCGGATGTTTTGGTTGAAGTTTATGGGAGTGGGGCGGTGCTAAGTGATAAAATGGAGTTTGTTATTCACGACGAATATTCGTTCGAATCTCGTACGTTTAACAGGTCAAAAGATCTTCAATTTTAAATATAAGTATATATAACCGATACATACATAAACGGACACCTAATCGAACTTCTATGGGATGCGAGAATCGTCTACACACTCCATTATTTTTACATTATTAATACCATTCTTTTTTTCTCGTTAAACAATAGTACCATATTGTTATTAATTATTCAATAAAATATTCTCATTAGCCACGTAAATACTGAATAAAACAATAATGCACGATGTATTAAATTGAGTAATTATAATATAAGTCAAAAGTCTGCGATAATTATTGTACCTGGATGAATAATTTATAAGATATCATGAAAAAACTAGTCCATTAAAAATAGCGAATATTAATCCAGGCCCATTATCAACCTTGCCTGGGCCAAGCAGGACATCCGACCCAAATAAATTTCTCTACTTCTCTCCAAGAGAGAAAAGAAAGCCCTTCTTTTGAACAATCCGCCAGTCCGGTCTTGAGCAAACCATTCCCGTCTTTCTTTGTCAACAGAGTATACCAGCAAGTCAGCATCTAGCCATCTACTCACACCGTCAACGCGATTTCATATCGTCTGCCTTAAGCACCGTGCCATGAAGCACGTGGACCGTTGGATCGCCCCGAGATTCAAGCGTGCACGACTCTTGAAGCGATCCAACGGTCCACGTGCGAATGAGAATTATGCGATACCTAGTAAACATCTATCTATTGGCCGTGCGAATGGGAATTATGCGATCCCCACTCACTCACAGAACCAACAAAATCTCCGCACATCGGATCGATTACCCCTCCGTAAAACGAGTGCTCATCCTCTGTAGCGCTGCATTGTGTAGAGCGAATTATGAACCGTTAGATCATCTCGAGATTCGAACCAGCACATGACTCGAGATGATCTAACGGTTCAAATTCCGCGCTATACAATGCAGCGCTACAGAGGATATGAAATCCCGTAAAACCGAGTGAGAAGTTAAAAAAAACAAGTAACAAACTTTCTAGTTTCTAAAACAACGCACGAGTACACGACAGGACCGGTCAACAGTACCCCTTACCTTGTCCCGCGAGACACCGCACCGGTCGGGGAGGTCGCTTCTCCGTCTCCGTCTCCCCCATCTCTCACGCCGTCCCTGCGCAATTCAACTGCGAAGCGAAAGAAAGACATCCAGAGTTCCAGACTCAATTACTCGAAGCAAAGCAGCGAGCTTGGCTTGGCTCGGATCTCTGTCTCGAACGAACGGGCGATTTAGAGTGTGGTACCTGAATAACAGTCGGCGGATCCGATCTGATCGATCTGTGTTGATTGTTGAGCAAGATGAATATCTTCAGGCTGGCCGGTGACATGACGCACCTCCTCAGCGTCCTCGTGCTCTTGCTCAAGATCCACACCATCAAGTCCTGCGCAGGTGCGTTTGTTCCCCCTTTGACTCTGCAATGTTCCGGGTTCCGTTTCTGGTTTAAGCAGTGTCGGTAATGAGCTGCCTGAGGTTGCTCATGTCAAACGGGGAAACGCATTTGAATACAGGGAATGTTTCTCTGTGATTCTGTTCTTGTATGTTCTGCTGCGTCCTTCGATCTGGTTGGCAGAAAGATTGCCTCTTTTGTCCTGTAACTAAGAAATAGTTCACCAATTTAGTTTTAGTGGGATGCGTTTCAATTCAATTCATTTCTGAAATGTATCATATTATGCTGAAAATGTTATCTTCCTGGTATATATTTTAGTTCTGGATTGTGACTTGGTTTTGTGGAGGTTTTTGTAAATGTAATGTAACCTAAGAAAATGTTTAAGCTTCATAAAGCAGTCACTTTTAGGTCCTGTTCATCTGGTTCAGTCTGATCATGCAATTAAACCCCAGTTGAAAGCTCCACTATGCTTGCAGGTTGTTGGTTAATTGTTTCTTGCGCAACCTTACTTGGTTTTGGCTCAGCAAATCTTGTTGTGTTGAACTTTCCCTTTATTATCCCCATTTAAAAAAAAAAAAAAAGATTGTGTAGGTTACAAAGAAGAGGGAAATGGGAATAACTCGGTTGTACTGGTTGATACAAACGAATTGTTGAAACTAAGAATTCAATCATTTAGTAATTAAGTCATCTAGTGGAACTAAATCCCAATATAATTCAATCTTACCTCAATTAGAGAAAGTTGTTCGCAAAAGAAAGAAACAGATACTGTGTTCACAGTTTCACACCAGCACTGGTTAATGGTACACAGGTACAACATGAAGACTTAGTTTAACCTCAGTTGTGCACATTATTATTATCAATTTTCTTCAATTGAACTTTGCTCACTCAATTTGCTTCTAAGATGAGCAAGTAAAAGGTTCCAGGCAAAAGAGTGAATAATCTGACTTGTTTGAAATGCTTTATTTAGGAATCTCTCTGAAGACTCAAGAGCTGTATGCGCTTGTTTTCGCAACACGGTATCTTGATATATTCTCACACTACTATTCTCTTTATAACACTGTGATGAAGCTGATCTTTCTGGGGAGCTCTTTCTCTATTGTGTGGTACATGAGGCGCCACAAGGTGGTACGCAGATCGTATGACAAGGATCAGGATACTTTCCGCCACCATTTCCTTGTCTTACCTTGTCTTGTTCTAGCTCTGCTTATCAACGAGAAGTTCACTTTTAGAGAGGTAAGCTAACCACTTTCCTCTTTTTCTTTTGCTATACGTGTATCATCTCATTTGAATCCAGCAACTTTTATAATGTTCATTGTCACTGTTTCTTGCTCCATTTCATTGAAATAACTAAGTGTGCTTTGACTGAAAAAGGCACAAATTCTTGTGTATAATAACTAAGTGTCACTATTTTCTCTCTGTGTTTTCCTTCACGGTTGATTTGTTGGAGCTAAAAGTAGGGTATGCACTTCATATGTAACTCTTATGTAAAGGAAAATGTGATGTGCACCCAAGTACTTACTCATACTTGCAAATGATAGCTTCAATTTTAAAGTGACACTTAAAAAAATATATACAGTGAAAATTTAAAATAGTAATTCGATAAATCTTATTTTTTCTACGGAATATCTGCTCAATTGTAGTGTATGAAATATTCTTGTATGTTCTGACCTACCCTATAAAGTAAAAATCATTCAAAATATCATCTATACTGTACCAGCCAGGAAAGTATACCGATCTCCTTTTCTGCTTAAATGAAGGGTTGAGGACTAGTTTATGTATGCTGCTTGAGAATTTTGGGTTCTATGGGTGAAATTACATTTTGAAGGGTTTCGTGTGTTCTATTTGTAATTTTGTAAGTTGACTACAAAGAAAGTTCCTGCTAAGGCTGCTTGAAGTTGTACATAAAACAATTTACACCCAAGAATTATCAATAGTTTCATGTAGTTTGGTGGTCTAGGACAGAATGAGATGGCAAGTTGTGTTTTACACTTACATTAAAAATATTGCAAAGATTGTTTTATCTCCAATCATGTTGAGATTATGTTCAAATTTGATGAAAAACAGGTGATGTGGACATTCTCTATATACTTGGAGGCGGTGGCTATTCTTCCACAGCTGGTGCTGTTACAGCGCACTCGCAATGTTGATAACTTGACTGGCCAATATGTTTTTTTTCTGGGGTAATATTTCTTTGTTGTCCTTAAAACTATTTGTAGTTATTTGTCCCTGATATTTACTGCAAATGCTGGCAGCATGGCTGATGGATTATCTATTGCACATTTTCTTTCCCAAATATATAAATGAAGTAATATGCCTTTTTGCATAAGATTCTGCAAGGAAAATATTGGGGATGTCTTTTAATGCTTGTATTGATATACTTGTCTCAATGATACAGGGCATATAGGGGGCTGTACATCATCAATTGGATTTATCGCTACTTCGCTGAACCTACATATTCTACTCACTGGATAAGTATGTTTTACTGATTAAACATTAATATATTTCTTTTGTTAAAAACTATTATTCGATTTGCATTTTGCTGGAACTTCATGGTAAGCACCTACAATATGGGTTCTGAAGTCATTACTATATTTTACTGACATCTGGGCAAAATTGCTAGTACTATTATGATCTGGGCTAGAAATAAAATGTGTCCTCAAATGCATCAGCTGTATTAGTAAATACGAAATCTGCTACAACTATCATGGAAGTCATGGTGTCAAAAAGAACGGATTTTAGACTTTTGTTCTTACCAAGGTGCATGGATGCAAGTCATCTTGTTGAGAGGAATCTTAGTAACTGTTTCAATTCTTGGAATTCTGTATATATATTATATCCAAATTTTTTTCTAATTAGGTGATCATTTACAATTCTCAACTATAACCAAGTTCCTAGCTTATGATTTGATATCCTTTTCCTTTGCAGCTTGGATATCAGGATTAGTGCAGACTCTTCTCTATGCTGATTTCTTCTACTATTACATAAACAGGTAAGATATGTTATATTAAATTTATTTCTCCGCAATCTGTTGTTTTTGTATCTTATTTGGTTGCTTATTTCAAAACTTTGATGCAATTTCAGCATGAAGAACAATGTGAGGCTACAGTTACCAGCTTGATTCCCCCCATGTTCTCACTGTTTGGTTTTGGGATAATTATATAGGCTTCATGTTTTACTCAGTATATTGTTATCTTTGAAGGGTTCATCATGATGGTTGTCAGATACAATTTTCATTAGATTCTTCTTGGGTTAAGGGGTATTAGTTAACAATGGCAAAAAATTCTTGTATTAAGTAGGATGACATTCTTTGAAAAAGGTTTAGATTTTTGTACTGTAACAGCTCGTGTGAACTATATGACATGTGGAAAGCTATATCAAATCATGAACAGTGTTTCTCATCCAAAAACATATGACCAACAATTTCGGATTGGAAAAGAAAAAAAAAAAATGTGTTCGCCAGATGGGTTACATTACAAATTTCAGCTGGAAATCCTGCTATGCCTTCTTTCTTTCTTACAAAAATGACTATAGAAATCAGAAGAACCTAAAATTAAATAATATGCGTTGCTAATTAATATGTTTGTGATATGCAATTTAAATCATTTAAACTGGTTTTAGTATTATAATGTTTAGTAGTAATGTCAAAATTGATTTAAAACAAAAATAGAGCTACTTGAAGTCATTTAAAATGTATTTTAGTGTTATTTTGTATGTCATTGGTATCTTAAAACAGTCGTCTTAGAGCATCTCCAAGAGACTCTCTAAAAATGGATCCCAATATATCTATATTGGGTGTCATCCTAATTTTTTTGGAAGCAAATTTCACCTCAATCTTCAACAGATTCCCAAAATATGGATCCCAATACATTTAAACTGGGCCAAAAATATGGATCCCAATACATTTGAACGGTCTGGATTTGGTTCTGATTTTGGGAAGTTGGATTGGGAGTGTCCAAAAATGCCACCAAAATAGGGAGATTTGGCTCTGGTTTTGGGAGTGCTAAAAATAGAGATAGCTTTTTGGGTATCTCTTGGAGACTTTTCTCTCCTTAATTCCCAATTTTTGATTTTAGGAGTGTTTTAGAGAGTCTATTGGAGATGCTCTTGACACCACAACATTTTTACTTATGTAAATCCATTAACGGCGTTCATGACTTCATGGTCCTTCAAATCAGCCGGAGTCAAGAATTTAATATCTGTCATTTCTATTTTTCTGATTCATCACTTGGTCAATTTAAACACAAAATAAATCGAAAAAATATCAAATAAATAATTAAATAAACAAATAAATAAGGTGTCTCGTCCAGTCCGGTAACATGATTTAAGCAAAAAGGGAAAAAAAAAAGAAAATAATAAATAATGAATAAAGAGTAATACCTAGCGTCCATAGAAAAACCATTTATAATATCATAAGTTACATTTCAGATGTCTACATTATATTTTAGAGTGTATATACTACATTCCGTATACATTTATAATAGATGTATGGACGGTTTTTCAATGAACTCGTGATGTTTCTCATAAATAAATAAACAAACAGACACATTTTAGACCTCAAAATAAAGCCCACTTCAAAGAAAGCCCAAAATGGAATCCCCAAAAGGGCAGCCTGCCTATCTAATTCTCAGCCCAGCCCAACAAACAGCCCGCAGTTAGTTGCTTACTTTCCGTCTCTTCGGACGGACGGAAGGGGCAGAGACAGGGAGAGACGGGCAGAGACAGAGACAGAGACAGAGAGACAGGGAAGAGAAGAGGGGCAGAGAGAGAGAGGGAGGGAGGGATGGTGCCGGAGCTGATGAGCCCCGAGGAGGAGCGGCTGCTGATACGCGACATCAGCGTGGCCGCCGAGGCCGACACCAAGGAGGGCGACACCTTCTTCCTCATCACTCACAGGTACTCCTCATCCCGATCCACCACCACACCACACTTCTCTTGCTCTTGCTCTGGTTCTCTATTGTACTATTCTATTCTATCTCCTCTCTTTTTCTGCCCCAGTCCTGTTTTGTTGCGGAATACAGATGGGGAGCTGCTCTGCTCTGTGGATCCATTGGGGTCTGAAATAGTGGGATTTTTTTTTTTTTTTTTAAATACAGCTTGATGTGTTAAGTATGGGTGATTAAGATTTGTTACCAGATTTGATTTTGGTTTAAGCGTAGTTATGGAATTCGCATGAGACTCCGTAATTTTGAGGAATTAGGAACTGTAGGTCTTCACTTTTCAGTGAAGTTTCACTAATTTACTGTAAATTTTGTTTGAAAACTTGGTGGGTTTTAAATTAGCAGTTAAGTTTCACTGCCTGTTGACGTTACTTTTTAGATGGTGGCAGAGTTGGCTGGACTATGTAAACCAGGAAATACCAGCTGCTTCAGCAAACGGATCGCATGAGACCGCTGCCTTGACCTCGCGCAGAAGGCCGCCGGCTATTGACAATGCCGATCTAATAGACGATGCCACGTCGGAAGAGGTATCCAATGTGGAGATGGAGCTTCACGATACCCTGGTTGAAGGTCGTGACTATATATTGCTACCGCAACCTGTGTGGGAGAAATTGCATGGCTGGTTTGTTTTCCGTTTTGTTTTGTTATGTTGTTTTGGAATTTTACAAGCTGGTTCGCGATACACAGAATATTGAGTTTTCGGTGGTTGACTGCTGTTGTATCACCATCTATTGAGACATAAGCTACAGTATGAAAATAATTAAGAGGAGAACGTATTGGGATTTGGGAATACCAAATAGTATACTGGTATAAGAATTTCAGTGCTATTCTTTTTAGGTATGGTGGTGGCCCGATACTGCCAAGAAGAGCAATTAACACTGGCATGTCTCAAACGGATTTGGCCATAGAAGTTTACCCTCTACGGCTTCAACTAATTTTGATACAAAAAGAGGAGAGAGCTATCGTCAGGATAAGCAAGAAGGTTGGATTTTTGTCAGATTGCCACCAGTTCATTATGTTTATATTCTTTTTGTATTTAATAACAAAGTAATGCAAGTTCAGTGCATGATTGGTATTTGTCTTACTGGTGAATTTACCACATAATGACGACTGTGAATTTTTGCAGGATATAGTTGGCGACCTTCACAAAAAAGCATGTGATGTTTTTGAGCTTACATTAGATCAAGTAAGCTGCACTTGTTCTCTTATGTTTACAATTTCCTAAGAGTATAATTCCTTTTCTCAGTATATAATGCCTAATAACTTGTATCTTGTGTATAGGTATGCATTTGGGACTATTATGGTCAGCAGAAACATGCCCTCATGGATAACATGGATAAAACCCTTGACGATGCAAACATTCAAATGGATCAAGATGTAATCTCTCTACCTTTGTTTTGTTATTTGCAAATTGCATCAGGTGTCACTTCTTATTTCCATAGCAACTTGTCATGGTTTTAATCAGTAATCGAGATTGTTTGCGGATAGCCCTTGTGAGTTGCATGGTGTTTTTGCTTCAATTGTAGTTGACATGCGATATTTCACCTTATTAATCGATACTTATGAATTTGCTGAAACAAATTAAAATAATTTACTGAAATATATTAAAATTATAAAACAGATTGTATGATTTGTGAATTGGTATGAATATTTTGAATTTGAAGTATAATAAATCTAATGTAAATATTTTTATCAAAAAAAAATCTAATGTAAATATGTACATTTTTATTGAACTTGTTCAACATTTGAGACAGTTTTGAAAGCATTAGTTATGCATAAAAGAAATAATAATAGATACAGAAAAAATGACGAGAGGGTTTTGGTTAATAAATGTAGGCCCTGGCTGGTCAAAAGTGACTGAATAGTCCCACGATCATGATTGTAATTGAGTTATTTACCTGATACTCTTTGTTTTAGTAATATAATGGTGAACTTCAATGAATTGGTGAACAGTGAATCTTACATTTGCTTTCAGGATCATTTGTGGTAACAATATGTAGAAGAAATGTTTAATGGGGGTCACTGCGACCCTGGACTGTTGATGATAATTAGATGTACAGTGCTTACTGTGAAGCTTCCATGCCGAAACTTCCCAAATTAGTGTATACGTACTATACAAATTTGCACAAGAAACTCAGTACATGACGTTATTTGATGCAAATATCATACTTTCACTTTCTACAGATTTTGGTTGAAATTCTCAGTGACAGTGTGGATGGTGTCAGTTCCTTGCAAGAAAATGGTTATGCTGAGAGAGACTCCTCCTCCATGTTAATTGATGCGTCTGGTACTACCGAGAACACGAGCAATTATTACACTTCTCCTAGTAGTGAACTTGACAACAACACCACTGCCACCACTGCTACCGCCAATAATGACAGTATGCATGGGACCAATCACATGACTACACGGGGAGTAGGCGCTGGTCCTGTGGGTTTAACAGGGCTCTTAAATCTTGGCAACACGTGTTTCATGAATAGTTCGATACAGTGCCTCGTGCACACTCCAGAGTTTGCGAGGTACTTTCGTGAGGATTACCACCGGGAGATAAATTGGCAAAATCCTCTAGGCATGGTTGTGAGTACCCAATCAACTATATACAGAGCTGTACCTTTTATTTGGAAAATAGGTTTTCTCTAGGCATGATTTTATTTGAAATCTATTAATTTAAATGTTTAGCTTATTTGTTTATAACTTACTAAAGAGGTTTTTTTTTGGATATCTCTTTAGGAATTATGTCCAATGAACAAATGTATATACGATGTTAGGTTAGGTTATTCGAGAGTGAAAATATCTGTAGTATTAGGGCTATCATGCATGCACAAACATAATATACTGAAGTTTTTGCATACTGTAAATTTGCAACTTGGTCTTATAAGTTCAAGGAAAACTATATGTACTTCATGTAGTAATTTTCTTTTTTGTGATTTTAGGAACATAAGATAAGTGGTTCTTGAGGGAATGTTTTGAGTTTCATGATATGTGATTGGTAGCTATATGTAGGGAGAGCTGGCATTAGCATTTGGAGACCTGTTAAGGAAGCTATGGACTCCAGGACGCACACCTGTATCTCCACGGCCCTTTAAAACAAAGCTGGCTCGTTTTGCACCACAGTTTAGTGGATACAGTCAACATGATTCCCAGGTAAATTTTCCTTTATACCATGTTTATCCTCCTTGACATTACCAGAAAAAGGGAATCAGCTGCAGTCTGGGTTTAAATTTTCACAATGCAAACTGAGAGTCAGCAGTGATTGTGATTCAATTTGGGATCAATGTTAAAGCACATTGTGTATGGAGTACATTTAGTCTAAGAATTAAATGCCTTAAACTAAAGATTGCTTGTCCAAGCATTATTATGGAAAAATGACATGTAAGAATAATAAAAAAAATTTAAATCAGGTAATTGTACACTTGTTAACAAGTAAATTTTGATTAGTCTTTCTTTTGTATCTTAAAGCAGTAAGGATAGCTTTTGTCTCCAGATACTCAGCTATCACAGTTGCTAAATGAACTTTCTCTACTTTGGTTACTGAATTCAGAAGGTCACTGCATGTTCTTAATTGTGTTGTATTAAGATGTCAAGGTCTAGAACAAATGAAATGACATCTTACAACTCATGTTTCTCTGCATATTGTATGGGCACAGTTCATGTGCGTGCATTCTATAAAACGGCTGATATCCTTATACCAGGAACAATATTGTGTTCTGTCTACTCATCTGAGGTCTCTACAACAAGAACCTTTGCTTTGTTTCTTAAGCTCCAGTCCTGATGATTATGATTACCTCATATGTTATACAGGAGCTGCTGGCTTTTCTGTTGGATGGTCTTCACGAGGACTTGAACCGTGTCAAGCATAGACCTTACATCAAGACGAGGGATGCAGATGGACGGCCGGAGGAAGAAGTAGCTGATGAGTACTGGGCCAATCACATTGCCAGAAACAATTCTATAATAGTTGATGTGTGCCAGGTACACTAATTTCTTTTTGTCTCTTTTTTTTCTTTTGAAACTTCTGCAGAAGTCTTGACTTGTTGTTTGTAGCAAAGTGACCTGTTGGTTTTTAGGAGCTCAATGAGATAATGCCTAAGAATTAACATTTTGAAGCAAAGCGACTAACTTTGGTTGTTTAACCCCTAGTATAGTGTGTTAATACTTAAAACAGGACAAATGACATAAGGTTAAGGTCTTTTCTTGGTTTCCAATAAATCTTGTACTTAGATAGATGTAGCTGTTGTTGAAGTTCAGCTTTTGCTGGTACTAATTGTTGAGTTCCCAAAAAGAAGTGCATGTTTGGATGAGTAGTGTTTAATACTAAATAATCCTATTCATTTGATGTAGAGCTGATCGTAATAATTCCAGTTATATAATTCGGAGATTTTTGCCCTTCTAATATGTATTTGTATATCAGGGTCAGTTCAAGTCAACGCTGGTGTGTCCAGTGTGTGAGAAAGTGTCAGTAACTTTTGACCCATTCATGTACCTTTCCCTTCCTCTCCAGTCAGCCTCCTCAAGGAGTATGACTGTTTTTGTCTTTACTGGGATTTCACCACCATCACCGGTTACTGTTAGCGTGCCTAAGCAGGGTCGGTGTCGTGACCTTATCCAAGCTCTAAGTAGCTCATGCTCTGTAAAAAGTGGCGAGAGAATTTTACTTGCTGAGGTTTGTACTTTTCTCATTAGTTACAATAGAAGTATCAGATAAAGTGTTGTTTTTATCAGTATTTTTCTGCTTGCAAATTAAGTGTCTAATTGTTTGCAAAAATGTATCTAAAAGTTTTTGTTAAATTCTGGAAACCATTATGATTGAGATTTAGAAAACAGATCAGCTGCCAGGTTAGTGCAACTGCAGAAGTGTCTTTATAATAAGTGATCACACTGTCTTGTTGCTAGCTCTACTAAGTAACATGGTTAAATTTGAAAATATCACATATGAACAATCAAATATACAGATGTAGTTACTGCTCTGTTCTGTCCAGTTGGTCATTTCTTTTATTCTTTTTTTGGCATTTAAATAGTACTTTTTTTTTTTGTTTTGAAAACTGTGAATAGAAGTTACTTGATCTTCTTATTGTTAATTTCTGTAGGTACGTGGTCACTCAGTGTATCAGTTTCTTGAAGATCCAGTGCTTCTCCTATCAACAATAAAGGATGATGACCACCTAGTGGCATATAAAGTCCCTAAATTAGAAAAGAATGCCACCACTTACGTTCAATTCATTCACCGTAGAGAAGAACCGTGAGTGTACTTGAAGCCCTTAGCTATTTATTAGAATATCACCAGATTAGCACAGAGTTCATGACTCTATGATGCATGTTTCCAAAATATACCCCAATTAAGGCCTACTTGTGCATATACCTTTTTTTCTGCAGTCAACAGAAAGTGATGAATGGAAACTATATGAAGTAAAAGTATTCTGGTCATACTAGTACCAGAGTACTGTACTGTGTTAGAACATATATTTCAAATAATACCAGTCAACTTTTCTGAACTTGCTTACCTCTTTTTACCCTTGTAGAGAACTGGCTAGCAGCAGCAGTTCGACGACATGGAAACCATTTGGAGTGCCGCTTGTTTACCAAATCTCACGTAACAGTACCAAGATCTTTGAATTGTATCAAATAGTAAATTTCATGCTTTCTCCTATGAAACTAAATCAAGGCCCCAACTATACCAGTACCAGTAACTCTCAGACCACTGGTGGAATGAGGCTTCAGCTGCTCGAAAAAGGAAATTCTTGTTTGGACCTGTTTGAGGAAGAAGGAGAAAGGGCCATTGTTGTACCTGCAAATTCAATTTCAGCAGTTATATTTGTCAATTGGTCTAAGATGGATTTGAAGAGATATGATATAACTTCTATGGATAGCATACCAGAAGTGGCTAAGTATGCACCTCCTTTGAAAAGGACACGAGGAGAACCTTTATCGCTCTATGCTTGCCTCGATGCTTTTTTAAGAGAAGAGCCGCTAGTGCCAGAGGATATGTGGTTAGTCCCTTATTTTTTTATTTTTGTCTGTTCACTTTCTGAAAGCAACCAACTTAAAATGCAGAGAGAAGTCTGAACATGTGCTTTTTAGGAGAAGTCACGTTGCTCTCAAGAATTCGTAAAACTTTTAAAGATTTTGCAGATCTTATATTTCTGATAGATTACACTAAGGTTGTTGTATCAGAGGGGATCAACCTTTTCCAGAGTTGATAATGACAACTAAAATTGCCAGATCACCCCAGAAATGACTTTTTGTACGGAATTAGCATTTTGCTTTAGAAAATATACTGCACCATGAAAAGTGGGCTGAATAAAAAAGATCCTATATCATAGCTAAGATGAATATTTTGACAATGCTGTTTTTATGGCCAAAATCATGGTCCTTGGAGTATTCTTGTCAGTTATTAAAAAAAGATTTGTGTATAGGACTGAGGCTAAAAAGCTTCTCAACTAATTAGATTTTTTCTTTTGAAATATAAAGAACATTCATTAGCTGATACACTTGTTTCTTTATGGTTGATGAAAGGTATTGTCCAAGATGCAAGGAGCAGAGGCAAGCTAGCAAAAAGCTCGACCTATGGAGGCTTCCAGATGTTTTGGTCATCCACTTAAAGAGATTCTCGTTCAGCCGGTCCAACAAGCACAAGTTGGAGACTTTTGTTGATTTCCCGATACACAACTTGGATTTGACAAACTATGTTGCCAATAAGAGGAGCTCCCATCGCCAGAGTTATGAACTCTATGCATTGAGCAACCATTATGGTAGTATGGCCAGTGGTCATTATACTGCTCATATAAAGGTCTGGTTCAACCCTTTGATGTTCATTTTTTTTTTCTTTTTGTTTTGCTATATTATATTTTGAGAAGTCCTTGGTATTACTGACTTGTTGACAGCATTTCTCTCATTACATCCTATGACAATTGCTGGTGAATCTGATATTTTATTTTATTTCGATGCACAGCTTTTAGACGAGAACAAGTGGTATAATTTTGACGACAGTCATGTCATCCCAATCAGCGAAGATGAGGTGAAGTCTGCGGCTGCATATGTGCTGTTTTATAGGAGAGTCAAAGGAGAAGATACAGCTATAAGCAATGGAACATACCGCTTTTACAACTCAAACCATAGATAGATCCATGCGTTTCATTTCTTGTTTATTATTTATTTCCTTCTCGGCGGATGCAATTAGAGCAGGAATGTAGATCCATCCGTGTGTATTATTATTAAAAGCAATGGCTTTTGTCTTTTTGACAACTTTTGCTGTGCAAGGCTATATACTTCTAGTAGTAGTAGAGCTCAATGGGAAATTCCTCCATTGTTTAGGTATATCTATATTTGCTGTTGATTAATGGGTGAAAATCTGCTGCTCTTAAAACCCGAGATTAGGGCCCTGCTGTTGTGATCGAGCGGTTGGTATCAACCGAACTTTATTCTTCGGTTGATCACAGCTGCCCCATCACAAGAGTAGGGTCCTGCTCTCGGGTTTTAAGAGCACCGGATCTCAACCCCTTATTAATATAGTAAAGCTATGTTATACTTGAGTCAAATTAAGCACTAGTTGAAGTTCGGTAACATAAATGTACAGTGTATGGTAGCATTAATACATCATCATAGCTGAGGAGCCTACAAAAGCTGGAAACAAGTGATGATCTAATTATAAAAGCCCACATGTTTGTCCTTTATTCGTAGATTTGTTTTGGGCCGAGTTTGAGATGGGCCAGGATCTGATCAAAGCCCAAAATTCGACTTCTTCTGTTCCAAATTCCAATAGCTCGGTCTTCTCCGCATACGGTAGTGCCGTATACGAATCGAATCGATCTGGATCGAAATTGAACCAAATCGAGTTGAACCTAAATCGAACTTGAGCTAAACCGAATCAAACTAGCTCGAACTCGAATCGAACTCCGAACCCATACGAGCTCAATTATTATAATTTTATATTTATTTTTCATATTACAATTAATAATTAAAGCTAAAATAAATATATAATTTTTTCATTCTTTGATAATACAAATTAATTATCGCTATTTTTATTAGTTTTATAATAAATTATGATTAAAAAAACTTATATTTTATTAATTCAACAATAAAATAAAATAAGTATATTTTGTTAATTAAATAAGTATATTATTGTGAACAGTTTTGACAAAGTTTTAAAATATGTACAAATCCTTACTACATATAAAAGCATATTAGAAAAAATGATATGGAAAAGCTATCTTCCCCAAATAAGAAACCTGAGCTGTTGATCATTTTCTTAGATAGATCAGAACCGTTGATTTAAGTTAATGCCCATTAAAATTTAAGGCCCATATCAATTTCCTCAATATAAGGCCCATTACATATTATCTTAAAAATTTATTATAAGAAATAACAATATCAACTCAAAGCAACGCTTGAGATCTTTACTAGTTACTATATATTAAGCTATTATGAATCGAATCAAGAAAAAATCGAGCCGAGATAAATCGAACTCGAGCTGACAAAAACTAGAATCGAGCTAAATCGAACTCAAGCTCAAACTAAATCCAACTCGAACGAATTATGAGCTCGGAACTTTTTTGCCTGAATCCAACTCGAGTGAATTACGAGCTAGGAATTTTTTTGCCACCCTATGGACCGTAGTAATGCAACTTGCAGTTCATCACGTGAACCATTGGATTGCCTTAAGGTTCGCGCAAGCTCGGATCTCAATGCAATCCAACGGCTCACATGACGAACTGCAAGTTGCATTACTGTAGAGGAAATGAAATCCGCTCCGAACTGTTCTCCGATCTGCACTCCCTTCTCAGTTCTCATTGCTGCTGCCGTGCTGCGTAGCCATTTCTGCCGTTATCACTCCGATGCCCGATGGCATCCCAAACCCTCGTCTCCCTGCTCGTGTTTTCCTACTACTTCGCCTCTCTGATCCACTGCTCACCACCAGGATCTGAGGAGGAGTTCGCGGAGGAGCTCCTGCTCCGGCCGCTGCCCGATCGGAAGGTCCTCGCGCACTTCCATTTCACCACCGCCTCGCCCCCCGCGGCCTCCAATGGGAGGCACCACCATCTCTTCCCCAAATCCATTGCTCAATTGGTACAGTTCGAACTTCAAACTCTCTTTATGTATCTCTCGGTTGTAGATCATTGAAATTCTTCTCTTTACCAGCTGTAGATTTGAGATGTTAATCTGTAATTGATCTTATGTTATGCATAAATTAGGTTAAGAAGTATAAGATCAAGGAGCTGGAGCTGTCCTTTACGCAGGGCAGGTGGAATTATGACAGATGGGGCGCATCCGATCCCTTGTCGACCGCCAATGCGAAGCCGCCGGGTGTGGAGCTCTGGGCGCTCTTCGATGCTCTTACGAAGGAGGAGATTGATGCTACGTGGCGTAACCTTACGCATTCCCTCTCGGGCCTCTTCTGTGCATCTATCAATTTTTTGGAATCTTCCACTTCTCATTCTACCCCTCTCTGGGGATTTCTGCCGAACAATGGCAATCTGAGGTATGGAGCACTTCCTCGTGAAGCTGTGTGCACAGAAAACCTGACACCTTGGTTGAAACTGTTGCCGTGTAGAGATAAGGCTGGTATTGCCTACTTGTTGGATAGACCTTCGATATATAGAGGCCATTACCACTCTCAAAGATTGAAATTGAGATCTGATAAGTTAAATGGAATTGTAGTTGAGCAAACCCTTAGTGTGGTTCTGCAGCCAAGTGACCGTACCAGTTGGTCTATGTATGAGTTGTTTAAGAAGAGTCTCACAGGCAAATGTGCGCTCGCAAAGTCTAGCAGGGTGTTTCTGGAAATAGAAGGAAATTTGGGTAAGAATGAAAATATATTGGAATTGGTCGATGAAGCTGATACGGTGACTTATGACCAAAATGATCATTCCACCCTTTACCAGTATAATGTTGAGAGATATACCGAACTTGAACCACTTGATATAACGGTGAATTGGAGAAACCCCTTGCAACTGAGCTTTCAGCAAGCACCGCTTCATGCAAGTCGGTTTCTGATGGGAAGTGGTAATGAAAGGGGTTCAATTGCTATATCCCTTCAGCCAGCTAGAAATGCTACCAAGGGATTATATGATGATTCCAACAATTGTTTCACCAAGGTTGTGGTGTTTCAGGTGGTACCATGGTATGTGAAGGTATATTACCACACATTGAGAATATATATAGATGGTCAGATTAGGGATACAAGGGATGTCGTCGAGAAGATAAATACTACACCATCAGAGGATAAGGTCTCACCAGGAACCCTTGAAATGATGCTTCGCTTCCCATGTGAGATGATATCAGCTGCTTTGACATTAGATTTTGACAAGGTTTGCTTTCTGAATCTTACTTGATGAAATCCCTTCTTACCTAGCATGTTGCTTTCCATAGTTTTACAGCACCCACTCATACTAGTTATATGGTAAGGAACCATATCTTTCTGCTAGGGTCATGCATTCATTATGCATTTTGTATATCTTTGCTAGTACTTGATTTGAGTTATATCTTGATTTTGTGTTACTTAAGTGTAAACTTTGTTCTGTTTGATTGTAGGGTTTTCTACATATAGATGAGTATCCTCCAGATGCAAATCAAGGATTTGACATTCCATCTGCTCTTGTCAGCTTCCCTGATTTTATCTCAAGCCGAGTTTACCCTGATTCAATTGGCTCACCTCTTCTACGAAGTTACATGGTCTCTATCCCTCTCTCTCTAAGCAAAACTCATATATTATAGTGAATATGTTGGTTCTGACAAACAAAAGCAGGGAATGTTTTTTTTTTCGTTGCTCTGATTTTCATATATATATATCTCCAATCCAATGAACTCAATATGAGGCACTTAACAGATTTTTGCATATTGGCTGTAGATTTCGTGTAAGTTCCTAATTTCTCTTATTTATGTATCTCTTTCAGGGAAGAAATGTTGTGAAATCGTATACTGAAGTGTTGCTTGTACCTCTGTCGACACCTGATTTTAGCATGCCATACAATGTTATCACCTTCACATGCACTGTACTTGCTTTGTACTTCGGTTCTATGGTTAATGTGCTACGGAGGCGAATCGGTGAAGAAGAACGATTAGCTAACAGCAAAGGTAAGTGCATTTGGTTAAATTCTAATTTTTTATATAATTTTACCTAACTAAACCTGATAAGTATCTTTTTCTTTTGAAAAAAAAAAAACAGATGGAAGAAAGCCCGGGGTTATTCCTTTGTTAATTTCCAGGATTAGAAACAAGGTAAGGGGCAGAAAAGAAAATTTAGCTGACGAAACAGAGTTGTCACAACCTTTAATAGGGCCCAAAGTTATCTTCAAAGTTGTACTAATTGCACTTGTAGCAGTTCTATGGCATTATTTCTTGAACACTAGTTGACCTAGATTTTCATTTATCTTTGTTAAAATCTTCCTCTTCATTTATGAGTTTATGTATCCCTTCTAGCAGATTTTTTAGATGACACATAAATTTTGCTCCATATTTTTGTAATTAATTCTTCACTTATACATATTGCATATGAGCTCTACTCTTTTATTACTCTGTTATTCACTGGTTAAATTTGAAATTTTTCTTTAATATAGTTTAATCATTGTACAGTGCAGGACAGTCTTAAGAAAGGATTGACTTTCAGGATTAGAAAAAAAAACATATGGTAGCACGAAATTGTAATAATAAAATAATAATCATGTCTGCAAAATTTAGCGTCTTTGTTTTTTTTTTTTTTTTTTTTGAAATTATAACTCAGCAGATGGTGCATTTAGATAGCAAGCGAGCCGTTTACTTGGTAGTAGCAAAATTCAGCATTTATACTGCATATATAATTCTACATAACTTGTTCTATTAAAATTTACAGTATAACAAAATGAATAAAAGAATCTTTGGATCCATCTTTACCCCAGTTAAGAAAAAACCCCCCCAAAAAAACTAATCCTAGTATCTGCCTTGAGAGATTGAATTGATTGTATGTTGAAAGTGATGCACATCGCAAGGGACTCTCAGCACACCTTGCTGGTATCCGAATTGCTCGGCCGCTTGCTCCAGCAGATCGGCTATGAAAGGGTCCTCCAACAACTTGATGTGCACAAGAAACCTTTCCTCCTCTGCCCCCGTCATGTCGCCGCCTACAAGGACCGGTACATACCCTTTTGGTACTCTTTTCTTGCAGCTGTTTTCATCCGCGAGGAGCCCGTGGCGCAGTGAGGCGTCCCTCTCCTTCTTCATCCAAACCATTTTTGATTTTTCAGTTCTGATTGCCCTTCTCTTTTGGTCTTGGAGAACTGGGACTCTGGGAGAGAGGGAGAGGATCTGCTTGGAATTGGATACTTGGTTAGTTTAGTTTATGTTAGGTTCCTGAGTGGTGTATGTATATATATATATATGTATGTAACAAGTGGATGATATATATTAATTAATTAATTAGTACATGGCGGTTCCGGGAAATAGAAGAATGTTAATTAAACGGTCAATTGTTTGAAAGGGGCAGAAAATTTTCCACCCTTCAAATTTGAAGGAAAAGGACGCAAGAGACCAATATACGTAGCAGGTCCATGCACTTAAGCACTATACTATATTCGTCTATGCGCGAGTGTGACACTTTTGAATGTTGACTAATGACCGCACGTATGCTTGGTTTGGAATTTGGAAGCACGTGAGTGTATTTCGTTTGAAGCAATTTTAACACGAGTGACTTAAACCGCTTAAACTTCAAAATTATGTTGATTTATTTTCCAATTTGAAACAGGCGATTCAAAATTAGATTAACACCATCTGATTTTTTTTTTTTTTTTCCAACGATGAAGTTGCGTAAAATAGCCAAATTTGTTTTGTACTATGTTCCAATGGTAGATAGACTGGCGTATAGTTTAACTTTAATCTAATGTAGTTTGGTTGTAAATAGTTATAATCTTATTCTTTATTTACTTTTTTTCTCCTGTCCTTCTTTAATTTTCTTACCACACAATTTACATGTGTATGCCGCTGTGAACTGATGAACTCCTATTCCTTAACTAAAATATAGGTAGCCTTTTCAACCACTTCAAGAAAAGAATACGGCGTCATAATTTGTGTAAGACGAATGCCGTTTTTTCTGAAGCATATATATCCGTTCGGAACCTGCTAGTTGAAGTTTCTTTTGCAGCACGTGATGAACTGTTTTTCTTTTGGCAACAAAGGACACTTCTCTTTTGCAACAAATTTTGGTTCGAAGTTAAATTTGGCTGGATTAAACATCAAGTTTTCATTGGGTATCTAAGAGGACATATTCCGATATGAAATGAATAGTTTGAATGGATGCGTATCGATCGGATTTCAACTGTTACCTAATAAATTTGCTTAAATCTGCATGTATTTGTGTAACAGAAATTTGTTATATTGATTCGCAATTGAACCTAACAAAATCCGAATTTGATATTATATAAGATATTTTTTATGGAATTATATAAGATATTGTTAATTGGATAATATAATATATATTAAAGAGAAGAGATCCAATGCCACAAGCTGTAGTGGCATCCGATGCCGCTAAATCTCAATCATTCGATATGAATATGTGATTGAGATTTTCCCTTTAGCACAACTATATTTTCTTATAAGTATCTTCTAGTCTCAATACCTTGAAACATTGGTGGAGAAGCGTTGACATTATAACAAGTTGGCCTTGAAGAAAATATTGGTAAAAAAAAAGGTAGTACTTGCGCTGGAGGAGAGTTAATAAGAAAAAGCTAAAAAAAATAAATCTCAACCGTAAATTTCAATCACATATTCATATTAAATGATTGAGATATAGTAGCATCTGATCAAAATCCCTTCTCTATACTAAATACGTTTAAGCTTTTTGTTTCTAGAATTGTAAGTCTCATATACTAAACATATTTAAGTTCAATATATTCAGTTAAGAGGAGAGATCTATTAATAATGCTTATATTAACAATCTTGACAATGGTTATTTTTAAAATTTTGTAAGAATTCATAAAAAAACTTAAAAATGAAAAAAAAATTTATGGATGCATTAGTTAATTTATAGATTGATAGTGTTTCAAATTTCAATCAATTTGAATATCGTTTGATGTCTTATCAAAATTTTGTATATTTTTTAATGGTTGTAATTGAATGGATCTTTAAAGAGTTGTCAAATATCGCTCAAATTGAATATAATCGGAAACATAATCAATCTATAAGTTAAGTAATACTTCCGTAAACTTTTTTCTAATTTTAAGATTTTTTTATGAATTTTTATAAAATTTTGAAATATAGCATTGTCAATGTTGTCAAAATAACCATTGTCAATGGATCTCTCATCTTCAGTTAAAACATTCACAAACAATAATTGCATTCGAAGTTCACTAATAGATACACAAATTACAAATATGTTACGTACAATTCTCGCAGTATTAACTGAACATTTGACATGAATATTTAAAATGTCAATAAACTCGGTATGTGATCATGCTAATTGCTAATAAAACTCTATTTCATCCTTAATTGAGTCCGACTAGGGTACCAACATAAATAAGTACCGTGATTTCATACTAATGTTTCAAGACTGCTGATTTACATCAAGATTCGAATAAAAAAAACACGTTTTCCTTTTTCAATCTGAAACTTATAGAAAACGATATTTTTCTTATCCGAATCTTGATGCAAATAAGCGATCTTAAAAACATTAATACAAAATATATGTGATAACATTAGGACTATAGGTGAATTCTTAATTAATTGTAACTGGTAAGCTGGTACCTATCTGATAGTGATAACTGATAAGTAATCGAGTAAGACCTAGCGTCCACCATTTTTACTAATCCACCAATCCACCGTATTTTCAATGAATAAATATAATTTTTCAGTAAATATTTATAACTTTCTGATCAATATATATCGTTTTTCAGTGAACATTTATGCGAATGTAGTAAGCACATCGGTGCACGTGCTATGTCAGAACTATGAGAGGGGGTTGATGGGTGGCCTACAAAGTAGGGGTGAACTCTACATATTTTTCTAAGTAATAACGGATAACATTTAAGCATTGCTTAAATATTTAAGCAATTGACTTAAATATGGGCTTGTTCGGCGGTGCTATTGACTTAAATATTTAAGTATTGCTAAGTCACATTTGTTCAGAAAAAAAAAATGACTTAAAAAACCTTAAGCCTTAAGTCATGGATATGATTTCCTTAAGAATCCGGGTAAAACTTAAGTCCTGGTCAAAAGAATGTTTAAGGAGAAACTTTTAATCCGTGCAAAGGTACTTGTGTTCGTAAGAATTAATAAGCCAAAAAAGTTAAAAGAAGTCTAAAGAGGTCTAAAGAGAGGTTGTGAAACATACACATTACCAACAAACCAGCAACTAAAACCTGGACCAAGCCTGATGAATGAATCCACCCAACCCAACCCTTCCAAAACCCCAAACCAAACCAAAGAAAAGCCCAACCAAAACAAAACCAAAGCAAACAAAACAAAAAAGAACCCCATTCCATTCCTCTCCTCCCTTTCTCGCTCGGCGGGGAGCAACGAGCAATGACATCCGTGCGATCCGCCGCCGCGACGCTCCCGCCGATCCGGGCGGCGCTGGCCCGGTCGAAGCGGGAGTCCATCCGCCGCGAGCTGGACTCGTGCCAGATGCTGGCCGGCATATGGTGCCACGGCCTCACCGTGCGCCAGCTGCAGTCGATCCGCGCCTCCCTGCCCGCCTCCACCAGGCTCCTCGTCGCCAAGAACTCCCTCGTCGAGAAGGCCATCGAGGGCACCAAGTGGGAGCCGCTCAAGCCCTGCGCCAAGGGCATGAATGCCTGGCTCTTCGTCCACTCCGACGAGATCCCGCCCGCCATTAAACCCTACAGGTCAATTTCAAATCAGCTGTTGTTTGAATTCTGCTTACATATTAGATATTCAAATCGTAGCATGCCATTAGTTATACTGCTTAAATATTTATTCAAATTGTAGCATGGCCTTTGAAAGGTTTATTATCAGTCCAATTGATCTGTTGCTTGTGGTGTTTCATGAATATAGTTTAAATTGATTATGATAACAAATGTGAATAAAATGTGTAAAGCTGGCTCATTGACATATCTTCATACAGGGATTTCCAGAAGGAATGGAAACTGGCATTGAACGACTTCACTGGCGCAGTCTATGAGGGGAAATTGTATGGCCCCGATGATTTTCAGGCATTAGAGACAATGCCCACGCGCATGGAGTCATACAGATTCTTGCTTGGATGCCTGCAAAGCCCTGCAGTTTCTCTTCTAGGATTGCTTCAGGCAAAGAAACAAGAGGATGGTGGCGTTGAGGCGGTGGCGGCTGATGCTGAGAAGAATTAAATGCCTCAGGTTAATTACGAATGTTTAAATCTTTTTTTTTGTAAAACTAATTAGGAGCATCACATTCTGGGAGTTTGACACTAGTAGTTTTGTCTCTATCCGTGCAGTTTTTGTTATTAGATTTTAATTTTAGTTGTTATTTAGTGATATTTCACTTAATGTTCACTGTTCATTGCTTTTGTACCTCTCTGTTTACGTTTTTTTTTGGGTTACCTCTAAATGTTTTACTTTCAGACGATTCCATTTCACATGTTTCACCATAGTTGCAATTAATTTCAACAATATGGTTCAAACATATTAAGTCATAAGAAAAGTTTAATTATGTTTGAGCCATTCTGTTTATGATCTTATATCTGTAATGCTCTGTAGTAAATGTTATAAGTGGTGTGTGGATGTTTGTTAGTGTGAAGAATGT
Source organism: Cyperus esculentus (assembly GCA_030179965.1). Taxonomy (NCBI): domain Eukaryota; kingdom Viridiplantae; phylum Streptophyta; class Magnoliopsida; order Poales; family Cyperaceae; genus Cyperus; species Cyperus esculentus. Next base: position 2,845,284 of record JASGLE010000044.1, read on the forward strand.
GCATTCTAGTGAGATAGAAATTTAAGACCTTCATGCATGTCAAGTAGCTATATGGTCATTACACCAAATTAGTCTAATTTTAGTGCTGCATATCGTGACAAAGCGTCAAGACGTGACCTGGGGTTGTTAATAATCCGTTACTGGATACTTGTTAATAATTAAGCTGGATGAGATTTTGAGTTATCTGTAAGAGTTATTGATTTTATATATATTCTCATTTCTAAAGTATCTTTTCTTAATTGCAGGTTTAAAGAAAATAAAAGGGTGGCAAAATTGACTTCCTGCGCTGCATTTGCTGTTTGTAATGTTATTATTAGATTTAGCGACTTTTTGGAGATCTTGGCTGCTTTAGCTTATATAGACGAGCTTTTGCAACTCAAGTTCTTATACATTTTGTTTTTGTTTCATCTTTTTGCAATTTCTCTCTGTATTTGACAGAAAGTTAGGATTTTATATTCTATATTTCAACATAGAATCAGCCTTTTTGTTTAATGATTCAAAATACCCTCCACTCGTTTTTATAGCTGAAACGATGTAGACCTGCAAATAATATCTATTAACTCTTGAATTCTCTTATAATTGTTTTATTTACGATTTGTGGAACCTGCTGCTTGGCTTTGCAAAATGTATATCTTCATTGCGGATCGGTATCGGCTGTTTTTCTGAGAAAAGTATACCCTGCTCTTCTAGTCGGATGGTCGGGATCGGTTGCTGCACCGATCTCAAGATATTTCGGTTTTTACTGCACAGATCTCAAAGTACTTCAGTGTTTCTCAACCGTCGGATTTTAGAGAAGCGGGGTCTAAAAAGAAAAGCAGCGGATACCGATCCCTTGGTTGCTCATTCCCCCGAAAATATTTTAACTATCAAGTTTTCAAAATTAAGAGTGGAAAGTATGCCAACTAGTTTTTAAATCAACGAATTGACCACACTGGGAAATGTATACAAAATTCAAGCATCCTGTCAGCAATAAGCAAACCAAAGGAAATAACACAGACAAATATAAATTGTGCAAGGTTCGGATATCAACCAATATATGCAGCAATCTGGCATCTTTACAAAGTCCACAGGTTATAAATTCCACCAGTTGGGCTTTAAATACAACAACAGTTCTTACAAAATGTCTTCAGCTGTTTCTTCACAAGTTTTATTTCATTAGTTGCGCAAAGAAAACAAATTCAAACATAAAAGGACATGATGGAAGTTAGCATGCTTCTATCTGCAATCTATGTCAATCTTTCGGCTCCGACAATGAGATGCGAGGAACTACAACTGGTGCACCCCGAATCTTCTCAACAGCATAACTTATCCTTAGTGGCCTTCCTAATAAAACCTGTATACAGTACAGAAATTACACAAAATATGTAGTGTCTGTGCATCTTACAAGAGTAACTTTTATCAGTTAAAATCAGCATTGCTAATCAACAGCACAACCACACCACCTTTGCACAATTTAAAATCTCATATGGAGCTGTACGATAACAAAATATACAAAATTTGATGGCATCTTTGGCATATGATCAGGTAACTGCCTGCAACTATACATGGTTCCTGATAAATAAGACAATTTGGTACCTTTCCGTCCATGACATCTTTGGCATATTTAGCATCTTCTTCATTTGAAAACTGGACAAACCCAAATCCCCTTGATCGTCCAGAGTTCCTATCATACACAATTCTCACTGCATTCACCATACAAAATATCATTCTTATTGCA